>OZ004704.1:140209987-141409987 GCA_963924515.1 Vespertilio murinus | reverse complement strand
CATGGGGGAATCTGAGAGCTGTTCCAAGATGCAATCTTCCATGCACGTCTGGGGCTCTTGCCTAGGAAGGGGAAGAGATGCCTTCTCCACTCCAACAGGCTTACTGGCTACACTGCCAACAGGAGATTGTTTGGACCTGCCTCCCCAAGTCCTGGTGGCCCTGTCCTGATGAGATCAGCTCAGCTTAGCAGGGGGAAGGGAGTGCTGTTCAGAGCTGGAAAACGTGAAAGGTGTCTATCTCAGAGGCTCTTCTCCTGCAGGCTCAGTTGGCACCACACAATGAGAAACTCTTTTGATATGTCCTCCCAAGTCCTGGTGGTTTTCCCTGCTGAGCATACGCCTGCAGAGAGGATAGCTGGCTGCACCCAACCTCAACCAGATGCACTTGCTTCCTGAGGGATCTTGATTTGGAGACTCTAGCAGAGACTAAGTGGCATGGCTTGAAAGTAGGGGCCACATTCCACTCATTGAGTGCCTGATCATGTGGCCTTCAAATAGGGGACACACTAGCCCTGTCCTCCTGACCACAGTCATTCTGTCCTTCCCTACTGTGCTCATGACCTATGGACAGGCCTGTGGATGGCAGTCAGCCTGTGTACACCCTACAGTCTTTCTTTGAAAGGCTCTGAAGAAGATTAGGAAAACTTATGGGGAGGTTGAGTAGCTGACAGGTAGAGGTAAACATTATGGAGTTTCAGACCTTGTATAGATCTTCCCCCAGCTTTAATCTGGAGGAAGTCAAATATTGTAGACAGATTGGACCTTACATGTGCGCCCAGTAGATGCAGCTGAAAACAGTAAATAGTGTGGTAGCTCCAGCCCTAGCTGTTTTTGCTCTATGGATAAATCATAGGCCCACGGACTAAAGAGTCATAGGTTTGATTTTGGTCAAAAACCTGCAGGAGACAATCAATCAATATGTCTCTCTCATATCAATATTTCTCTCTCTGTCTTTCCCCATCCCTTCCATTCTCTCTAAAAAATATATATCAATGGGAAAATATACTTGGGTGTGGGTTAACAACAACAAAAATTGTTGTGGTAGCCCATGTGGTAGCCCATGACCTGTTACACAAGTCTGGTATCAACATAACACACAAGAAAAATTCCTGGAGCATGAGCTTGGGTGATCTGAAAAATTGCATCACTAAGCCCAAGATAACACTGGAAGTGCTAGTTATAGTGATCAGACAAGAAGAAATAAAAGGCACCCAAATTGGAAAAGAAGTAAAACTGTCATTATTTGCAGATTTCAGCGGTGGACATTTTCTCTGTTTCCCGTGTCTCGCACAGAAAACAACAGGTTCCTGAGGGGAAGATCTGTGGATTAAGAAATTAGAGAAAGAAATAGATTCAAGCTGGGAACTAGGTGAGCGCCATCTCTCTGATGGAGAGACAGTCACACTCACCTCAGACAACTCAGCATATTTATTGGTTTCCAAAAGGGATTTTCTGATCAAAAGGATTTTTGGGTGTGCCCAAATCCTATTCATCAGGATCTGTGTAAGCTCCTTATTTTTTGGTACAAGACTTAGCATATCAAGACCTGGGTGGGTCAAGGTCCTTTTTGTTCCTCATTCCAAGCACATGGATAAAGATTTGTTTTAAATCAGTACTGATAACAGGATTCTGCCATTGCTCTCGGGCTCAGCTGATTAGAATTAAAAGAGTATCCATGTGCCTTCCCAGAGGCTCTCTACAGATGGCATGATATTGTACATAGAAAACCCTAAAGACTTCATCAAAAAATAATAAAACTTAATAAATAAAAGCTTACTGCATGGGAGCACATATTTGCCAATGTTACATTTGATAAGGGCCTAATCTCCAAAATTAACAGAGAACTCATACAATTTAGCAAAAGGAAGATAAACAATACAATAAAAAATAGGCAAAAGACCTAAATAGAGTTTTCAAAAGACGCCATACAGAAAGTTAAGAGACATATGAAAACATGCTCTAAGTCACTAATCATCCAAGAAATGTAACTCAAAACAACAATGAGGTTCCATCTTATACCTGTCAGAATGGCTCTCATTAACAAATCAACAAACAACAAGTGCTTGAGAGGATGTGGAGAAAAATGAACACTTATGCACTGCTAGTTGGAATGCAGACTGGTGCAGCCACTATGAACAGTATGGGGATTTCTGAAAAAATTTAAAATGGAACTCCCATTTGATCCAGTAATCTCACTTCTGGTAACATATCCCAAGAAACCAGAAATACCAATCAGAAAGGACACATGCACCCCTATGTTCATAGCAACACAATTTACTAGGTGTACTGGTTAATAATGTGTATTTTTTTCAGTAGATGGAATTACAAATATGTTGATATATATGTTTTTATATTTTTTTGTATTGACAACAAGCTTCAAAACTTTATGTGTCAAATTTGCTGAAGGTGTTAACATCATAGATATTTTTATACTTATAAATGTCAAATTTCATGTCAAAAAAAGAGCACTTGCGGGAAATTATAATTCATTTATTTTGAAGAAAAGTGCTGCTGAATACATCAGGTAGCTTATGATGAAGAAACATATGAAAATATGTTCCATCTCAAAATACTTGTGAATGCTGATTTAAACACTTTAAAAGTGATGATTTTGATGTAAAAGACAAAGAATATTCAGGTCAACTGAAAAGTTTGAAGACCAACAATTACAAGCATTATTGGATGAAAATGCATGTCAAACTCAAAAACACCTTGCAGAAATAGTAAACGTTGTTCAGCAAACAATTTCAAATCATTTACAAACAATGGGGAAGATTTGAAAAAAGAAAAATGGGTACCACATGAACTGAACAAAAAACAAATGGAAAACCAAAATATCATCAGTAAAATGTTGCTTCAAAGGCAAGAAAGTCTTTTTTGCATCAAATTGGAACTGGCAATGAAAAGTGGATTTATTTTGAGATTCCCAAATGCACAAAATCATGGGTTGATCCAGGTCAACCATCAACATCAACTGCAATACCAAATCGCTTCGGAAAGAAGACACTGCTCTGCATTTGATCAGGAAGGTGTGGTGTATTTATGAGCTTCTAAACCCAGGTGAAACCATTAATGCTGATCACTACTGACAACAAATAATTAATTTGAACCACACTTTGATCGAGAAATGACCAAAATGTTCCAGAAGACACGGCAAAGTAATTTTGCTTCATGATGATGCACCGTCACACACTTCAAAACCAGTTAAAAAGACATTAAAAGATCTTGCCTGGGAAGTATTAACTCATCCACTGTATTCACTAGTCTGTGCTCCTTCAGATTACCACTTGTTCAGACAGATGGCACACACACTTTCTGAGCAGCACTTCAAAGCATATGAAGAAGTGGTAAATTGGGTCTCTGAGTGGTTTACCTCAAAACAAGAAAAGTTCTATTGGGATGGTATCCACAAATTACCTGAAAGATGGGGGAAATATGTGGCTAGTGATGGACATTTCTTTAAAGAAAGCACTTTTGATGTTTTTCTTGAAATTATCGTGTTTTCTTTGATTACAAAATCTGATATTATTAACTGGAACACCTAATATAATAGCTAAGATTTGGAAATAGCCTAAGTGGCCATTTGCAGATGAATGGATTAAAAAAAAAGTGATGATACATCTACACAATGGAATACTACACTGCTATAAAAAAGAAGGAGTTTTTTACCATTTGCAACAGCATGGATGGACCTGGAAAGCATTATGCTAAGTGAAATAAGCCAGTTGGAGAAAGATAAATATTACATGATCTCACTCATATGTGGGATATAATGAATAACATAAACTGATGAACAAAAATAGATCTGGAGACTAAGAAACACTGACCAGATGGTCTAACCTCAGGCAGAAGGTATTTGGGGTGGGGTAGCTTAGTTGGGGGGGGGGTAGGAGATCAACTAAAGGACTTGTATGCATGCATATTAGCATAACCAATGGCTATAGACACTGGGGCGATGGGAGCTTATCTTGGGGGGGGTAAGGGGGTAAGGGGGTCAATGGGAAAAATGTAATACTTTAATCAATTAAAAAAGGGGGGGAGGCTGTGGTACATTAACCCAATGGAATACTACTCAGCCATTAAAAAGGGAAGGACATCTTACCTTTTGCAACAGTGTGGATACACCTAGAGATTATTATTCTAAGTGAAATAAGACCATCAGTGAAAGGAAAATGTATGATCTCACTTTAATATGGAAACTAATGAAAAAATAAGCTGATGATGAAATAGAAACAGAGAATGGGGAAAATGGGGGCCTGGATAAATGAAAGTGAAGGGATTAAGGAAACACACACACACACACACATTATAACAGGCGCAAACAACAGTGTGGTATTATTTATAGGAAAAGGGGGTGGGGTAGAAGTGGACAAAGTAGGGGGGAACGAGGACAGAAAGAAACTTTTTTGAGGCGTTGGGTACACAATGTGGTGTGCAGATGGTGTTTTGTTGAGTTGTACACTTGAAGCCTAAATGATTTTGTCAACCTATGTCACCTTAATAAATTCAAGTAGAAAAAAAAAGGAATAGAACTTATCACCTCTAATTATTTTAATGAACACAAGAGGATACAAAACACACCTACACACACACAAACACACACACACAAACTAATTTGCTTGGAAGAAAATAAATTATCAACTGGCAAAAGCAGGTGTTAAAACTATGAGGTATAGCTCCTTCCTTATCTTGGACAAAAATATACTGAGAATCTGATTCCTTAAGTTAAGATCCATTTTCCTACAAAAAAAAAAAGTAGATTAATCAAAGGCCTGATTATGTATTCCTCACTTGTTTTACGTATTCTGAATAGTAAAAACAATTGGAATTCCTCTGAGTCTCTTTCCAAATCTGCTGAATCTTACAATTCTTGCTCTGGCTTTAGATTACAAATTGATCCCATTATTATGTGCCTTTTGTTTAGAGTCTTTTGTCGTAAATTCTTTCCTAGAATCCATAAGGTATATGAAATTCTTAAAGCCTAAAGACAAATTTGTGAAATTTTATGCTAAGTAATCCATGGCATAAATCTTATGTTTATTTAATCTTCACAATATTTTTATATGAACCCATTACGTATAAAATATAAACTCATGCATACTCACAATAAACCACAATTAGTTACTGTTATTATCGTGTCTGTTTTACTAAGACATGAAATGGTCTTGACTGTTTATAAAGGTAATAATAAGCAAGTGGTGAAGCTGGAATTTCATTCCAAGTACTAAGTCACCCAGCAGGACAGAAATGATATTTAAAATGCAATTGATGTTAGAAGGCAAACCTAACTGATCTAAGATCAGCCATTCAATACATTGCTTGTTTATTCTCTTTGGGGAAAAAATAAATAAATGAAAGTCTTCACCAGTGTTTTCTGCTACAATAATTTGTTCATTTTTTAAAACAATTTATTGTATCATTAGTTCACAAAATGTGGTCACATTGTGTTTACATTACTTTTTAATTGGTTCAAAAATAATGATGTATTAGATAGTTTTAACCTCTATTTAAAAATAATATGAATGGCACATTACATTACTCAACTATATATCATTTTGCCAAATAAAATTGTAAAATACTCATGATGCATTTTAATTTTAGTTATTTGTCAAAAAATGTAAATGAATTCTCTTAAGCTGAATTTCAATAAAAATTTTTCTTATGCTGAATTTTTAATAAACCATTGTTAATTAAGAACTCCTGAGAGTATTCTAATACTTAGTTATAGTCCCCAAACTGTCTACCTTCCTTAAAATATATATATATATATATATATATATATATATATATATATTTTATTATATATATATTTTATTATATATATTTTATTATATATATTTTATATATATATATATATATATATATATATATATATATATATATATATATGATTTTTTTACAGAGAGGAGCGAGAGGGATAGAGAGCGAGAAATGTCGATGAGAGAGAAACATTGACCAGCTGCCTCCTGCACACCCCCTACCAGTGATGTGCCTGCAACCAAGGTACATGCCCTTTACCGGAATCAAACCCAGGACCTTCCAGTCCACAGGCCTACGCTCCATCCACTGAGCCAAACCGGTTTCGGCTCTACCTTGCTTTTATCAAAGATTGCATTTCTCTACTTTCCATTCCAAATCTAAGACCAGGCTAAATCACTTCTGGCACCAATATTTATGATCGCACTCTTCATGGCCAGATACATTGGAAGTATGTATATAAGGGAATGCATGACCTTTTACTTAATCTTTTAATTTAGACTGTTAGTGTAGGGATTGCTTCAGGATTTGATGTGCATTGGCAGACCTATAGTGAAGATTTAGTAAATAATGTGGTTGCTGCAGCAGCTGGGTTTTGGGTCTGCCAACAATCAACCTAGAGCTTCGTATGCAGCTGGGGCAGGTGTTAGTGATGGAAAGCCTTTTATTATATTACAGTAGTTCTAGCAACTAGACCTATGTTCCTGCCATTCCAGTCCTGGTTCCCACTTTGTTTTCTCTAGTTTTCCAGCAGGTTTTTAAAAGTTTTATATCAGCCCCAACAGCTTTACTACCATCTCTCTCTCTCCAGGCCAGATGAAGAAGTAATGCACAGAACTATAGTAGTTCATTTTGTGGTATACATTAGAAGCATAACCATAATTTAAGCATCCTGCCAGTAGTCCTTTTAATAACAAAGTGACCCCAGCCATAACTGCAAACTCTACTCTGTTTTGTAATAAAAGGGATGTATCATCTTTTTTCTCAAACACTAAATCAATAAAATTGATGGAGAGCCTGCATATAAGACATTTTTATAATAACCATTTAGAAGTAGTTTTCCTGTCTTTAAGGAGCTTAAAGACATTTGGAGAAGCGGGCTATAAACTATGAAATAAAACTAACTATGGGTGCTAGCACTTGACCAGTGTAAATTAATGGTTATAGATACCAAGCGCTATGGAAGTTTCAAGGTGAGAGAAAGTATACAGAAAATTCACATAAATAGACTGTGGAGTTGGTAAAGCATAAAGATAATTAGAATTCAGATAAAACATAGTGTAGAATTTACATCTATTCCAGTTTATACAGCACATGGCCTGTGTATGACAACAGCAGGAGATAATATGAGGAAAGTAATGAAGCGGTGGTGATGATAGGGTAACAATAATTATAGTAACAATAAAAATGATATTAATAGTTAAAATGCGGGAGCCAACTTTGAGTTAAGCACTATAATCCTCAGAACACTCATCTAGCCGGCAGGATGATTTTCTAAATCTTCAGTAGAAGGAAATGGAGGTGTAGAAAGAGTCAATATTTGCATAAGGACAGGTGTCCTTAGTGGTGAAGCCAGGGCTTGGCTGTAGAGCTCTCTGATGGTAAAGCCTTTGCATTTAGTAAGAATTCACTTGATCCTCTGAGGAGCAACTTAAGCCACGGGGCCTGAGGACACAGCTAGGACAAAAGGAAATTCTTTAAGAGAATTAATTTGTCAGATAGATATATAGACATATAGATATATACCTATATATATATATATATATATATATATATATATATATATATATATACCAGATAGAGGTATATCTGAGTGGGGAGAAAGTCATTTGGAGAACTATGGACTCTCACCTCCACTTCTGCCACTTGAGCTTTAGAGCTCATTCTGGCCAACTTGTTTTCCCCAGGTACGGCAGGTACCTTAGGGCCACTCTAGGGGTTGTTCCAACTGCCTGAGATGTACATGTTATTCCTTTTTTCCCTGGATGTAAACATGGTTCTCTTTCATCTCTTTCAAAGTTTTATTCAAATGGCATTTCTCAAGGGAGCCTCTGACATTTCTATTAAATTGTAACCAGTGGTGAAGCTGAGATTTCATCCTACGTACTGAAACATCAGAGGTCATGTATTCTAACTAAGCCACCTAGTAGGGCAGCATTGATATTTAAAATGCAAGTGAAGGCATACCTAAATAGCCCTCCATCAGCTACCCAGTACATTGCTTGTTAATTCTCATTGCATTTCTTATTAATTCCCTAGGCATTTATGACCTTATATCTGTTTTTCCAATCTTCCCTTTTGTCCATAGCATTTTCACCTTTTAACATCTATATATATAAAAGCCTAAGCAATCATTATGACCAGACGATCGGCTGGTAGTTATGATGCACACTGACCACTAGGGGCAGCGGTCCTCTTCCTGACCAGCTAACCTCCCATGAGTTCCTCCTCCAGGACTGGGCTTGACAGGTGATCACACCAATCACTGGTCAGGCTGAGGGACACCACCTGTACACAAATTTATGCACTGAGCCTCTAGTATTCTACAATTCAGTTACTTATTATGTGTATTTTTCATTGTCTCTCTCTCATCTCTAAAATATACACTCCATGAGGGCAAAGGATCTTTTCTGTTTTATTCACTGATATATCCAAAAAACTAGAAGACACTCAAAGGTATAAAGTTGGTCAATATTTTTCAGTAAATGATTATAATACTAAAATGTATTATACAAATAGCAAATACTAATTCTTTAAATATTAGAAAACATACAAAGCATAGTAAAACATTCACAACCATAATTTCATGAACAATGCAGATAATTAACATCTTACCTAATAATAGACAAACATGTAAATTGGCTGTACCTCTGCTATGCCCACAGCCAATCAGAGTTGGTATGCAAATTAGAAGGCCAAAGATATGGCGGCCACCCAGCAGCTCAGACACCTGCTATGAGGGGGAAGGCAGGGGGCGAAGGAATCTACAGGAGCAGAGTTCCCCAGCAAAGATAAGACTGCAGACTCCAGAGTCTGCAGCAAAGATGAAAATGGCAGACTCTGGCCAGAGCGAAGGCCTGGGTCCCCGGTGCTGGAGGAAAACTGGTGCTGGAAGCCCAGGGAAGGAAGGTCTATTGCACAAAACTCTTTGTGCAACAGGCCTCTAGTTTATATTGTAATTGTATGCATACTATATATTTTTAATTTTAATTGATCTTAGAGAGAGGAAGCGGGAAATAGAGAGATGCATTGATGTAAGAGAGAAACATCAATCAGTGGCCTACTGCACATACCCAAACTGAGGATCAAACTGGCAACCTGGGTATTTGCCCTGACTGAGAATCTATCCTGCCAGCTCTTTGTATACAGGATGATGCTCCAACCAACCGAGCCACAGTGGCCAGGATTGTATTAATATAGTTTTGGATGAAATTTTTTCCCAAATTTATTCATTTCAATAACAAAAGACAAAAAAAAAAAAAACCAAAACAAAACAAAAAAACATTGCTATCAAGATTATTTTTAGACTCTTTCATTTGGAAGAAATATTTATTAATGTGCCTTTTAATTATTCAAAGGTCAACATGACTTTTTTTTTTTTACAATTTAAATGTATTTAAAATATTTATAAGTCTTTAATTTTGAATGCGGAGTACAATTAGAGATATGATGATCAGTAAGCTTTTGCATTGAACATGAAAGCAGAGTTTAAAAATATTATCTAAATGTTTATAATCCCAATGTGATTTTGAAGTAAAAGCTTTCATTAAGATGAGTCAGAATAAAAGAGAATGTAAAAATGATACCACTACTGAAAAACTCTAAATGTCCAGATAGGTTAACTACTCAAACAAAATCTTTTTGATATTTCCATTGTGACAGTTATTTACCTTTTAATATACATTCATCACCTAATCATTTATTATTTCTACATCTCTGTCTTGTATATCATTTCTCTAAATTATTATCTGTATTGAAGGGAGTGATGTATCTGATATAGCTTAAAATTGAATATGTGACTTCAAAATATATGAGAGCGTTTACAATTTAACTAAAATAGTAATAAAACATAATAAATGAAATTTTATAAAATTGAAACATTACAAATATTGGTGCTATGATTAAATGAAAAGGATGCTTCTAGATATAAAACATTAAATATTGTTTTAGATTATGTGCCCAGGTAAAGAAAGCCTTTCTAAACAGGAAAAATTTGAGCAGAGAATTGAAATATGAGAAAAATGTTCAAACAGTCTATAGAAGAGACTTTTAAATAAAAAATTCTTTAAATGAAGAACATGAGGTGGAAAACCCAATCTGAATATATGCAACTGGAACTCAATGAACAAAAGAGAGCAATGTGAGTTGAAGTTGGAGAGGTAGATGAGTACAAGATTCATAATATGTAGTAATGAGTTTCAATTTCACTCTGTGAAATTAGAAGTCCTTTTATGATTTTAATCTGAGGTGTTATATTATCTAATTTAGGATTTCAAAATTTTAATTTAACTGTTGCATATTATCAGATTGGGGAATGGCTGGGGCTGGTTATACAAAGGTAGAGGTTGAATATTATAATTAATGATACTGTATTATATACTTGAAGTTATAAAGAGAGTAGATCTTACATGTTCTCACTACGCGCAAAAAATGATAATTATGTGGTTATGTGAGATGATGGATGCACTGACTAACCTTATTGTAGTAATTACTATGCAACTTATACATGTATCAAATCATTGTGTTAATAATTTAAACTTTTACAATTGATTATTATAAATTATCCTATGTAATAATGAGCTAATATGCAAACGGTCATCATGCCCTCACGCCAGGGCTGAGGGATGACCACAGCCATGACCACCACACCTCCTGCCCCAGCCCTGGGACCAGGGGACCTGAGGCCAGGCTAGGGGACATGTAGCTGTGCCCCCAACTCAGTGGGACTTGATGGGGGACTGAGGCTGCTCCCCCACCCAGCACTGGGCCAGGGGACCTGAGGTGGGAACAGCTGGGTCTGAGTCTCTTGCAATTTCAAGGTGCAAATAAGTGGGTGGGGACTTGACTCTGAGTCCCACAGCTCACCCCAGACTCTGACAAGAGGGAGATTTTCATATACATACTTTTTACTAGTTTTCTTTCATCTCTGGCTCTTCTGTTATAGAGAAAGGGCAAACAGCAATATTAAAATATTTTCTCTAATTAATTACTTTTAATGTGCTTGAATTTTGTGCACCGGGCCAGTAGTGTCTTAATAAAGCTGGGCGGGGGGGGGGGGGGGTTGGGAGGAGAGTAATTAGAAGCAGTAACCAATGGGACTTGAATGATACAATCAGATTGTCTAAACAAGATTATTAATACTGAAGCCAAAGTTGAAAAAAATAGCATAGTTTAAATGATTTGGAAATCAGTATATTTTCATACTTATTATTTTTACATTATGTGAAAACATAATGTTGGCAATTACGTATAACAAATAGTTGCAATCTTTTAGCATTCTTTTAGATCAACTCTGTTTTTATTTTTAAAATATATTTTTATTGGTTTCAGAGAGGAAGGGGGAGGGAGAGAGAGATAGAAACATCAGTGATGAGAGAAAATAATGGATCAACTGCCTCCTGTTCAAGAATGAAACCCTGGCATGTGCGCTGACCAGGAATGGGACTGTGATCTCCTGGTTCATAGGTCAACATTCAACCACTGAGCCAACCCAGCCAGGCAAATCTACTGTTTTCAGATAGTCAAATAATATTTTTAAATGACTTCATCATTTGTGCATAAATTAGTTCATTTTTTATTGTGCAAAATATTGTCTTCCAATAAACTCTTCCATAAAATATTATAATGTTTAATTGTTAAATAGTTTAAATATATTTTCAATTTCCTCGGCACATAATAAATCAACTTAATCAGGTAGAGTCATTGGTATGTGGCTTTTCACAGTGGTTGAGTTGATGTTGAAAAATAACTGAAATTATTTTTCTTTGTGGGTGACTTAGTTTGTTCCTAGACCTGTGTAGGTTTTCTCTTTTTTTGACCCTTGAAGTTTAGCAACTTCACAAAGAGAAGTCTTAATGTGCTCTTACATATTAAAACTTTATTAAAAGCTGTTTTCTTTGGTAGGCCAGAGAAGAGTTTTGCTGTAGTTCAGACTTGACTAAATTGAATAATAGCAGCTATTTAAACAAATAATAAAAGTGTTTTGTATGAATGCTGGACACTTTTACCAGGAGGAAAAGAACACTTCTAATTGTACATATTTCTAATTTAAAAATTAAATTTATAAATAAGTATAAAACTAAATATCTCACAATCTATTAAAAGTAAACAATAACATTGTTCAAATTATTCTATGAGTGAGTACTTTCAAATGAGAGAGAGAAGCATATCGTTTTTAAGAAGTTAAAAGTGATTGTATGCATAACTATTCAAATGATTTTTGATGGTGGTTTTATGATATTTTGCATTTTAAAAAATTTTTAAATAAATATGCATTTTATTTCTATCTAGAGGCCCAGTGTACGAATTCATACATGTTGGGGGTCCCTCAGCCTGGCAGCCCATCAGGGCTGATCAGGGCCACGGGAGGTTGGCCAGTGTGGGGAGGGGTCATCGGAGGTTGGCTAGCCAGGGGGAGGGGCCACAGCCAGCCAGGGGAGAGGGGCTGTGAAAGATTGGCTATAAGACCACACTGACCACCAGGGGGCAGCTCCTGAATTGAGCATCTGCCTCCTGGTGGTCAGTGTGTCTCATAGCAGCTGGTCAACTGGTAGTTCTGACATTCAGTCATTGCACTGCTTAGGCATATATATATATATATATATATATATATATATATATATATATATTGTTTAGAAACTATAAAGCTCATGTTCAGGAATATCACAAAATTGTCTTTGAGATAATACAGTTATTTATAATTTTGGCAACAGTTTGCATGTTCAAATAAGTTTTGTGACTTCTATGAAGTTAAGCACTGGCTCACTAAACCCTAAATCATAGTCATAAAAATTAAGCAATTAGTCAAAATGAAATGAAATAAAGTAGTGCTTTCCAATTCCCTTTTTGTTATGTTTCCATGGAAATCAGTGGTTCAATTTATTTGAATATTTAAAAATAAATTAGAATCAGTGATCTGATGCTTAAAACTTTTACTGGATATCAATTCCATGCTAATTGTAGAATAAAACAGTACTTTTCCCTTGTTTTAATGTTTTTGAGAAGAAAAATATAATTAGTTAGTTGTTAGAATTTATTGAAATGCAGGACATTAAAATCCTTTTGGGTGATCTTCATTGGAACTTTGGTCGTACATTCACTTGACCAACAAGTATTAAGAAATGGAAATTCTTTTCAAAATATCCATTTGTAGTTATGAATACACTATTGCTATTATGCTTGCTTACAAAATGTTTAACCAAAATATCTGTAATAGTAGCTCCATATGTATTTTGTTAATTTGTACAGGGATAAATTTTCTTCTGATAAGGTTTCTGGTATATGCTATTGTGTATTTGCTAAATTATACCAGTTGTGATTTTATTCAGCTATGGTGAGTGAAACACAAAATACCTGTGATTAAGAGGAGATAAAAGGCCAGAGCTAGATTACATTGCACATGAGGAGTAGTTTTCTGTGGTGGTAGTTTATGAGACTTGTTTTTTGCATGCTCTGGTGTGCATATATTTAATTTCTAGAGTCCATTCATGGTCCAGGGTGGTGGCTCCAGCTCTGACATTATATGTGAATTTTATGAGCAAGAAACATAACACTTATGTTTATATCCTACTGGCCTAAGTATAGTCAATTTTCCATATCCTAACTAATAAAAGAGTAATATGCAAATTGACCATCACTCCAACACACAAGATGGCTTCCCCCATGTAGACACAACATGACTGCCACAAGATGGTCAGCAGGGAGGGCAGATGGGAGGGGACAGGCCTGCAAGGGAGAACAGTTGGGGCAATCAAGCCTGCAGAAAAGGGCATTTAGGGGAACCCAGGCTTGCAGGGGAGAGCGATTTGGGGGGATGAGGCCTACAGACGAGGGCAGTTGGAGGGCACTACCAGCAGGGAAGGGAAGTTATGGGTGATCAGGCTTGCAGGAGAGAGCAATTTGGGGAGGGGAGCCAGGCCTAGAGGGGAGGGCAGTTGAAGAGGACTAGCCTGCAGGATAGGGCAATTATGGGTGACCAGGCCTGCAGGGGAAGGCAGTTAGGGGCAAATCAGGCTGTCAGGGGAGCAGTTTTTAGGCATCAACCAGTCTGGCAGGGGATTGGTTGGGGGTTGATCAGGCTGGCAGGCAGAAGCAGTTAGGGGCAATTAAGAAGACAGGCAGGTGAGCAGTTGGGAGCAAGCAGTCCTGGGTTGTGAGAGAAATGTTAAACTGCCCCTACCTGGATTGGGCCTAAACATGGCGTTGGATATCCCTTGAAGGGTCCCAGATTGGAGAGGGTGCAGGCTGGGCTGAGGGACACACACCCTCTGTGCACAAATTTCGTGCACCAGGCCTCTAGTCTAGTTATAAAGTACAGGAATAAATGTAATCTTTAGGCTGAATGAAATGTATTCTACCAAAATATAGAGTCGTATTTCTATGGAATCTGAGAAATTGATATTGGGGAGCAAAATTATTTGGCAAAGATCTTTTTTAGATATACATAAAATTTTCTACTCTCTTATTTCCATACATAGAACATTTCTCCAATTTAATATATATATATATATATATATATATATATATATATATATATATATATGGGGATACAAAGTATAGCATAGGAAAATAGTCAATATTATTGTAATAACCATGTATGGTGCCAGTTGAGTACTGAAATACCAGGCGGAACACTCTATAAAATATATTATTGTCTAATTAGTATGATCTATAACTGAAATTAATACAAAATAACATTGAATGTAAACTGTAATTTAAAAAATCTATAAAAGAGTTCATCCTGGTTTTTCTCTATGCTCCTACAACTTATTTCTTTTTGCTTTTTATTTTTTACAACTGCATAGTATTCCACTGTGTAAATGTACCGTAGTTTTGTTTTGTTTTCAAAGTATTACATATCTCTCCTTTTTCCCCAGTTGATCCCCCTGGCCACTCCCACTCCTGAGGGCAAACCACCACCACCCCAGTGTCTGTGTCCATTGGTTATGCTAATATGCATGCATACAAGCCCTTTGGTTGATATCTAACTCCACCCCATCCCTGCCTTCTCTCTGAGGTTGGATGGTCTGTTCAGTCCTACCTTGTTTCTAAATCTATTTTTGTCAATCAGTTTATATTTTTCATTATATCACACATATGAGTGAGATCGTGTGATATTTATCTTTCTCCAATTGGATTATTTCAGATAATGGTCTCCAGGTTGATCCATGTTGTTGCAAATATAAAAGTTGCTAATTTTTTATGGCAGTGTAGTATTCCATTGTGTAGATGTACAACTGTTTTGTAATCCACTCATCTACTGATGGGCACTTAGGCACTTTCCTTGACTCTCAAGTCATTTTCAATCATTTACTATTTCATTTTCCCTAACAGAAATATTGCCTACTAAAACATTAAGTATTTTTACCTACTCCCACTGAAATGTAAACTCTGAAAGGGCATGGAGTTCTCTTTAGTGTTATTTTGTGTCTACTATAATTATTCAGCTCCTTTAAATAATTGCCATCCTTCTATCTATCCTCTTAATCAGATGTAATATTATTTTTCAAAAATAACATTTTAATTACTGAGATGTATTTTTCTTCAACCATGGCACTGTAATTTACTTCCCCTCTCAAAAGAGAGATATGATCTTTATAATAATTTTACCTTTTTCCAATTCACTAGTTTTCCTCTCCTTATTCCATGATACCTTTAGAATAAATTTACTTAACTTCCTCTCTCTCTCAACCATCATTTTCTAGTGTGCTTTTTCTTCCATGATTATTAATATCTAATAGAAATCTTCCTAATCTATGACTCCTCTAATTGAGAAAACTTTCTTTAATATTGCATATTTCTACAGATATTATCATTATAAATTAAAAACCTATATATCAAGATTAACTTCATACTACTATTTCCTATGCTGTGTATGTTTCTCTATACTGAGGTCTCTGTTTCATTATTTTTGGTGAATTTTTTCCTCAAGTAGGAGAGAAATATGGTTTTTCAATTAAAAAAACAAAAACACATATATCTTTCCCCCCCCATGACATGTATGGTTGAAGTGAACTCTTTTTCTCTCATTTTTCTGGAGATCTTAATTCATTTTTTTCTCTCTGTTTACAAATTAGTTTAACTCTAGTTTGTTTGTTTTTAAAATATTTTTTAAATAACAGCTTGAGTTTAACACATTTTTTTTAGATATCAGTAAGGTTATACTGAAAATCTATACTCAAGAAGGAAATGGATGGCAGATACCTTTGAAGAAGATTTCTATGAGGAAAAACCATAATTGTAGGAAGCAAAATGAAAGAATCTATGAAAATATTGTGAAAAAATAAATCACCAGGGATAGATGGAATACTAATACAATAATTTCAAGTGACAGAGACAGAATCTGTAAAAACCATAACAAGAATATGACAAGCCCTGACTGGTTTGGCTCAGTAGATAGTCAGTTTATGGGCTGAAAGGTTCAGGGTTTGATTCCAGCCAAGGGTACATGCCCTGGTTATAGACTCAATACCTAGTAGGGGGTGTGCAGGAGGCAGCTGATCAGTGATTTTCTCTCATTATTGATGTTTCTATCTCTCACTCCCTCTCCCTTCCTCTCTGAAATAATTATATATATATATATATATATATATATATATATATATATATATATACACAAATATGGAAAACAAAACAATGACTTACAGATTGAAACATTCAATATTTATATCCTAATGTTTAAGAAAGGAGATGCTAAAGAGTGCAGTAGTAATAGTACTAAATTCCCACCCAAGAAAGTTATTCTTGCCCTAGCAGGTTTGGTTCAGTGGATAGAGCATTGGCCTGCAGACTAAAGGATCCCAGGTTCGATTCCAGCCAAGGGCACATGCCTGGGTTGATCCCTAGTAGGGGACTTGCTGGAGACAGCCAATCCATGATTCTCATCATTGATGTTTCTCTATCCCTCTGCCTTCCTCTCTGAAATTAATAAAGAAAAAGAAAAAGAAAAAATATATATATATATATATATATATATATATATATATATATATATATATATATATATATATATAAAAGAAAGTTATTCTTAAGATGATGCAACAAAAGCTTTTCCCTATGTGGAGCAAGAAGTGCTGGATGTCCAAACTGGATTCAGAAAAGAAAAGGAAGAGGCACTCAAGGTCTAATTATGAACATTAATTGGATCCTGGAGCACTTCAGAGAATTACAAAAGAAAGTTCATCTTTGTCTTATAGACTACAGAAAGGGCTTTGAGTATGTGGATCTTGAAAAGCTATAGTTTGCTCTAAAAGGAATGGGCTGTCTCAGCACTTGATTGTTTTAACATATAACCTCAATTGTAGATAGGAAGCCAATATCAAGGCAGAATATGGAGAGACAGAATGGTTTTATATAAACAAATTGTTCAACAAGGTGCATTCTACCTCCCTATTTTTTGTTCAAATGATTGTATATCCTGATATTTTTACTTACATTTATATGTTGAGCATTTACATGTTATTATAGTCCTCCAAAACATATTTAATGGCAGTTTGATAATCTACTGTTAAAATAATGTACATTTATTTTTACTCAATCACCCTCTTATTTGTAAAGTTAATGTTAAAATCTTTAATGTACTAGTAAGTAATTGAAGGTCAATCAAGTTAGCTTAATGGGACGATATAAGGTGCTTATAAGAATATTGAAGTGTTTCACAGAAGGAAGAGAAAGCAATGTAGAAAGTGACTAGGATGTGCAATGGAATGCTCCCAATAATATTTTGTCTCTGTCTCTTGTTTCTGTTTCTCTCCACACCTCTTCCTCTTTCTCCTCTCTATGCAGACTGGCATTCTCTGCTCTTCAGTTCACCTGAAGAGAATAATAACCTGGCATAGTTTCTGAATTTTTTTACTTCTTGCATTCAAGGTATCAACCCCAAAACTAAAATAGAATCTCTAGGTGAGAAAGGCAATATAATTGACCTAGTTTGGTCAAATGTCTACCTTATTCCAATTAATAGTAGCCAATGGATCAAGGTCCCACTCTGTTAAAATTCCTTTTCCCATCTGCTTACCCTCTCCTCTTTGGCAACCATCTCTATACCTATGGGTATGTTTCATTTATTTTTTTTAAGATTCCATTCATAAGCTTCTTTCTCTGTGTGACTTATTTCAGTTAGTTTAATACCCTCTAGGTCCATCCATGTTGTTTCAAATGGCAAAAGATTTCATTATTTTTTTATTGCTGAAAGATATTTTCATTGTGTGTATATATCTCACTTCTTTATCATACATTCATCTAATGATGGAAATCTAGGTTGCCTCCATATCTTGTCTCTTACTAAAAATGCTGCAATGAACATACTGTTTTTGTTTTATTTGAATAAATACCCATAAGTGGAATTGCCGCTCTTTTTTAAAATTTCATACTATTTTTTCATAGTGGTTGCACTAATTTACAATAGTATATGAGGGTTTTCTTTTTTTTTCCACATGAGAAATTGTTTTTTTCTTTATCAATTAAGATATTACATATCTGTCCTTATCCTCCCCCCCCCCCCCCCCCCCCGCATTGTCTACCCTCCTGTTCATGCCCTCACACCCCTGGTGTCTGTGCTCATTGGTTAGGCTTGTATGTATGCATACACATCCTATGGTTGATCTTTCCCCCTTACCTCTGACCTTCCCTACCTTCCCTCTGAGGTTTGACAGTCTGATCCTAGCCATTCTGACAGATAGGAGGTGATGATATCTCATTGTCGTTTTAATTTGTATTTTTCTGATGATTAGTGATGTTGAGTATCTTTTCAAATCTCTTTTGGCTATCTGGATAAATACCTATTTAGGTTCTTCACCCATTTTGAGTGTTTTTTTTTTTATGTTAAGTTGTATGAGTTTCTTATACATTTTAAATGTTAGCTCCTTAAGGGATGTATTACTAATAAGTAACTTCTTCCAATCAGTAGGTTATCTTTTCATTCTGTTGGTTTCTTTCACTGAGCAAAAACCTTTTTGTTTGACAGTCGCATTTTGTTTAATCCCCACCCCATTGCCCATGGAGCTATACAAAACTGCAGTGTTAGGACTGATGTAAAAATTTTTACTGGGAGTTTAAAGGTTTCAGGTGTTACATTTAAGTGTATTTTGTATATGGTGTGAGAAAGTGGTTCAATAATTTTTGCATGTATCTGTTCAGATTTCTGAACAACACTTGTTGAAGAGGTTGTCTTTTCTCAATTGCATATTATTGAGTCCTTTGTAGTGGATTAAATAACCATATAAGTGAAGATTTATTACTAAGCTCTCTGTTATATTCCATTGATTTTATATCTGTTTCTATGCTAGTATCACACTGCTTTATTTGCTATACCTTTATAGTGTAATTTGATGTTTGGAATATGATACCTCCCACTTCGTTCTTTCTCATGATTTATTTGGCTATTTGGGGATTTTGTGTTCTATATAAATTTTAGTTATTCTAATTCTGAGAAGAATGCCATTGTTATTTTATTTTGGATTGCTTGAATCTGTATATTGTTTTAGGTAGCAAGGATATTTTAACAGCATTTATTCTTCCAACCCATGAGAAATGTATATTTTTCTTTTTATTTTTATCTTCTCCAGTTTCCTCTTTAATATCATAAATTTTTCAGTACTTAGGTCTTATATGTCTTTGGTTGAATTTATTCCTAAGGATTTTATGCTTTTTTGATAAAATTGCAAATGAAGTTGTTTTTTTTTACTTTATCCTATTGTTGTCCGTTATGTGTGTATAGGAACATCATAATTTCTCTATATCAATTCTATATTCTGCAACTTTACTAATTAATTTATTTGTCCTAATAGTTTTATAGTGGAATCTGTAGGGTTTTCTATATATAGTATCATGTCAACTGCAAAAAATTAGTATTTTCATTTTCAAGTTGGGTGCCTTTTATTTCTTTTTTTTGTCTGATTGCTCTGGATAGTCTTACACTTTAAACATTATACGTATTTTGTCATATAAGTTATAGTTTTCAGTCATAATATTATATTTTCTTTCATATATTTATTTTATTTTTATCCCACTCAGTTTTCAAATATTTCAGATTTCTGTCTAATCTGGATTGTCTTCCTCCAAGTTCATGTATTCTCCTTTTTTTAAAAAAAAATTCCCTATCAAATCACCTTCCTTCCCACTTGCAAGATGAATTTATTTTTTCCTCCTTATAATTTCACATTTTACACTTTTAGTTCATTTGTCCTAAAATTTTTTCCTAAATAAATATTGATCTTCCTGAAACAATTATTGAAATTATCAGATATGATCCATTCATTTTAAACTTTGCCCAAATACATATTAAATGTAATAATATTTGCATCTGTTTTATCTGGTCTTTATTGCATTCTGTTCTCCAAATTATATAATTCTGTTCTAGATTTTTACAATAATATTTGAGTTTTATCTAACTTTGAATCATATGATTTCCACTCATTATCTATATTTTTCTCTGTTTTCTTTTTGTGGCTCCTCATTTTAATTATTAAAAATTCACTTAATTTATTCTTGGTAATTGAACTTCTTCCAATCTGATAATATGAGCTGGCTCAAAATTATGACTTTTTCTCTTTCAAATATTTTCCTTCCAATCTTCTCCTAGTAATATGTAATCAAAGATTTTATTAAATTTACTTTATCTTTTAGTTCTCTTATTTCAATAAAGAATAATTTTAGATACATGTATTTGTTTTAAAATGTATTTCTAATACTGATACTAATACCCATTATTTTATTTACATGTGCACAACTCAGTCTCTTAGTACAAAATTACAGAGATATGATATAGTAAAAATAAATAAATAAATAAATAAATAAATAAATAAATAAATAAATAAAATCCACGAATGCATTCTAGTAAATTTTTAAAAGAGGTAACTTATAATTGGGTTATCAATAGTACATGGATGACCTCCCAGTAATAATTAGATGACATATGTAGAACTCCATGAAAAGAGGTTTGACTTTAAAATAATTTAATTGGGTAGCTAGATAATAATAGGAGGTGATTTAAGAACTATTATAATCATCTCATCCAGATTGAAATACATGAACAAAATAGACCCAAAGAAATGGAATCAGGCAACAGACTGAGGATCTTCAGAGGGAAGGGAAACAGAAGGAAGAGATCAATCAAAGAATGTATATGCATACTAGAAGCCCGGTGCATGAAATTTGTACACTTGGGACGGGGTTCCTCAGCCTGGTGTATGCCCTCTTTCAGTCTGGAAGCCCTTTGGGATGTTCAACTGATGTCAGATATCCTTAGCATTGCAATGGAGGCGAACTAGGCTCCCACCACTGTTGCTGTGCTCACTAGCCTTAAGCCTGATCACCCCTAACTGCCTCTGCCTGCCTGATCACCCCTAACTACCCTCCCTGCTGGCCTGATTTTGCCCCCAACTGCTCTCCCATGCCATCACCATGGCTTTTCCTGAAAAGAAGTTGGATGTCTGGTAGACCCAGTTTAATTAGCATATTACACTTTTATTAGTGTAGATAGATTATATAAGATAAGATTGTTTAAATGGGGGTGGGGGCTTTTTTGACAGGAGGAGATGCTATTTGCAGACAAAAATACATAATCCCCATATATGGACTGATAGCCAGTCATATGCACAATACTGCCAAACCAGTTGTTAAAATATTGAACCAATTTCTTATACCTTACACCAATTAGCTGTTCCCCTTAAAACTCCTCCTCAGACCCCACCTTAGGTTCTGCCTTCACAGTTCACTCAGATTAGGTTCTTATTGGTTGGTTTCAATGCCAATCAGCATCAAAAATCTCTGCCTCCTAGGCAGCCATTGGCTCCCTGCAGTTCACCCAAATTTGGTTCTCATTGTTCAGTTTCTATGCCAATCAACCTTCGTGGAGGTCCAGAAAAAAAGAGAGGTGCAACTGCTGATGAAGCCCAGAGAGAAAGAGCAAGGCAATGGCTGGTCAACAGCTGCCATGGAGGCTATGGATCAGACCCTGCCTCATTTCACTAAGCCTCTCTCCGGGCCTGATCTGCATGCTCCTGGGCAGTCTGTGCTGGATCACTGCATCCATATCACTGACTGGAGGACTGACTTCTGGTTGGTCGAGCCTTCAGTCATTTTGGATGTTACAAACTCTGTGTTTTTATACATTAGGATATTAGCTTGATCAATGTCACTTAGCACTTTACTGGTAGAAACAGGTAAATTTTAAAACCTGAGGGGGAAAATAGGCTTGCACAAACAAACAAACAAACAAAAACAACAACAAAAACAAAACAAAAGCATTAAGGGCTACTATACAGAGATGACAGAAAAGAAGAACAGTCAAATTTATTGCCACCTGACATTTATCAGAAATTGTACATCTAAACTCTGCAGAATTTAAAAGAAAGAAAATGAATGTTTAGCTCCAGTTATTTTGGCTAAAGGACATCTCTGAATTATTTAAATACCTTGAAATATATTCAGACTTGCCATATGGCCAGCATATGGGCACTTTATTTTTTAAAATACCCTGTGTCCTCTTAAAAAGAATGTTCCTTTTGTAATAAAGTAAATTAGGTAAAGTCACAACAAAGTTCTAACAACAGAGGAGCAAGAGCCAGATCACACTGAGAGAGAACTGAAAATTAGCTTTATATCAAGTTTTAATACTGCAACTTAGCTGCAAGGAGATAATGGGATATTATTAAAGTGTTGATGAAAAACAACTCTGATGTAGAATTATATATCAATTGAATGCTGAAATGCTAAAATTCTATTGAATGTTGAAAATATTTTTTAAAATATTAACAGGCACATTCAGCTTCAGTTAGCTTGCTATACCAATCCAGAAAATATACTGAAAATATCTTTAAAGAAAGTATCAAAAAAAGAAAATCAATATAGGTGGCATGTCAAGAGGTATAGGATATACAAATTTTAAAATAGCTTGGCACCCTTATTAGTTTTATTAGAGGCCCAGTGCAAGAAAATCATGTACAGGTGGGGTCCCTAGGCTTGGCTGGCAATCAGGGCCAATCGGGGCCAGGACAATGAGGGCTTGGCTGATTTAGCTTTCCTTTGCCCTTTATAATATACTAGAGGCCTGGTGCACAAAATTTATGTGCTTGGAGGTAGGGGGAGTTCCTCAGCCTGGCCTGTCCCCTCTCACAGTGTGGGAGCCTCGCATTCAATTGCCCCAAAGAGGTAGGCCCTGCCCACCCATCTGGGGCTCCACGATATATTTCCCCAAAGAGGTAGGCCAGAACCGGGGTCCTGCCTCTGTGCCATGTGGAGCTGTTGGACCCCTGGCATCGTCATGTGGAACCGCACAGCCCCCAGGACTCACTGCACAGAGCCACGGGTCCCACCTCAGTGCCCCACATGCAGTGTCAAGCTCTTACCCACCTGTGCTTGCCTGCTGCACATGTAGCCTCCTAATGATTGCTCATTGTGGCATGAGGGTGTCATGGCCACATAGGCTTTTTATTAATGGGATACCATTAAGGTTACAAATTTTCTTGATTTTCAATATATCATTTCATTTTAATTTTCACTAAACTTTATTTTTTAGATTGTCTGACTAAAACATTGAGGGATTTTTAAGTTGTCATTTCTAATTGATTTATTGCTTAATTCTCCTCATGTCAGAAATGTGTTATTCCAATTATTCAACTTTGTGAAGACTTGTTTTATAGAATAAAATTTAAGTAAATATTAAATTTCCATGTCAAAAGAATGCATTTTGCAGCATTTTATATTTGTTAATTGGGTTCAAAAATTTTAATAGAGATATTTAAATCTTCTAAATTCTTACTGACAATTTTTGTTGTATTTCAAGAGTAACTAAGAGAAATGTATTTCTCTCAATATTTCTCTTTATTACATTCATACCAATTTAGATGTGCCATATATTCCTGGTATAGTGTTCCTTTCTTATTTTAAAAAGTATTTTTATTTTATCCCTAGTATTTATTCCTGACATACAATGCATTTATCTCATACTGATATAGCTTTACCAGCTTTAAGGAGGTTGCTAGCATAATAAGATATATTTTATTTTTTAGACTTTCTGTATCCTTATATATTTATAATAATAAAAGCATAATATGCTAATTAGACCAGACAGCTGAATGACCTTCCAGATGTCCTCCCGGACATCCTTCCAGATGACCTTTCAGACCAAGCCAGGGCTGCAAGGGCGAGTCCCTTGTAGAAATACACATTGGGCCTCTACTATTATGTAACTTTTGTTCTCTTTTTATATGGACTTTTTTATAGCTTTGAAAATTATCTGTGTTATTCATAGGATATATTCACTATGATTTATTACATGATTTTATAGATTACACATTACAAAAGCAGTAAAATCAAATAGTTTGCCACTAAGGTGACCTTCACATCCATGATGTTGCTGAGCAAGCTGTTTTTGTACCTTATTTATACCAATAGAATCACTTATATTTATATAGTAAATTTGATAACTCAAACATTTTTCTAATAAACTATCACCTATATTTTTATTTTTTAATGTATTTTTATTTATTTCAGAAAGGAAGGGCAAAGGAGAGGAAGATAGAAATATCAATGATGAGAGAGAATCATCACTCAGCTGCCTCTTGCACACCCCCTACTGGGGATCAAGCCCTGACTGAGAATCAAACATTGGGTCAATGCTCAACCACTGAGCCACATGAACCAGGCTATAATCTATGTTTTTTAAATTGAACTATAAAAAATAGGCTACCAAAACCAGTTTCAAAATTCAAGATGGCTGGGTAATGGTTAAAAAACCTTATATAATTAACAATTTCCTTATTTTTTCATAAGTATTTATTAATGTTACTGTCAGCAGATATATATATAATAACAAACCACATATATGTTCTATTTTTCAAATGTAAAGAAGTACATTAGAAAAGTGCATACAATAATTTAAATGCTGCTTGTTTAATCTTTCTGCGGAGTGCAGACTGTGCTGTTTCACCTTTTATTATAAAACTCAGTGAATAAAACATATTTGATAGCTTGGCAATAGAAGAAAAATTTGTATTTAAATGAAGACAGAAGACATTGGGCAGGAATTGATATGATTATGCCACAACTGATGAGTCATAACTAATGACACAGTCTAGTGCTAGTGAAGCAATTTGCTGATGGGAGTGAGAAAAATGCAATCAGTAAGCCAGAGATATGTGCAAGGAAGACAGGAGCACATCCGTATGCATGGTAGGAGATTCTTTAGCAGAAAACTCATTCTTAGTGGTGTTTCTGTGGAAAACAATTTGTTTTCTCAGCAAAGGTGATTGGGGTTTAAAGATCATAGGTATTATGAAACAAAACAAAGCAAAAATGATGCCCTAGCTGGTTTTTCTCAGTGATTAGAGTGTTGGTTCACACATAAAAGGATTTGGGTTTAATTCCCAGTCAAAGGTATGTACCAGGTTAGATCTTCAACCCTGGTGGGGAGTATGGGAGACACCCAATCAATGTGTCTTTTCCACATCTCTCTCTCTCTCTCTTTTTTCTTTCCATGCTCTAAAAATCCATTGAAAAAATATCCTTGAAGATTAATAAAAATAAATCAAACAAACTAACAAAAATGAGCCTATAGGCACCTGAAAATATACTGGTATTTTACATACAGTTAAAGAAAAAGAAATGGATAGCCAACAGACAGTTTAGGAAAATTAAAACTCAGATTTATGGTATGTTCCCTTATATATACGGGTGAAGTAATAGATAAAAATCATGAATTTTTCAGCAATAACCACACTACTTTACCATATATTTTGAATGATTTAACACTGACAATGTATTATTACTGTTTTTCTTTTTCTTTATTAAAGTTCATCTTCTATCCTGCCTAATATTTTCCTATTGTTTCACTGATAATTTAGAAATGATTATAACAAAACACTATCAGTCCTATATTATTTTGTTTCCTCTGTCCTACAAAACTGGCTGAGGGAAGATATTGTTTCTTTTATGTCTTTGTATCTTGGACAGAGCAGGGTACCTTGTTCATTGTAGTTGAAACATAACAAATGTGGAATGACTGAAAAATATATATGAAAACTGCTTGAACATGAGAAGAGGCTTGGGATATTTATCATCTAGAAATCAGCTTCATTTTTTTCCTAAAACAAAACTATCGCTATTAGAGATTGTGTTAAATTCCTTTCTAGGAAGCAAAATAAAACTAGTGGGTTAAAAAAAAATAGCCCTTCCCCCTTTCACTATACTTTCCCCAACAAGATGTCTGGAATAGCTAGTCCAGGGCTGATGCAAGGATGAGCAAGGGCATGATCAAGGATCAAGACTCTTGAAATCTTCTCACTCTAATATTATTAGTCTTGCTTAGTTCTCCTGGCTTACATCAATCACTTCACACTGAATGTGTAGCCTAGGCACCAAGAAGGACAAAGGATGTTCGATAATGTATTTCTTTTTAAATAGCTATCCTGGATGCATCATCTAGTGCTTCCTGCTTGCTTTCATTTGGCACAGCTGGATCAAGTAGCTTCTCCTAATTGCCAGGAGATTGGACAATGATTTTTTTCAACACTTTCATATCACAACAAACACAATAAGGCTTTTCTGAATAGATAGATTGAAAAAAGAGCCTGGCTCGCATGGCTCAGTGGCTGCGTGTTTATCTATGAACCAGGAGGTCATGGTTTGATCACTGATCAGGGCACATGCCCAGGTTGCAAGCTCAATCCCTGGGGTACGCAAGAAGCAGTGGATCAATTATTCTCTCTCATCACTGATGTTTCTCTCTCTCTCTAACCCTCTCCCTTCTTTTCTGAAATAAATAAAAAAAATATATATTTAAAAAGAAAAAAGAATTGGTTGGAGAGGCAACAAATGATGTCTGTCCAGGCCATTAGCAACCTCATGGGAATTTCCTTGATGGTGGAAATTCTTTTCACATGCATGTGGGGAAGAATCTCTTTTGATAACTCTGTCAGGGACATTTGGCAGTATCTGGAGAA
Source organism: Vespertilio murinus (assembly GCA_963924515.1). Classification (NCBI taxonomy): domain Eukaryota; kingdom Metazoa; phylum Chordata; class Mammalia; order Chiroptera; family Vespertilionidae; genus Vespertilio; species Vespertilio murinus. The sequence continues at coordinate 141,383,069 of OZ004704.1, read as the reverse complement.
ATATTTGGTGGGCACAAATGTGTCAGAAGAGGCCAGAGGTGCTGCTAAACATTCCACAATACACAGGGTATTCTCCAACAACAACTAGTTTGGGACCTGACTTGTCAATAGTGAGGCTGAGGAAACCTGGTCTATTCTACCTGCTTGGGATATGATCTCAAAGGCCAATGTTAAAAGAAACGCAAGATAAAGAAGCAAGTGGCGTAGCAAAAGTATAGCTACCATGATCAACCACAAAACTTGTCTTCAGATATCTGAAAGATTGCTTAACTTGTCCAAAATTGAAGCAAATTCCTCGATATTGTTTTAGAAGGCAAACCTGAAACCATGTTTAAAATATGAAATATATATCTTAAAAGTATCCAGTATTTGAGCTGTTCAACAATAAAACTTCAGGCAGCTTACAATACTGAATACAATTAGAGAATATTATGGTGTCATTTGGTGAAGAATCTTTCTATATAAAACCCTAATATGCAAATAGACTGAATGGCTGAACAACTATGACATGTGCTGACCACCAGGGGGTGGACGCGGAATATGGCAGGCATCAGCACCAGGCATCAGAGCGTGAACATGATAGACATTATCTGTGGCAGGATGGTGGAACAGTGATCAGGGCACCAGACCAAGGCGGGGCTGGGCGCCAATCACTGTCATCAGGCGAGCTCTGGTGATTACTGACAATGCTTTGCTTCCACACACTGCAGTCCCACCCAGCACTTGTACCTGCTGCCAGTGCCAGAGTTTCCCCTCACACCCAGCGCTGGTCCTGATGGCTCAGCAGCATCAGGGAGTGTGAGCGGCAGGTGCTGAACCCTCAGGGCTTCTCCACCTCCTCTTGCTACTGAGGGGCAATCAGGGCAGCAGCTCCGGCTTGCACCGTTTGCCAGCACCAGCCCCAATTGCTCTGCTTTGTCAGCGGGTGCAAGCAAGGTTGGCGCCATTAGTGCGTGGGAGCAGGGGTGGTGGAAACAGGGCTGTGACAGACAAGGGACCAGGGGCCATGGAGGGAAGGGCTGGGTGGGAGCACAGAGGATGGGCTGAGACTCACCCCTGTGCCCACTGCAGCCTCGAGGTCCACAGTTCCTTTCAAGGTGCACAAACTTGTACACTGGGCCCCTAGTTATTTATATTAGAAAAACTTTGAAATGTCTGAGAATTTGAACCAAATCATCACAAAGATCATTTCTAACTCTTTCATGTAAAGCACTGTTAGACAGTGAAAGGCTATCAGTGTGAGTCTATAGGGGCCTCTAGTATATGCCCCTGATAATTTATGCACCAACAGAAATGTGAGTAACTGTCTTCTACTGGGCCCTCCTATGCCTGCTGGAAAGTAGAAGAGGACTGATTATTCTTAAACCCCCTGGAGAACCACAATGGGCTCATTCTGAACCACTCATCCATACTGAGATTAATTAATGCTGTATTTCAATTAATAATGAAAATTATATATTTAAGACAATGCAGTAAAACTATGGCCCAATGAGTAACATTCTTTTGCCAGAAAATATTTTTTCTGTCCTTGCCTTTATTTAACCCAGTCTAAGATAGGATGACTCTGAACTCAGACTGACAATGATGGACTCCCATTGTTTAAAATGAGCAGTAAGAGCAGAATTTAAAATTTAATACAAAAACTAGAAATATTCATTTTACTGTCTCTCATCTCTGGAAATTTTCCTTAATTGCTGTTTACTGTTTCTCATTTATTTTAGGCAGAATGGGTAATTTTTATTTACAATAAAATATTGTTGAAAATACAAACATATCTGTCCTTATAATAATAATAGGAAAATGCAATTTTAATATATTTATGTAAACATTGTGATTCCTATGAGGCATTCTTTTATAAATATACATTAAAATGAAATTTTTATACTTCATTGACTCAGCTTAATAATGGTTATGTAATTAACAAGTAAATACAGTTTTTATGTTATTGTAATTTAATATGCTTTTTAAAAACTACTCCTAAAAGTCACATCCACTGAATATATATAAATATTACTTTCATAATTTTTACTCTTAACTAATAATCTTTACATCAGAGTTTTAACTTTTATAGCATGTCATTTTTTTTCTTTGATATTGAAATGTAGAATTTTAGTTTGTTTCTTTATGAGACAGAGAAATACCTAGTTATTTTACCTGCATCCTTTCCCATTGGTTGGCCATGATAGCATTTATATTAAACCTCTTTACAGTGAAACACTGGGATAAGTTTGAGAAAGATGGCAATACAGACTCAATTTGAGAAAAGATAGTTGAATGAACAGAGAACTTTTTATTAAGATATGAGATAGTTGCATTATTGGGTGATCTATGACACTCACCTCTGAAGTACATCATGTTATAACACAGAGCCATTTACTCTGGACAAAGTCACTTTCAGAAATGGTTTTATTACCATGAAAATGAATAGATGTACTGGCTCTAAAGTGCCACCAGTGCCCTTTATGAGAATAGTGAACTAGATTAGCTGGCATGCTCACTGCCCTCACTCTTTATGAGCCTTATGCCTTTTGGGATATATTCAACGTTTTTATCTGGATGATCTTATTTTCAGAAAAATTCTATAATAGTTTTCATCCAAGCAAGGAAAAGGTAAACACAAAACTAGCTTAATAAAGATTTAGTCATGAAAATGCATTTGAATACATTGGCTTAGCAATCCTAACACAATGATCTTTAGACTTTGCTCCGAGCAATATTTTGCAGTTTCACATTATAGTAACATATAAAATCTTGAATGCATAAAAGAAAGGTAGGAAAATAAAGAGGTTTAAAGAGATGGAGAATATTTGTTCATTTGGTTGCCTGATTAAAATTAAGTTTTAAAACTCCACACAATATAAATATACTTGAATAGTCAGATAAAGGCAAATATAAGGTATAAGAGATTGGTAGGTCTAGCTAGAGAAAGGTCAGTATTTGTTTTTCTTGTTTTTGCTATTAGTGTTTATATATATATATATATATATATATATATATATATATATATATATATTTGATGAATATCTTATTCTCAAAGCAGGTCAACAGTAATTTACACACACCTGATACCCTAATAAAGAGGGAATATGCAAATTGACAGGTACACCATCACAAAAATATGGTGACACCCATAGCCACAAGATGGTGGTGCCCAGTCCCCTAAGCCCCACCAGAGTCCCCCAATCCTTTCAGCCCAGCCAGGGGGCAGCAGGTGCATGGTGCGACCAGACTCACCCTCAGCCCCCCAGCTGCCCAGGGCCAGCTCCAGGTACAAGCAAGCCTCGGATGGTGGCTTCCCAGCAGCCCAGGGCCACCCGAGGCTCAGGTAACCAGGGTCTGCCGAGGCTTGCACTGCTGGCAGTGGCAGCAGAGAGGTGTGATGGGGGCGTCACCTTCCTTCCCCTGATCACCAGGTCACCTCCTGCCCCTGAGCGCTCCCTGTCTGTGAAAGGGTCAGGCTGGTCTTTTCATGCACTGGGCTTCTAGTTTTATATAATGTGCTAAAGGAAATGTTCACATAAAAAAGAGCATAGCAGATTGGAAATTGGTAAATGTAAATTAGTGAAATTTAATTTTGTGAGATATTTTTCAAATATTCTTGTGGAAATTGGTTAGACTAAAATTTTGAGGGGATTAGTTTCCCTTATACGATTTTTACTTCAACTTTTGAAAAACCTGCGATACTACTTAGTTCGATTGCTTTCTGAGGCTATTTTTACTCCTCCTATAAAGCTATATACATACTTCACTGATTATATGTGTGAAAGTTCTCTATTAGGAAAGTGTTGATATGAAAGCCCTTCCCACTGAGATATCTCTCCATTACTGAAGGTCAGCCGGCAGAAGTTATTATGTCCCCAGGAATAACAGTTTGATCCTTTGTTAGATTTTTGTTCACTCCATTGTTAAATGAATTTCTGCTGAAAATTGCAAAACTATAGTACTTTAATATAGTTAAAGAATGTCATGAGGCAATTTCTCATCATTGAAGCATAAGGGGTATATGGTTTCAAAATGTAAAATATCATTCACAAAGGTGACAAAAAGGGAGCAGGGAGTCAGCAAAGTGGTCCTTCTAAAGCAGATCCCAAAGTTTCAATTTCTATGTTAGAAGATAAAATAAAAGATCAATTAAGAATATATTGAGTCTGCATTTACGAGATGCTATTATCATAGGATTTGACCTGCTATATCAGAGAGAGGCCAGTCCTTATCCCAAGTAGAGGGATTTCCTTTTTTTATATCATTTTCCACTTGCAGACTTCCTAACTAGCATGGGGAAAAATAGGAGAATAAACGTTCAAGGTAAGCCTTGAAGGATGAGAAGAGTGAGGGAAAATAGATGGCAAGATAGAAAAGCTTAAAAGCATGCTCGTCTTCTTCTTAGTAAAGTTGTTTCTGATTTCAACTTCAGCCTTGTTCACTTGTGCAACCTTCTCTTCCTGGCAAATATGTTGAAGTCATGAGTGGAATATATATATATATATATATATATATATATATATATATATATATATGATTTTTTACAGAGAGGAAGAGAGAGGGATAGAGAGTTAGAAACATCTATGAGAGAGAAACATCTATCAGCTGCCTCTTGCACACCCCCTACTGGGGATGTGCCCACAACCAAGGCACATGCTCCTGACGGGAATCGAACCTAGGGCCCTTTAGTCCGCAGGCCGACGCTCTATCCACTGAGCTAAACCAGTTTCAGCAGTGGGTGGATTTCTTGAATGTCTTCTTCCAGTTACCATTTATACACTCCTTAGAAACATCATCCTAAACCCAAACTAGGTTCTCGATTAGCGATAGATGCTATAATCCTTCCAGAGTTGCATGAGGGTCTACTCAATGTCTTATAGGCTAGGCAAAGTTCTTCCTCAGGGAATAGTCCTTAAAAACTATTATAAATCCTTGGCTCATTGGTCCATTGGTTGAATCAAAGAGATGGTGCTTGAAAGAAGAAACACTACTTTGATATTGGATTAAAGATCAATATTAAAATGGGGGGTCTCCGGGAACATTATCAACAGTAAGCAAACTCTTGAAATGTATGTTATTCTCCAGTATTTCTCCATTTTACTGGCCCAGCAATTTAGGAGGGCATCATGGGACAGGAGCTGGGTCATCCATGACTCCTTAGTTCTTCTATAATGCTCTGGCAGTGTGTGCTTATTGATATGCATGAAGTCCCTGGAGTTCTTACTCTCCTGGATCACAAACATTTTTATTTATAGCCTGCAACATTAGGAAGTTCTTTCAGGCTTCCCGAATAGGGAGTTTTCATCCATATTGAATATTTGCTCTGGCAAGTAATTTTTTTTCTCCAAAATTAGCTTACCTAGAGTTTTCAAAAATTATTCAGCTGCCTTCATGTCTGCACTTGCATAGTCATCACTAGCTTTCACTTTATGCAATGAATAATGATTCTTGATTGGTGTAAACCACCCAGAGCTCGCAGTAAATTCAACATCATAGTTGGATCCAGGTATTTCTTTCAACATGAAATAAACCTTTGCTTTTGCCATCATCATTATGGTGCTGAGAGGGATACACTACTGTGTCTTGTCTTCAATCTTGGTAATTAGAGATTTCTTCATGTCTGATATAGGCCCTTCTCAATTTTTATAAGTCTCATTGCCTTCCATGAAGCAGGCCCTTTAACAGCTTCTGTCACTTTGTTCTTGCTCTCCAGGATGGCAGTAGCTCTGGTGGGATGGAACAGGCCTGGCTGGTGAGCAGTTATCATCATTAATTTTCCACCTTCATAGTTCTTAATCATTTTAATTTTGTTTCCAGGTTACTCACTAGATGTGGCCTCCTCCGGGCAACATTAGCAGTTGATTTTGTACTCTTAGGGGCCCTAACTAGCAGAACAACATGAAATTAAATCAAATACCAGAGAAAATCATACTGTTAAGAGATGTGAATATAAGATACTTAAGACTGCTGCTGGAATAATATGGCATATTGTTTTATAGTAAATTTTCTTTTTCTTCTTTTTTTTTTTACAAATAGAAATAGTATACTCTAAAACAATTAAAATATAGCTTAGTAAATACATAGACCAGTAACATAGTTGCTTATTAGTGTTAGCAGTATTACATGTTGTACATAATTGCATGTGCTATACTTTGATATGACTGGCAGCACAAACATACATTATTCATTGCACTATAACCTTATGATGGATATGACATCACACACTAGGCAATAAGAATGTTTTAGTTCCATTATAGTTTCAAGGGGCAACCATTAGATATGTGATCTGTTGTTGACTGAAATATCATTGGGCATTGCCTGATCTTATTTAGGTCACACATTTTTAGGAGAGAGGGAAGTTTAATATCTTACCATCTCATTTCAAGGACGGGCATAAAAGGTTATGTCCCTAAGAGAAGGTTTAGCTTATGTTTGATTACTTCTTTATTTTACTTATTTTTTTTGGGGGGGGGTATTTTTTATCTTTCTAAAAAGTTAAATTTACTGAGGTAACATCGGTTAATAAAATTATATAGGCTTAATGGGTACAATTCTATAATACATCATCTCTACATTGTATTATGTGTTCACTACCCCAAGTCAAACTTTATTCCATCACCATGCATCCCTCCTTTACACTCTCTTACCTCCCCCAACACCTCTTCCTTCCTTCCTTCCTTCCTTCCTTCCTTCCTTCCTTCCTTCCTTCCTTCCTTCCTTCCTTTTGGATTCTCTAATTGGTGGGCTTCTTATGTTTTTGTGAATTCAGTATAGAAACTGATTAAAGGGAATTTATATGAGTTTATATGAGTTAAGCAGACATACAATTCACAAACTATGTTTCTTATTATAGTGACTAGTGGCCTGGTGCACAAAATTCATGCACGGGGTTGGGGGTTCCCTCAACCCAGCCTGCATCCTCTCCAATTGAGGACATTCCTCTCACAATCTGGAACTGCTGGCTCCTAACAGCTCACCTGCCTGCCTGCCTGATCACCCCTAACTGCCTCTGCCTTTCTGCCTTGTTGCCCCTAATCCCTCCACCTGCTTGCCTGCCTGATCACCCCTAACTGCCTCTGCCTTCCTGCCTCATTGCCCCTAATCCCTCTGCCTGCCTGTCTGCCTGATCATCCCTAACTTCTCTGCCTGCTGGCCAGATATCAACCCCAACTGCTCTCCCCTGCAGGCCTGATCTTGCCCCCAAATGCCTTGCCCTGCCAGCCTGATCTCACCCAGTCTCTGTCTCTCTTTGTCCTATAGGCCTCCCTGCCTCTCTGTGTCCCTCTTCCTCTTTCCCAGCTGAGAGGGGGCAGGGCCAATGGGGGCCACTCCACCCTCTGCCAGCCCTCCTGTCCATCCAGGCCTCTTCAGGCCCAGTCTGTTTTGTATCAATCTTCATCCCGGTCTCCCCCAGTCTCTATTTCTCTTTGTTTTTCTCAGCAGTCCTCCATGGCTCCCTGACTTCCTGTGTTCCTCTTCCCTGGCTGGGAGGGGGTGAGCCAGTGGGGGTCACTCCACCTTCTGTCTGCCCTCCCTTCCATCTAGGCCTCTTCAGGCCCAGTCTTTTTGTTTTCTCATTCTGATAGAGGCTCTGAGAGTGAGCTGGGAGGGAGGGAAAGAAAGAGAGAAAAGGCTGTGAGCTGGTGAGCACTGTGTATGTCTGTGTGTGTATGCGGTTGTGAGTGAGTATGAGTGCTGGCCCCGCCTCCCCTGTCCCAGTCTCCGCTGCCACAAGTCCCCACCCGCCAGAGCCTGCTGCGCATGCAGCCTGGGTGTTAGATTGGGTCTCCAGTCATTGCAGATGTGACGGACCAGTGTTTTTATATATTAAGATATTTTAAGAAAAATATTATGAAAGTAATGCAAATTCAATTGAAATTTCAAGCAATAAAGAGCTATGTAAAGCAAAATGAAAAGCAAAATTATCCTCACCTCTACCCTTTTAACATCCTACCTGTTAATGGTTTCCACTGTTGATAATTTTACTTACTCTAATAACATTTTCTATATAAATATAAACCGATATACAATGTTAAAATGCTCATTATTTCTCTTCATATTATTTGTCTGTGCATTTTTATGCAGAAATATCTATAGTGAATACATAATAGCACTACTGAATTATATACCTGCTAGAGTTGCATAATGCAGGTACATTATTTTGCTTATTACAATAAAATGATTTTCATTAAAAACACAATTTATCAATTTATCAAGATACCCCTTTCTTGTCAATAAACGTAGATCTATATTATTATTTTTAATCTTTCTAAGGTATTTAATAACATGGATGTATCGCCATTTAACTATTCTCATTGTCTCAATGTAGTAACATTTAGGTTGTTTAAAAAGTGTTTATATTAGAAATAACAATAATTCCTTGATATCTTTAAGAATGTTTTTCTCATTGAAAACCAAAAATATTAATTTAATATAAGCCCTACTGAGAAATATATAAATCAAGTGACATTCAAATATCATTATGCAAATAAAAATTCTAGAACTATTATTTACTTATAGGTATTAGAAACTCAAAAACAGAGATAACAGTAGAAATTATCAAATATGAAACATTTAAAAATATATATATATAATTAGCTTTTTATTATTTTCTACTGGTAACAATCACATTTTTAATTATTTGAAAATCATATTGTATATGTATATGATTTTCTGTTTACTTATCTATTCAGTCATAGCTTTTATGCAAAATTGATACTTAACACACAAACACAAACACACATACACACACACACACACAAAACACGTGAGCACACACAAGTGAGGAGAGATTAACCAAAGAATTTATATACATACTAATAGTCTGGTACATGAATTCATACACTTTGAAAGGAAATTAATTAGAAGAAATATTTTAATATTGCTATTTGCCTTTTCTCTATAATAGAAGTGTCAAAGATGAAAGAAAAATAGTAAAATGTATATGAAAATAATATGTAAATTGATAAATAAATAATTACAACATGACATAACAGCAACAAAGACATGATATTAAATCAACAAAAACATGATATAAAAACAATATTGCTAAAAACAATGACTGATAAATTGATTAAACTTATTCTAACATTTCTCTATATACCACATTAAGAGTAAAAACTCTCTTAATACATTCTATCAAGATGCTGGCTTCTTTTGGTTTCAGAAGTACGTTATGCCAATAAGTATTCTTCAGATACATGCTGTTGATGCTGTCGCTTTCTTTCAGTTTCAGGATGTCAACAAAAACAACTAAAATCACAATCAACAATGACAGATTGAAACACACATGTGTGATTGGCATCAGTGAGAGCTTTATATGTATCATGCATGCATGAGTCAATGTTTACTTTTAAATTGTGCATGTCTTATGTACTGTCCAATGGGTGTGTCAGATGGACATACAGTCAGTCGCTTAGGCTTTTATAGACTAGAGGCCTGGTTCACAAAATACATTCATGGGGGGGTGTCCTCAGTTCAACAAGCACTCTGTCACAATCCAGGACCCCTCTGGGGATGTCCAGCTCCCAGTTTAGGCCTGGTCCTGCAGGGATTCTTATTGTAGGATAAGGTCTAAACCATCAGTAAGACATCCCTCTCACAATCTGGGACCACTGGTGCCTAACCACTCTGCCCACCTGCCTGATTGCCCCTAAATGCTAGCCTGTTTGCTTGACCACCCTTAACTATTCTGCCTGCCTGCCTGCTCTCCCTTAACTGCTCACTTGCCTGCCTGATCACCCCTAACCACCTCTGCCTGCCTTCCTAATTGCTCCTAACCACTCTGCCTGCCTGATCATCCTTAACTGCTCGCCTGATTGCCCCTAACTGCCTCTGCCTCGGCCCTTGCTATGGTGGCTTCCTTCAGAAGGACATCCGGGATGATATCTGGAAGGTCGTTTAGCTGTGTGGTCTAATTACATATTATGCTTTTATATAGATATAATAGGGGCCCAGTGCAAGAATTCATGCACCTTGAAAGGAACTGTGGGCTGTGAGACTTCAGTGGGCTCAGGGGCGGGTAATGACCCATTCTTCGTGCCCCTGCACAGCCCCTCCTGCTGCAGCCCCTGGTCCCCTGTCTGCTGAGAGCCCCACTCCCACTGCTGCCGCTCCCATGTGCTGATGGCGCTGGCCCCACTAGCTCCCGATGACTGTGTGAAGTGATCAACCACTATCAGTGGTTGTCAGTGGAAACTGCTGCTTCGATCACCCTTCAGGAGTAGGGGTAGGTGGAGAAGCCCTGAAGGGTGATTGGGGACAGCAGCTGCCGCTCATACCTACTGATGGCACCAAGCGATCAAGGCTGACGTGGGGTGCAAGCAGGGCTGACAATGGCAGCAGGTACATGCAGTGGGCAGGACCATAGTACATGGGAGCAAATAATTTTTAGTAACCACCAGAAGCTTGCCCCGACGATAGTGACCAGCACCCAGCTTTGTTCTGGCACCCCCGCTCACCTGCACCACCACATTGCTGCACCAAATGCCCACCTTGTTCCAAGCTCTGTCATCTGCTGCAATGCCTGCCATGTTCAGCGTATACCCCCTAGTGGTCAGTGCATGTCATAGTGACTAGTTGCTTGGTTGTTCTGGTTGTTTGGTCTGTCTATTTGCATATTACCCTTTTATATACATACTAGAGGCACGGTGCAAGGAATTCATGCATGAGATTGTGTTCCTCAGCCCAGCCTGCACCCTCTCCAATCTGTAACCCCTCAAGGGATGTCTGACTGCCTGTTTAGGCCCAATCCCACTTGAATCCAGGACTGCTAGCTCCGAACTGCTGGCCTGCCTGTCTAATTGCCCCTAACTGTTTCTGCCTGCCAGCCTGATCTATCCCTAACTGCCCTCACCTGCCAGCCTGATTGTTGCTAACTGCCCTTCCATGCCAGCCTGGTCACCTCTTACTACCCTCCCCTGCAGGTCTGATTGCAACTAACTGCTCTTCCCTGCTGGTCTGGTTTCCCCAAACTTCTCTCCCCTGCCAGCCACCTTGTGACAGTCATCTTATGCCCATGTGGGGTGGCCATCTTTGACCACATGGGGGCAGCCATCTTGTGTGTTGGAGTGATGGTCAATTTGCATATTACTCTTCTATTTGATAGGATATATAGATAGGCACAAACCATAGACACAGACATCAGTGAGGTGAAGACATGGTAGAAGGGAGGTGGCTCAATGGAAAAAAAAAAACAAAAAAAAAACCTGGGACATCTGTAATACTTTCATCAATAAAAACTGATTTTTAAAAAATGCAGTGTCATTTAAAAGTGATATGTCTTTTACATGCCTTATCTAATATATCACTTATTGGGGTGTCATCCTATATGATATCCTATATAATAAAAGGCTAATATGCAAATAGACTGAATAGCAGAACAACTGGTTGCTATGACATGCATAGCCAACCAGGGGGACTCGTGTGCAACATGGAGAGCATGGGCCATAGTGGAATGGTGGAGAAGGTGAGCTGGGGTGCCAGTCCAAGGTGGGGTGCCGATCACTATCATCTGGTAGTCACTGAAAATTCTTTGCTGCCACGTGCTGAAGTTTTCCCCACCCCCACTCCAGTGCTCAGGTCCACTGCTGGTGCCTGGCAAAGGCCCCAATCACTTGGCACCATCAATGGGTGCAAGTGACGGCTGTGAGCACCAATTGCTCCTCAGGGCTTCCCTACCTCCCCCTGTTTCTAAGGGCAGCAGCCCCTGCTTATACCCCTTTCTGGCAATTCCCTGCTCATATCCACTGCTGGTACCAGCCCCAATCACTCCATGCCATCGGTGGGTGTGATCTGGGCCAGCTGGAGTAGATCTGCTAGCAGACAGGGGACCAGGGACCATGGTGGGAGGGGCCATTCAGGGGCTTGGAGGATGGGTCGAGACCCACCCCTGTGCACACTGCAGCCTTACAGCCCACAGTTCCTTTCAAGGTGCATGAATTCATGAACTGGGACCCTAGTCTATACTTATAATAGGAGTATATGCAAATTGGTTGGGATGCTGTCACATAATGACTGATCAGCAGGAGAGTGGGCAGTGAGCTTTGTATGGCAGAGAACTAGAAGTGGCATAGGCGGGGCCGTCAGCTGAGGCAAGTGGCAGCAAGCTACTCACGTGTGGATTTGTGCCCAGGGCCACTAATTGGATAATAAAATTATATAGGCTTAATGGATACAATTCTATAATATCTGAGGTATGAGGTTTAGTCAATGATATAGCTGTCCAATTGCAGTTCAGAGAATCTCCATTTGAAAAAAAGTAAACACAATCCTTACCTTGTAAATATTCAGAAATTGCATCTCAGAAAGAAATTCACTCCCAGTAAACATTGTTTTTATATGAAAAATGAGGACATAGGAAGTGGCTATTTTCAGAATGATGCAAATCTATGAACACATTTAGAAATAAATTTCAGCTTACTGAGAATTGAAAAGACTTTCTAACTATGCAAATGTAAATCGTCTCTGGCAGGAAATTTTATGCTGTGGTTTCTCTCAAACCTCATTCATCTTAATTCTCATTTGTAACAACCACTTCTGTTTTTCTAAAGGTGGAAATATGAGACTACAATCAAGTAATTATCAATATTTTGTCAGATATATGTATAAAATATGAAAAGCCAAATCATTCTCCGCCAACCCTGTGATCCTGAATGTCTCAAATTGAAAAGTACAAAGGATCATGGAATTATCTTCTCCTTTTTGAAATCCCCAAAAGTATAGGTCATAATTAAAGTTTAAGAGATATTTATTTAGTCTACTTCTTCAACACACTTGTGGTTATTTGGAAACGTCTCATATATTTCTGGAAAAAAGTACTCTAATAAACCTGGTGCCAATTTATTCTAATCTTGCATTTAAAAATATTTTATTTTAAATTATAGGAGATATACAATATTATATTAGTTTCAGATGCACAACCCTGTGATTAGACATTTACATAACTTATGAAGTAATGATCTTGATAAATGAGTACCATCTGAGACCATATATAGAAATTACAATATTATTAAATATATTCCTTATGCTGTAATTTACATGCCCATGACTCTTCTGTTACTACCAATTTGTTACTTCTTAATCCCTTTACCTTTTTCACTTATTCCTCCAACCCTACTCCCATCTGGCAACTCTCAAAACAATCCTAGTGCCCATCAGTAGATATGGATTAAAAAAAAAAAAGCTGTGGAACATTTATAAAACAGAATATATGCAGCTGTGAAAAAGGAAGATCTCCTATCCTTTGAGACAGAATGAAGAGACCTGGAGATTATTATCCTAAGCAAAGTAAGCCAGGAAGAGAAAGACAAATCTCACATTATCTCACGTAAATGTGGAATCTAATGAACAAAATAAACTGATTAACAAAATAGGTCTAGAGACATGGAAGCATGGAACAGACTGACAGATCTAAGAGGGAAGAGGGAAGAGATTAAACAAATAACTTCTATGCATAGCTCATGGACGAAGACAATAGTGCAGTGAAGGACTGGTGGGTGGGAGCCAGGTGGAGTGCGGTAGAGGGAGGGATATGGGGGACATCTGCACTATTTTCAAAAACAAAAAATAAATTTTAATAAAATTATTCTGACCCTAACCAGTTTGTCTCAGTTGATAGAGCATGGGCCCATCTACTAAAGTGTTCTGGGTTTGATTCATGTCAAGGACATGTACCTCAGTTGCAGGCTCAATCCCTGGCTCTGGTCAGGGCACCTATAGGAGGTAACCAATTGCTGTCTCTCTCACATAGGTGTTTTTCTCTCTACATCTCTCCCCGTCTCTTTCACAGTCTCTAAAAATCAATGGAAAGTATTCTCAGGTGAGGATTAACAACCAAAAAAAATGTGGAGTATGAGCAAGGGTTTTTCAAACCTGGCTATATATTGGAATTGCATGGGGAGTCACAAAAAACAGACACCAATACTGTGTTCTACTCTAGACCAATTGAATCGGAATTTCTGGGGTAGGAGATTGTGTATCAATATGATCCCGCAGATCCTAAAGTAATTCTAATATATAATCAGGTTTGAAAACCATTACATACATTGTTCTTTTCAGGAGCTTGACTGAAAATAGGAGACATGATAATAGGAATAATGAGAGAGCTAACAGTGTCTGCATAGTAGTTGAAAATACTTGAGATTTATATTCAGGTTATAGAAGACCTAAAACTATAGAGATCAAAGTCACTGGCAGAGAAATTATCCCTAAGAAGAGAAGGGTGAACAGCTGACTGGAGAAAAAAGATGAGAAAGTGTATAAAATTATAATTCTGTTGTTTTTCTTTTCTCTTTTTTATATGAGGAGATTAAGACAGAAAGTGTGGGGAATTTGACTAATAGTCCCAATTATTCCCAAGATTATTTTCATTGTCTGCAGCAGTAGTGGCAATGATGTGAGGGTTTGGAAGAGATTGATAAAAATTTGAAATAACTTATGCAGGGAAAGGAAAATGATCATGATAATTTTCTAATTCAATTGGTCTGTCAAATATTGACATCATAACCTACAAAAAATACGTTATTTTCCTCAATAGAATTTTTATATCAAGATACAGGAGGAGAAAAGGAGACCAGTTAGAGAGATCCACTACTTGTATTATCAGGGAAAATATAAGACATGGAATTTAAGCATTGAGAATACTGGCATGGATTTGCTGAAAAGATCATCATTTGAATATATGAAATATTGAAATTTCAATTTTGAGATAGTTTTGGATGAAGTAATGCCCAGAGTGCTGTGCACACTATAAACCAACAGAATGGTCTTATAATGTGAAGTATGAAAGTAAACTAACAAATTTAAATCAAAGGATTTGAAATTTTTCAGTTATGCTTATCAACATTAAAAGCAAAATTTAGAGGGGAAAGAAGCAGTAAATTTCCAACAAGAGAGAGATAAGGAGAGAAAGGTAGAGAGAAGGGAAATGGAAAAAATGAGGAGGGAGAACAATGAGAAAATATGATAGCCTTGGTTCCTGATGTTTCAACTTCCAAATCCCTTCCTTTGATTTTCTGTTTTCAATTCTGGTCCTTTCCCCTCCTTTCTCCTTTCAAAGGCTAATGTTTCTCAACTTTCTGCTCTTGCCCCTCTCCTCCCTTCTTCCATCCCTCCCTTTTTTCTTTCCTTCCTTCCTTCCTTCCAAATATATTTTATTTATTTCAGGCAAAAAGGGAGAGGGAGAAAGAGATAGAAACCTCAATGATGAGAGATAATCATTGATTGGCTGCCTCCTGCACTCACCTTACTGGGGATTGAGCCTGAAACCAGGTCATGTGGTCATGTTCTCTGACCAGGAGACAAAACCTGACCTTCTAATTCATAGGTTGACACTCAACCACTGAGCTACACCAGCTGGGCATCTTTTTTTTTTTTTTTTAAATAGGGACCCTAATGACTTCTGCCTCCTCATTTGTGTTCTATTATTATTAATATGTTTCCATAATTCATGTTTTAAACCTAGACTTGTGCCCTCTACCTTCAGATTTATTTTTAAGTGTCTAAGTACTTCCAGCTGATCCCATTCAAATCCAGTGTTTCTAACACCACATTGTTCACCTAAACTACTTTTCTTCTAGTGTCATGAAGCTGGCTCTTCCTGGGATCCCATGAGAATCAATTGGGGAAATTTAAAAGTCAGAGCTCACGTTCACAGATGTTGATTTAAGTAATATGGGGCATGGTCTGTGAAGTGGGATTCTTAACATGTTCCATGTGCCTGTAATGCTCAGGCAAGTTTAAAAAATATCATAATGAGTTCTAGTACCAAGGTTTTCAAATATGGCTTCACATTAGAATTACCAGGGGAGCAATTTATTTTTTTAATCCTTACCAGAGGATGTGTTTTTATTGATTTTAGACAGAGGGAGGGAGAGAGAGAGAGAAAGAAACATCAACACCGATCAGTGGCCTCCCATCTGAGAGGGGATTAAACCTGTAACCTAGGTATGTGCCCTGAGCAGGAATCTAAATCACAACCTTTTGGTATTTTGATAAATGGGACATTCCAACCAACTGAGTCACCTCTCCAGGATGCAACTTTTAAATGCCATTCTACCCAACTCCTTATCAATTGAATACAAATACCTGAGGTTGAGTTTCAGGCATTAACTTTTTTAAAGCTCCCAAATGATGCGCATATGTAACCAATATTGATAGATATTGCTCTAGTAATTCCAATCTCAATGAATAATATAAAGTTAATAGCTTTATTCATTCAGGCCTGGGAGTCATGATAAAACCCAAATTTACCTTCACTTTCTTCTTATTCCACACTCAATTAAAAAACAAGTTTTGTGCATTCTACCTTTGTAAACGATTCCTTAATAACTTCTTTTCTTGAATGTCTAATAGCCAATTTAAGCTTAACATATAAAAAAAACAATTTTTTTATTGCCAATCAAAACTAGGCTTTCAAAGTCCAGAAGATCATTTTTACATGATATAGGTTAAAAAAAAATCAACACTAATATTGTCAATTTGATTACACCTAGCCTATTTGAATAATATTGATTTAAAACAACCTTGTATGGTCATTTTTTCTTTAGATTTTTGTACACATTTTCCCCCTCACAATAATCATTAGACAATCATATTTAAGGTTCTGATACCTTGAGTATCTATAATAATGAAAGCATAATATTCAAATCTACCAAACGACCGAACAGCAGAACAACCATCCAGAGGACCTTCCAGACTACTACGGTATGACTCCAGTGGTGCCAGACCAGCCAAGGCTGGTGCGATGCAGTTGGTTGGGGGGCCCGCCATCATCCCACTATCACCCAGCAAAGGGAGGCCCAGGCCACTGACTAGAAGGGCGATTAATTGAGAGGGAGGCCCAGGTCACCCTCTGCAGGGCAATTGATCAGTGGGCTCCCTGGAACTGGGGAACAAGAGGTGTGTGGCAGCAGAAACAGGCAGTGCCAGGCCAAGGCAGGTGTGGGCAGGATGCAGGGCCGAGAGGCAGCCAAAGCCTTGAGGCAGTGGGGGCAGCGAGGGCCTTGGCAGGTGGGAGTGGGAGCAGCAGGGACTTCAAAGGTCCAACAGGGAGTGGGGCTGTGGAGGCCTACCTTTGTACAAATCTTGTGTCTTGGGCCTCTAGTACTATATAATAAAAGGCAAATATGCAAATAAACAGAACAGCAGCATGACCAGCAGAAGGACTGGTCACTGAGACATGCACTGACCACCAGGGGGCAGACATATTGCAGGAGCTTCCCCTGGTGGTCAGTGCACTCGCACAGGAGGAGCACCCCTCAGCCAGAAGCCAGGCTCATGCTGGTTAGTGCAGTGGTGGTGGTGGGAGCCTCTCTCACCTCTGCAGCAATACTAAGGACGTCCGACTGAGGGCTCTCAGACTGTGAGAAGGCACAGGCCAGGCTGAGGGATCTCTCCATCAAGTGCCCGAATTTTTGTGCACTGGGCCTCTAGTGCTTATATAGAATGACAGAAGGGGTATACTTATATAGAAACTGTTCATGAAAGAAAAGAGCTTATAAACCTGCTGCTTCATCTCTTTGTAATGAGTCAAGAACAGAAATTTTAAATGCCAATGAATTGCCAAAGGCAACTTGGCCTATAGTAAAGAGCAGGAACACATAGCATTACATTGTGAATTGTTCGGAGCTTCCTTGAACTTGAAATGATTTTATGCCTGCTTACTATTTTTTTTAAGTTTAGAGCAGTAATAAAAGTTGTTTTTCCCTCTTTGTTGTTAATATTGGTTCATATAATTTCCGAGTATGCCACTTCTTTGTTCTTCCAACAGAAATGAAAACTTCCCTAACATGAGGTTTTAACACAAGTGTGCAATACCTTTTATGCCCTGAATTCAGTCTACTCTGATAATATGGTAGTAGTGACATAGGCCACACGACTGATGAAAAGTAAATTGCTAATAAAAGAAATATGTGTGTATTTGTGCAAATGTTAGGATCTATCACAACCAATGTTTTTTTGATGGTACTAATACTATATAATATTACATTTGCTTACCTTTCCATAAATATGTAAATAGGCACAGGGAAAAAAAATTAAAGTGTTCTTCCTGTCACAAGTGGCCAAAAATGCCTAATCAATATTATTTTTTTTCAGTTTCTCCATCATTTTATATGTTTAGCTTTTAGAAATCTGTCTTTTAAATATACTGTTTTTCTTAATATGGAATTAATCAACAAAAATGGGTTCATCCCTTTCATTTCCTCAGCAACCAGAGTCTGGGAGCCTGAGTTCTAATGAGGCAGCCATTCCAAACACGTACAGACAAAGCAGTGGTTTCCCTGGCAACGCGCACCATGAAAAAGCTCTTAGAATAGTTATTCCCACCCTTACACAGGAGTCCTTTTCATTTCGGCAAAGCTTCCTGTCAGAATGCATTCATCAATGTAATTTACCAACGAAGTCTGAGAGATTAAATCCCTCTCCCACAAGAATTAAAAATATAAAAACTACAACTGAAAATCAACAGCTATGCTGGAATTGTACTTGTATTGTCAAATGATGCTTCAAAGGGATTTAAGGGAATCGTAAGATTCCTAAATTCCATTAACATCACTTGGAACCTGAGATTAATTTTCATTTGATGTGTGTCCAAGGACATAGGAGGTAGATGTGTCCGGAGGAGAGGCAGGCGTATTTAATTACTATCTTTAAAAGTATCCTTTATGATCCCAAATTTTTATTAAATAGTAAAATTCATTAAAAAATGAAATTGCTATATGTATCAAATTAAGATTTATGATACCTTTCAGAAATTTTAAACTTACATTAGTGAAGTTTACAAAAAAAATCTGAAACGGTGATATCTTTTCAACTGATGGCATTAAGTAAAAGATTTTTGAATGGGTACTTGAACCTATTTTCTATCCTTGTAAGCAATATAAAAAGGCACAAAGAACAGGAAGCATCGTGTGTTATGTAGCATCCCAATGAAAGAGAAAAAAACACACATCTGGAAACAAAGGTTGTTCAGTTGAAAGACTGGCCCTTGCCCTTCTTTCAGCTGAAAGAATAAAACAATTGCAACACTTTGGTTTCTTGCTGGGGGGAAAAAAAAAACAAACAAAAAAAACCTCCTTACTTTAAAATACATTATATATAATACAAAAGAGAACAACACACTTTCAGCATTTTTCAGGATGTTTCCCACCCAGCAGATACAGTTTACAATGCTAGTGATGCAGTCTGGACTCTTCACTGAGCATCTATCTAAGCCTGTTTTCTCAGCCAGCATGCTGCAGCAATGGAACATTCATGTTGCCCAGGGCTATGTCTTTAAAAACAGTATCAAAATTACTTTATGGTAGATTAGATTGTGTTTTAATCCTGAGAAAAGTCGATCTCGCCTTCATTTTTGAACCCCTCCACACTTAGCCTCATACTAGCATTACAAGGTCAAAGCTACCATCGTAAAATACACACACACACACACACACACACACACACACACACACACACACACAGTTTTTAAGAGGCAAGAAAAAGAAATTTACATTGGTAGAGAAAGCAGTGCATTATCACTACTTTTTTCACCTGAAGATTGAAAAGAAAATTCATTTCAGCTTGTAACATTGCAAGGATTGCTGCAGACACAAAATGAATCAAGTCTCCCTTCAGATGATGTGGGTGGTATTTCTTCTCTTCCTTAGTGGAATAATTCTTTGCTTACAGCTGTGGCATCCAAACTCAAATATTGTCTTTTTTTTCAGAATGGTTTTGAAAAGCCGGCCCTCATTTTACTGTTGTTTTGTGGATAATAAAATCACAAATTTCATTAAGTATCAAAAAGAACATTGAATAAAATATCAGTGTGAAAGAAGTGACGATTTAGGATACAATAAATGAGAATTATTCAATGAATATTCATCAATTACTTGACTTTGCATATTATGTATAGGCTTCAGGGAAAGAATGTACTATAGTTCTGTGTGTTGAAATCTCAAACTTTATTGCTTCCCACTGCTTTATTTTTTTCAACATAGGAAGAGATTCACATTACCAAATACAGAGAACATATTTTTAAATGTTAAATCGGTGTTGTAGGCTAGCCAATCTGTATTTGTAATTTATATTATCAAACCATTTAAGAAAAGATAAAACGCAAGTCTTGAGTTCATTTGTTTATTCCATTCCTTTTTAATAAATAGACATTTGCAATTTTATGTTTACAAGAGGACATATAATTCATGTTACTTCCATGAAATAAAGTTCTCTACAATTAAACCTACAGTGCAAAACATCAGCTGAAAATTACTTATAAAACTTCCAATTACAGTTTTACTACTTTAGGTATTCTTTTTGCAGTTGAGAAATATAATGCAAGCAAAAGTTGCATGTGCTTCTTTGCCACCAACTACAACATAAAGTTGATCTTCCATGTCATGTTTCTTAAAAGAACTCTGAAATAAGTTTCATCCAGAGCCTCTGAATTATTCTCTTTCCCTAATGGTTTGTGTTTTTCTCCAGCAGAATGGCTGGGAAAGTCCTACTGCACTTAATCTAATTAGGAATTTTTTAGAGAGGTTACCTAGTTCTCACTAATTGATTAAAAAACGGTACCATCTCCAGAGGTATAGAGACAAAACAAAAGCCAAAACAAACAAACAAAAAAACCACACAAAAAAACAAAAATAAAAAATAAAAAGGATGATCCCTTTTAAGGTTCCAGAAATGAACGTAAATGTTCATATTCTGGTACATTAACAGTTTGTTCCACTACATTGATATTTTATGTGGAAGCCCTACTCTGCAATTAATATGCCTGATGCAAATTGAAAAACCCATAATCTATCCTTCTCTGTTGGAATGTGAGAGTATATTATTATTGAGAAGCTACAGGATACCAGAGCCATTTTTTAAACTTGAGTGCTCATTACCTTAAATCTGCATATAAAACAGTTTTGCATTCAGACGAGGTAATACATAACGGAATATATTGTGGCGCACATAAAAAAAAAAAAGTGCTCCAAATAAAAACGACCTGTGGGCTTCCTTTGTAGGAGAATTTATGCCTTCCTAGGCTTTCGGGATTAATGATAGCTAGCAGCGATGGAGGAGGGATGAGCATTAAAACACTGTGCCTAACTTTCCTGACTGCCCCAAGGCTACAGGACACACCGAATTGTCTACATCTCTTTAAAGATGAGAACCAGGTATTTATCATTAAGCAAATAGGTATTTTGGGATTGTGTCTGATTTTGTCACATTAGTATTCAGAATATGCCATATAGTTTTAAAGGAGAAAAGACAGCCTAAATGGAATTAGGAGAGAAGAAAGAAATCCTTTGTTTCCAACAGCTCAGAGAGTCTTTTTCTGGCTCCTTGTTTCCAAAATTGTGCGTACAGTTCCACAGGCCTTAGAGTTCTGCTACAGTCTAATATAATAGACCAAGTCCAGGAAACTAATGAAAGTTTTATTGTCACTATGTTAAAGGGGATATTAACCACATGTCACTAAAGAGATCAAGCCTGTAACTCAGGCATGATATGTTTTCGAAAGAGCCCATGGATATAGGTGTGTTTTTTTTCCCTTCATGGATCTCTCCTGAATCTGTTCAATTCACCTGATTCCTGTTTATTTTAATTCACTTGAAACCTGTTCAATTCATTTAGTTGCATCAGCACCATCTGAGATCAGGGCCTGTAGGATTTTGGCACTTGCCTGCACCCCTCTTCTAAATTCTCTTTTCTCCATCACTAAGGACATTCAGTGCTTTCTACTGGCAGTTACTGTATAAGTGTTTTCTTTCACTTACCAAGTGATAACATTCTTAAAGCAAAAATCTATGTGATATGGCCTGTATCTTCCAACAAAACAAGTAGTCACATTGATTATCACGTGATTCACTCACAATACATTTCAGTTGAAAACTAAGAGCTTTCTATTTTTCCACTTTGGAGCTCTCATTTCATCTCCAGAACAAATAATAATAATAATAATAATAATAATAATAATAATAATAATAAATAAATAAATAAATAAAGGAATACATTATGACACTTAGGACTATCATATCATAATCTTCATGGACCAGTGTATTTTTCACCTACAGCTATTCTCATGCAGCAGACTAGGACAAAAAATCAGCTGAAGCCTCCAAGAATATCAGGGGGGGGGGAGGACATTTTGGGAACTATGTAAAATCAAATAACTTTATTTTACTGATACAGAAATTGACATCTGTAAAGACCATCAATGTAGTCAGATCACATGATAATGTAGTTATGGAACCAATTTTTTTTATTCTCATTGCAATGTTTTGTGTGTGTGTGTGTGTGTGTGTGTGTGTGTGTGTGTGTCTATGTGTATTTTAAACACATATTTCTATTGATTTCAGAGAGGAAGGGAGAGAAAGAAACATCAATGATGAGAGAGAATCATTGATGGGCTGTCCCCCTGCACAATCCCTACTTGGGATCAAGCCTGTAACTCATGCATGTGCCCTGACAGGGAATCGAATCCTAACCTCCTGGTTCATAGGTAGAGGCTCACCTCAATGTCCAGCACAATGCATTTTTAAAAATTCTATAATGATATTACTACCAGAAAAAATATATGTATACTAGATAATATTAGTGCAATTTCACATTCATTCAAAAGTAATTGTATATGTCACTCAAATACACACACACACACACACATACACACACACATAAATACACACACTCTTGCTTAATAAAACAGGTTTGGGTGGTTAACATGTTTTTCACTAATGCAAATGCCTCAAGAGGGCTAAAGAGATCATTTATGTGAAAGCTCCTTTGATAAAATCCATGTTTCTCAAACTGACTGATACATAATCATTACTCAAAGTATATGTTAGGAAAAAAGTGAAAATGAGAATGCAAAAATTAAGAGGAAAAACATAAAAGAGGGGACAGATTTGTCCACAGATCAAATTAATTGCATATGTATTTGTAATCAGAGAATAAAACTGGCTGCCATGTGATGTAACTCATGCTAGAATGACTTTCACAATGAGAACTGTCTTTTAATGACCTTCCACAATGTTCAACATTTTCCCTATTAAACAACAACAACAAAAAAAAAAAAAAACACACCTTTGGCTTAAGATACTGCATCTTATGACATCTTTGTTTAAAATAAATTAAAATTAAAGGAGAAAGGTAGATAATATACAAACTCTGCAAGGAATTGCAGAGAATTGGGGTGGGAGAAAAACTGGAAATAGTTGTCTTGAAGTACAGCTAAATCATTTCATTTAGACATGAAGAGAGTAGTCTGATGTAAATGACATTACCTATAACACCAGGGGGAGTTGTGAAATTGCCTTCCCGTGACAATTTTAAGAATAGTACCACTTTGCAGCTGGCTAGTGTGGTAGAGATAAAGATGTTGGCAGGATAAATCCTTAATGACAAACCCAAACATTAAATTGTTCTTTCCATTGGGATGATTTGTTTTTCATATAGGTAATTATTTTGTACATTTCATGAAATTGTTTTCAAAATGCCTGTGAATATCATGAGTATAGTTTTAAAGACAAGTAATGTTTTCCATAGCACTATAAAAGTTATTTGCAACAACCAAGCTGGACTGGTGCCATAATGGAAAAACTTGTACTCTTTTATTATTAAAAGTTTACATAAATTAGCATACAAATATATATGCATAATTCATTGACATAGGATGCAAATAAATAAGAAAGGGAGCTTGAAATGATGAACAGCTGTTCTTTTTAAAATTTGTTGGGGTAACATTGGTTAATAATATTTTTTAAGTTTCAAGTGTACAATTCTGCAATACATCATCTGTACATCACATTTCATGCTTACTATTTAAAGTCTAGTTCCTGATGCCATATATTTGACCCCTTTACCTTCTTTATCTTCCCTGAAATGAAATTCCCTTTCTCCCTGATAATCACTGTACTGTTGACAATGTCCGTGAGTGAAACAAGTGAAATATAAAATACAGTACATAAAAAGAAAGATTGGTGAATAAAAAATAATAGGAAATCCAGAAACTGATAAATAGTAAATCTCAAGTTAGTGAGAGAAAATGAGTTACCATTGTGTGGAAAAATAATATAAATGGACCCATACCTTTTATCGATTATGATAAGATTATTTCCAATGTTTATCAACATTAAATATAGAAAAGTAAATACATAAAGGTTCTAGAAAAAAACAAAGTTTCCTGAAAGTGGTTAGGGTCCATCATTATGACTAGGAATCTAGAAGCCATTCATCAATAATAGAAATATGTAAATACATTAAAAATAAACGTATTCATAGGAGAGCAATGCTATAAACACAGTGAGACTACAATACTAAGAAACATTTTCTCCTTATATAATACTAGAGGCCCAGTGCATGAAATTGGTGCATAGGGTGTCTTTAATCTGGGATCCCGCTCAAAATCAGGACTGCTAGCTCCCAACTGCTCATCTGCCTGCCTTCCTGATTGCCCCTAACCACTTCTGCCTGTCAGCCTGATCATCCCCTCTACATTCCCCTGCCAGCCTGATTGATGTCTAACTGCTTCCCTGCCAGCCTGTTTACCCGCAACTTCCCTCCCCTGCTGGCCATCTTGTGTGGCCAACTCGTGTCCACATGGGGGCAGTATCTTTGACCATGTGGGGGCAGCTATCTTGATCTTGTATGTTGGAGTGATGGTCAATCTGCATATTACTCTATTATTAGATAGGATAATTTCTATAATATTTGAAGTGTTTGAAGAAATTTATGAGCAAAAAATTCATGACTCAAAAGAAAAATAGTCAAGTGTAACAAACAACTTATAAAAAAGTAAATCCAAGTGATCTTTAACCATGTGAAAAATATTAAAGTTCAGTCATAATAAGAAAAACCATAATAAAAACTATACTTTGATAATGTTCTTTCACCAATCAGAATGATATATCATTTGATAACACCAACTTCTACAACATATAGAGAAACAAGTGCTCCCTTCCATACAAACCATGGTTGGAGTATAAACTGGTATATATCTTTCAGGACAATATCTACCAAAATGAAAAGTTCATGTATGCATTTCCAATTAATTGCACCTTAAGTAAGTAATCCTAAATAAATACTTACATGTGAAATGACTTATTTATAAATTTTTTCATTGGAGAAAAATAAGTATTAGCTAAATTCTCAAAATAATAAGATCACCTATACAGTTTTACTTAGGCAAATGACACTTCCCTTTGATGAAATATTCTGTAGCTATAAAAAGTAATGAGAAGTCTCTCTAGATATGAAATATTTTAATGAAAAAAGGCAAGGTACAAAAAGGATATATACCATGCTGACAAAGAAAGGAAATTATTTATATTACTAGAGGCCTGATGCATGAAATTTGTGCACAAGGGGGGAAGGGGTGGTGGTGTCCCTCAGCTCAGCCTGCACCCTCTCCAACCCCTCGAGGGATGTCTGACTGCCTACTCAGAAATTAAAATAATCTTCACTTATTCCCCTATACCTAATAATATCCATTTAAAACGTTTTTATTGATTAAGATATTACATGTGTGTCCTTATCCCCCCCATTACCTCCCCTAACCCCCTCACCATTCATGCCCTCATTCCCCTGTCCTCTGTGTCCATTGTTTAGGCTTATATGCATGCATACAAGTCCTTTGGTTGATCTTTTCCTCTTAATCCCACCCTCCCCTACCTTACCTCTGAGATTTGACTGTCTGATTGATGTTTTTCTGTCTCTGTATCTGTTTTTGTTCATCAGTTTATGTTATTCGTTATATTCCATAAATAAGTGAGATCATATAATACTTATCTTTCTCTGACTGGCTTATTTCACTTAGTAGATAAGTGGATTAAAAAACTGTGGCACATATGCACAATGGAATACTACTCTGCGGTAAAAAAGAAGAAATTTTTACCATTTGCAACAGCATGGATGGAACTGGAAAGCATTATCCAATTTCTTTAGCATAATAAATAATATCCAAATTATTTATAGCCCTTAACAATTGTTCCAGTACTATTTCTTCTTTCTTACCCATGCTAAACCACCTAGTCTTCAGATTCTTTAGTATCTTAAATTTGCCTAGCATTTTTCTACCTAAGTGACTTTGCACAAATATTCCTTTCACTATCTTCTCCTTCTATTATTACCTGTAGAAACCCTACATATCTTTTATGATACATCTCAAGTGATAACTTTTTCAAAAAGCTTTCACTGATCATCCAAGTAGAAATGATATTTTTGCCTCATAAAAATCCCTAGTGCACTGTACACTCTTCTACACATAAGACATATTCTTCTTATCCATGAGATCTGTCTTTGAAAGTCCTTAAGACCCAGAACATTTTCATCCATATTTTTCAAATTATTAGGTGCAGGATGCTATGCTAGACACCACACTTTCTTAAAAGTTTTAGCTTAATGAGTAAAAAATAATTTCAAATGGAACGGTAAATTGTTCTAAATTATACATTCAGAAATAGCATCAGTGGTGTTTTCCACCAATAAAACAGTTGAGAGCTGAAGAGATGATTAAAAAGATGACTTTCAATGAAATTGTTAAGGGGCTCTGGAGAGAGATGTCTAATAAGGGAAAAAAAACACACAAAAACACAGAAAGGAATCAGATACTTAATTTTCATCAATTTTTAAATTTTTGAAATCCAGGGACATCACTGAAGACCTAAGGATGACATTGCTTTTCTGGTGGCTGTAGTTCATATTAAATGATGATATTTCAAGACATTCCTAGAGTTTGATATTTTCTTTTTGAAAATATGACATTAATTTCCACGCAGAAAGAATAGTGCTGGTTATGTTCGCTTAGTTCCAAATCTATGTTTAATTCATTAACAAATACCTGATACCTAATATATTGTAAAGTTAAAGAGAACTCTACAATATACTCTAAAATTTCCTGATTCTGCTAAATATATCTTAGTTATATAATATAATGTGATTTCATAGGAAATGTCCTTGTTTAAGGAAATCCTCAATTAAGTATTTGGGTTAAAAGGCATGGAATCTCCAATTTACTCACAAATAGTTTGGAAGGGAAAGATACAATACATCAAATGCATGATGACAATACATCAATGTGTAATCTGGAAAAAAAGCATGAATCTGGGGGGAAAAAAAAGATGGATGAATGGGAGTTCTTTCTACTATTTTTTCAACTTTTAAATTATAACAGAATAAGAATTACACAAGCATATGTATATATGCACATGTGCATAGATAGCCAGGAAAATTGAATCTACAATGTTAAAATTCAGGTTATTGGTATCTTTGGTGGCAGACGTAGTATTGGGAGTAAATGGTAACAAGATGGGAGTGTTAAATTTTTCTTTCTTTCTTTCTTTCTTTTTATTTTGATGGACACCAAGGTTGCTTCTATATCTTGGCTATTGCAAACAATGCTGTAATGAACATAGGGTGCAGATAATTTTTGGATTTTTATTTTCATTTTATCAGGTAAATCCTAGAAGTGGAATCACTGGATTATATATTATATATTATTTTTATTTTTATTTTTTGAGGAATTTTTATACTGTTTTCCATTATGGCCAGATTAATTTATAATCCCACCAATAGTGCAAGAGGTTTCCTTTTTCTCCACATTCTCAGGAGCACTTGTTATTTGTTGTCCTTTTTATAACAGGTGTAAGGTGATAGCTCATTATGGTTTGGATTTCTATTTCCTCAGTGATTAGTGATGTGGGTCATCTTTTCATGTGCTGGTTGGCCATCTGTATGTCTTCTTTGAAGAAATGTTTATCCAGATCCTCTGGAAACGTTTTAATTGAATTGTTTGTTGTTTTGATGTTGAGGTGTATGAGTTATTTTTATATTTTGATTATTAACCCATTATCAAATATGCCATTAAAAGAGATGTAATGTAAACATCTGTGTTTTCCTATGGTCTTAGGTGACCCTGCTAGGGGTTCTCAACCTATGGGTTGTAACCCACAGATTGAGAACTGCTGCAGTAGAGCCTAAGACCATCAGAAAACACAGATATTTACATTATGATTCATTAACAGTAGCAAAATTACAGTTTTGAAGTTGCAACGAAAATAATTTTATGGTTGAAGGTCACCACAACATGAGGACCTGTTATTAAAGGGTTGCGGCATTAGAAAGGTTGAGATCCACTGCTCTAGGGCCTTGTATTATTTTTCCTAAAAAGGGATCCCACATTTTATAAACTTCAACAACTCACACAAAGGCTGAATCTGTTCCTTTTACCAAATGGTTTAGAAAATGACAAGTACCTTATGATTTCACTCATATGTGGAAGTTAATGAACAAACTGTTCTACCAAGCAAAATAGAGACAGACTCATAGAAAGCAGGCAGACAGCACTGGGGGAGGACACAGGGTTAGGGTGGAGGGATTGAGCAAAAAAGATAAAAAAGAGAGAGCTCAGGGACAGGGACAACAGTGTGGTGATTGTGGTGTAAGAGGGGATAGAGGGGATAAATGGTGATGGAAAAAATTAAATTAAATTAAAAAAATAAAAATGGATGAAATAAAGTTCAGTTCCTGATCAGGAGTGGGAAAATGAAATGAATATATGGCAAAAGTCCCCAATTCATATATTCACTCCTTCTGGTGGAAATGGAGATAGAAACCAAAAAGATATTTTGCAACATAAAATACAATAAATTCACATTATATCTGAATCTACATTATACCTCATAGACTGATTTTCAGAGGACAAGAAACATATCTACTGCCTACCAAGTGCTTAGCAAAAAAAACCTGGCACAATGTAACTGAACAATAAATATTTATAAAATTGATGAATAATCATTTCTTTGGCCCACCACTACCCTATGTATTGAAAATCTATAACATGCCACTGAGTCTAGTAAATCCTCATATTTTCCTACGACAGAAAATAAAGATTACAATGGTAGGAGGCTCAGCCCTGGCTGGTTTGCTCAGTGGTTAGAGTGCTGGCCTGTAAACTTAAGGGCTGCGAGTTCAATTCCTGGTCAAGGACGCATACCTCTGTTGCAGGTTCCCAGTTTCAGTAGGGGTGTGTATGGGAGGCAACCAATTGATGTATCTATCTCATGCTGATAATTCTCTCTCTCTCTATCCTCCTCCCTCTGTTCTAATCTCTGTAGAAATAAATGGAAAACATATCCTCAGGTGAGGATTCAAACAAACAAACAAGCAAACAAAACAATGGTAGGAGGCTCTGTGATTCACCATAAGTGATAAGCAACTCAAAGAGACAAGAAGAGCAAATCTGGAAGACTCTATGATACTCTTTTACAAATAATTCTTATTCATAAACAACTGATTATTAAAAAGATTCCAGGGCTTAACTTCTTCTAAGGCATATATATATATATATATATATATATATATATATGTATTTGCCGGCGTATAAGACGACTTTTTGGCCCTGAAAAATATGCCTCCAAGTGGGGGGTAGTCTTATACGGCGAGTATATAACAAACTCTGTATTTTTAGTGGAAATGTTAGGGGGTCGTCTTAAACGCCCAGTCATCTTATACGCCGGCAAATACGTATTTTTCAGGGCCAAAAAATCGTCTTATACGCCGGCAAATACGGTGTATATATATATATATATATAATTTTTCCCCCTACAATAAAGGAGAAACCATTTACTCTTGATTTGGGCACATGTCAAAAATCCAAAAAAAAAAGAGAGAGAGAACTAAATGAACAGTTACATTTCAGTTGTGGCTTAATTCTCAAATATTTGGTCCCAGGATGCTCATGCAGATTTATCCTCTGCTGACTGACCTCTTACAATCATTCTGTCAGCATTTTGAATGCTACTGATTCTATCAGTAATGTTTGCAATAGAGATCAGGCAGGCCAATAATTTCAGTGTGTCCTCTTGTTATGCCCAGACTTCGTGATCCCTAAGGACCACCAGGGAGCCGAGTCCGATGCAATAAACAGAAGAGCCTCTTCCATGCTAGCATGGGCTCCGTCCCACTCACAGGGATAGTCAGCATGGCCCAAGAGATAGAGCGTCGGTCTGCGGACTGAAAGGTCCCAGGCTCGATTCCAGTCAAGGCATGTACATTGGTTGCGGGCCCATCCCCTGTGGGGGGTGTGCAAGAGGCAGCTGGTCGATGTTTCTCTCTCATCAACGTTTCTAGCTCTCTATCTCTCTCCCTTCCTCTCTGTAAAATATCAATAAAATATATTTAAAAAAAAAAAAAGAGAGAGAGGCTGAACTTCGACAAGTCTAGGGGTTTTATACGGGTGGTGATGTCACTGCTTTGGCTGACCCTGATTGGTTGGGTGAGGGCTAGGGTCGTTACACAAAATGGAGGATAGCTCCGCCCTGTTCTGCCCTGCCCCACAACACAAAATGGAATCAGGAGTTAGCCTCGCCCTGCCCTCTCACTCTCACTCACAAATTTCCCTTCTTTTCTGGCTTTTCGCCCTGAGTTCACATATCATGGCGTCTACATCCCAAACTGCAATAAGCAAAATCCAACCCTGAGTAAAGGAGAAAAGCAAATCCTACAGGACTATTGCTACCTTGTTTACATAATAGATCTAGAAGCTGAAATCAACAAAGCGTAAATAAAATGTGTTTTTTTTTTCTTTTCTGTAACACACATACTGGCATATTTAGATTCCCAGTCTAAATGCAGTCCTTTATCTGTGGCCAGTACAGCATTGTTGTCAGAGGATCCATGCGGCTATAGCTCTCAGAACAGTCACCGGTTTAGCAATGCTTTTTCCTGGGGCTTACTCCTATTGCTTATCCATCTACTGGCTTGTTGAAATTGGGGTGGACCTGAAGATGCTAGGAGCTCAGACCAACCTGAGCTACCACACCGGTGATCTGCATAAACACTTCAGATCCTTGCTATCACGGGTTATTACTGCTAATCCCACAGAATGCAAACAGAGACCCACGCTGCCTTCACTGTGGAAGCACAGCAAACCACTCCCCACAATGAGGCAAATGCAAATCCTCTTGTTGCTGATCTCCCAGAGTGTAATGGCCTGGAAATCAATGCAGGGATAGGCTATCCTGCTTTCGCTAAGCTTTTGTCTGGGGATGATGACAGTAATGAGGGTATTTTTATTATGCAATGAGAGTAAGAAGACAAAAACAAAATACAAAAACCAAGAAATAAAAGAGGAATGAGTAAGATATTTGTGGCAGCCTTGCTGTTTGCTTTGGCTTTAAAAATATTTTGCTTATTTTTCTCGGCAGCTTCAGTCAGCAGAGAGTGAAACCCTAATCACATATTTGCACTGAAACATATTAACAAAGGTGAAATTAATAGACATGTTAAGCGAGGCATATTTCTATAGCATCATTAATATGTTTCCGAATTCTAAAGTAAATGTGTTTTTATTATTCCAACACATTGGAATTGGACTTGTGTCAAGACGTTCCCACTGTCAAAGGCATGAGGAGGTTAGAATGGCTCTATGTAGTGTAGAAACATCAGGAGGAAAAGAACAAAGTAATAGAAAATAAGCGGCAAGTGTTTGTTTTTGTTTTTTTCAATCATCTGTATGATAAGCTTGTAATATGCTGGTTTCGTTGCAGAAAGTGTAGGGGGGAAATATGTGTTCAGCTCATTGCTAGACAAAGCACTCAGCATGTATGTTGTAAGAAATTCAATATCCCTTCTTTCCTCTATATCCTCTACAAAAAAAAAAAAAAAAATCACATAAATCAGATGTCTTTGTGACTTGAGTACAATTTTCTTTCCCTTTGTTTTTTTCCTTTTATTTTTGCCTGAGACTTAGAGAGTGCATAATGAAATTGTAAAGCCAAAGCTATTTTCTGGATAATTCTAAAACATAAAGGACAGGTAATTATGACATTTCATGAATTTAAAAAACAAACTTTTATAGACTAAATATTTTACTTTCCTGGATAATAATCCACTTCTGATTGGGAGCAATTAATAAGTTTGAATAAATGAAAAATCATTTTTACAGTGCAACAAAAAGCTTTCATGAATTATCTTATTTACTTCAAATACTTAATTACTACAATTTGCACAAAATCTAAGTTAGAATGTAATTATTTTCTCTTCAAAGGAATCACAATATATTTTTTTCAATTAAAAGGGAGAGCACATAAAGTTATTCCATGACCATACACAATTATTTGTCCCTTTGGCAGAGAACCTTTATATAAGAATATCAATGGTTAAACACTAAGTAGCAAAAATAAAAACAATGTTAAAATTTAAAAACCAAACAAAATTTATAACAGAAAAGTGGATACAAAGATCAAGCATTTTTCTTTATTTATAATTATGATGCTTTATAATATTTATAAAATGCTTTTATTATCTGCCATTGCCTTTTATTCTCACAGAAATTCTGTGAGCTGGGCAAAGAAGCTGTTTTTGTCTCCATTTTTCCTCTATAGAAATGAGTCTCAGAAGGAATGTATTCTCCAGAATTATGTAATGATTAACAGCCAGAGATAGTATTTTCATATTTGATTTCCCCCCAAGTATACCCTTGCTTTTGGGCATGCTTATTTCATTTCACTGTTCATAACTTTTATATTTGTTTTCTTATAACAAAGTAGTTGACAAACTTCATTTTGAGGGAATAGAAATGAGGATCTGCTGTGTGATAATTCAGAAAAGTGCAATCAGTATATTTATCATAGATTTATCTTATAAGAAGTGGCTATAAATCTTGAATTAGTCAATAATTTATTAAATTTCTGATTTTTTTAAAGTTATTGAAATAAATTGCATAAGTAGGATTAACTTAAAAGAAAATGGGATGAGAGATTCTGATAGCTGAAAAGTTTTAAAGCAGACTAAGCTACGCTTTCTCTGATATATTGGAAAACTAGCATGATATGTGCTCCTTCCATGAATATAATCCTGGAAATGTCACAAAAATACAAGAAGTCTGATGCATCAAATACTAAAATATATGAGAAGCTCTTGGAATTATTAACTACAGTGAGGTCTGTGCATGGTGGATGAAGAACCGAGACAAGCAGAAAATTAAGCTCTAAGGGCATCAAAATAAGTCAGGGATTTTTAGTTTTGCCAATTTCTTTTCCTTGCATTCATTTCCCCCCTGCTCATTCAAAAGTTAGAGTACCCATGATGTGCAGTGTGTTCTTCTAAATGTTAGAATACAATAGACTAATTAGAGTGGAAGGGAAGGCAGAGGAAAATAAGAAAAAGATGAGGTATTAGGACAAGAAAAAAACCAATCAGGTGAAATAAATCCAGAGATATATGTTACCCACCATGATAAGGATGTACTCTAACAAATGCATGACTAAATCAATTCTTGAATAAATGAATGAATGAATGAAGAATGAAGATCATCAATACTTGATTGGTTACTTCCATGATATACTTCAAGATTTGTCCAAACACTGTAAGCTCCCATTACCCCACTTTTTTATTCTTGGGAGGTGGACTCATTTCTATTTTATTGAAATAATCCATGAGCATCTATGAGGAGTTCTTTCATATATCTATGTGCATTTCTTTCCATTTCACATTTTTCTACATTCAGTTATCATCCATCCTTGAATTTTTAAGAAGCCCATTATCCAAACTTACATTCTTACCAGAACTTTAAATCTAATCTCTTTCATCTCTAGCACCATATTGTTGCCTAGCAACTTCAAGCTGCTAATCTTCAGTGGGTCTTTCTTTACTAACTGCAGGCATATGTATCTACCATGAAAGACTTTAGTTGATATGACTACCATTTCATATTCCTACATTCTCACATTAAAAATGTTTCCTCTTTCCTGGCCAAGGTCGCTCAGTGGCTGATCATGGACCTATGAACCAGGAGGTCACTGTCTGATTCCCAGTCAGGGCACATGCCTGGGCTGTGGGCTAGATCCTCAGTGGGAGTGGGAGGCATGGAGGAGGCAGCCAATCAATGATTCTCTCTCATCATCAATGTTTCTATCTTTCCCTCTCCCTTCCTCTCTGAAATGAATAAAAATATATTTAAAAAATATTTCCTCTTTAATTCCCTACTGTAATAATTTAAGTGCAATTGTGTAGTACCCTGTTATTTTTCTTCTCAAAACATGTCATTAATGACATACTAAGAAATAAAGAATTCTAAAATTTCAGTGTTCTATGCCTAGAATATCTGAAATTTGGCTAGATACATCCAAGGAGTGTATTTATTTACTCATCATTTTTGAGGGTGTTGGAGGTGGACAGGACCTAGCCAAACTCTCTCTCCCCTAATTATACAGGCCCATTAGACTCCACTAGATTTGTGTCTCTTTGTGAACCTGTAACACTTCAGGAAAAAAGTATGATGTAATGGTTAAAAGCAAAGTATCTAGAATCAAAAAAGATATAAGTTGCTAATTTATGGCAAAGGAATTATAGAAAACACTCAGAGGTTTATAGAAATTATAAATTAGGGGAATGTGATTATATCAGAATATTTGAAAACATGATTAGAAGTTAATGGTCAGGACAAAATGTGGAGGTTTTAGAATATTTGACTAAAGAATTTGGACTTTATTCAAAAATGAGTGAAAAAAGAAAGGATAATTAAAATTGTTGGGGGGGAAATGGACCAACCTACAAAAGGAGAATTATGAAATAATTAGACGCCCAGTGCATGAAATTCATGCATGGGGGTTGGGGGTGTCCCTCAGCCCAGCCTGCACCCACTCCAATATAGTACCCCTTGGACTTCTCTCTCACCATCCGGGACTGCTGGCTCCATCCTGATAATCCCCTAACTGCTCCCCTGCTAGCCTGATTGATGCCTAACTGCTTCCCTGCTGGCATGATCACCTCCAATTGCCTACCCCAATGGGGCTGAGGATATTGGGGAATGACACTGGATAAGGAAAGGCTGAGGGGACTGGGTGCCACCATCTTGTAGCTGTGGCCACTGCCATCTTGTGAGGCCATGGCAGTCAATTAGCATATTCCCTCTTTATTAGATAGGACAACATGTATTGGGTATATCCAAAAGGAAATGAGGATGACAACCTTTTTCAAACTTCACTTTTATCTTCACATTTTAAGGTTAAGGGCTATCGTAGTTAATGAAAGCAAGGAATGTATTTGAAATAAATTGAAATGAAGAATTCAAGTATTTGATGGGTGATATAGGAAAACCAAGAAAATGAGTAACTCTAAATTCTGAACTAGATTGATAATGATAACTTTGGCACAAATAGGGGAAACTTAGGAGATAGAATTTGTCCTTTATCCATAGCACCTGATATAGGCAATGGAGCCAACTTTGCCTAGCTAACAATTGATAAGGCTCAATGGGCAAAACCTAAAAAATTTCATTTAAAGGAGGGAAGAAGACAGGTTTGTCCACTTTCACCACTTTTACTTCACATAGTACTAGAAGTCCTAGCCACAGAGATCAGACAAGAAGAAAAAATAAATGCATCCAAATTGGAAAAGTGGATGTAAAATTGTCAGTATTTGTAGATGATATGATATTATACATGGAACACCTTAATGACTCCAACAAAAATCTACTGAATTTAAAAAATGGCCGAAACAGGTTTGGCTCAGTGGATAGAGCGTAGGCCTGCAGACTGAAAGGTCCCAGGTTCGATTCCAGTCAAGGGCATGTACCTTGGTTGCGGGCACATCTCCAGTAGGGGGTGTGCAGGAGGTGGCTAATCGATATCTCTCTCTCATTGATGTTTCTAACTCTCTATCCCTATACTTCTTCTCTGTAAAAAAATCAATAAAATATATTTTTTAAAAATGAATTTGGCAATGTAGCAGGATACAAATTTAACACCCAGAAATTGTTGGCATTTTTGTACACCAATAATGAACTCTCAGAAAGAGAAAGCAGGAAAAAAAATCCATTTACCATTGCAACAAAAGCATTAAGATTCTTTTTTTTAATATATATTTTATTGATTTTACACAGAGAGGAATTGAGAGGGATAGAGAGTTCAAAACATTGATGAGAGAGAAACATCGACCAGCTGCCTCTTGCACATCCCCCAGTGGGGATGTGCTCACAACTAAGGCACATGCCTTTGACCGGAATCGAACCCGGGACCTTTCAGTCCACAGGTCCACACTCTATCCACTGAGCCAAACCGGTTTAAGCGTATTAAGATTCTTATGACTAAACTTAAACAAAGAGGTAAAAGACCTATGCTTAGGAATCTACAGAATGTTGAAAAAACAGATAAAAGGAGATATAAACAAATATTTATTTTCATGGACTGGAAGAATTAACTATTAAAATGTTCATACTACCCAAAGCAATCTATAAATTCAATGAAATCCCTATTACAATATCAATGGCCTATTTCACGGATCTAGAACAAGTACTCCAAAAATTTATATGGACTCAAAAAAAGACCTTGAATATCTGCAGCTTGAGAAAGAAGAACAAAATAAGAGATATCACAAAACCAGATATCAAGCTATACTACAAAGTCACTGTACTCAAAACGGTCTGGTACTGGCATAAGAACAAGCAAATAGATCAATGGAACAGAATCGAGACACAGAAATTGACCTACCCATTATACTCATTAATATTTGACAAAGGAAGCAAGAGCATTCAATGGAGTAAAGACAGTCTTCTATAAATGATATTGGGATAATTGGACAGGTACATGCAAAAAATGAAACTAGACTGCCAACTTACACCATACGCAAGCATAAACTCAAAATGGATAAAAGACTTAAATGTAAGTCATAATACCACTGCCTGAGGTCATTCAGCAAGAGATATAGAGAGATATTTCGGATTCCTCCTCTTTGTATGGTGTTTGGAAGTGCCCATATGAGGCCCAGCTGTGAAGCAAGGCAGACTGCTGCTGCCAGGCCTTAGGCCTTCTTTTGGAATCTTTGGGGCTCTCTGTCCCAGCTGCAGTTTGACAGGTTTTAGGCTGAGAAAGGACAGGCCATTCACATGCAAAAGCTTCTGTGCACAGCTTGGGAGGGTTTGTAAATTGGGTGGGGTGGGGCCTCAGGGGATCACCAGGGGTGGAGCAACAGCAATGGCTGCCAGGCAGCCCTACACCATAGCATTCCTATCATCTCCTTGTCCTCTGCCCCCATGCAGGAACAATGATTGCTGTGAGCACCTCTGAGAAAAAGCCGCCCTAGCATTCAGGCCTGATGCCAGACAGTCCAGTTTCTCCCTATATGAGTCTGGGTCCCCAGAGTCTTGCCAGAACTGGAGTTGAGAGCAATCAGGAGGTATTATCTCCCTCCAGATTGAACAAAAAAGAAAACAGCACACCTGATTGCCATTGCCAGCCATTCAGCATATGCCTCCACACCTCCGCACCGCCTACCAATTTCAATATACTTTTTTCTTTCCTTCTAGTTGTAGAACTTCCACTCAGCCAGCTTTCTCACAGTTCTGGATGATAATTGTTGTGTCTTTTAGTTGTAGTTTTAATGTGGTTGTGAGAGAAAGCAAATCAGGTGTTTGCCTATGGCACCATCTTGGTTCTCTCTTCTATTTCTTTTTTTATGCTGTTTAAGTCCTCACTGAGTTCATTTAGCATTTTTATAACCATTGCTTTGAACTCTGCATCTGGTATAAGGACTTTCTCCACTTTAGTTTATTTCTGGAGTTTTGTTAAGTTCTTTCATTTGCTATGTGTTTCTTTGTCTCATTTTGACAGCTTCTCTGTGTTTGTTTCTATGTATTAGGTAGAGCTGTTATGTCTCCAGGTCTTGGTAGAGTGGCCTATTATAGTAGGTGTTCTGTAGGGTCTGATGCACAGCCTCTCTGATAACCCAAGCTGGGCACTATAATTCCCCTTTCCCCCCCACCCCCCGCTAATGTGGGCTGGGTACACCCTCCTCTTGTAATTGAGCCTTGATTGCTATTGGAACATCAATGGGAGGATTTATCCCCAGGCCAGTCCATGAAAGGACTGTCTGCCACCATTGACCACTGTGGAGGATCAGCTGTGCAGGTTCTACCCCACAAAGCAGGATTTATTTCAGCAGGGTTCTTGAGCCTGCTGAGTCTTCCTTTGATTGTGTCACCAAAGAGGTGGTTGAATGGTGTTTTGATGTGTTTGGAAGCTGTCCACTGAGTGTACTGGCTCTGGGGCCTCCTGGAAAGTGAAGACTGTCCAACTCTGCAGGACAAAGATAATTGTATGGCTTTTATATCTGTGATCTGTAACATCCAGTAATTTTCTATGAACATTTAAAAGTCCAATCATTTTGGAATTTAGATAAGTATAAATGTTACAAATAGGATTCCATGATTTCTTGAAAGAGATGCACTTCATGAAAACATTTTATTTAAAAAATATTCCATTGGAACCGAAAAATAAATGAAATTACTTAAAACAAATGTGTCACTGCTCTAAATAATTCTACAGATGTAATAAGGTCCATTTTATAAATAATTCCACATTCTTGAAATGGCATATAATGTGGTAACATATCTAATACATATTACCTAATGAGCATTCGCTAAAATTAATCATCTCTATCATGGGTGAACATACTTCTTGGCTCTTTCATTAAAGAAGCATAGGCTGATAAGCATCTCCCTATGAGAAGAACAACAGAAATGAACCCAGTTAGACTTGAAACAATTTTGTACCAATAATGTGTACAATCTTTTTTACTTATATGTTCATAAAGTAGATTTACTCAGCAAAAGAGCATTTAGTACTAAAAACAGTGTAAAAAGTTTATGATAGAGTTGCAGTTAAAATATATCTCACTGAAATAGCAAGCTTTTAAAGTTTGATGTTTTTCTCTTTCATGTTTTCCACATTTCATTTTTTCCCATATCCATTTTCCCCTGTTATGAATCAATGACAGTCTTCACATGTGAATAGTTTAGGATGAAGTGAAATCACTCATTGTCAGAGTACTTACTCCCTGACCCTGCCTGCTGTGCCAATTGTGGGAGCAAGTTCCTCCTTGAATCCTGCTCTACTATGCCAACTATGGGGTGCAAAGGTCCTCAGATGCCGGGTATTAGATGGAGAATATATGAGAAATTGTAGGCATATAGGAAAGGCTTTATTGTAGGCCAAATAGCCATTGCTAACAAGGAGCTATTAAAACAGTTCTTCAAAGTAGCCTCACAAAGGAGCACTGCACCAGCTAGCTGTTCAACAACACATCTTTATCCTCAGACACAAGTGGGTTCTTGTCAAATAGTGACATCAGTATTTGGGTTTTATAAAGGTACTCTTTCGCAGTGCATACAGTAAGATTTCTTGCTTTTGCACCTGTTTACGGCAACTTGGCCTTACATCCGGCACACTTTGACTAGGGTTCCCATACTCATTATCTAGAAATAAGGATAATTTTATAGATTGAGGACTCAGATTACTTGGTATCATGAATGTAGAACTTTTCAGAAATAACTGGTTTCTAAAGTGTCTAATATAAACACTATTATTCATCATGATCTTTCAGGATTGGACTTATTTAATTGCAAACTTCATTTCTTTCATGGATGCCTTCACTCATTTATGTAAACACAATCTCTTATTTGTCTTTTCAATACATTTTATTGCAAAGAAAAGGGGATAGAACCCTTAAAGAGGAGAGAGAATCATTTGTTGGCTACTTTCTGCATACCTCCTACTGGAGGTCAAGAATTGAACCATAACCTCCTGATTCATAAGTTGATGTTCAACCACTGAGCTACCACAGTGAGGCACAATCTCTTATTTTTCCATTAGTCTGCCCTCCATATGAAGCTATTAGTCTTTTGTCATATTTCTATTAAGGTTTTCATTAACTGTCAATTTTGAAAGAATTTTAGATTTATAGAAAGTTACATTGTACAGAGAATTCCCTTATATCCCCTTTACCCAGATCTCTCATTGGTTACATTTTTAGTAACTGTAGTACAATACAAAAACTAGGAAATTAACATTGATTAAATGTGTATGTATAGTTCTATGTCTTTTACCACATGCATATTACTGTAACCATAACACCACTATCAAAATACTGAACACTTCAGGTGAAATGTAAAATCCTAGTTCCCTCAAAGTCTCTTTATCCACATAGCTTATAATTTTTTAAAAAATGTCTTTAGATACATTGACAACTATGTTAATGCTATATTTTCTATTTTAGTCAAACATACTTGAAAAAAACTCAAGAGAAGAGGAAAAAAATTTATTGTATTTGCCAATACATTTGCCTTTTTGTTTTTTAATTCTTTCTTTCTGGTGATTTAAGACAACTTTTATCATTTTATTTATGTTTCAAGAACTTTCTTTGACCATCCTTTTGGGTAGAACAGTTTTGCCTAATATAGAATTCTGAATTGAGAGTTCTTGCCTTTCAACACTTGA
Source organism: Vespertilio murinus (assembly GCA_963924515.1). Lineage (NCBI taxonomy): Eukaryota > Metazoa > Chordata > Mammalia > Chiroptera > Vespertilionidae > Vespertilio > Vespertilio murinus. Next base: position 141,342,837 of record OZ004704.1, on the reverse strand, counting down.
AAAATCTGTCACTTACTTCTGGACCTCATGGTTTTTGATGAAATAGACATTGTCATTCAAAGTGTTTTTTCTCTGTAAGTAAAGTGTTGTTTTGCTCACTGCTTTCAAGAGTAGTTTTTGTTTTTGTAATCGTCTTTATTTTCTGAAGATGGATGTTTGTTTTCTGTGTTAGTGTGAATGTCTTCAGGTTTATATTTTTTGGGATTTGCTCAATTCATGAATCTTGACTTGTCTTTTGCCAAACTTGGATTTTTTCAGTTATTTTTTTCTTCAAATACATTTTAAGCTCCACTGCCTTTCCTTTATTTATTTTTTTCCCTGAGACTTTGATAACATAAATATTCGGGGTTTTTTTGTTGTTGTTGTTGTTATATATAGTCTCACAGGTCTTTCCATTCCATTGAGGTTTTAAAATTTTAGTTATAATTTTCAGTTCCAAAATGTTTGCTTTTTTCTTTGTGTCTTCTATTTCTTTGTAAATATTTCCATTTGTTTAATTTTTTCAAGCATATTCATACTTGCTCATTAAAACATTTTTATGATGGTGGCAGTAAAATCCTTATTGGATTAATCTACCATACATGTCATCTTCATGTTGGTGTGTGTTATCTTCTCATTGAAGATGCGAATTTTTATCTTTCTCATATGCTGAGTAATTTTCAATGTATCCAGAGCATTGTGAATATTATTTTATGAGACTCTGTATCTTATTTAAATGTTGGTTAGGAAACCTCTTCTAACATATCACAGAGGGAAATAGGGAGCTGCCTGTTTCTACTAAGTTGGGTGAGAATCCAGGTTCCCTATTTACCTCCTTTGGAGAGTGGGTGTGGGAGCACACAGCAGGAGCCCTGCCCTAGCTCTGGTGCTCTGAGCATTTCTGAGCCCATGTATTCGCCTAAATTCTCCTATTAGACTATGCCAGGGCTGGTTCTTGTTTGAACCTCCCCATTGTACTAACCATTGGGGACTTAGTTCAAGTTCCTCCTTTATATTTTGCTCACTATGCCTGGGGCTGGACCTTCTAGGATGCCTGGTCTTAGATGGGGAAGCCACGAAAGGTTGTGGGTATATAGGAATGAGTCTTTATTACTAAAGCCAGTGGCCATCTAGCCATTAGACAAGGTTAGTCCTCACAGCAAAGCCCATACAGGCAGGCATCAGACAATGGCTGGTGAACATACACTGAATGGCCAAAGTATTATAATCTCTGAACACAATAGTCTGGCCACTCGGTGTATTGCCTATATAATAAAAGGCTAATATGCAAATTGTCCCCTTGATCAGGAGTTTGACCAGCGGGCAGGCCAGCCAACTGCCCATGTCCTCCCCCCTTGGCAAGGCTGGCTAGACCTCACCCATGCACGGATTCTTGCACTGGGCCTCTAATACACACACACACACACACACACACACACACACACACATTAAGTGACCAGATTATTATGCGTTCAGAGATCATAATAATCTGGCCACTCAGCGTATATCTGTCCCATAAAGCATCATGAGTCTCTGTAACCACAGCTATGATCTCAGCAGCCACCTCAGTCTCTGTACCCACAGCTATGATCTGAGTTGCCTCCTGGACTCACTGCCTCACATCATGACAGTATCTGAGCTCTCCAGCTCAGCAGCTTCTCCTGTCTCCCCTGCCCAGCTGCTCTCTCTAGGAGACTTCACACACTCCATACTAGCTGCTCTCTCTCTGTGCTCCAGCAGACTTCTTCTCACTCCCGCCTAAGCCAACTCCAGCTAACTAGTTGGTCAGTAACCTACTTTTACACTATTTAGACAAAGAATGCTTTGTGCCAACAGTGACATCCATCATATTTGCTACAGAAGGGCCTCGTCTCTTTGTACCCTCTCATGGTATCTTGGCCTGATTAGAATTCCCAGGCTCAGACTCCTTGAGCATTATGTTTAGACATGCCCAGAGCGGCCTTTGGTCATTCTGGTGTACTGATAACAAGACCTTTGTGCTCCCATCTGCCTCAACTATCAGGGGACCTGGCATGGATCTCATAGTAGGGATTCTTGGCTTTGCTCCCTCTAATGCCTTCCCTAAAGGGAGACCAGGTATCAGGATATATTGAAACTTGTTGCCACAGGATGATGGTGAACATTTCATTTTCTCACTTGGTCTCCTTTCATACCACCTTGGGGGAGAAGATGAGGGACACACTGTTACCACCTGGTAGATTAAAAAGTCTTGCATTTAATCCCGGCCTCCTCTGATAGCACTCAGGCAGAGATCAAAGGCAAGATCTACAAGGGTTTTTGTTTGTTTATCACACATTACCAAAATGAATAGCTTTTCCAAAATATACTCTAAACTAAAAAGATAGGCCCCACTGAGGAGATGTAATTAAAGTTATGATGTATATTTATAACTCATTTTCACAGATGCATTCAGTGTGTGGGCTAAAGGGGAAATGAAAAGTTTAGTCCTACCCATCAAGCTAGAAGAACTTAAAAAGTATAGAATGCCATTATCAAAAATAATGAAAATCCTATTTAAAATCTCAAGCCTTTTTCATTGCATAACCTGTAATCTTAATTTTCAGCTGCTTTTAGTAAATATTCAGGCTCTTTTTTCGCAGTCTCAATATAATTAGAATTACCATTCCATGATTCCCAGTTGTATAGGATTAACATTTAATTGATCCCAATGATACTGTAGTACTGATATTATTTTTATATTATGGAAACAAATTTCAAACTGATTTATTTTTCATTTATATCAAAAGCTCTCTCAATGTCTGTTCTAGAACACGTTGTAAAATACAATGTACAAACTAGACAAAATACACATAAGAAACAGACAATGTTTTTCTAAGTAGCTCTACTGATGGGAGATAGAATCTTTCTTTTGAGTGGACTAACTGAGAGTCCGTGCATATGGAATAAAAACCAATAAAATATGATAGATGAAAAGAATGAAAATATCTAAGGGTCAAGTACCAAATCTATTCTGCTGATTCTGGCTGACATTTCTTTACCCTTTTTAGATACATGTGAAAATATCCTACTAAATACATTTTAAGCTCCACTGTCTTTCTTTCTTTCTTTTTTTTTCTGAGACTCTGATAACATAAATATTTGAGTTTTTGTTACAGTCCCATATGTTTTTAAAGTTCTGGTGTTTTTTATATACCAGACACAATGGTTTTCACCTGTAATTTTCATTATATTTGCATTTTTAGTTTGCCTGTTTTTCTTCAGCTTTCTTTCCCTGTGCCCTCTCACCATTTTTGATACGTGATGAATTCTGCCCTTGCCAGTGGTTAGAATATATACATTTAATAATATGTTAACCTTATTATTTATCCTCTCTGTAAAAATATGATAACATTTATGAAAGCCTTTGTGGTATTTTGTGTCATGTTTATTCCTCCCTTGTGCAGAGCTTCATTTAGCCTATATGTTTAATTTACCAAACTAATATCAAATATCGCCATGCTGTTTATTATCTATCAACATAAGAGAGCAAACAAAACTTGTGAAGCTTATACTTTCTACCACTTTAAGGTGTCTATGCAGATAATTACATAATGACCTGATATCAGCTCTACAAATTAGCTGTTCAGCAACCAGAGAAGTAGAGAACTACTAATTGAAAGTATCAGCTATTGCTGGCAATCCTTGCAGCAGGACACTGAACTTAGAAACAGCAGAGGCTATGTCAGATAAAAATGTTGCAGGGAATGAAAAAACAAAACAAAACAAACAAAAAAAAAACACATACACACACACTGCAACATTATCTTACTAGAAATGGTTGTCAAATACTTATACACAGTCAATTTTATTTTCAAACTACTTTGCTGTGTTTGTTCCATATGAAAAAATGTCATTAAAATTAAGTTTTATCCCTTATAAATATCTACACAATCAGAGCAAAAATTATAGTTGTAGCGACTATTATAAATACAATTAAAACAAAATAGAAGACAAAGGAAACAGAGAAGTAGAAGAAGAAGAAGAAGAAGAAGAAGAAGAAGAAGAAGAAGAAGAAGGAGGAGGAGGAGGAGGAGGAGGAGGAGGAGGAGGAGGAGGAGGAGGAGGAGGAGAAGGAGGAGAAGAGACACCAAGGTAGATTCAGATTCCTTAGATAAGTAACAATCTCTACATGGACTTTTCTAAATGCTTATTGCTTATTATAATTCATAATGAAAACAAAGGGGAAAGAAGAGGAAGGAAGGGAGAAAAAGAAAGGAGAAGATAAATAAAGCCAAATATATAGGCGAAAGACAACTGAAAAAAAAGTAGTAATACTATAAATGAGTTTATTCAAAACAATTCTTTTTATAACAGTTTATCAAGCTCTCTAATGTAGAAATTAAATAAACTCAGGAATATTTTCTTTATCTATGTAATATACAATTTATATGCCCATGGAAAATTAATGGGTGGTCATTGTGTGCCCATATTCATTTAATATAAAAGAATAGATCTGCCCTGACCAATGGTCTCAATTGATTGGAATAATGTCCCACACACCAAAAGGTTGTAAGTTCGATTCTGAGTCAGGGTACATACCTAGGTTTTGGGCTTATTCCCTAGTCAAGGTACATTTGGGAGGCAACTGATAGGTGCTTTTCTCTCTCTCTCTTTCCCTCCCTTCCTCTCTCTCTAAAATTAATAAACATATCCTCTATGAGAATAAATAAAAAGAAAAAAAAGATTATGTCAGAGAAAGAGAGAATGTAAAAATAAGACTAATTTACCTGATGGCACAATGCCCCTGCTAGCTTATTTACAATAAGAAGTAGAATATAATTCTCTGTTTTTGGACCTACTCTCATTTTGTTATGCTCTCACACACCACAGGAATAAATGCATAAAAGTGTGGGTGCATGTGTGTGATTTGAATAGTTGGTTTTTATAAGAATTCATTTGTAAAAATAGTTATCATCTGTAAGCAGATTATACCTACTAATGACTGAAAAACAGGATATGGGTTAATTAGATGGAATTGAAAATACTTGAAAAAATCAATACATAGCTAAATGCTTAAAGGCATAACTGATCAGAATTTCATTGCTAATATCCCAAAAGCCATTACAATATCATGCAGAATTATTATGATATCAGTTGTTTTCAGTCATCTGAGAATACTGGTGGTTAAATAAGTGATGCTCATAGTAGTTATGACACAACCTCTAAAATAAATTTTAGAGATTAGGTCATCATTTGTCTGTCTCTCATAAAAGCTGAGCATCGAACATGCTAAAATTCCCGTTTAGCAATTTGTATCCTGGCTATACTTATGTAGAATTTTAATATAATTTTCCGTTTGGGTGTTCACAAGCAGTAGTCTTTATTTACTTGTGGGTCAGGTGCAGTCTTTTCCCAGAGGCTGAAATTAATGAAGTCAGGATTCAAAAATGTATAGGAGAGTTCATCAATATTCTTAGTTGGTGAAAAGCAGTCACATCTGCCTTTGCTATAGCATACCAACTGGCATTCTATTGTAATGTTTGGTCTATCCCTATTTTAAAAATAAATTCTTGAAGAGAGTGCTTGATGATTTCAGTTTTCAATGCTGCATAACAAACCACTTGAAATCATAGCAACTTAAAGCAACTAAGCAATAAGCACTCATCTGCTAGTGTTCTGCAGGCTGGGCTAGCCTCAGCCGTGTGGCTTGTCTCTTTTTCAGATGGTATTGGCTAAGTCCTCCCACGGTCTTGTGAGCAACTCCACTGGGACAGGAGGACCCACGATGTCCCCATTCATATGTCAGGCTGGAATGACTGGGAGCTGACCAGCCCTTTGTTTCTGTCTTCCTAGTCTTTTATTCGCCTGCACCATGTCTACTATGGGTCCTCTCATCCTTACTGAAGCTAACCTGGACATCCTTGTACATGGCTCAGGGCCAAGAAGGAGTAAATGGAAGATTAAGCCTTTCTAGGCTTCGGACAGGAACTTGTACAATGTTACCTCTGCATATTCTTAGTTGAAGCACCTCTTACGACTAACCTATAGTCATATTAGGAGGGCACTATATAAGAACATGAATTCAAGAGATAATCATGATTCATTGGGACCATTTTGTAATCATATGTGTAAAAGTTGAAATTTGTTTAAATATAACCTGTGATTAAAGCAATATATCCTTGTATTTGGTTCCGACAGTTGGCATAACAAGTGTCAACTAAGTTGATAGCTTAAAATAACATAAATTTATTTTTGTGAAATTCTGAATGTCAGAGGCCTGAAGCCTAAGTGTGTACAGTGCTGCTTTCTACTGGAGGCTCGAGGGAGAACACACTCCATGTTATCAGCAATGTTCGTGTTTCTTGGCTTATATACTCATCACTTTAATCTCTGCTGCATCCTTACATAGCCTTCTTCTAGTTTTCCCCTGTCTATTCAGTCTCTTATGAGAACATTCATCATTGGATTTAAGAATCACTATTGGAGTTAAGGATCATGATAATTCAGATTATTACACTTTAGATCCGTTCTTTAATTACATCTTCAAAGACTCTCTTCCCAATAAGGTCACATTTTGAGGTTCCAGGTGGACATATCTTTTGGGAAGAACTCCATTCAAATCATTACAATTGTCTATCAAACTTTACAATTCCTCCATGCCTTTTCTGTAATCTCTATGACCAAGAATTTGGATTTGGAAAAAAATCTTATTTACGGCAACATTGCTTTTTTTAAAAAAAATATTTTTTATTGATTTTTTTACACAAAGAAAGAGAGAAAGATAGAGAGTTGGGAATATTGATGAGAGAGAATCATCGATCAGCTGCCTCTTGCATACCCCCCACTGGGGATGTGCCCACAACCAAGGTACATGCCCTTGATCAGAATCAAACCTGGGACCTTTCAGTCCACAGGCCAACTCTCTATTCACTGAGCCAAACTGGTTTTGGCAGGGCAACATTTCTCAAAGCATTTTCCTAAGAAACCTAGTTCCAAGAGTTGTTCTATGAGTAGATATTTTCTTGGTCATATGAAAGTACTGCCTTATATTAACAGTTCCTAAAGATTCAGGTTATACATTAGTTTATAAAGGAAACCATACACAATAAATTTTTTGGAAGCACACACTTTTCATAAAAGCATATAGACATGAATAACCTCCATTTTTGTTCAAGTAATACTCATCAGTACCTCATGGAACCAGCGTACATATACCTAAGTTTTTTATTTAAATTTTGGAGTAAATTACATGCTATTTGTTTCATAATAAACCATGTATATTACTTAACATTTTCATAATCTGCTTCCTGGTCCTTGAACAAGCCCTTTCGATGCCTTTCTTTTCTTTTTCTTTTTTCTGGTTAACTCCTACTTGTCCTTTAGAACTCTAATTAGAGGTTCTTTTCAAAAGAAAGCTTTTAACTCCCCCAAAATCCAGTTTAGATGTTCTCTAGTATGTTTTTTTTTATATAGCTCCCTGTTCTTAATACTAATATAGCACTAAAACACTTCTGTTGTAATAAACTTGGTTTGTATTTTTTAGTCTCCAACTACATGCTTGTTGAGGTTAAAAATCTTATCACCCTGCCTGGTTTGGCTCAGTTGATTCGAGAGTCATCCCACACACCAGAAGGCCATGTGTTCCATTTTGATTAAGGTGCATACCTACCTTAGGGTTCAATCCCCAGTTGGGACACATATGGGAGGCAACTGATTGATGTAGAGCTCTCTCACATTCATCTCTCTCTTTTTTCTCTTCCTCTCTCTCTAAAATTATTTTTTTTAAATCTTATTTGTCATTGAAACCTGGGACACAACTGGAATTTAATCAATGTTTTTTTGAATGAATGCATGAGAACATTAGACATTGAGTAAAAATGGGTTAACATAATTAAGTGGTATACATAACCCTGAAAGAGTACTCAGTTAAAACCTATTTTTCATGGAAACCACTTTATGCTTTCAAAATAATATCATATAAAACAGTTTAATTCCCACAGTTGTAACAATCATCCTCTCTATGTTGTGAATGTCTATCACTAAACAATGGGACAGAGAGTTTTTGGAAAAAGGCATCATAAACCACTTGTTAAAACAATTTTTAAAAATTTAAGTCCCTTTGGCTCAATTAATTATGAATGAATCCATTTATATTACTAGGATGTATGTTTCTCCCAGACACAGGGCTAAATTTGCCCCAGTTATGAATTTTAAGAAGAAAAAAACTCCTCCTTTTAGCAACCTTTGTGTAAGTAAATTTATACCCTTTCCATAGTTTTCTTTATAAACAATATCTCTGAGAAACACATATGTGAACGAGTGCACGCGCGCGCGCACACACAGACATACACACACACACACACACCAGCAACAACAACAAAAAACAATAGCTCTGTTTTCTATGTTCATTGAGAATTATCTAAACGTGTGAAGCATTAAGCAACAAACTTATGGCAGTTCAATTAATAGATATAAATGAGAGAAGTGAATTCTGTATAGTCAGCAAATTACCTCCTAGTGAGATATGTTCCTTTAGTCTTTCTGTTCTTCTACCCTTACTAGGATATACACATATGAGAAAATTTTAATTATGATATAACTGAGAACTTTATGTTCAAAGATTTCTAGAATTTCACATCTAAATACTTTTTTTTTCAATGTGAGATTTCACAGCAAAGGACAAGTTGGCACAGGGGTCATTTCCTTTTACGTAGCTTGAAAATAAGTTTTTAATGACAATCTTTCCTGATAAAAAACAAAGTGTCATGGAGTAAAAATCATCATTTCCTTGATGTAAATATATCATTCAGTTGAGTATATTATCTCTGAAATATAATTTTAAATTGAACAAATTGAGTTATCTGTCACTGAATATTTTTTAAAGAAAAATATCCGTTCATTTTTTTAAAGAAAAATATTCATTTTTCATAAAAGTAATTTACCTGGTTCATCCCAAGGTTGATGCTAACAATCATCTTGGTTAAAATTGAGGACTAGAATATATAGTATGTTCCTTAAACTCTACTAAATATTATTTGTAGTGAATAGAATTAAATGAAGTCATTTGTTAACTTTTTATTCCTATTTAAAACGCTATCTATTTATCTTCTCAAAATCTGGATATAGTAGCAAAGGTAAGTGTGCATCCCTGGTTGACTTTTTGCCAGTTACAGCTGGGCTGCACTTGCCTAAGTAGTGTTCTACAGTAAGTGCATGGTAAATAAGTTAGTGTTCAACTCTCAGGCCTAACAGACTAGAATTTTGGACCATTTCTGTCTCAGAAAGAAACATATTTTTTAGTATTTTGTGTTTGTTGTTGTTATTCAGACCCATAGTCTGAGAAAGCTGACCTAAATGAAGCCACAGGCAATATTTCAGTGAGCTACCTTCCATAGATTTCTTCACTCACTGGGAGTATTTTCCTGCTTTAATTTGCCAGGAGAGACCTGACCTGAGAAAGGCCAGGTACTGTTATATGAGGCAAAAAAAGCAACAAAAAAACAGGTGCACCAGACCTTTGTTTTCCCTTGTCAGATTCCATCCCAAATAGAATCTTGTAGTTTCAATAAATCATATATATATATATATATATATATATATATATATATATATATATAGAGAGAGAGAGAGAGAGAGAGAGATTTATATCATAACCAATAATGAAAAACCTCACAAATATAGTGATCCTGAAACCCCTCACTTGGTACTTTGCAAAACCAAAGATAATGTATTAAACTAAGCAAATTTGAAATTTTTAGAATATACTCAACTTGCTTCAACCTCTTCTAATAGGGCTCATATGTATCACACATTGTAAAATTGTTAGTAGACCCAGGAGAAAGGATTTCAAAATATTTTGTTTCTTATGGTAGTTTGGAAATGTTGACTCTCCACATATTTTGTTTGCAAGTCTTTCCTGCAGTTTTCCCTTTCTTATTTCTCCTTATTCGCGTACAAACTACTTTCTTGCCTATTGTGTGTACTTGGCAGGTTTCCTGGGCAATGTGCCGATTGGTTTAGTGTGTGTTTATAATTGTCTGTAGATCCCTAATTTTGTATTGGGGATTGACGTTCTATAAATTATTAATTCTTATTACTGTACTTTAAGTTCCACATTGCTTTTTGAATTTAGAAATGAAGAGTGAATATTGAACCCAATGGGTAATAACCAAGATTAACAAAGCTAATATCTAATGCTTGATGTAGTGAAGGAAAATAAATAATGTTTTAGAATAAACAAAACAGGATTATTCCTATAAACAGTTGAATAGAAGTAAACAGGGAAGACTAAATTATCACTTGAAAAAATGCTCATGATATTGTTTATTACCATTTTACCATCCAAATATTACCCAGAAGTTTTCTGATCAATATCAATGGGTAAATATATTTTAAAATATATAGAGCCAGAGAAAGTGCTAACTTTTCTACTCAATTCACAAGAATGTGTGTACCTGATATAGTATGATACACTGTCAAACATATAATAAGTCACTAATGATTCATTTCTGAATGCTGAGTCAAATAGTAGCAATTTTAATTTGTCTTCATTTCAAAGAAGAAAAAAGTCACATTATAAATAATTTGTGTGCGTATGTGTGTCTGCGTGTGCACACACGCACACACATATATACACACACACACACTTTAAAAAAGGAAATACCAAACACAGAAAAACACTGAGGAGTATATGTGTGGAAAATATCTCTAGAAGTGTGAAAGAAGAAACAAATATTGGCATTAAAATATAACTACTAATCCAGGGCATATAAGTAAAATTTAGGTCTTTAGCTTATAGCTGTAATGTTTCACATTTTGAAATTAGATTTAAAGTAAAGGACAATACAAACCCAGTAAAGCAGAGCTCAGAAAATGTCATTTAAAAAATGGTAGTTCCTTCTTATTTTTTATACGGAAAAACTAATGTATTAAATCAATTATTTTCATTCTGACTAATGTAAAAAGTAATGAAATTATATTTTACTTTCTAAAGTCATTTTTCCTTCCCCTCAACCTTACATCTTTTTTTTTTTTGAACATTGTAAATATTTTTAATGCATTCTTCTGTATTGGATCTGGATCTAGGATTTTGATATACTTCCTGCAAATCTTTTTTTTTCTTAGAAAAACAATATTCTCTATAGCTTTCTTATTCTAATATTGATTCAGCTTTAGGGTTAATTTCTATGCAAAGCAAATAATTTACCCAAACTTGTCAGGGATATGCATTATCAGAACACAACACCTGCAGGACAAAGGAGAGGTTAATTTCGTTGTTGCTCGCAAAAGGAGATCATTATGGAGCCTGCAGTAACCAAGCTCTGTGAAATAGCTGCATTAGTCATTAACTTTCCAGCACTAAATTTCATATCAAACTCAATTAACTACTACATAGCTTTTAATGACAACATTTTTTAGATGCAGCTCTTGTTTACTAATAAGATTTCACATCACGACTATCTGTTCCATTACTTTCTCCATGTTAATATTCAAGTCTTGATTTTCTCCAAAGAAAATGGGGCAATGAAAATTGCATTTGCTGAAAGTTCTTCTTGAATTATGTTTCAACATTTCAAGTGTGTTAATATAATGCTTTAGAAGCTAAAGAGAACAATTATATAGGAAGCCACAGTCCTCTGTCTATCCCTAAGATTGATTAAGTTTGCTATTTATGCATATTTCCCCACAACATTGCTTCTGTGTGTTGGAATTTATCAAGATCAGATCCATCTAAATTGAAAATGTCCCTTAGTATATTTTTATCACAGTGAAAGTCAAAGCCCAGAATAACAAAAAGGCACAAAATTAATGTCATCAAGAAACAATTTATGTAGGTAATTAGCATAGCATTCTCATATAAAAAGACAGATGGATTAAGGGATGGGTCATTCATAGCCTGCAGTAAACTGCTTCAGTCTTTAATCCCCTGCTGTTACTTATCAACTGGTGCTCTTTTTATGGACTTAGATAGATCCCTGGAAAGATGTAGATTCTTCTATTAGATTGATTCACCTTTTTCCTTTAACTTTTATTGACGATCTATCTTATTATTTTCATACTAAAATAACAACAATAAGAACTCGAATTTAGTTATCAGCTGAAGAATTGAAATCAAAACATATTTGAACATGTCTCACATAATAGCTTTTACAACATACACAAATACACACATACACACTTATTGCTTTGCTAGAGGCTCAGTGCATGAAAATTCATGAACTTGGGGGCGGGGGGAGAAGGCCCTCAGCCTGGCCTGTGCCTTCTTGCAGTCGGGACCTCTCAGGGGATGTCCTGCCTGCCTGCGCAATGAGTGGGCCTAAGCCAGCTGTCTGACATCCCTCTTGCAGTCCAGGAGCCCTTGCTCCTTACCACCGAGCTGCTCACTGCTCCTTAGCGCTGCCTCAGAAGCAGGAGGGGTTCCTGCCTCTGCTGCTGTACTCACACAGCTTCTGGCTGAGCAGCGCTCCCCTTTGTGGGAGCATACTGATCACCTAGGGTCAGCTCCTGCCTTGAGCATCTGCCCCCTGGTGGTCAGTGCGCATCATAGTGACTGATCATTCAGCTGTTTGGTTGATTTGCATATTGCCCTTTTATTATATAGGATTGTGTTAAGAAACTGACCTTGATTTAAAGGCAATCTATAAGAGTTAATTCTTATTTCAACAAGATATGGGATTGTTCTGCAAGAGATATACACAACATTCAAGAAAATAACTTATCGCAGCAATAGATCAACTATGAAAACTATAAAATTATTTAAATACAAGTGTAACTGAAAATTCAGGTAATAAAAGCCAACTCATGAGACAGATGCTGGTGTAAAATTAAAGAAGTGCTGTGACCTAGGAGACTGATGGACTCCCATCTCAAAGACCATCTCCCTGTCTGCCCAAGCTTATGCTTCTTATAGTAATAGGGAGGGGAGGGCTTTTTTTTTTAAATCTTACAATTATCTTGCTTGCTTTTGATATGCTCAGGCCATTGGCCACTCAAGGTAATAGCCTCCTCCTGCCCCATCTTGGCCAATGGAGAAGACTTTCTGGCACTCCAGGCTGTCTAGGATAACACAAGTAGTCAAATAGAATAGACTGAGTTCTGAGTCCTTTTCAAAGTATTGCCAAAAACAAATCTCAGGAAAAAAAAATTTTTTTCTGAGATGTTTGATCTAGTGTATTTAAAACCAAAACCAAGAAATGAAAAAAATCTGTCTTCTAATTTTTTAAAAAGTTGCAGTACATAATTAAATTATTTCCTTTGAGCATTGTATTAATCTCCTAGAACTTTCATCACAATGTTCCATAATGTGCATGTCTTAAAACAATAAAATTCCAATCCCTCACAGTTATGGAGACTAAAAGTTTAAAATAATGGTTTTGGCAAGGTTGTTTCCTTCTGGAGAGCTCTGAGGGAGTACCTGTTTTATGCCTCTCTCCTATTTTCTAACACTTGTGAGCAATCCCTGGTATTTTTTGATCTGTAGATGCATCACTCCTATCTCTGCCTTTATCATCACATGCCATTTCCCCCTGTGTGTCTTCATCTTTTTGTGTCCAAATTTCTTCTTCTTTTAAGGACACTAGACATTGAGTTAGGGCCCACCCTAATCCAATATGATCTGATCTCAACTTAATTACAACTGCAAAGACTATTTCCTATTTCAAAATAAGGTAATATTCACAAGTACTGGAGTTTGGATTTCAATGTATCTTTTTGGAGACACAATTCAACCCATAATAACTAAAATAATATCAGAATGTTAGTTTATTAATTTATAACAAGAACTATGTTATATGGTTGCCTGTGGAAATGGGGTTCTTTCATAAAATCACGAGAAAAGCATTTTGGTGACCCACATATGTAAAGACACGAGATGTAGTGGTAAGCCTATTGGAATAGTCTGGCCATTGTGGCTCAGTGGTTGAATATAGTTCAACCAGGAGATCATAGTTCCATTCTGGGTCAGGCATGTGCCCAGGGTTGTGGGGTACATCCCCACTAAGGGAGAGGGGGTAAGAGGCACTGATCAATGATTCACTCTCATCATTGAGGATCCTTTCTCCCTCTTCCTTCCTCTCTCTGAAATCAATAAAAATATATTTTATAAAACAACAACATGGTCCTTTAAAAATAAAAGATTTATTGGAATAGAAATAAAGGATTGTCTCCAAGTGTCTGGTATCTCATCCACCATCAGATACCTTAATTCCATCTCACTGTGGAATAAATCCTGGGTCTAGTGAGTGTATGTGCCCAGCAGGAGAGTAGGATCCAGCACTGTAATGCCATCACCATGGGCCCTGGTAGTCCAGCTTAGTCCCTCTTCCCAACTGTGTTCTGGCTGGTGCAGCATTGCTGCACCCAGGTCTGCAGTTGGGCCCGCACAATCACCGAGCCACAGGACTGCCTCAGAGAGAGAACATGTGAATGAATGGGCAAGCACAGGAATGTATGAGTGGTATTGAGCGGGGTCTTTGTTAAGCTTTCTGGTTTAGAAGAGAAAGGCTTTCCTTTTAAACTAACCAATATCTTTCCTAATCCTTTGTGGGTTTGTGTTGGTTATTCCCCATTTCCTGACTCTTTTCTAGATCTTCTAGGGTTCCGTGTCCCTTATCTAATATGATCCTTTCTCCAGATTAGACATCTCCCCTTTATGTTTGCTATCTGAGCACCCATTGCACATGTGCCCAGCAGAGTAATTTCCACTTTGTTGCTTAAAAGCAGCCCAGTGAATGAAATTTATGCACTGAAGGGGTGTCCCTCATCCCAGCCTGCACACTCTCCAATCTGGGACCCCTCAGGGGATGTCCAACTGCCGGTTTAGGACATCCCTCTCACAATCCAGAACTTCTGGCTCCTAACAACTTGCCTGCCTTGATTGCCCCTAACCTTTTCTGCCTGCTAGTCTGATAGCCTCCTAACCACTCCCCTGCCAGCCTGATTGATGCCTAGCCACTCCCCTGATGGCATGATTGACACCTAACTGCCCTCCCCTGCTGGCACAATCATCCCCAACTGACTTCCCCTGAAGGCCTGGTCACACCAACTGCCCTCCCCTGCCAGCCATCTTTTGACAATGCCGGGGTGGCCATCTTATGATGATGCAGGGATGGCCATCTTGTGGCAGCTATCTTTTGATGACCTGGTGGCAGCCATATTGTGATGGCCATTGTGTGACAACGTGGGGGCAACCATCTTGTGATATGAGGGCATGAGGGTAAATTTGCATATTACCTCTTTATTATATAGGATTCTTCCCACCATAATCCTGGTGAGTGGATTGGTTGTACCCTTGGGATATTGGAAAGCCAGTCCTGCCTCCCTACATAGGGAAACAGAGGGATGTTAATTCCCTTGGTGTAGATTGGCTTCCCCTGAGTCCCTAAAGCTGTAACTTCCAGATTTAAGTTTGAATAAGTGAAACTTTCATACTCAATCAGGCCCTTCTGTTTTGTTAACTTCTAGCTTCTTACACTAACAAGATGAAATAAAATTCTTACTTCAGCATGACTAGTACATATTTCCCCCCAAAGGCACACCTATGCAGGAAAACAAAATATAGACACATGAGTGTTGAGTGTGTATGATATCAGAAAAAAAGTTATATAATTAGAATATTTAATGCCAAAAGCTAAAATAAATGGACACATGCATTTTAATGATAGGAAGGCTTGCCAATGGGATTGGCAATTTTATTAGCCCAGACTTCCTTGTTATCTCAAAATTTGGAATTACACTCGAAGAGACACAAATTTATACCTTAGAGACTCATCTGCTTCTCAGTTTCCACAGGTGACTAACTCTCCTGTGATTGACAGACTCTTTCTTTAGCTATGTTAATGAATTCATTTCTAACTGCAAAATTCTTTTGGCTTTCGACCCCTTAGATTGCTTTAAAATGCTTGTAAATTCTCAGATGTCATTCTTTCTTATTTTAGTTTTGGGTATTATGTTATTTTTGCAGCTCCTTTCCTTGTTATTCCCATGAGCTGGGAATATGGGGATATATATATATATATATATATATATATATATATATATTCAGTCAAATTGTCCTATTAGAGAGCCATGAAAGTATTCTTCATTTTCTTATTCTCTCTTTTCTATAATGACATATAATTTTATAATATTTATATTTGAAATAATCACAGTTATAATTTATTGAAGTCATATTATTTCCCAGGATATGTATGGCAAACTTTGCATTCATTATTCTATTTAATTCTTTTTTAAAATATATAGTTTATTAATTTTTTACAGAGAGGAAGAGAGTGGGACAGAGAGTTAGAAACATTGGTGAGAGAGAATCATTGATCAGTTGCCTCTTGCACACCCCCCACTGGGGATATGCCCACAACCAAGGTACATGGCCTTGACCAGAAACGAACCTGGGACTTTTCAGTCCGCTCTATCCACTGAGTCAAACTGGTTTTGACTCTATTTTAATTCTTATTATCTCAATGGGATAATTATTATTTATCTTTCAAAGATTATGAAACCTAGGCTCATTCTGCTGCTCTATATTGCTCATGCTTTCCTGAACACTTCTAATAGAGATTAAAATTCTTAGTTTTTTACAACTTCATGGGTCTTGTTTCATACCAACTTTTCTTCAGAAACCTAATTTCATTCACCCTGTAGCCTGGATTTTTGAACATCCATGTTAATTCCCTTGGTGTAGATTTGGTTTCCCCTGAGTCCCTGAAGCAGTAACTTCCAGATTTAAGTTTGATTAAGTGTAACTTGCATACTTAATCAGGCCCTTCTGTTTTGTTAACTCCTAGCTGCTTACAATAACAAAATGAAATAAAATTTGCCAAAAATACTTCTTGCACGTAAAAGTATCATTTAAACTTATATAAATGCTACTTGTTATTTTAGGTAAAGTGATAATTCTCACTCTCCCAAGAAGCTTTTAGAAACATGTTGAAAAGAATAGTCCTTTATTCTATACTCATATAGTTCTTGGTTAATAATATCAAATCATGTCATTAATAGTCATTTGTGTATTGCTTTTAATAGACTCTAAAGTCTCTTAGAGAATTGCTTATTTATTAATTAGTTTGTAAATTTTCGAGGAAATATCTAGAATAGCTAGCTATATGTTATGCTACATGAATATACTACTAAGAGCAAAATAGATGAAATTACATTTTTAATGAAATGTAGATCTTAGGGGCTATAATAGTAATCATACAAATAAAAGAAAAATACTAATGCCAAGAGTGAACAAGATATAATTTTTTTACTGAGCATTTAGTTTAAAAATCTTAAATAGTATAATGTCATTGGCATTTTGATTTTAAATTAATCTATCTTAAATAAGTTTATATTTTAAAATAATATTTGTTTATTCATATACAACTTTAAAATGATGGATGGATAAATTGCTTTCTTCCAATAGTAGGATATATTGTTATTTTACTGTTTTATTGGCCCTTTGCCATCATCAGGTTAAGGGGGGAGCATTTTGTATTGCATTAGAAGGTTTTATATACAGCACATAAGGTCATAATAGATCCAGGTCATGTACATTTACAATAATAATGATGTTGTGAAATCCTTGCTTTCTACACATTGAATTTTTTCCTTGGAAATGTTATAGGTGTCAGAAAAATCACTGTCAATGCCCAGCAATAAATATGAAATGAACAACATTTTTGTGACTATGCAACAGTGATTAGATGTACAGAGTTCATCTTTATGCTTCTACACATAAAGTAAATTGGATATTACATCTTGGGCATCACATTACTGGAAAGGAAATTGGATGTTATTCAGTCCAGATCTTCTATTTTATAGATGAAGCAAATGGGGCCCAAAAAAGTGAAGTTACTTAATCAAAGTTGCAACCACAGTTAGGGACATAACCAGAGCTCAAACCCACATTTTTTAATTTATATTCACAATTAGGAAAACTATCCAGAGATGACTGATCTATAAAATATGCAAAAGATTTGCATTTTTTAAAAAAAATAAAGAACACATTAAAGCACTATAACTCATCAGAGTTTAAACTCATATCATCATTTCAGCTTCCCACATTTTCTATAAATTGTTTTCCATGTTCACTAGCAGTGATATATTTGAAAGACATATCCTGGAAAGCCAGAGTGCTATTAAGACATAACATAATAGGTGTGTCGTTTGAAAGCCTATACTGTTATAGAAACACTGTGGACTGGTATATATTAATCCATAAATAATTAAAGATAATTTAAAATTTTCTGAAGGGGTATATATTACATTATTTTGAGTTGAAATAGGAAAATAAAATAATTATAAATTAAATAAGAAATTTATAATTTTTAGAATTTACTATCTCTATTTAGCAGACTAAGACAAAGGGAATTTAAAAAAATAACTTGTCTTTGGAAAATTATCAACAAAAAGATTAAAGTGAAGTAAAGACACAACTTTTCTTTAAGAGAGAGTTTGAGTTTGAGGCTTGGCATACATGAATGAGAAAAGGTGAACCCATAGTTCAGGGAGGATAAAAATGGGACCTTATGTGGATTCAGAATCCACTTACCTCAAATCTGTTACTGTGTGAGATTCTGTGAGATATAACCTAAAGAAGTGTATTAGGGGGGAAATAGGCATATATATATTAGAGGCCTGGTGCATGAAATATGTGTATGGGGGCAGGAAAAGGATGTCCCTCAGCTCAGCCTGCACCCTTTCCAATGCTCAAAAGGATGTCTCTCAGCTTAGCCTGCACCCTTTCCAACTGCCCTCCCCTAGAGGCCTTCCCTCCCCCAACTGCTCTCCTCTGCAGGCCTGGGTTCCCTCCAACTGCTCTTCCCTGCAGGCCTGGTTGCCCCCAACTTTCCTTCCCTGCCAGCTTGGTCACTCCTAACTGCCCTCCCCTGGAGGCCTGGTCACCCATAACTGCCCTCCCATGCACGCTTGATTGCTCCCAACTGCCCTCCCTTTCAGGCCTGATCCCTCCTAACTGCCCTCCCCTGCTGGCCATCTTGTGGCGGCCATCTTCTCTCCACATAGGGGCAGCCATCTAGTGTGTTAGAGTGATGGTCAGTTTGTATATTACTCTTATTAAATAGGATAGAGGCCTGGTGCATGGGTCGGGGCCAGCTGGTTTTCCCTAAAGGGTGCCCTGGATCAAGGTGGGGGTTCCCTTGGGGCATGGGGAAGCCTGGTGAGCGGCCTGTGGTGGTTTTCAAGCCAGTCACACACCCCAGCTACCCAAGCAGAGGCTCTGGTATCTCAGATTTATTTATCTCCTATAATTGAAAATTTGTAGCCTTGAGCAAAGGCCAGGACAGGCCAGGATGTTTGGCTTCCTCCATTGCCAGGGAAATCCAAGCCTCCTGATCTTTCCGTGGCCTCAGTCATCTTTGTTGGGTTAATTTGCATACTCACTCCTAATTGGCTGGCAGGCATGGCTTGTGGGTGTAGTGGAGTGATAGTTAATTTGCATTGTGTGTGTGTGTGTGTATGTGTGTGTGTGTGTGTGTGTGTGTGTGTTATGAAAGCATATTTTAACTGTAAGTACTGTACTGTTAGACCTACATGTGTCAGAGGAAGGATGAAATAAATATTAGAAATAGTTCAAAGGTTTAGAGCACAACAGAAAAGCTGCAGGAAAAGATAATCAGAAAGGCAACTCCCTACTGCCATTGGGTAATACAAGTTTTTGAGAATTGAAAAGTCCAAAAGCTAAGGACAGGAAATATTTTGAGAATCATTTGAGGCTCCTCTGGACACAAGTTGCAGAACTATCCACATCTTTAAGACAAACATTTTGCAGGTGATTCTCTGTTTGTGACAATGGAGAAAAAAGAAACCTATTTCCTTTGGGATATCAAGGCCCTAGAACACAGACAGGCAGAAAGGCAAGAAATTAGGATTGGGCAAAATTAGAAAACAAAATGGTTATAAATGTAAATACTCACAAGAGATTAAGGTTATTTCACTAGACATACTAGTTCAGCACAAAGTAGACATAAAAGACTTAGTAGGGAAGTGCAAATAAAGATGTTTAAACCTAATTCGGGCCATTTTTGTCTTAAAAAGCAGTGTGGACTTGGTATAGAACTAGCTCTTTTAGGAACCTCCTATGTAGCCTTGAGCTCATATGATCTAGGAAAATGTGCAAAGAGAGAGGTTTTAGTTAATAAACTTTATGAAAGTGGATATGGAAATGCCTATGTCAGTCTCCTTCACCCCAAAATAGATAGCCACATATTGGTTCACCATATCCTTTGCTCTTTAATATGGATGTACTGAGAAATAGGAGACACAATTTATTTCCCATCGTATTTCTCCATCATATCCTGAGTGGATAAGGCCATCTACCTCACACCTCAGAGAAAGTATTTTTGTGGTATCTTTAACATCCTTTATCTATTTAGGAGGACATGTCCTGGAGCCCTCCCATAATCCCTCCCAGGCTGGCCAACCCCCCATGTCCCTTGGCCTTGCCACATACCCTGTGACAATCTGGCACCCCTCGGGGGATGTCAGAGAGAGGTTTTGGCCCAATCCCGCAGACCAGGCTGAGGGACCCCACTGGTGCATGAATTCATGCACCAGGCCTCTAGTCTTTTATATGCTACTTGATATCAGTACATCTTCTTGGGTGTATTTTGAGTTCAGATCCTTTGTCCATTTTTTAATCAAGTTGTTTACTCTCTTATTGTTGAGTTTTAATTGTTCTTTGTACATTTTTTATACCAGCCCTTTTTCAATTGTGTTTTGCAAATATTTTCTTACATTCTATGACTTGTCTTTTCATTCTCTTGGTAGGGTCTTTCATGGAGAAGAATCTTTTGATTTTCATAAAGCCCAACTTAGCAACTTTTTCTTTATAGGTCAAGCTTTTGAGATTTTATGTAAAATTTTATCATCAAACCCAAGGTCACTCAACATGTGAACATATATTTTTAACTAGTACCCAATATACAGTTTTAAATAATATTTATTTAATACTATATTTATATAGTATTTATATAATAATATTTCACTTCACATATTAAGGTTCCTTAGTGTATTACCAATTTCTCCTTTCCATTCCTGTGATATTACTATCATTCATTTTACTTATCCATGTCCAGCTACAATCACCCAATACATTCTTGCTATTGTTAATTTAAACAGTTATAGTTTAGATTTATATATAATAACAAAGAAAAACATTTTACTTTATCCTCATTGTTTCTTCTCTGACATGTTTTCTTTCTTTATGAAGATACAATTTTCTAACCTTTATCATTTTCCATCTTCCTGTAGAACCTCTTTAAATTCATTGTCCCAGTGGGAGTGCTGGCAATGAATCCACTTAGTTTTTGGTTGTCTGGTAAAGTTTTCATTTCTTCTTCACTTGAAGGATAATTTTGTTTGATATAGAATTTTAACTTGACGCTTTTATTCTTTGAACATTAAGTACTTCATCCCACTCTCTTGTAACTTAGTGCACTGTGGTTTCTTACTAGAAGGAGAGTATAATCCTTATCCTTGACCCTCTCTGCAGGTAAAGTATTTTGCCCTCTGACTTCTCTCAAGATTTTCTCATATTGTTTTTCTGCAGGTAGGATACATTATTCTTAATTATTGCATTTTTTATATAATAATCATACTGAATATTTCTGATCTTCCTGGATCTGTGGTTTAGTTCATCTCAGTATGTCTTATAATGTCTTGACTATTACTGCTTCAGATATTTATTTTCCTCTTCATTTCCCTTATGTTCATTTGATTTATAGTATTTCCTTTTGTTTCTTTCTTAGAGTTTTCATCTCGCTTCTTACATTACCCACCTGTTATTGTCTGCTCTCTATTTTTATCCATTAGAGTCCTAAACACCTTTTCAAAATATATTTTTATTGATTTCAAAGAGGAAGAGAGAGGGAGACAGAGATAGAAACATCAGTAATGAGAGACTTTCATTGATTGGCTGCCTCCTGCCTCCTGGGGATCAAGCCTGCAACCCAGGCATGTTCCCCAACCAGGAATTGAACTGTGACTTCTTGGTTCATAGGTCAGCGCTTAACCACTGGCTACAATGGCAAGGCCAGAGTCCTAAACATCTTAATCACAATTATTTTAAATTCCCTGTCTAATATTTACAAAATCTGCATAGTCACAGAGTCTTGTTCTGACAATCTTTGTCTCTTCAGACTTTCTTTTCTTGTCTTTCACCTTGCCTTGGTGGTTTTTGAAAGCCAGCTATGTTGTATGAGTAATAGGTACTGAGGCAAAGAGACCTTTAATGTAAGAATATATGCCCTTCTGGCTAGGAGATTATCTCTGTTTAAAGTTTGTTATAACTCTACTAGAGGCCCGGTGCACAAAATTCATGCACAGGTAGGGTCCTATGCCTGTCTGGCTATCATGGCCTATCAGGGGCTTCCCTTTCCTGGCTACCGGCTGCCAGCAGGGAATCCCTTTGTTCTGTGCCACCCCCTGGTGGTCAGCACATGTCATACCAACCACCCAGTAGAACTCCTGTGGGGACACTTTGCATATTAGTCATTTATATATATAGATGTGTCAGGGGTTTCAAATTCCTCTTGTGTTCCTATTTTTGTCTCCTCTCTTGACTTCCCTTAATATTCCTCCACAAAGAGCATCTGCTTCTTATAGGTTCTTTTAGGGAAGTACTTAGGAAAGTCCAGTTATTATACTGGTGTCTTGGTTTAAGTCTTAATATGAGGAGAAAAAAAAATTTTATAGGCCGAAACCAGTTTGGCTCAGTGGTAGAGCATCGGTCTGCGGACTGAAAGGTCCCGGGTTCGATTCCAGTCAAGGGCATGTACATTGGTTGCGGGCACATCCCCAGGAAGGGGGTGTGCAAGAGACAGCTGGTCGATGTTTCTCTCTCATCGACATTTCCAGCTCTCTATCTCTCTCCCTTCCTCTCTGTAAAATATCAATAAAATATATCTTAAAATTTTTTTATAGTCTTATAATTAAATCTCAGTGTTTTTGTGGGCCTATGTACTTTCATGACCATGACACAAATTTCTCCAGTAGTCTATATTTTGTTTACCTCTCTAAGTGAAACAAGAAGACTACACAGGGAGGAAAGCCCTCCCCTAGTTGTGATAAAGCTCTGGTAAAGTCTCTTACCAGATGGATTGCAAGTCTTTGTTATGAAGAAGGCACTTGAATTTCATTTTATTTAGTTTTCCCATATCATGCCAGAGTCTTAAAAGGTTTTTCTCAGTTTTTACCATGAGAACCCAGTGGAATTCTTGGAAATGAAATCTTTGAAAATTAGGAGATATCTGTAATACTGTCCCACAGGAGCATCTCCCCTCACCCTAATCCATGACTCAGCCCCAGTAATTATTCAATTACACTTAAGTGTCTCTACAAGGTTTGTTTTCAGCACCAGCTGCCCCAAAATGTACATCTTCAGTGATTTGACTCTCTTAAATTTTCAGTGATGTTTGCCCAGCAACCTCAGTTCTCTGATATACTCAAGTAAAAATAATTGATTTACAATTTATTTACATTTTTCCTTATATAACTTCCAAGTACTTTGTATGTTGGGAGTAAATATAGAAAAATTATATATGAAAATCAACTGCAAAAAACAGCCTTTTAAAACAGAATAAGTATGGGCTACCTATATAGAAAACATGGGGCTGGAATCAAACCCAAGACCCTTCAGTCTGCAGGCTGGTGCTCTATCCACTAAACCAAACTGGCTAGGGCATGGGGCTTCTTAAAATTGTGAAGTCTATTAAGAACTTTTTGAATTTTTGATTTAGATATTCTGTGTTGCCATTTTCAATCATTCAAAAGCACATAGTTATCAGAGGACATAAATGCTCCAAATGATTATAATTTATAAGTAAAATAATTCTGAAATAACATTTTAAAAACTCTAGAAAATTTGTCATTGTTTATCACAATCAACATATTTTTCTGAGAAAATTCACCATTTGTTATCTAAAAATATTGTTTGAAATTGCTCCTGGAACCGAGAAAATATATAGGCATTCTAAATCAAAGTTAGATTAGGAGAATATTTAATGTTTAATACTGTGAAATGATTTTTAGAGTATTATAAAGACATTATTTCAGTAAATAGATTCTAGATTTATATATCTATTAATGTATATTATATATCTATTTTTTACTTGAGATTTTTCCTGTTTCTGAAAGCCTGTAATCCCATGAATTTTTCTCACAGGACTACTTTTACTGTGTCTAATACATTTTGGGTTGTTGTGTTCTTGTTTCCTTTTGTTTTAAAGAATTTTTTGAATACTTCCTTTATCTCATTGTTAACCCATTTATTGTTTAGTAGCATGTTATTTAGCATCCATGTTCTCATGTGTTTTTCAGGTTGTTTTTTTTTGTGATTGACTTCTAGTATCATACCTTTGTGTTCAGATAATATGCTTGATATGATTTCAATCTTCTTAAATTTGTTGACACTTATTTTTGGCCTAACATGTGGTCTATTCTAGAAAATGTTTCCTGTGCATTTGAAAATAATTTTTATTCTGCTGCTTTGAGTTGAAATGGTCTGAAGATATCAATTAAATCCATCTAATCTAATGTGTCATTTCAGGCTGCTATTTCCTCATTAATGTTCTGTCTGGAAGATCTATATATTACATCTTGTCAATGGGTTTTCATTGCTTCTTCGGTAGAAATTTTAATCATTGGTTTTAATCTTTCTTTTATCAAACTGTGCCCATTTTTTGTGTGATATATTCTTTGACCCACTTAGAAAGCACTTTTATAGTTTTTATAGGTGAAGAAAACCTATATGCTATCTCAATAGTATATAGCCAGAGCCAGGTGTTTGCTGCCCTCCTTTCCTCAGCCTCCCTGCCACTGTCTTGCTCCCATACCTGCCCCTGATGCCCGGCCCGAGAGGGTGGCTGAGGCCTCCTGGCTTGGGTGCTGCTGCTGGAAAGTAGGAGTCCTGAGCCATGAGCTCCTCCCCGCCAATAGCTGCCACTGCCCTCATCCTGCATCTGGGTGGGGTTCCCCGCTTCGTGCTGCCCGCACCCTGCCCCTACTTCGCCCCTACCACTCCCGTGGTCACCACCCCCTTCCGTGTGCAGATTCCTTCTCTTTTCCATTCCTACATCTTTTTCTGGTTTCCTTTCTGTATTTCTGTTTCTCCTCTAAGCTTGTCTTCATGGAAGCCTGCCTTCCTCTCCCTCTCCTTTCTTGTCCCCTCCTATCTTCTATCCTACTCTGGCATTGCAGCTGCCTAAGCAGAGGGCGGGACACATCTTTACATGACACTGATCCGGTCATGGTGTGATGCTGTAACAGACAAATTTGTATATTTCTCTATTATTAGATTAGATGATTCTTTCCAACTCTGGAAAGAACCCACATGTCCGATGGAGAAGGAATAAAAAAAAATTATGGTTCATTTACACAATGAATATGTCCCTGCAAAAGTAACAAGATACAACACATACAAACACAGAGAATCATTTTTAAAACATAGTGAACAAAAGTAATCAGACCCCAAAGAGTACACAGTTTACAATTTGTTTATATGAAGCTTAGGAATAGACGAATTTACCTTATAGTATTGTAAAGCTAATAGTGAGTGTCTATAGTTGGGAAGGAAATTGGCTGTAAAAAGATGTAAAAAACTTTGTATGATGATGTTAATGCTCTATGACCTTACGAGGGTATTTGGGTGTATTAGAGAGGATAACTGACTTTCCTTCTACCCTTCTGTGTTCTTGGCTAAGATCCCTGTAATAAAAGAAAGATTGATAGCATAAAAACGAACATAATTTTAATAATACATATACTTTCTGTATACATAGTAGATATCCAAGGAAACTGAGTAACTCTCAGAAATGACCCAAGTCACCACCTTAAATATCATCTCCAGCTAAATAAGTAAATATAATTGGGGGATGTTGGGAAAACCAGTTAAGGGAGGTATTCAGGCAAATCACCATAAAAGAAGGTAAGGTTGTTAAGTAGATTTAAATCCCTGCCTTTTTCATTGATAAGAGTTTCTATAGACTTAGAATTATCTTTCTGTTCCTGGTTCAGAGAGAGAAATACCCTTATAAATAGACATTTCCCTTATAAATGTAAATGTCTGTTACAAAAGGGTAATTTCTCAAGTTTCAAAGCTTTTTATATATCTGCAGTTTCTTAAAAATAACCAGCTCAAAATAATCCTTATACCAAAAAGGCATGCTTTGAGTGGAATATTCTTCTGCCCTTCAAATATATGAGCATATATTTTTAAACTAATATTTGTGCACTTTTTTATATACTATTATGTCTGAACAAGAGGCCTGGTGCACAAAATTCGTGCATGGGTAGGGTCCCTAGGCCTGGCTGGCGGTCAGGGCTGATCAAGTTCCCCGTTTCCCAGCCTCCTTCCCTCACCACCCACGTGCCACCAGTGTTCAGTTCCCCCTGCCTCTCCCTTCTCTTCCTCAGCGCCCCACCACCACCATTGTTCACCTGCCATGTTCCACGCCACCCCCTGATGTTCAGCACATGTCATAGAGAGTGGTTGAACTCCCGATCAAACTTCCAAGGGGACACTTTGCATATTAGCCTTGTATGTATAAAGATTTTTTAATGATCTATAAAAACCTGCTTAAAATCTGGTATCTTATAATTTATCTATATTTTTATACCTTACTTTTATTTGTTCAGTACCATTTTGACTTCTTAAAGTTCTCATGTAGCATATTTAGTATTGATGTTCCTCACAGCAATTTTTTCTAGTTAGACATTTTAATGTTGGTACATTTTCATAAGTTTAAAATGTATTTAAAAAAGAGTAAAGTATTGGTTAATTTTAAGGGCATAGCATTGATGCTAGATAAGTTATGTTCAAATCTAGTTCTGCTGCTTACTCTTTTGATTGGATAATTGGAATGATAATAAATTGGGATAATTAACAACCTAAGAGGGTTATTGCAACTATTAAATATGTTGATATAAAAGTTTATAAAATAGTTTCCAGCACACAATAAGTACTATTAACTCTTATCATTAATTTTATATAAGTATACACACAAACATGTTATATATGCAGGGGTTGACAAAAGTGGGTGTATAGGTGAAATACACTTAAATGATATAATAATTAATAAAAATACAAGAATAAACTCTGTTTCACATACTCACACTATAAACCTATTTTTAATAATTCTATATATGAACTGAAGACATGTTCTGAGGTGGAAAAAATAAGGCAACAGTCTTAACCTTAAGAGTTGTAAGGAGCTGGGCAGAGGTTGGCAAAGTGGGGGATGAAATGAGAGACATCTGTAATAGTGTCAACAATAACGAAAAAGATTTCTAATTGGTCTACTTCTTCTTTACATTTGGTATTATCAATCTCTCTTTTTATTTTATACTCTAAAGGGTGCTATGTGTCATTTAATTTAAAATGATATTTTATTTTATTGAATCAATAAATAGATTTACATATTATATAGATACTAGAGGCCTGGTGTACAAAATTCATTCATGGGGGATCCCCTCAGCCCAACTTGCACCCTCTCTAATCCGAGACCCCTCAGGGAATGTCCAACTGCCTGTTTAGGCCTGATCTTAAGAATTGGCAGTCGGACATCCCTCTCACAACCTGGGACTGCTAGCTCCTAACTGCTCACTTTTTTGCCTGCCTGATTCCCCTAACTGTGCCCCCTCCCAGCCTGATCATCCCTAACCACCCCTGCCTGCTGGTCTGATTGTCCCTAACTTCCCCCGACAGCCTGATCACCCTCAACTGCCCCCCCGCCCCGCACCAGCCTGGTCACCACCAATACCCCTCTGCCAACCTGGTTGTCCCTAACTTCCCCCTGTCAGCCTGGACCCCCTCACCCCCTGTTAGCCTGGTCAGCCCTCACTACCTCCCCCTCCCTGCCACCCTGGTTGCTCCATGCAGCCTCCTGTCCAGTCATTTGGTCATCCCTCACTAAATTCCCTTCTGGCCTCTTTGACCCATGCAGCCTGCTGTTTGGTCATTACTGTGAGAGCATCCAGACCAATTTGCATAATATCCTTTTATTAGTATAGATATTACATCACATTGTTGTAATTATATATTACTAGGGGCTTAGTGCATCAATTCATGCACCTTAAAAGGAACTGTGGGCTGTGATCCTGCGGTGGGCACAGCTTTGGATCTCGGCTTATCCTCGACACCCCTGCCCAACCCCTCCCACTGCAGCTCCTTCTCCCCTGTCTGTCAGCAGCCCTTCTCCTGCTGCTGCTACTCCCATGGTGCTGATAGCGCCTGTCCCACTCACACACGCT
This sequence comes from Vespertilio murinus, assembly GCA_963924515.1. Lineage (NCBI taxonomy): Eukaryota > Metazoa > Chordata > Mammalia > Chiroptera > Vespertilionidae > Vespertilio > Vespertilio murinus. The sequence continues at coordinate 141,314,652 of OZ004704.1, read as the reverse complement.
GACAGTGTGGAGTGATTGGGGCCAGTGACAGCAGCAGGTGAGAGCAGGGTCGGCCCTGTCAGCAGGTGCAAGCAGCTCTTACTGCCCCAATTGCCCCTCAGGAGCAGGGGGAGATGAAGAAGCCCTCAGGGATGATCGGGGCTGGCAGCTGCCACTTGTATCCCTGATGGCACTGAACAATTGGGACTGGTGTCAGGTACTGACAGTGGGTGTGAACAATAGCTCTGGTGCTGGTTGTGCATTAGAGCGCTACTGTCGCTGGCAGTGGGTGCGGGTGCGAGCAGCGGCTCTGGTGTCAGCAGCGGGCGTGAACAGGGCTGTTGTCAGCAGTGGGTGCAAGAGGCGGCTGCTAGCACCAATTGCCCCTCAAGAGCAGGAGGAGGTGGAGGTGCAGAAACCCTGAGGGGTGATTGTGGTGGTAGCCACTGTTCACACCCACCATGTTCCCCATGTTCCGTGCTCTGCCACATGCTGCCAATGCCCACCATGTTCTACATGCACCCCCTAGTGATTAGTGCACGTCATAGAGACTGGTTGTTTGGTTGTTCCACTGTTTGGCTTATTTGCATATTAGAGTTTTACATATGTAGATATTTTATTTTATTTGTATATGTGTTTTATATTTATATATAAAACTCTACAACTCACAGACAGCAGTATAACTCCATGCATTTTGATATAGCTAGCACATTCATATAAATAATACCCAACTCAAGAAACAAAACATTTCCTTACCGCAGAAGCCCATTTGTGCCCTCTAGCTGTCATCTCCTTCATAAAATAATTGGTATTCCAATTAGAAGATAAAAAACCATTTATATTGTATGTTATATGTCTGATATAGCTATCTCTCACCTAGAACCTTGGTTTCCTCAAGTCATTTTATTTTTAATTGCTAAAGTTGTTTCTTTTCCAAGGATGTCTTTCCTCATGCTATGGGTTCAGGAATCAAATGTTCTATCTGTCCTCCCTCTCCATCTGTGACTTCTACTCTAAAATACCATGCAAAAGTTACCTTTATGAAGCCTTATATACTGCACATTTGCAACAACTTTGATATATTGAATGATTGTTTTTTTCAGAGGACATTAATTACTGTTTATTGATTAGTTTTATTATCAATATAAAGAATATATTTGCTATATAGTAGTAGCAATAACTACTACTAAAATAAACACTGTTTAGGCAAAAGGCATCTCACTGTAAATAAAAGGAAGTATGGATTTTAATATAATGAGTAATTTATATATTTATCTTATCCACCTATAAATCTATCTACCTAGCTATATCAATTTTTACTCTGTGTATAATTGTGGCAGATTTTATTTGTGGTTTCTTTTAGGGAGGCTTTGCATCATGACTACAAACTAGCCAAGAAATTTAAATTAACTTTGGCTCATCAATTATGGCTGGCCAACTCTCATTATTAATTATTAGCTATTTCCTAACCAATTATCCCTCTCAGATTAAACTCTACATATACATTACAAGAATTATGAGTTATATATACATTTATAACTGGATAATATATTCAATTTTTAATAACCATAAATTTAATCTAGATATTAGAATGATAAAAATGAAAGTTTAGAATTTTTAAGTAATGCAGTTTGGTTCCAAAAAAAAAAAAAGAAAATGTAGTTATGCATTGATAAGGCAATTCTGAATCCTGCCCTCAGGCAGCAGCTGAACATTGTGTTTTATTAGCCATCAACAATTCGCTGCACTGCAGGCTAAATTTGATGGTTTAAGGACAGCAGTGTTCATGCTAATGTTCAAAGTATTAGTCTGGCAGGAAGGCATTAATTGACCTCATGAGATCAAGCTCTAAAAATAATCTTTTCACTTGAGCATTAAAAATTTCAGACAGAGCTTCAAATGCTATTGCTAAACTGATTAATAGCATAATCAGAGAGACCAAGACTGAGATCATCCACACCCTGGTTTTTTCAATTACTGTGTACAGATATGAACATTGGTCAGTGAAGAAGGCTGATAGGAAAAAAAAAACAATTGATTTTTGAAATATAGTGTTGGAAGAAACCTTTACAGATACCCTGGACTTCCAGAAAGATGAACAACTGTCCTAGAGCAAATTAAGCCTGAAACATTTGGGAGGCAAAAATGTAAACACTGAAGCTGTCCTACTTTGGGTATATCATGAGAAGGTAGGGTTTTGTGGAAAAGACAATAATGCTGGGAAAAATAGAGGTCATCAGGAAAAGAGGAAAACCAAATATGAGATGGATTGACTACAGAAGAAACCATAGGGATGAGTCTACAGGAGCTGGGAGGACGGTTAGGACAGGGCATTGTGGACATCACTCATTCATAGGGTCACCAGGAGTCAGAGCTGGCTCAGTGACTCAACACGTGCAACACAATCCCAAACTGATTTTCACTTAAAGTTTACCTAGAGAATATTTTTTCATTAGACTAAACCATTTAGAAGAAATTAGGAAGAATAAATCTTAATATCTTCCCTTCTTTACACTGTTCACCCATGGACATATGGATTCAGGCACATTCCCATGTGTCCCTGGTATATGTCTCCTTCCAGGTTATGCACATCATGTTTTACTTTTTAATTTAATTTAAAAAATATTTTTATTGATTTCAGAGAGAAAGGGAGAGGGGGAGAGAGATAGAAACATGAATGATGAGAGGGAATCATTGATCAGCTGCCTCTTGCACACCCCTATTGGGGATGGAGCCCGCAATCCTGGCTTGTGACGTTGACTGGAATTGAACCCTGGACCCTTCAGTTTTCAGGCTGATGTTTTATCCACCCACTGAGCCAAACCGGCTAGAGCTGTACCTCATTTATAAAAATAATTGTTTATTGATTTTTTTTTTTGAGAGAGAGGGAAAGAAAGGAGGAGAGATAAACATCAATGGGAGAGTGTAACACAGGTTGGCTGTCTCCTTAATGCACCCTATCGGGGATCAAACCGACAACCCAGGCATGTATCACTGACCAGGAATCAAATCAGGCAACATCCTGTTGCACTGGACAACACCAAACCAACTGAGCCACACTGGCCAGGGCTATCATGTATTTCATTTTATTGAATTTCACATTTCCCTCATTATGTGAGAAGAAACTGAAACGTGATATTTAAATAATAGAAATTGAATATAGGCTATGTTATCCCAGAATTGCAATAAATCATTGGTTTTACTTTTTTCACAATTTTGAGGGAGCTGTTGATAATTACATATTAACATTTTTAATTTTTAAGGCAGATTAACATTTTTTTTTCTCATTTATAAAATACTGATCAGCCGAAACCGGTTTGGCTCAATGGTAAAGCGTTGGTCTGCGGACTGAAAGGTCCCAGGTTTGATTCTGGTCAAGGGCATGTACTTTGGCTGCGTACTTTGGCCGCGGGCACATCCCCGGTAGGGGGTGTGCAAGAGGCAGCTGGTCGATGTTTCTCTCTCATCGACGTTTCTAGCTCTCTATCTCTCTCCCTTTCTCTCTGTAAAATATCAATAAAAATATTTTTAAAAATACTGATCAGTGTAATAAAAAATAAAAGCATGAGAAACTTTAATAATGACATAGTTATATTATGTATATATGTCTCCTTGGCTCCACGGAAGATATGACAAAGCATCTGTCTATGGCTTTAACATTTCTGATAGTCCATATAAAAGATCTCATTAATTATTATAATAATTTGTGAAATAAATATTGTCATCCCAAAATAATATCTAAGAAATCTTATTTGCCTAAAATACCTGAACCTATAAAGCTCTACTGTGCCTAGCTAATAAATTCTAAGATCAGGGCCTCAGTCTGGTTCATCTTATTTTGGATGAGTTTTGCTATGAAAATGCTACAGTAAATAAAACATTGAATTATATACCTTTAGATAATAAAACATATTTATATCATTGAACCTGAAACCATATTTTTTAATTCTTGTGCTCTATTTTTTATTTTTATTTTTGTTATTACATGTAATATAGATAATTACAGATACTCAGGAATATCCTAAAAGTCATTTGTTGAAGCTGGGAGATATTCCATCAGCCTGGATGTCTCACTGGAGAAATAATATTTCACTGACCTGTTACTTCTGTAGAATGGTTAAAGGAGAAAAAATTATAATTTTATCCTATAAGAGCCATTATATGTTTGAAAATACTACTTTTATATTTAGTTAATCCTAACTAATTTAACATTTTAGTCCTCCTCTTCTGGAAGTATAAATTTGCTCACAAATTTGGAAAACTCCTGGGCAATACTAGTATATTCAGACCATGTAATCTTATTTCTATTCCATTTCTCCATATGCAGTCAATATAAACTTTAGTTGTAAATCTATACACAAAGGCATGTAAAAATATACTCATATCAGCATTAAATTTATAATCAGCATTAAATATAAACACCCCATATTCCCATTAAAAATAGAGGGGATAAATGAATTTTGGTATATTTGTATAATGAATGAGAAACAATGACCTTTTACTACACAGAAAATATGAACATAGTTCATAAATATTAAGTTGAATGGAAAAGCCATATGTAAAAAATATACACTGAAGTCTTTTATTAATATAGGGTTCAGTAATGTTATGTATTCCATATTTGTATTCTTTAACATTATACTGAGTTTCTACTGAATGCTTCTGGTATTGGAAAACAGATGCTTCAGATGTTGTTTGGAAGCACATATAGTGATATTGGACACAGACAACAGAGCTGCGAAGGTGAGTGCAGGATGGAGGGAGTCCATTGAAAAACAAACCAACAAAGGGGACATCTGTAATACTTTGAACAATGAAGGAAAAAATGAATTACCCTATAATAGAATAGAATGATTACTTCCCAAAACCAAAGAGGGAAAATCTAACTTTTGAAACATTATGAGATGGATTTTGACAAATGGAGATTATTAAATGCAATTGATAATTGATGAACTATCTAGAAACCTTAAACTATTAGCTTAGAGGGTATTAGAAATAGTTTGCTTTGAAAAGACATAGGCTCAGTGAGATGACATTAGTTATACAGCATTTGAGAGCATGCTGTATGATATAACAACTGGATATTGAGATTGGCTACTAAAACTTTTGGATAGGTGCTCAGATTTTGATTCAGAAAAAAATCTGAACTCTATATCAGCTATCAAAATTGAACAGCTATCAAAAATTGAATAGGCTATGTCCTAGATGAAAAAAAAATATTTCCCAACATGGAATTGTTAGGCCAAGGTCACAATTCAAATATAGACATGGTTTTTTAATCAACTTCCAAGGTATTTTTCCATCTTAAAATGTTATGCAAGTACATTTAAAAAAAATAAACCTTCATTTAAATTAACTTTAACCACTTTTGCTACCTGTCAGGTGTTTTCTTTTCCATGCTTCTTTTGTTATCACATGAAGAGTTATTTTACCTTATAGAATAAAATATAGAAACAAATGTACATCAAGACGTAATGTGGCAAATAGAAGGGGTATGCAACGGTAGCAGTTCTCATGTGCCATTATGCTTGTGGCCTCTCTGATGTGTTCTGCTCCACATATTTTAAAAGAGCTTAATGTGGAAATTCCAGCTCAGTCTCAGTAGAGTACTATGAATATTGTTGTTACTAAATCCTGCCTTCATAATAATACCTATGCATGTGGCCTATGGGAAAGCAAACATTTAAATCTCCAGGATTATAATTTGGAAGTCACAGATCTAGAACAATGATCAACTTGAACTCATGTTGCTAGCACAGGTATGGTTTTTTAATATAATCTCAGGCAGGGAAATGCTTTCAGGCATGCTTTCTCAGCTGGAGTTGAGGAGAGCATATGCACAATGGCAGGCACCAGCAACTAGCCTTTGGCTGTTTGAGAGAGAAAGTCATTGTAAACCTGGGTTTCAAACCAAATGTGCTGGATGACATCTGCACTTGTGCTTAAAATATATGGTATATATTTTTTCTTTATTGATTAAGGTATTACATATGTGTCCTTATACCCCATTGCCTCCCCACCCCCCTCACTCATGACCTCACCCCCTTGGTGTCTGTGTCCATTGGTTAGGCTTATATGCATGTATACAAGTCCTTTGATTGATCTTTTCCCATTACCCCTCCCTTCCCTTCCCTTCCCTCTGAGGTTTGACAGTCTGATCGATGCTTCCCTGACTCTGGTTCATAGTATGTTTTTAAAGAAAGATTGAAAGTCACAGAACTAAAACAAAAAAGTGATAAATTTGGCAATTTATACGACCTCTTCTCTATAATAACTGATAATTGATACTTTAAAGACACAGCTTGCCTTGAACTGAATTGTGTTTTTTGTGAGCAATTAGTGAAATTATCTATGGGTATGTTTAGAAAATATAAAGTAATACACAAGAGAATGAAAATGAATACTCCATATAGTAAATATTTAGTTTGCTTCTAATTGTTCTTTTACAATGAAGACTAGGAGCAGAATCCTTTTCTATTTTACCTAAGAAATATGTCCAGTGAAACAATCATCTATGTATTTATAGTCTTAAGTATAACCATATAACCTACATTTCTTACATATCTGTTAAGACTTGTGAAATTTACCGAATAAAGAAGTATTGTCTAAAAATGTGTTAATTGATATTTTGAGAGAAAGAAACCAGTGAAAAATTCACATTTTGTCCTAAAAAAAAGCAGCAGTGGTAATTTTACCTATAACATAAGCTACATATTAACAACCCTATTTTAACTAGTAAAACTAGAGCTATCTATCTATCTATCTATCTATCTATCATCTATCTATAATCTCCATTTTAAGTTCACAGATGTAAAAAGAAAGCCATTTACATTGGCATAGGTCAAGGTGTGTAAAAATGGATTTTCTCTTTAAGTTGAAATCCATATTAATTTTTTAAAGACAAAGTATGCCAGTGTTAACAGCTGAATACCAATTTTATTTCCTTTTTGTCAATATCTATCCTTTATGTTTCTATTTAAATTGTCCAATTCCTAAATGTCATTTGCAAGACAAAGGACTTATTTTTTATTCACATTAAATTCTATTCCAGATATAAGTTTTTTCCCCCTGCAAATTAAAGTACTTACTTGTAAGGAAAAAAAAAATATGCAATGGCAAAGAAAAAAGTTAATTTTATGAAATTGAGTCCATTGAACAGGTATAGAATTTATATGAGAGAATAGCTTAATGGTGTCATTAGAGATATTGTCAGAAATTTGTGTATGGAAGTTGGTAAGAACAACATCCTAAAACACTAATTTCTACATTTAAATTATTTCTTCAGCATCTATTCTTATTGGGTCCAAAGAAAACATACCTACATTTGATGCTGTGGGGGAAGATGATACTACCCATAGGTGCTAGCTAATGAATATATACATTTCAACTGTATGATTATCAAAGGCTATGCATATAGGTATTTAACACTCACCATATTCCAAAGTGCACAACAGAACCATATAAATGCTACTGACTCAATAGTATAGGTTATATAATCACCATATTAAAATAAAATAACCAAGGCTAAAAGTTTTGTCTAATATACCTCAGTGAGTTTGAAATCATGGCATTCAACTGCAATCTGCTGACTTTAGTATTCTTTCACTCAATTATGCATTACTATAATTTAGGATAATGGCTTCTATTAAAAGCCCACTTCATTCTCTTTTTACATTAGACCTAATTGAAGGCCAGAAATGGAGATTGAAATAGCATAGTGGATATAGTATTTTTGTTTGCTTCAGATTAAATACTGTTTGCAGCTCAGAGTGACAACTGACCTCATGGTTTTGTGCATTAAACCCACTGCTTTGAGCTTTCTATGAGCCTGGAGTGAAACTTCTCTGTCTGCAGCATCTATGTCTCCGACTCAATTTTAGGTAACTGGGTCAAAAATGCGGCTTTGAAGAAATAGCATAAAATACAGGATCATATCTTTATGTCACCTTTCTGTTTTTCTAAGGAAATGGGCACTTCTTTTACCTTTGCCAAATTCTATATGTAATATAAAATTCTGCGTTAAATAAATACATTCTTAATTTTCAGATCTGGAATGATTCTTTTTTTCTCTGCCTTTAATTTGTCCACAAAAACTATGGTGAGCCATCAGAAGCAAATACACTACGAAGAAAACCGAAGCTTAAGAACTATTCCACCGCACTGTGATACCATAACTTACTTTGTCTGTCAGCACCATCCTTTAATTTCTCACAGACCCTTGCACTTGGGAGAAATAAAATGGTCTACATCATTAATTTCTATGTCCAAATAAAGAATTTCTCAGCAGGTTGCACATGAGCTATTTAAACTGGAGTGGTGGTAAGACAGTCATTAATTATCCAGAAATGAATCTTAAGGATGTTGAAAATTGCATTCGTGAGGGTATATATCCTCTGAGAGGGGCTGACTAAAAGCTGGACAATGATGTACTGGCCCCATCCAGCAAAAATACTTGAGTGTTATTTTCGCCGCCAGGGACTCTAGGCCATAAGTTAGCCATTTCAGATGATCTTAGGCCAAAAGGCGGGGGTAGCGCTTGTATAATTCTTTTCATCTCTGTCTAACCAAAAACCATGATGGTGTTAGCTATGTATATATGAGATGAAATGTAAGATGTAAAATACACAAGAAAAAAAACCAGAAAACAAGTACACTCATCAATTTATCTGGGATTCCCGGGCCGTGCATTTGTAAGCCCTTAGAATAATCAAGACTTGTTCGCTTAATACTCAAAGCAACCACACGAGCCAGGTGTCTACTAGACTTGCCACCTAACAAATGAGGAAATTAGAGCAGAGAGGTAAAGGACTTGTCAGACCGTGGACCCAGGCATTCAGGCCCCGGATCTACATTCTTAACACCACAGATGGACAGATCACGGTCACCGTGCATCTCTATAGAGCTGAACCGGGGTCTTTTGGATCTAAACTCCACCTTCACAAATCCTTTGTGTTCAGAAAATCATCAGTTCTGAGCAGTGAACCTTATGAATCCTCTGGTAAACAATGATAACGCCTAAAAGAGAGTAGTAGGAGGTCATTTACCTTTAGAAATGGCAACTTAGCTATTTCTAGAGTTCTTTTGCTTTTCCATTTTATTTTTATTTTACTCGTCTAATAAAAATGGACAGAATTTCTTTTAAAAACTTATCTAGTTAAAACCCAAAACTTTTTTATGTTTATAAAGTGCCTTGTCAACTCGCTGCTAAATGTTTTTTTAATCATTCTTTATTTTAATTTGTCTGACAGAAGCCTTGTAAAGAATATACAGATGTAATGAATATTTCATACAGATATGATTTATTGGGAGTTCTCTGCCTTTGCTTCAAAAATTATCCATCCTTCAAAAAGCAAATATACAAAAACTACCTGCTGGTACAGTAACTAAACCAAATCCCCCAAAGGCAAACCCAATTTCATAATAACTTCTGAACCTTATAGACCGTGGAAAAGATAGTCAATGTTCTATTAATATTTTAGCTGGCAGAGTAATATAGTTCTAAGCTACCACATGTGGCTGTCAGAACTGTCAGGTATGCCGCTGTAACCTTATTAATGATTTAATTTTTATGAGCTCCATATCTTTTTATATGAAAATAAAATTTAAAGTCTTGAGGTAAAGAGAATGCTTACCTCACTTTCTGAGGGTGCCTTACTGATACTGACAACTCCTTTCTAGATATTCTCTATTACTGGGTACTTCTCCACCCTTGGAAATTACGATATATGTGTCTGTCCTATTCAGTTATGCATGGAGTTGCCTCTAAATGAACACATTTTACGTTTACTACAGTATTAGTATTATTGCCTAGTCTCAGTTATCTACAATGAACTCAGGCTTTGTGACCATCATTAATTCATTCTGTAGATGAATGCCTGAAAGGGCAACAGAAACACCTTAAACACAAACGAAGGTGGCTAACTATAATCTAATTTTTCTTTTCTGTGACTCTGTTTTAAGCCTTATTCTAAGGTTGTGGTATTAAAAATGTAATATTAAAGGCCAAATTTATAATTTCCTTTCTAGTGCTTGTAACATTTTTCTTATTCCCAGTATGCATTAGGGTGTATTTATTTGTTACAAATACTTCCAAAGATAGACAATTATGTGATGTTTTGAAATACACAATTGTTTTGACAAAGGTGGAGGTATGTATACATGTTACTGTTTAGACAGTCAGAAATATGTTTAAGGGAATACTGAACTTAAATGTTAAAGATTCAAATAATATTTATGCTTGCTATTTTAAGAATTCTACTTGGGCCTTAAAGAACATTACTTAAAAGTACATCAAGTAACATTAATTAAAAACAAATTAAAAAGATTTAAGAATTTGTCATGTGAAAGAGTATTTGCTATTTATGCTGGAACAGAAAATGCTAAACTTATATGCTTCTTGGGCAAGAGTTCTCCAACTGTAATGTGTCATATGAATTTTTTGAATGCAGATCTTTGGACTTCACCTTTAGATGTTTAGCTTTACTATATCTGAAGTATGGTCTAAGATTCTGCATTCCTAAAAGCCCCCCAGGTGATACTGGTGTTGCTGATTCCAGGCATACACTTTGAGCACTGATGACTAATGATACCCTAGATGTAAACATCAATTATTCTAATGCTGTGAAGAAAGAAATGATTTATTTCTTCCATCACAGATGTTGACATTACAAAAGTAACCTGGCAGTATATGAGGAGAAAAACTGAAAAACATATTTAAGGCTCAATGTGTTCCAATTAGGATTAATATTGTTTATGTCTTGAACATCATTAGCTAAGGAAAGAATTAAGTTAAATAGGGAAGAATAAACACTGGTTTAATATATATTATATTCTAACATAAAATAAAAATGCATTAGAAACTGATTTTTAAAAAAATAAAAGCTTTGTGTTTAGATATTGAAACTAAAACTAGATATTCAAGAACAGTTATTTTATGTTTCTTCAAAGGCTTTTGTAATATATAAATTTGAACAATAAAGGTATGACTAGGACCACATTGATCCTATTCTGGATGTAAGGTGGTTATTGTAAAAGAAATGCCAAATTAGCAATTAAACCCACACTGTAGAGATTGGATCCTCTGGTGGTGGGATTCTTCGGTCATCAAATGTGCTCCTTCCATGGTCTCCCTGCACAATCTACCACCACAATGTGTAGCTAATGTCAGTGCACCATGGTTATGAGAAAGACCACTAGTAACTATTCATGGATGGCCATGTCATTCTCAGCCACAGCAGGCTTCTAAAAAGCTATTACAGTTTCTGACTGAGGGATCACCTACATTACCAAGACAGACCTCTTTAATCTGTCACTTATCCCGTTTTGTATAACACCATTTCTGCTCCAACCCAATTATTCAGCATTTTTTTTCACTATCAAATTTGAAAGCTCTGAATTTTTTAATACCTAGTGACACAACTTGCTAGTATACCAGACAGGGAAATTTTAATATATCAATTTAATCATTCAACTGCTGTTGCAAAATCCTTCAAAGTTCTTTCTCTTGCCATTAAAGCAAACGAACAGTTCTTTGATGTTTCCATTACAAATTATGTTTTTGAAGACATATTAACTTTCGCTGAAACCGGTTTGGTTCAGTGGGTAGAGTGTTGGCCTGTGGACTGAAAGGGCACGTACCTTGGTTGCATGCACATCCCCAGTGGGGGGTGTGCAGGAGGCAGCTGATTGATGTTTCTGTCTCATCAATGTTTCTCTCTATCTCTCTCCCTTCCTCTCTGTAAAAAATCAATAAAGTATATTTTATTTTTTTAAAAGACATATTAACTTTGGAGATTATGATGTGAGATCTAAGGTATTGACAGTCAGTTTGTCCCACCCTTAGCGTCATCTGGAAAGAGAGAAAACCAGGGAAATGGATCAGATGAGTCTTCAAGCTCTGGTTTACTACAAACTTTGTGCTCCGCAAACATTACTTTAGCCTAGCACCTCAATTCTCCTAGATTTCGGACCCTGAAGTGGAGTGGGAAAACTTGGTGGACAAAGGTGGCATTTGCCCTTAACTCTTGGGCACCTGAGGAGAAGATGCCTGTGCTGCTTTGCTGCTTTTCATAGCATGCTCTTCTGCCCAGTTCCTGTAGACAGAAAAGATGCTTTGAGGTAGTGAGGGTAGCCCACCCTTCAGAAATAAAGCAGGAGTCAAATCAATTTGCAATGCTGCACTGGGTTCATTGTGTGATATTTCAAAGAACAAGATTAAAAGAAATATATATCCAATATTATATTATCCTGATTTTCCAGAAAGGACAACATTTATTCAGAAAATAGATCATACAAATGTTGTAGCATATCACAAATAATTATATAACATAATTATTGTTATGTCATTGTTTAAAAAGAAACAACAGAAGATAAAAATTGACTTTAAGAATAATTAATATAATGGCTAAATTGGAAAAAATGTGGCAAATATTTGTGTATTAAAGACATGACATTAAATTGGGGTTATACTTGCTGACCTAAACTCACCTGTCATACAAAATAAAGTGTATACAAATACAAATATTACTACCTCTATTTTATTGAAAATTCTCCAGTGGCTTCCCATTTTTTACAATATAAGAATCAAAAATCTAAATATGGCTCAAAAACACCTGAATGGTGCAGAAATTGCCCACATGTTGTACCTTATTTTAAAGGATTCTTCTTTCCCATATTTTTCTAACCCTGCTGCCCTCCTTTTGCTTTTAGAATTGCCCCATGACTCTCCCTTGTTGAGAACTCGCCCATATTATTAGCCTTTGCATTTCAGGAATTCTCTTGCTCTAATGCTCACCATCCACTCCTTGCATATATAATGCAATATAAGTATATATCTGTAATACCTAGCACATGTATACATACAGTTTTCAGTAATCAAAATGATCAATCAGGCAGGTCAGTGGGGCTCAGTGGTTGAGAGTACCCCTATGTGCCAAGAGGTTGCTGGTTTGATTCCCATCGGTCAGGGCACATGCGGGCTGCAGACTGAATTCCTGGTATGGGGTATGCAGGAGGCAGCTGATTGGTGTTTCTATCTCTCCCTCTACCTCCTCTTTCTCTAAAATGTCAATAGACATAATGACTGCCAATTAATCCTTAAGATCTGAGCTTTTATATCTGAATTTCTAGGGGTCAGATTTAGGCTTCCTCACTTTGTAGCTAAGGGAATTTAGGCTATTACCTCATTTATTATATTTTTAGCCTAGTTTTCTTTTCTTATTAAACATTTTTAATGTTGACATCATTTCTCTGCCCTTTGCCCACCTCCATCCCTCCTCCACTCCCCTATCTTGGCCTTTACAAAACTATGCTTTGATTTTTTTTGTAGAGAGAAAGGAAGAGGGAGAGATAGAAATATCAATGATGAAAGAGAATCATTGATTGGCTGCCTCCTGCATACCCCATATTGAGGATCAAGGCTGCAACCCTGGCATGTGCCCTGACTCAGAATCGAACCTTGACCTCCTAGTTCATAGGGCGATGCTTCACCACTGAGCAACACTGGCTAGGCATTCATGAAACTATTGTCTATGTCCATGATGTATGCATATATGTTCTTTAGCTAATCCCTTCACCTTCTTTATCCAATCATTCCCACTTTCCTCCCTTTGGGCACTGGCTGGACTGTTCCATATATCCATGTTTCCAGTTCCATTTTACTATTGGTAAAATGAGACCAATCATATACCTAGATTTTAAAAAATGAAAGTAAATAATTAAATTTATGTAAAGTTCTTAGAATGATACCTGGTACATGCTGAGTATTCAATAAATGAAAGATATTATATGATAATAAATTGGAAAATTATCAGTTGTTATTGTTTCAAACGTATCTTCAGTGTCTTTATTTTTTTTTTATCCAAAATGTATTCTGGTATTCTCATTACACATGTCACACTTTTGTAGTTGTTCCATACTCCTTGGACATTTTGTGTTGATTTTTGTTTTTTAGTCTTTATTTGTTTTGTTTTCAGTTTTTACAAGTTCTGTTGATGTATTCTTTAACTCAGATTCTTCCCTCAGCCGTGTCCAATCTCATATGCCCATCACAAGCACTCTTCATTGCCATTACAGTATTTTATTTCTAGCATTTATTTTTGTTTTTTTTTCCTTAGGATTTTCATTTCACTGCTTACATCGCCCACCTATTATTGCATTTGTCTTCTTTATTGATTAGTGCTCCCAGCATATTAATCATAATTGTTTAAATTCCCAGTCGGTTCATTTGAATGATCCTCCTATGTCTGGTTCTGATGTTTACTTTAACTCTTCAAATTATTTTTGCCTTTTTGGTAAGCTTTGTAATTTTTCTTGCTGGCTGAACATGTTGTACTGAATGAAAGTGTTCCTGAGGCCCTGGGCTCTAATGAGTCCCCAGATTAGAAATCAAAAGACATCACCAGAAACTGGAGCAGAGCATACTATGTTGGCCAGGAATTGCACCCAGGCCTCCTGCTTAGCCAATAGAAATTCTACCACTGACCCATGCTGGATTCTTGGATACTTAAGAGATAGAAAACAACTGAATTCACTCCAAATTAGTGCTCAGATGAGAGGTTTATCATGCATAACTTGAGCACCAAGGGAGACAACTTTTTTTTCCCCAAAAGAAAATGCTTTATTGTTATTGTTGTTTGTCTTTTTTTTTAATATGTATTTTTTAAATTACAATTTATACTCAATATTATATGTACTAGTTTCAGGTATTCAATATAACAGTTAGGTAATCATTTACAAGCTAATAATTTACAATATGGTCCCCGTGATATTTCTAGTACCCAGCTGGCACCATACATAATTATTATAATACTAGAGGCCTGGTGCACAAAATCTGTGTACTGGAGGGGGTTCCCTCAGCCCGGCCTGCACCCTCTCACAATTTGGGACCCTTTGGGATGTCTACCTGCCGGCTTAATCCCATCCCTCCCATGGATCTGGCCTAAACTGGCAGTCAGACATCCCTCCACAGTCAGGGCTCTTGCAGTCCAGGACCTCTTTCTTGCTCTTTACCACTTGTCTGCAGAGGAGGCAGGAGAGGCTCCTGCCACTGCCACTGTGCTCTCCACCCAAGACCCTGGCTACTGATGGAGTGACTGCCCCTGGTGATCAATGCATGTTATAGCCACAGGTCCTTCCACAAATCGGTCAATTTGCATACTAGGATTTTATTATATAAGATTATTGACTATATTTCTTATGCATTAATTTAAATACTCATAACTATTTTATAAGTATCAATTTGTAATTCTCAATTCCTTCACCTATTTTTTACCCAGTCTCCCAATCACCCTCCCTTCTGGCAACCATCAGTCTGTTCTCTGTATTAATGAGTCTATGTCTGCTTTGTTTGTTCATTTATTTGGTCTTTATATTCCACATATAAGTGAAATAATATGGTATTTGTTTCTCTCTGACTGACTTATTTCACTAAGCATAATACCCTCTAGTTCAGATATGCCAAAAGAATTTTTAAAACATGCAATACCTGACTACTAAGTCAGAAGCACTGACTTTTTCCCCCTTGAAATGTCAAATTAAAAAAAAATGACAATGCAATAGTAGCCATCTGGTGTGAATAAATCAAAATGATACCTATTTTTGAAATATTGGAAAAAAATTAACAGTGATTTTTTGGTGTGCCATAGAATTTTACTAATTAATTTATGTGTACCATGAGATGAAAAAAAAAGTTGAAAATAGCTGCTCTAGGTATCCATACTTTCACAAATGGTAACATTGCATTACTTTTTATAGCCAAATGTGTTTCATATGTATATGTACTACTGCTTTTTTATCTACTCTATTGATGGGCACTTGGGTTGCTTCCATAGCATGACTATTGTAAATAATGTTGCAATGAACATAGGGTTACATATATTATTTTAAATTAGTGCTCTGAGTTTCTTCAGATATATACACAGAAATGGAATCACTGGGTCATAAGGCAGTTCCTTTTTTTCAATTTTTGAGGAACCTCCACACTGTTTTAGTGGCTGCACCAATCTACATTCCCACCAATAGTGTATGAGGGTTCCCTTTCCTCCACATCCTCAACACTTGATGCTTGTTGACTTACCCTGTTTCCCTGAAAATAAGACAGTGTCTTATATTAAAGTTTGCTCCCAAAGATATGCTAGGTCTTATTTTCAGGGGATGTATTATTTTTCCATGAAGTAGGTCTTATTTTTGGAGGATCTTTTATTTTGGGGGAAACACGGTATTGATGATAGCCATTCTGACAGGTTTGAGGTAACACCTCAATGTGGTTTTAGTTTGCATTTCTCTAATGATTAGTGATATTGCACAACTTTTCAGCTGTCTACTGGTCATCTGTATGTCCTCTTTTTTCAATATATATTTTTTATTGCTTTCAGAGAAGAAGGGAATTAGAGAGACATATAGAAAAGTCAACGATGAGAGAATCATTGGTTGGCTTCCTCCTGCACATCCCCTGCTGGTATTCAGCCTGAAACTTAGGCATGTGGCTTTAACTGGAATCAAACCCGAGACCCTTCAGTCTGCAGGCTGACACTCTATCCACTGAACCAAACTGGCTAGGGCTGAATGTCCTCTTTGGAGAAGCATCTATCCAGGTCCTTCGCCCAATTTTTAATTGGATTGTTTATCTTCCTGGTGTTAAGTTACGTAAGTTCTTTGTAACTATTGGATATTAACCCCTTATTAGATATATCATTAGCTAATATGTTGTTCCATTCAGTGGATTGTCTTTTCATTTTGTTGATGGTTTTCTTTGCTGCGCAAACAGCTTTTAGTTTTATGTAGTCCCATTTGTTTACTTTTTCTTTTGTTTCCCTTGCCTGAGGAGATATATCAGCAAAAATACTGCTATGAGAAATGTCTGAGGTTTTGAAAGGAACGCATTTGTGCAATTAATGGGTTCCTGGCTTCCTGCCAAGGCTTAGTCTGCCTATCTCAAAAGGAACTCCTGTAAGTAAATCTTCAGTAATGTGGTGGTAAAGTTAGGGTTAGAGGTGTTCTATAATGCTATGATTAAGTCAATGAGCCTAAGTCTCTGGACAGTGAACTTTCCAGAGTATTTCTCAGCTGTTGTTTGTTTTTCTAGCCCCATAAATGAGATAGGATGGCTAGAATGAGCTAGAGTTGGGTATGCCCTTTTCTCCAGGTGAGGTAGGCCCTAATAATACTACAGTAGTTTGGGCTCTGGTTAAATACTTTCCGGGGAGAGCAGGTCTTGTTAAGAATAATAGAGTACTCTAGCATATTTCAAAGTTGTTTATTTTCCCTTCCCCTGACAGAAGCACTAGGGGATTTTTCTTGATATTTACCTTGAGAACCCAGTCAAGCTCCTGAAGGTGAATCTCACTATATTAGGCCCCTCCCTTCTAAAACTTGTTCCCTCAGGAAATTTTTACTCTGTCTTGTCCTCACTGAGATTCCAGCAATTTATTACTATAGCTCAGTTGTCCCTACCCCAACAATGATTCCTGTGGCTATTTCTGGTTTCCACTGGCGAGTCTCTGCTTCAGTCAGCAATTAATTATTCCTTACTAGGGGCCCGGTGCACAAAATTCGTGCATAGGTACAGTCCCTAGGCCTGGCCTGGGATTAGGGCCATTTTCTCCAGCTGCTGGTAGCCACTGCCATTCACCCCTGGTTCCTCATTCACCATCAAGGGATCGGATCCTGCTGGCCAGATGGTCAGTGTATCTCATAGCGACTGGTCAAGTGGTCATTCTGGTTGTTTCGCTGTTCAGTCGACTTGCATATCATATATATATATATATATATATATATATATATATATATATATATATAGAGAGAGAGAGAGAGAGAGAGAGAGAGAGAGAGAGAGAGGTGCTCGAGTTCTTCCACTTCCAGGAAAAGGGGCAAAGGAGGGTTGCTGAAAGTGATAAGGGAGGAAGCAAGGCGAATTTTTTTTTGTGGGGGGGGGAGAATTTCCTCCTAATGAGGGGCTTCAAAGGACAGCAGCCTACTTCTGTTACCCTCTGTCTCCAGAGACACAGGTTCTGATTGGCATCTGTCAGGACAGAGCAGTTGCAGGCACAGGACTGGGAGCACCTTTCTGCACGCAGCTCCCTCGGGAGTCTCTTCCAGTCAAGGAAAGTTTTGTTCTAACCATTTATCCTGGAGCCAGGGCTGCTGGGTGGTCTGGGGCAGGAGGGCAGAATGGAGGTGGGCAGGGCAGGGCAGGAATAAGTATGGGGTAGAAGACTGGGGGGTGGAGGAGAGAGGATGAAATCTGTATGTGAGGGGGGAAGGAGGGAGGGCTGGTGCAGAAGGAGAGTTGGGATCAGCATAGGAAGGTTTGGAGGGACTGGGGGAGTAAGAGGGACCAGCAGATGCCCAAACAGGAGAAAGTGTCTATGGTATCAGGTGGGGGTCTGGGAGGGTGAATATAGACTAAGTCCCCTTCCCAGACCCTGCCATCCCAGGTGGCTAGTGGGAGGGGTCCATAGCGAGGTGCTGAGCCCCCTACACTTTGTGTCTGAGGCTCCAGGACATGTGGCCAGCATGCCCTATCCCTGCCACCACCGCCGAAGGGCTGCCATTTAGAACCACACTTGCAGACACAGGGATTGTTTTTAAGTTTATGCTTTTTATTTATTTATTTTTATTTTTAAAAAAATATATTTTATTGATTTTCCACAGAGGAAGGGAGAGGGATAGAGAGCTAGAAACGTCAATGAGAGAGAATCATCGACCTGCCGCCTCCTACACACCCCCACCGGGGATGTGCCCGCAACCAAGGTACATGCCCTTGACCGGAATCGAACCCGGGACCTTTCAGTCCGCAGACCTACGCTCTATCACTGAGCCAAACCGGTTTCGGCAAGTTAATGCTTTTTAATTCACTCTGTTTCCCACTTTTTTTTTTTTTAATTGAAAGGGCCGATTCTGCTGGTGTGTTCTCCCTGGGCAGAGATCTGATGAGAGACGGAGACAAAAGGCCCAGCCAGACCTGGGGAATGACTAAACAGGGTCAGAGAGCAGGGAACAGGGAGAGAGATGTGCAAGGCAAGAGACACAGGATACGGAGTGTTGTGGACAGGGATAGGGATTCCCAATCCAGTGAGAGGGCTCAAAGGGCTCATTCCATGGAGGAGCGTCTCTGTGGGTGCGTTCACCCCGGGCATAGCTCCCAGGCCCTGGGAGTCCGTGGACTGAAAGCCCTGGATAATTAGAAATACTTAAATGTGCCCAAACAGCCTCAGTGGAGGCCATGGGTGGCCACCCCTCTCCAGGCCTTCCCCGTGGGATCCCAGCCCAGCAAAGGGGCTTTGCTGGCACAGCTGGGGCTGAGCGCCTGGGGGAAGGGTGTGCAGGCAGAGAGCCCCCGGGGCCCAGGTGTTGAGGTGAGCCCTCTGTCTCCAGAGCACTCCCCGCAATTATACACTCCAGTGGGTGCTGTGGCCCTGGGATGGCAGATCGCTACCAGGTTAAAATTGGACCAGAATTTGGTCTGAGCTCCCCTTGGCCTTGTGCCAAGCGGGCCCCGGAGGCGTGGGCCCCCGCACTGGGGTCCTCAGGTTCCTTTTATTGTGGCCTCCTGAGCTTTCCAGTCTCTACGAAGATTTAAGATGGGGCTCTCCTTGTATCCTGCCATGGGGAGTGCTGTCTGGAGCTGAGGCTGCAGAATGAGGAAGGGACAGAGTCTGGTCTCTGCCTGGATGTGCCACAGGACCCCAAAGGAGTGACTTTTTCTGAGCTTTCATTTGCATGTCCATGCCATGCATGCCTCTTCTGAGACCCCCAAGTCCAAAGGGAAGGAGAAAGGTGCGGATTCCTCACATGTGAATGAGGCTTTACACAGTAAACTGCTAGCCTGAATCAGTGATCTCACTTTTGGCAGGTTGGGTTGGAGTGGTGGTGGGGTGGGGTTTATATTTCTATAAAGTCCCAGTGCACTTTCCTGAATGGGGATCCCCACTGGGGGTGGGACTGGCCTGGACTTGGGGCTGCAGGAGGGATTTGTTGGTCTGCCCCACCCCCCAAATTGGGTTGGGTTCACTGGCTGCAGTGGGCGTCATAGCGACCTGTCCTTAGGTCATTAGGTCATTACAGCCACAGGCCTTTTATAATATAGACTCTTGCCTGTGTAATTTGTTTTCACTGACAAATGCAAACAAGATCGTTATAGAACACTAACAATGAGACAGAATTATCAATCAGCTGCCTCCTGCATGCCCCCTACTGGAGATAGAACCTGTAACCCCAGGGCATGTGCCCTGACTAGAAATGGAACTGTGACCTCCTGGTTCATAGATTGATGGTCAACCACTGAGCTACACTGGTGGACTGATGACTATTCTATTATTCAGCCTCTAAGACTGCTCCCTCCCCTGTAAATGCCCAGCCTTTAAAATCCCTGAAAATGAAGGTAGGTCCCAGTGTGCAGGCCCATGCCATTCTCTCCCCTTCTACATCCCCGACTGGCACATATCCCCTAACCTCTAAGAGGCCCCATGATATTTTTGTTAGGGTCAATAAATTCATGCTTGTTTTTCTACACTTTGTCTCTTGATTGAAATCTTTTCCTTAAGAAGATAAGAACCGAGGTCTTCTCACCTTGTTGGCAACAAGATAACAGATCCTAAAGATGAAGTTTTGGGATGTGATCTCTGCTAGTAGAGGTAGGGCATGGTTGCAGTAGATATTTCTAAATGGCTAATATGCAACAAATTTATTCCATATGTTCTTAAGTAAAATATCTCTCTCTCTTTTAACACACACACACACACACACACACACACACACAGCTACAACTAGCCATGTGCAAATTCGAAAAATGTGTCCTTTCTTGTGGATGGACACATTTGTCATGTACAAGTTTTGGTCAGTAAAGTGAGCACTAAATTTTAGGTTGTTTTATACTCTCTTACTGTTAGGCCCTTATGGATTGGAAAAGTACCACCACAAATATAGGTATCTTATAGGCACACAAATCTAACAACTGAAATGACAAGTGTATTCTTAACAACTCATAGCTTTCTAGAGTTAAGACTTATAGTATGTAAATTCCTATGCCATCTTCTCTAAATACCGCCCCCCCCCTTTTTTTTTGCATTGGAATCACCAATAACACATTCAAAATAGGATCTTTTACACTGAGAGAAAATTATGCTCTGTTGCTATGGAAACTAGCTGCTCTCTCTGAAAAGCTTTCATAGTCCCCCTTTTTCCTCTCTCTCTGCATGTTTTGCCCCTCATATGCTTTCACTGCCACTTTGTATCTGCCTTTGCTCTGACTTTGATTGAGTGCAGATTGATTGACCCTCATATTTCTAGTATAATCATTTCTTTAATCTGAAATTTTGCTTTCTTTTCTAAGAAAATAAAAGGAGTTTCAATAATCGTCTGTTATTTCCACTATCTCTAATTTTTAGGTAGAAAATGTCATAAATAAACCTTTTAGGGGAATACATATTTAAATAAATAAAATAATTGCCAGTCAATGGGTACATATTATATGATCAGTTTTCCTCTTCAGTTAGGACTAAAATAAAGTCTTAATCAGAGCTTTGAAGTCAGCCAACAAAAACCCTAAAATTCATGATTTTTCCTTAAGGCTTTTGTGAGTGATATAAATAGTGCCATAAATTATGCCAATGAACTACTTAAAGGATTCAAGGCACTCCAGGTATTAAAACCTAAGAATGCTCCAGGAGAGTGTTTTGTCTGTAAAAACATAGCTTACCTAGGAATAAGATGAGAACAATGTGTCCATCAAGATTTTTGGAAAGAGAATGAGTCCCCTACCTTTTGTATACTGTGTTTACTGGTGAATCTTTTTGAAATATATGATCATATTCTGAATTTGAAGACCATTTTCAGTTAAGAATTAACACTATAGCCCTGGTCGGTGCAGCTCAGACATTGGAGGGTAGGCCCGCACATCAAAGGGTTGTGAGTTGATTCCCAGTCAAGGGCATCTGCTACAGGCCTTTAACAGAAATTTGACCTAAGTTTGCAGTGTGTTGGTCTGTCCTTTAGATTTTGTATTTAACACTCAACTTCAAACCTTACCCGAGTTTCTATCCTGCCATCCTGCCCTTCAGATTTTGGACTTGTCAGCCTTCAGAAGTCATTAGCCTAATTGCTTCTTCTTTTTTAAAAAATGTATCTTTTGCCGAAACCGGTTTGGCTCAGTGGTAGAGCATCGGTCTGCGGACTGAAAGGTCCTGGGTTCGATTCCGGGCAAGGGCATGTACATTGGTTGTGGGCACATCCCCAGTAGGGGGTGTGCAAGAGGCGGCTGGTCGATGTTTCTCTCTCATTGATGTTTCTGGCTCTCTATCTCTCTCCCTTCCTCTCTGCAAAATATCAATAAAAAATATATTTAAAAATGTATTTTTATTGCTAAAAGTATTATAGATGTCCCCATTTTTCCCCATTGACCCCTCTACCCTACCCCTTCCCCTCCATAGGCCTTCACTATTGTCTGTGTCCTTGGTTTATGCATATACGCATAAAAGGTCTTTGGTTAATTTCTTCCCTTACCCTTCCTTATGAGAATCATCAGTCTGTAGCAAGCTTCCTGTCTCTGGACACTCTATTCTTTTGATAAGCAGGAGAGAGCTCTTCTAGAGAGAGCTTCTCCTTTGTCCCATGTAGAATCTCTGGGGAATCTGAAGGTTATGCGCAATTGTTTTAAACACAATTGAATAACAGTGGGAAGTGCAATTATAAATTCTTGTTAACTCATTATCTACTCTACATGTCAGCAAATTGTAAAACTTTAGTTTTCATTGAACTTTTTTGGTTTGGAATTAAAAATAAAAGTGCCTAAATACAACAAATTATTATCTGATAAACAAAATGAGGTCAAATATACTGAATAGAGTGATGTGTAAGTATTTATATAGAGAGCTTGTTCAAAGGTTACTTAAGAAAGATAATTGGAATTGGGAACATTGTGGACAGCTGATAACTTCATTTTCACAGAAAATACGATTTGTTTCTGTATTATGTATGCAGAAATAAAGGCTAGAAAATGGCACTACTGATTATTTCTAGAGCAGTGGTTCTTTTTATTTTATTTTATTGTTTGAAGTATTACATATGTCTCCCTTTTCCTCAGTTGACCCCCCTACCGCTCCCACCCCCAAGATAAATATCACACAACCTCACTTATTCATGATATAATGAACAAAAAATAGATCCAGAGACTAAGAAACACTATTTTTTTTTTCTTTTTTAGAGAACTATTTTTAAATTATCCTTACCCTTCTTAAATAGGAAGATTTTACTTAAGACAATTGTAGTAGGGATATTACAAAGAAATAGGGGAGAGGGATTAGCCTCAACTCCAAATACTGCAAAGACAAGTGGGAATTGATCGCCAACAAGCAGGAAGAGATGATTATAGTGTTATTGGTAGAAGTGGGGTTCTTGGGGTGCCACAGGAATACGTATTTCTGGAGGCCCTTACAGGAGGACGAGATATGGTAGGAAGCTTTATTTTCATGGAATTACATCTTGAGTTTCTAAAGTCCCATTTCCCTTAGGCTAGTTTTAGAAGCATAGCTGTGGGGCCTCAGAAGGGCTAAAAGGGAAGCCAGTGTGCACATTTTCCTTTCCATGTTGGAGCTGGGTCCAGTTCGGCATCAGGCTAGTTATAGTCCACTAGCCCGTTATGTGTGGGGTCCAGTGATTGTGGGCCATGTGGGCAAATACAGGGGAGCAGGAGTGAAAGAGCCCCACAAGCCCACAGTCAAGTGTAATGAACCAAGAGAGTAACCTTCTTTTCTCGGGTGCTAAGTATCCCAGATCTTCTCAGGCTTGCAGTCGCCATACCCATTTTGGCTAACCACCTCTGTCCCAGGTGTGATTACCATGAAAGTATCTTCCCAGTGATCCTAATTGCTGGGCATGTGTTTATTTTCCTTTTGTCCATTCCCTTCCCCCAAAGTTTTTCAGGGAACATGCTTATAATGTCTTGTCTTCTCTTTTCTCCTTTCCTAATATTAATAATTAGCTAATTATAGCCCTAACTTGTTTGGCTCAGCAGACAGAGCGTAGGCCTGTGGACTGAAGAGTCCCAGGTTCGATTCTGGTCAAGGGCATGTACCTTGGTTGCGGGCACATACCCAGTAGGGGGTGTGCAGGAGGCAGCTGGTCGATGTTTCTCTCTCATCGATGTTTCTAACTCTCTACCCACCCCCATTACTTTCTGTAAAAAAATCAATAAATATATAATAAATAATTGGCTAATTATAACAGTATAAATAGGGGTCAGTGTATGGAAAATTACTAAGAAGAGACATCAAGAGTAGAAGGGGCTTCTAGCTAAAGTGACCTAATAGGATTCCTGCTGAAAACAAGACAGGGTGATTAGACATCAAGGGTGGGACTTTTTCTAAACTGACTTAATAGGAATCTTACTAATACTAGATTAGGTCAGGATATCAAAGTCCAAGGCTAAGGCCTAGTTGAAAAGAAGGCTCAGGGAAGCCTAACTAAAACTTTGTCAAGAAGAGTCTTTCTCAGAAACTTTTCTGACACAGCGAGTACCTTTCCCCCCAAATATCTTGAATTATGTACCTGAAAATCATGAGTGCATTTTAGTTACATTTTTGAAAAAGCACGAAAAATGACATAAAATGTTACAGAATTTGTGAATATGCACTAAAGTTTGAGAATCCCAGGTGTTCTACAAATAATCTGCTAAACATAAAAATATTTTAGCATCCATGGAAATATCCACTTTCACACAATAAGTAGTATTATATTACCTATGAAGGTAAAAAAATAGAAATAACTTTATTCCTTTTCTAAGTAGGGCGTACTTTAAAAATGTGAACCGAGTTTTCAACTTACTATGTAGAATGGTAAACTGTATTCACTTTCTTATTATGCCTGATAACAAGTAACATTCTATATCATTAAATATGTATTTAAGTGGCAGCAGCTGGCTGGCTGCTGTAAAAGTACAATCTCAGCTACATCCATTATTTTGAAATTCCTGGAATTGGAACAGAAAATAAGAGCAGATAAAACTTTATTAGCAAGTACACAAAAATGTACTCACTTAATAATAGGCATATAATTCTAAGGAATGATTTAATAGTGTATTCAAAGGCCAACACTATAAGTGCTGAAGTGGTAAATACTCATCTCTGCATTCCTCTCGGTAACAAGGAACCATTTCCACTATCAAGATGAAGGGATAATAATAGTGTCAAGGGATCCTATGTAAATGAATCTCCTGGGCTTTGTAACAGCAGATAATAGAAATGACATCCCCACCTAGTAAATTACTTTCTAAAAGGCCAGTAGTAGCACTAATTCAATTATTGCAAATCTGTGAGTTTCTTTCCTTTCTCCTAGATACTATGTCTTTTTTTGTTTCCTTGATAATAGGAAAGTGTGAAGTAGTAATGGAGAAAGACTTATGATTGGATGATATAAGGAAGTGAAAAATAGAATACGTTTTAGTATTCTGTAAATGTGCCACTCTCCTTTGAAGTGATGGAGGTTGTTTCTAAGTCAACCAATGACCACAAGGCTTCCTATACCTGTATTATATTATGTTTTATGAGAATGCATAGATTGCTGAATTTTCTCAACCTGGTACTCTCCTGTACAGTATTTCAGATCCCAAATATTTGTTGAAAAATAGCAGGTCTCTGTAAGTGATATGAGATGAAGTCACCATCCACAAGACAATTAAATTAATTAAAGCAAATTACTGTGGAAAACTTCATTAAAAAAAACAACAAAAAAACCTAGAAATCTATGCACCTTTACACTAAAATGTGAGTACATTTACTATATTAACATGCATCATGATCTGCAAATAAATATACCTTGCAAAGTTTCATTAACTTTATTTTTTTATTTTTTATTTTTATTAAAGCTGTGAACAGTGAAACAATGAAGGGCTTAGGGCAGAAGAAGCAACAGCTAGGAGCCCTAGCTGATTTTACTCAGTGGATAGAGCCTTGTCCTGAGGACTGAAGAGTCCCAGGTTCAATTCCAGTCAAGGACACATGCCAGGGTTGTGAGCTTAATCTCCAGTAGGGGGTGTGCAGGAGGTAACCAATCAATGATTTTCTCTCATCATTGATGTTTCTCTATCTCTCTCTCCTCTCCTTCCTCTCTGAATTCAATAAAAAATATATTTTAGAAGAAGAGCCGAAACCGGTTTGGCTCAATGGATAGAGTGTCGTTCTGTGAACTGAAAGGTCCCAGGTTTGATTCTGGTCAAGGGCATGTACCTTGGTTGTAGGCACATCCCCAGTAGGAGGTGTGCAGGAGGCAGCTGGTCAATGTTTCTCTCTCATCAGTGTTTCTAACTCTCTATTCCTCTCCCTTCTTCTCTGTAAATAATAATAATAATAATAATAATAATAATAATAAAATATATTTAAAAGAAGAAGGAGAAGGAGAAGGAGAAGGAGAAGAAGAAGAAGAAGAAGAAGAAGAAGAAGAAGAAGAAGAAGAAGAAGAAGAAGAAGAAGAAGAAGAAGAAGAACAGGAGAGCCTAGGCAGGGCTGCTGTCATCTTACTGGAGAGTTAGAGAAAAGGGGCCTTGGGGACAGGTTCAGGGGTTGTTAGCCCATTGCTCCTCTGGTTGCAAGTCTCCTGGAGTCCCTTAGAGTTTAGGAGGTACATGCCTGTGGGGAAGGAAAGGGGGAAGAGAAAGGCTCAGGTATGCTACTGGGAGGGGGAGAGAACCCATGGGCTTTATTTTTAACTAGATTTTCTCATGTCTTAAATGTTATAGATTGCCTTATTGCAGCCAACTGTTGGTTCCCTTGCCTGTAAGAAGGTGACGTGTTCCTACCAGGTGCTGTGTAACTAGCAGAACCTATATTCCTGCTCTATTGACTTTTGGCTTGGCTGTCTGATTTGTTTTGTGCAATGGAATGTGATCAGATGTGATATACACATAGTTGGAGGAAAAAGTTTAACAAACATATCATGGATTGCCCATGTCCATTTTCCTCTGCTAAGAGGCCACAACTGAGGTGGTTCTTTTAGCCTGGATTTCATGTAGAGGAACCTGGAACAGAACTCCAGGCAATCCTCAAATACATGTTCTATGAGAGAAAATAAACTCCTTTACTGTAGATTGCTGATTATTGGGTTATTTGTTACCATGACATAATTTAGCCAAATCTGTTAGCTGCATATACTTTGGGAAATTTCATCCTAAATGAGTATTTTTTATACCACATAGAAATAAAATTTACAAATTTAATTTTTAAATAATAACATCACTATTGCTATAGTCATTCAGGTCCAGTAGGTCCTCTAGTTAAGTTGGAGATTCGTCCCTACAGCATGACTTAATGCAATTTTCACCATAAGTCGGACAAAACCCAGCTACATAAGCACCTACATTACTCACATGGAGCTCAGACACAACAGTATTGAAGTGAAATTGTAAAAATAAATAAATAAAAATAAAAGAAAGATAATAGCCGAAACTGGTTTGGCTCAGTGGGTAGAGCTTCGGCCTGTGGACTGAAAGGTCCCAGGTTCAATTATGGTCAAGGGCATGTACCTTGGTTGCAGGCACATCCCCAGTGGTGGGTGTGCAGGAGGCAGATGATCTATGTTTCTCTCTCATTGATGTTTCTGGCTCTCTATCCCTCTCCCTTCTTCTCTGTAAAAAAATCAGTAAAATATATTTAAAAAGGAGAAATATATAAATCCCTGATCTTTACTTGTGGTAAATAAATAATAAAACACATATGTACATATGTTGAAATGATGGAACTTTTTTTTATATAAATAAATGGGAGATGGCGATATAACCCCAAAACAATGTTCAAAGAGTCTGATGTAACCTGAAGATTGTCTGTATATATTTATCTCATAAATTCATCTTGATATATTGGGCTTCTGTTATCATACAAGGTCAAGAAGACACAATCTGGCTTCAGGTAGATTCAAGGCAAATAGAAAATGTCACTTTTGAACAGTGGGAATACATTGTACAGATGCAAATTTTTATAAACAATTTTCTTTGTATTTAAAAACATAAAAATCTATTCATAATAATATGCCATTATTTTACATGATTAGATAGCAATAAAAATTTAAAAATTAAAGTTCTAAACTAAATCCTATATAATAAAACCCTAATATGCAAATTATTCCTGTGAACTTGGAGACCAAGGAAGCAATGTAACATGACAAACGATGGAACATTCTAGTGTTCGTGAAGAGAAGGCCCCTCTTATCTGGCTATGTAGAGATGGACACAAGTGCTACTGTAATGCATATTGTAAAACAGTCTATATACATATCCTGAATTTGGCCTCAATGAGTTATTAGTAGATAAATCAGAAAGATTAATAAGTATATATAGAACAGAATAATTATCAATCTTGATTAAACCACACACAGACTCTACACCTGAAAAATAAAAAGAAAATGCATAAGACAGTATAAAATGCAGATGTGAAATTATAAAGAATTCTAGAATATGTAGCCTTAATTTCAACTGAAGAACTGAAAATAGTATGCAAGGTGTCTTAAGAGCTTAATGGCCTAGGACACATGGTAGAGCTGAATGAAGATGTTGCAACTCTGGGAGAAGAGGGAGGCTGAAATTGTAACAGCTACTTTCAAACATCTCACAGCTTTGCTTTTGGCTAACCTGGGGCTGAAACTGCTAGATTTAGAAAAATATAAAAAGCAAGTATTGCAATTTTGGAATATAAATTACTAGAAGCCTCGGTAGTTATACATCACTGTAGCATTTCTAAATATAATGTGTCTGCCATGTTGGTTACCTGCCAATTTCTTAAAGAGATAATAAAGCCATCATTTTCTACTTTGTCATGTTCAGAATGTATCATAGATTCATGAAGGTTACTAGGTGATTCTTTCCAATAGTAAATATATGCATAGTAGATAACCTTGAATTTTATGTTTTTTTTTTCAGGTAAAAATATGATTAAACTAGATTTAGCCTAAAGCAAAAATTTCACCCATGACTTATTGATATTTTGGGTTGGTTCAATCACTGCAGGGGAATTATATGAGAAAAGCAGCTTATGTCTTCCTAGTGAAATTTAATTTTGCATCCAGTAAGTGGCAAGCAGCACTTCCATTTCACTTTGCAATGTACCAAAGAGCTAGGGGCCTATAAACTCTTGAATCCAAATGTTCCTTTTATCTTGGGGCAATGTTGAGGAACATAAAGGCTTCAACATTCTACATATAATAAAATATGAGGTCCCACTTTAATTAGTGGTCTGGTAACATTTAAAATGTTTTTATGTCAAGGAATAACTGTATATAACAACATAAGTAATAAAAATTTCTCTTTTGAAATGTCTATAGGAGACATTTCAAATGTAACTCATTAAAATAAAAAAAACAATGTAACTCATTATTCACTGTTCTTACATAATAAAATTGAATAAATAGTTGTCAGTGAATTATAAAATTTGTATAAAAATTTTTTGGACTTAATGCTAGATACTTATCTTATAAGTGTAGGTATATATATATACAAAGTAAAGTAAATAATAAATATTTACCTCATTTTGATAGTATTGGTAGCTATATGCAAACATTTAGAAGTATAAGGAGTATGCAAGGGAAGAATATAGGTTTGAGGATAAAACAGATGAGCATATAATTGTTGTATCACCAACTACAAAACCTTAAATAATTAATAATCTGAGTTTCTGTTCCCGCATCAATTTTAAACGGGTAGAAAATTATGCATATCTGTCAGCAAAATTAACACAAAAAGTATGTGTTTTGTAAGGCATTGAATTACATTTGAGATTGCAAAGCATTACAATTGTTTTAAATTTACAATGACTTTATAGCTTTTCTTGTAGAACATTTTCCCAAAGGATCTATGTAGATAAAGTCTTTGTCTATAGTCTTTGTCTTTTCATGAGTCTTAAAGTCAGTAAATAAAGATCAGTGTGTGTTATTAAAAAATAATCTTGAATTTAACTGAGTCTTTTAATCTTGTATTTAGTTACTAAATCAAATCTATGAGAAACCATAGTTTAGACACTGATTGTATATAGATTTGCCAGATAATAGAAAAACCAGTTACATTTGAATTTAAGATATATAACACATGCTTTTCAGGATAAATGTGTCCCACAAAATATCTAGGGCATATTTATCTAAAAAATATATTCCATGTTTATCTGAAATTCTAATTTAAGTGGGTTTCCTGTGTGTATATTTGCTAAATCTGGCAGTCTAACTGTAAAATTCTCATAGTTTGGAAGCATCTAATGCAAGATAGTGCTGCAGAATATCTGTAGTATTGTAGACACTGGACGAGTCTGATTGTCAATTCCCCCTTTTCTTCCTATTAGTGGAGTCATTTAAATTATCTGGATAAGGTTTGCCTCATTTACACAAAGGAGTATAGCAATTCAAAAATTATTTGTAGATACCTATTTCTTAATTGAGTTTGGATATCAAAAATTCTGTAAACTGTAATTAAAATATTCATTTCAAATATGAAATGTGATTTACTGCTATACAAGTGTCTTATTTTAAAGTTACCATAGGTTAATCATAAATATTACATTATAACAATTCTCTAAGTAGCAATTTACCATTTTGGAGATTTTTTCACCACGAGTTCTGAATAAAAAGCCTTTACCTGTGAAAAAATTAAAACTTTTATATCTTGCTATTAATAAAGAGAATATAATCCTTTAAAATGGTTTTAAAATAGCCTTCCATATTAGATGCTTAAAAACACATAATGTTCTAACGAGTAATATCCTACTAGAAAAATCAACAGTGTGATTGCCAAAGCTTTTAAATATAATTTTACATTACATAAATCAATACACAAAGTATATGAATTTTGATAATCTTTACCAGTGTTAAAAAAATTCAAGAAGACCTGAAAATGGAAAGATATCCATTATTTTTTCATAGACTGGTAGACTTAACATTATTAAGATAGCAATATTTCCCAAATTGATCTACAGAATCAATACAATCTCATCTAAGTCCCAGCTGAACCTTTTTCAGAAATTCTCTAGCCAATTCAAAAATTCATATAAAAATTCAAGGAATATAAAATAGTAAATAATGTTGAACAAGAAGAACAAAGTTGAGGACTCACCCTTTGTGATTTCAAGCTTTCTACATAACTACAGTAATCAAGGCAAATGAGGTACTTACCTAAGGACAGACATCTATAGCATTTGGTGGGGGCTTGGAGGAGTAATGGGGGAATAAAGATACATAGGTAACATCATAATCAATAAAGAAATTTTTTAAAAATGAAGAAAAAAAGAATAGCTTTTTCAGCATATTTATGGTTGATTGATTTTAGACAGGGAGTCAAGACAATGAAAGAAAGAAGTCTCTTCAACAAAAAGAGCTGGGGTAACTGGCTAACTACATGCAAAAGAATAAAATCAGATGCCCAGTTCACACCATATGCAAAATATAAATCAAAATTAATATCAAACCTGTGTTCAACACATAAAACTATAAAAATCTTAGAAGAATAGAAGTACATCTTTGAGATATTTGATTAAGCAATTATATCTTAGATAGGATAAAAAAGAGAAGCAACAGAAGAAAAAAATAGGTAAAGTGAACTTTATCAAACTTAAATCTGTGTTTAAAGATATTACAAAGGCCTGGACAGTGTGGCGAAGTGGTTGAATACCAAACTATGAACCAGCAGGTCAAAGTTCGATTTCTATTCAGGGCACACATCTGGGTTGTGGGCTTGATGCCCAGTGTGGGGTGTGCAGGAGGAAGCCAATCAATGATTCTTTCTCATCATTACTCTTTCTATCTCACCCTCTATCTTCCATTCTGAAATCAATAAAAATATTTTAAAAAATAAAATAAAAGATACTTCCAAGAAAATGAAAAGAAAATGGACAGAATGGAAGACAATATTTTCAAATTATATACCTAGTAAGTAACTTGTATATATTTAATATATTCAGAATATATTAAAAAGGTCTATGTTCTATACCAGGACACTAAAAATTGGATAAACATTTGACAGATATTTCTCTCAAAGAAGATATACAAATGGGTAATGAGCGTGTCAAAATATATTCAACATTGTTTATCATTCATTAGGAAATGAAAGTTTAAATCATAATGATGCATAATTCACATACACTAGGATTGCCAACATTAAAAAAAAAATTGGACAACAATGAGTATTGGCAAGGATATGGAGAAATTGTTATCCTCATAAATAATTGGTGGGAATATAAAATTATGTAGCTACTTTGGAAAACAGTTTGGCAGTTCTTCAAAAAGTTATATATAGAGCTACCATAAAACCCAGCATTTGCACTTCTAGGAATATAATCAAAAGACCTAAAAACTTATGTCCATAGAAAAACTTTTACACAAATGTTCATCACAACATTATTAATAATAGCCAAAAACTGGGGGGAAAATCTCATATTTCTATGAACAAATGAATAGATTTCTTAAATACAGTATATCCATGCAATAGAACATTATTTAGCTAATAAATGAATGTACAAATAATATGTGGTACATTAATAAACTTTGAAAATATTCTAAGTGAAAAAAGCCAGACAAAATCCCAACAAATTATATGGTTCCTTTGATAGCATATCTAGAATAACAAAATCAGAGGGACAAAAATAGATTAGTGATATCAAGGGCTGGGAGAGAGAATAATGGAGATTGACTGCTAATGAATATTGAATTTTGTTTTGGTATAATTAAATGTTCTAATACTAGATAGCAGTGATAGTTGTACATTTCTGTGATTATACTAAAAACCACTGAATTATACACTTAAAGGGGTGCATTTGATGGAAGTATAGTTACTCAAAACTTATAAAATTAGAAAAGAATGATTTTGGAAATAGAAATTGTTAAGTTAGTTGATTGATAAATATACATTTTTAAGAGATGCTGACGTAGCTTATAGTTAAGATAGGCATGTAGAAGTTCCCCTGAGAATTTGAAAATCAATGTATCTATGAAATTCTTGCACAATAGAACACTGGATCAAATTAAATTATGCTTAACCAGGCTCTTTTAATGGAGCAGCATCTAGATCACTCTTGACTGTTCTTTTTTTATTTGTTTTGTTTTGTTCTCATAACACTATGCATTTGCATTTTAACTACTTGTCTCTTACATGTAATTCAGTATTTGTATTCCTACATGGGTGTTTACATTCTAGAAGAGCATAATATAATACAAAAAATAAAAATAATAAATTTACATAATCTAATTGTTTATGTTCAATTAAAATTTAAAAATAAGCTTTAACAATCTACTAATAAAAGCCTAGGTAGCCCTCGCACCCTCATGTGACCCTCATGTCATCACAAGATGGCTTCCCCATGTCGTCACAAGATGGCCGCACCACATCTTTACAAGATGGCCACCATAAGATGGCCATCACAAGATGGCTGTCAGGGTAGGGCATCTGGGGGCGATCAGGCAAGCAGAGGAGAGCAGTAGGTGCTATGGACTGCATGTTTGTGTCATTCACATGTTGAGGATCTTTGTAAGAGGTGGGGCCTTTCAGAGGTAGATGCATCATGAGATTGGAGTCCACAAGAATGGGATCAGTGCTATTTTAAAAAGAGACTAGGAGCCAATCTCTGCTAGGGAGAAAGTCCTCAAGGAAAACTGAATTGGTCAGTTCCTTAATCTTGGAACTCTGCTTACAAAATTGTAAGGAAAAAAAAAAAGTCTGTTGTTTAAGCTGCTTCTTGTGTATCTTGTTTTAGCAGC
Organism: Vespertilio murinus; assembly: GCA_963924515.1. Classification (NCBI taxonomy): domain Eukaryota; kingdom Metazoa; phylum Chordata; class Mammalia; order Chiroptera; family Vespertilionidae; genus Vespertilio; species Vespertilio murinus. The sequence goes on along the minus strand of OZ004704.1, from coordinate 141,280,962 downwards.
CTGAGCTGGGCAACAGTAGCATCCTTTATCCTTTTTATACTACTGTATTTGCCGGCATATAAGACGACATTTTGGCCCTGAAAAATATGCCTCCAAGTGGGGGGTAGTCTTATACGGCGAGTATATAACAAACTCTGTATTTTTATTGGAAATTTTAGTGGGTCGTCTTATACACCCAGTCGTCTTATAGGCCGGCAAATACGTATTTTTCAGGGCCAAAAAATCGTCTTATACGCCGGCAAATACGGTATGTCTAAGAAACCCTCTGGGTATGATATTTTTGCAAAGAAGAAGAGCTTACAGTGACATTCCAAGTTTTTATTTTGCTCTCAAGGTTTTCTGATGAATTGTTATGCAGACATACTAATATATAACCTAATTTTTAACTATTACCATATAGAAAAATAGCATAAACCATCTCTGCACAAAAATGTGTATTAGAGAAAATATTAACAATGCAATTGAAAGGAAACAGTGAGAAAAGTAAATTGGACACTATTATCCATAGAAAGAGCTGTCAGTTAGCCAAGATTATAAAGTACTAGAGGCCCGGTGCATGAAATTTGTGCACAGGGTGGAGGGGGTGTCCCTCAGACCAGCCTGCACCTCTACAATCTGGGACCCCTCAAGGGATATCTGACTGCCTGTTTAGGCCACCAGGATTGGACTTAAATGGGCAGTCCAACATCCCTCTCACAATCCAGGACTGCTGACTTACAACTGCTCACCTGCCTGCTTTCCTGATTGCCCCTGCATACTTCTGCCTGCCAGTCTGATCACCCCTAACCATTCCCCTACCAGCCTAATTGATGCATAACTGCTCTCCAGCCAGCCTGTTTGTCCCTAACTGCCCTCCCCTGCAGATTTGATCACCTCCAACTGCCCTCCCTTGCAGGCCTGGGCCCTCCCAACTGCCTTCCCGTGATGGCCATCTTGTGGTGGCCATCTTGTGTCCACATGGGGGCAGGATTTTAGACCACATGGGGGCAGCCATCTTATGTATTGGAGTGATGGTCAATCTGCATATTATTATTTTATTAGATAGGAGAGAAGCCTGGTGCACAGGTGGGGGCACTCTGGTTTTCCCTGAAGGATGTCCCAGATCAGGGTGGGGGTTCCCTTGGGGTGTTAGGCAGCCTCGGCAAGGGGCCTGTGGTGGTTTGCAGGCTGTCCACACCTCCTGGTGACCCAAGCAGAGCCCCTGGCATCTGGAATTTATTTATCTTCTACAACTGAAACTTTGTAGCCTGGAGTGGAGCCAAGCCTCCTGCTTGCTCCATGGCAGCAGCGGTTTCTGTTGGGATTTATGTATCTTCTATAATTGAAAATTTGTAGCCTTAAGTGGAGGCCTGGGCTGGCCAGGGTGTGCAGAAAGCTTGCTTTTCTATTGCAAGAGGCAACCCTTGCCTCCTGCTCTTTCCAGCACCATGGCTGCTGCCATTTTTGTTTGGATTTATGTATCTTCTATCATTGGAACTTTATAGCCTTGAGTGGAGGCCTAGACCAGCAAGGACAGGCAGAAAACTTGGTTTCCTGCATATCCAGGGAAACCCAAGCCCCCCTCCTGCACTCTGTGGCTGTAGCCATCTTGGTTGAGTTTATTTGCATATTCACTTCTGATTGGCTGGTGGGTGTGGCTGGTGGGTGTAGTGGAATGCTGGTTAATTTGCATATTACTCTTTTATTAGATAGGATAAGTTATGAGATTGCAACATAACATTTAAAAATATGAAACATAACTGCTCAGCATTATAAATGTGATAAGAAATTATAAATTATTTTTCAAAAAGTAATCCTAGTATTATAAAGATATTTTAAAATAGTTTGAAAATAGCTCTGTTATTATATGTTAGTATGGCACAAGGAGATATAAAGATCTTACCATTTTAGGAAATCTAAAATTCAATGGTTGAAAGACAGCAGGGAAACAAAATCAATGATTTACTCTCATGATAAATAATTAGGTATAAGAACAGATAGTATCCTTGTTTAACAGGGAAATATAAGCCTCAGATACTCGGAATATCTTTTCCAACTTCAGGAAGTGATTGATCCAGGACTCACAATATTTACTGGAATTTTTGTGGTTTAGACCACTGTAGAGAATATCTTATATTTCGGTTTTCACTTATAGGGTGTGTAGCAAGGTTTATTGTAAGAAATATTTATCCTTCCCTGTAATCATCAGAAATTCAGTAAGAGTGTGCAGACAAGACTTTCCTGTATGCCAGTTGTGCTTGGGGTGACAAAGACAATAGTAATATTCAAACAATATTCAAATAAAGTGTTTTCCATAAAACATTCTATATTTGAAATTTATTTACTCATTGGTTGCAGTCAGATCAGCAAAAGCTGCTTATTCAGATCTCATTGGCCCACTAACAGAATTGTTTACCCAAAACATAATTTCACATGATATTACTAGTTGATATTAAGAAAAATATAAGAAAAAATAGAGTCTCATGAAACTCATTCTACATGTATCTCTTTTAAATATAATTTGAAGATGTTTATTATACATCAGAGAAATTTCTATCTACAATTTGTACAAAAAAGTAATATCTTCTTATTAGCAAATGGTTTGTTTTGTTCTTACCTTTGCAGTAAATTTTTCTAACAAACAATGTTCCTTTTATATCTTTGAAAATAAAACCCTTAAAGCTAAATTTTGCATTGCTTTTTTAGCCATTTTTACATATTTATATATCTTTCCATTCTTATTTGGTTTCTATTATTTTAATTTTGTTTAACATGTTATATTTTAAACATTGTAAATTCTTTAAAAACTTTCTGGAACAAATTATAGCATCAATGTAGAAATAAATGTTTTATAATTCTGACATGAATCCATCTTTAGGTGCTTTCTCAAAATATTAAAGTGATAAAAACAATATGCCTTCAGTTTCCTCATGTAAAAATAGGATTATCAATTACATAACATAGAAGTGACCTAGCATGCAAAATTGTCCTAGACGTAGACCCACACAAGACCTAGACCAGCGCTGCAGGACTCCCCCAATTCCCAGCACACTGTCAAGTCCCCTTGACACTGGGTCCCATACGGTATGTGCCTCACCACAAACCAACCTTTTGGTGACTGGCCTTAGGTCATTACAGCGTTATGACCACTGGTTTTTTTTTATATAGACTAGGAGCCTGTTGCATGAAGATTCATGAAAGACTAGGCCTTCCTTCTTCTGACTTCACTCCTGGGAGCCTGCAAGTCTTCACTCCTGGCCTGAGGGCTGCTCCTGTATATCCCTCTGCCCCTGCCCTCCCCCTCATAGCAGGCATCCTGTAACACCTGGCAGCTCCATGCCTGTGTATGTAAATGAACCAAACATCTTTGTTATGTCGATTTGCATACTCACTCCTTATTGGCTGGTGGGCATTGCAGAGGTACCACCTATTTGCATATTTCTCTTTTATTAGTGTAGACAAGGTTTTTAAAGCTCAAATAATTAAGTCTATATGGACAATTACTCTTTAGCAAAACCACCAATAAATATCCATTTTATTCATACCCACTAATAATATGACCTAATTTAGGAATAAACCTTCCTTGTACAATATCTTCTTCATCACCTGGTTCTCAATAAAACCATGCTTCTCAGACTTTCACATTCATGTCAATCACCTTAAGATCTTATTAAAATGCATTTCTGATTCGGTAGTTATGTGGTTGGGAGTCTGAGATTCTGCATTCTTATGCAGTGATGCTGTTGCTGCTTGCCTGCAAATCACACATGAAAGGGATTAGACTCCCTTTTTGCGAAATAATTTGTTGTTAGCTACCTGAGCAGGAAGAATTTTATAGGTACTCTCAAAAAGGAAAATATATATATATATATAAGGACCTGTAACCACATTTGCATCCTGATATTAAAAATAAATACAAAAAGCCAGCAGTTTTAAACCCTACATTTAATTATTGATCTGAAATTATCCTATGTTTGATAAGGTGAATATTTACATAGTAGAATTCATTAAATAAAAATTATATGTGTATATTAACCTAAGAAATGAATAAGTAAACATCTTTACCATGAGGGGGAAAAATACAAGGAAAAAGAGGAACAAAAAAAAGAATTTGCTAACATCACAATCAGAGTTTGAGTTACTGAATTTCAGTATATTTAAAAATAAGTTCTGGAATTTAGGCTGTATAGTTAGCTAAAAGAAGGCCTGATTGTTTATGCATTTTGTTTTGGTTTAAACAAATCTGTTGGCATTCTGCAAAGAGAAACAGAGACAAATGGTTTAAACAGACCTCCGCTCTGTGTTTCAGTACACTGCCATAAAACAAGTTAGATGAAATTAAGCATGCAGCAAGATGGAAAAATTTTGCTGGCGTTATCACAAGTGCTTACCATAAATATATTATAGTACATGCAGAAGACTGCATGGAAAACTACTGCTATCAAACTGTGAATTGATTCCATCCTACTTTTCATAGAAGCTGCTTTTGTTTGTTTATTTTGATTTGCTTTGTTTTGTGTGATTATCATTCACAACTGAAATATGCAGACAAACACACCATTAATTCTCTCCATTATTTGCAAAGCATTAATGAGGAATTATGTAAACACTGATATTTTTAATGAAGACAGCTTTCCTTTTAGTGAATTTACTGAGGCAGGAGGGATTGAAGTATTTCATGTTTTAAAAATAAGTCTCTAGAAAAAAAAATATACCTACTTTGACACTAGATTATTATCTTCCTAGGGGATTTTCATTTTATTCATCTTTGGAACCTCAGAGCCTAGCATATTTATAAATAATCATTTGTTAAATCATTGCTTCTTCATGCTGTATCATATAACAAAAAATTCAAATTCACAAGTCTCATTAATGCTATATTAAATGCAGTTTCTGTTATTTAGAGTAGCTTTGAAACCTAATTATAGAAGAATATAACAGTGAAGTAGGAAGTTATGACAGAAACACATTGCCGTATACATTTTTATATTATAGATACAAGAGTCGTATGATCAATGGGAAATTCAAACTTTTTATTTCTGTATTTAATTTCACAAAATATGTAGAACCACCCTTGACTTCTAACAAATATTTTATTATATTGTTTTCATGATGGCTGGGGTTTCTGTTCTGGCCTTTTATTTAATCAAAAAGAAGTTTAGACTCTGAGTTAAACACTCAAAAATGTTTTTCTTCCCAACTTTATCAGTCTTTTATTCTTCTCTCTTGATGATTAATGATAGACATAATATCTGCATATTTCTATAAATTACTTTCAAAGACTAGTTGTGCAAATAATTGTACCAATGAATAAGATTCAAGCCTGATTTCATAATGTTCATAATCTAATTATTACTATCAGACTTTTCATTGTTTTCTGAACTTGTAGTTCATCATGTTGCCACAAGTAAAAGTCTCATTTCTTGATTCACTCAGTTTTTTGTTTACTAATATTTTATCTTCTTTGTATTTGCATTTTTAACAGTTCCACTAATTTTATACTTTAAATTCACATTGGCCTTCACTATTTACTAAGTATTTCAACACTAAGCACAAACTCAGCAGAAGCACTGTAAACTGGTGAGTAAATGTGTCTCTCTCTGGGCTATAAAATAAGATTCGCAGGGAAGGCACTTAAAATGTACATGGGAAAATAGTACAAAACTCGACTTGAAAAAGTAAAAAAAATATTGAGTAATGATACCAGATATTATTTATAAGATCCCTTTAATCAAAATTGTGCACATTGATTCATTAATAAAGATAAAATGGAAAAGAATAACACATTTTAAAGTACATTTAAGCTTTTTAGAAGTGAAAAGATAGCAAATAAATTAATGGGAAATGAAGGATGTTTATTAAAGTGGTGTTGGGTAATTGGATACTCATATGGAAACATTAAAATTTGATCTAGTTCAAATGTAACATGTAAGAAAATAAATAATTTATAAGTGGATTAGAGATTTAGAAGTAAAAAAAAATATTATTGCTAGAAAAATTAGGGCAATTTCTCTACAAAATGTTGTCAGAAAATATTTCAAAATAAGGCTCAAATTCAGAAATAATAATACAAAATATTAACACACATGACTAAAAAGAAATTGTAAAATATCACATATAAAAATACAGCAAGATAAAAGTAAAATCTACATGGAATACTTAGGAATAATTGTAATGATATCACAGAGTTTTCATATGCTGAATATCTTTTTAAGAATAGACCCAGAGAAAGAGAAACAGTGATCAGACTCTAACATCAGAGGGAAAGTAGGGGAGAGTGGGGGAAAGGGGAAGAGATCAACCAAAGGACTTGTGTGCATGCACATGGGCCTAGCCAGTGGCCATGGACAACAGGGGGGTGGGGGAATATGTAGGGAGGGGTTTGGGATGGGAATGGGGGGATAAGGACAATTATGTGATACCATAATCAATAAAAATAAATTTTAAAAATTAAATTTTTAGCTGGCTATCTTGATGGGGCATCTCCAAAAGTTGTGGAGCAAAGGCAAGTGAACGACCACTGGAACAGACCAAATTAAAATTTAGGGAGCCTTTATTAGCTGGCTGGCTGGCCGCCCAGCCAACTAGCTTATAAAGACTGTTCTGCCTTTCTCCATGAAGGGAGTCCAGAGAGCAGCAGTGACCTTTGTGCAGAACCACTGTTAAACCCATTAATTACATCCTGTTTTTGCAGAACAAGTAACCCAAGATAAAACAGTTTTTCCCGAGCAATGTCAGAGTCATGCATTGATGAGCATGCTATTCACAGAGTCATCCTGCTCTTCAGAGAGCTCACAGTGTTCTATGAAAAAAGGCCTACGTGCTGGGAAGGGGCCATGAGATCGTATCTCAAAACCTGGCCTAGTGTCAGCACTGACAACTCTATCTGGGGCATAGTCCAAGGCCTCTCTAGAAGAATGCTCAAAAATTCCCACTCTGCAACACTAGGAAGAAGTCGATGCTTCTCCAGTGGGTTACAGACCTTCCTACTTACCAATGAGCAAATGTGGATCTGCCTGGAGCTATTAAAAGAAATCTTATCCTGGAGGATCCTTTGGAAGGGCAAGGAGATCTTGAGGAAACATGAACTGCCAAATATCTTAGACTATGTGTATTGAAAAGCAGTTGGCTAGAGAAAGTATGGGGGGAAAAAAAACTATAGTTGGAAGTTTCTATCAGAATCTTTGTCAAGAATCCACCAACAAAAATGCCCAGAGAGACTCATCAATTGAACATCTGACAATAACACCCAGATTGGAAGACCATCCCTGCTCCTTCCCTAATCCATCCCAGAAGGTCTGAAATCTCGGCTGGTATGGTGTTTTGGAGTTGGAGGGCAGTAACCTGCTTAGAAAGCCCCTCTGCCCACTCCAGGATTCCAAGCTTATGTTAGGCTTGAGGTATAGAATGGAAAAGTTTTTATGTTTTTGAAGCATTAAAATGACATAGGACAGAGCTTTTAATTTGTTTACTCAAGGCTGTGTATGTGTGTGTATGCGACTGAAGAGTATTTGAAAAGCAATACATCCTGCTCAAAATTTCATCCAAGTTTGGTAGACATAGTGACCAGAAGTCAGATTTGTGAAAAGAAGAGGGAAAAAATGAAATTGTTGTGTTTGCTCTTTAGCACAGTTTATTTAAACATTTTATAACAAGTTGTAAATATGTAAGTGTAAGAGATACCACACTTACTTGTCTCAGATCTATTTGTGGAATATCTAAAAGAACCAAAGAGAATGACAAAGCATTAGTTCTAATATTATTCTCATGAACTAAAGTAATAAAATAAGTGCCCACTAAAGGTCTAAGACTTCTCAACATAAGGATGTTTGCATGTTTTTATTATATTCTACTTTATAAGGCTGGCTGTGTATGTATGAGAGGGAGGGAGAGTGGGGGAAAGGGAGAGAAACTGAGACTTCATGAGAATACATTCATACGTTAAAGGAGAAGATATGTGGGGGAATATGAAGTGAACCTGGATCTGAATCTCATGGAGTTACACAGAGTGAACTTTCAACTTCTCATCATGGAAATTCACAAAGGGCTGATGGAGGAGCTGATCTCATAAATATGAATCTCTGAACTACTGTTCCACAAAGACAAAGCAAGGATCAGCCAAAGAACAGCAGAGAAGGCACGCTGGCATTCAGTGAATGCACTGACTGGTTTTGTGTGTGTGTGTGTGTGTGTGTGTGTGTGTGTGTGTGTGTGTGTGTGTGTTTTACAGTGTTATTCAATGTGTTACCTCTGTCATGCTGAGACCTGCATAAAAATGAAATGCCATACTTCACTACCCTTCCAGTCAGTGGCACAGTTTATTTTCTTGTCTTCTGATAGAGTTCACAAATGTAATAACTACACTTTAACCTGTTCTCTATACTCCCTTTCAGCCTTCTATTCATCTCTCTCTCTCTCTCTCTCTCTCTCTCTCTCTTTCTCTCTCTCTCTCTCTCTCTCTCGCCAGGATTGCAGGAAATGCCTCATTTTAGGTTTTCTATGAAGACTAATACACAAGAAAAGCAAACCAAGATATTATCTATCATTTAGAAATGGGCAAGGGGCAATCAGACCATTTTAATGGAGGCAAAATTGGGGGGGTGCTTCCTTGCTATTGTGGTATTTACTGTGTTCTTTTGGATGAGGCAAGTTAGGCTGGAATAAATAGAGTAGTTTGTGTTGAAAAGTACTAGTATATTATGATTCTTCTGATCAGTGCCCATTAAAAAAATAATCCAACCCTTCATAAAAAATATTTTTTCATGCAAATACTGATAAAATGGGACTGATTTTTCAGCTAATTAACAATTACAGTGATGAATTTGAGTGTTTCTGCTTTGATGCATGTTACTATAATTAATAATGACTTCACAGGTCTCCACATGTTTTCTAAATAACAATGACAATATCATTAATGAAGTGCATTGCTGTACAGATTTTTTGGAAGTTGGGAAACAATAAAGTTCAGGCAATATTTCTAAAGAAATGTCAATGGCTGGTGGGGCCAATAATGCTTCATTTACATTCTCACTAAGGTCGGAATAGGCAGCAAACTGCATCTGAGTTACTTTTAAGCATGCAGACAAGCATATTAATAGCAAATTGAAAGAGTGAGTTTGTTCCTGTCCCATGCTGTACACCTTTCACCTCTTTGATTAAAAACACAGCTTGTAAGAACAAATCATTGTTAATCTCAGAGAAAATGTTTCTAACATTGAATTATTTAAATACTAATTACAGTGCTTTGCCTACAAATAATCAACTGGAACTTTTAACTAGATGATGTTTAATTCTCTTTTGAAATACCAAGTGTCTCTCACTCCCATAGTTCTTGCATCTCAATAAGTAAACAACATCAGAATATGTACTTTAGAAGAAGCAGGAGATTGACAATTCCTGAAATTAATTTTCTATCATATTCCATTAATTCTCTGTGGCATTAGAATGCAAGAACATACTGTTATCCTGTGTACTCATAAAAATTCCAATACTAGATACATTTGATATGAATGTACTCCCATTATAATCTTTAGAATTTCATCAGAATGCATTTCAAGCCATTTTATCTTTCCTCTTGCAAAAAAATTATGAGATGGTGCATAGTTAAATCACTCTCTCAGTGAAAATTTTCCAAGTGTTGATAAAAATATACTTTTAGGTTGAAATACTAAGAAGCTGCTCCTTTTTTTTCAATTCTCACTCTAGAATATTTTTTCCATTGGTTTCTTGAGAGAGTGAGAGGGAGGAAGGAGGTGGGGAGAGAGGGAAAGAAACATCAATGTGAAGAGACATATAGATTGGATGCCTCTCACATGTGTTCCTACCAGGGCTGGGGAACCTATGATCCAGGCATCCAACCCACGACTCTGGTACACCGGCCAACGCTCTAATCACTAACCCACAATGGCCAGGGCTAGGAGGTTACTCTTAACTAAGTCTTGGTGTGCATGAGGATGATCTAAGATGTCTATAAATATATATATATTTCTGGGCTCTACCTATAGATTTTTGGATTAAATACTTTGGCAGAAGGTCTCACACTTTGCATTTCAATGGTCACTCCTGTGATTCTGTTACACTTACAAAAACACATTTTGAGAATTTGCTTTTTTCATTACAAGAGCAATACTTTCAAATAGACATATAATCCTTAATACCATAGTCATGTTTCCAATTCTTTTGAATGTGACAGTGTATTTTATTTTATCCTTCCTTTCCTATAGTCTTTCTCACAACTCTGCTTATCTCCTTATTCTGTGCTTATATGCCTACAATACCTACCTGGTTGGCTTTCCTATGCCATTTTACTTCATGTAAATGTATTATAAATATTTACATTAAAATAATTCTTAAGCCTATTTATTATCTGATGAACTACATTACTGTCAATGTGATTATACATGATTAACACAATAGCTTTCAAATGTTGTGACTATGACTCAGAATAAGAATGATTCCTGTCTTGCCGGTTAGACTGTTGTTCTGTGCATTAAAGGATCTTAGGTTCAATTCCTGTCAAAGGAATTGGGTTGCAGGTTCAATCCCTGGCCCTGGATAGGGAGGTTGTGGGATGCAACCAACTGATGTTCATCATCTCTCTCTCATATCAATGCTTCTCTGTCTCCCCTCTCTCTGTCTTCCCCTTCCAACCTCCTTTCCACCCACTCTGAAAATCAAGGGAAGAACTATCCTTGGGAGAGAATTAAATAAATAAATAAATAAATAAATAAATAAATAATGCTTCTTTAAACACATAAACATTCCAAATAAATAAGTAAATAAATAAATCAAATTGTTGATAAAATCACTAAATTGACCAACAAATGCTTTTTTTTGTTATTGCTGTTTTTTGACTAATTGATTTTTAGAGAGAGTCGAAGGAATAAGAGCCACACATAGAGAAACACGGGTGTTAAAGAGACACACCAATTGGTTGCCTCCTGCAATTGAGCTTGCAACCAAGGTATGTGGTTGACTTGAATTGAACCTCCCAAGAACCTTCAGTCTGCAGACTGAAGCTCTAACCACTGAACAAAGCCAGCTAGATGGGTTTTGATTTGCATTTTGAGTGTTGATCACAGATATCATTGACCTCTCTCCAGCATCCTTTTTTGTGTGACTTTATTTTTTTAATTGCTACTCATCATTAAGGAACTCATCACAGGAAAATGTAAATTTATTTGATAATGAAACAGAAAGCTTAGTTAGTTATGTTCTGCTTTAGCTGAGGACTAGAACACTACAAATACACTATATATCCTATATAATAAAACCCTAATATGAAAATTGATCAAATGGCAGAATGACCGTCGCTGTAATGCTCACTGATCACCAGGGGTAAACACTCAATGCAGGAGCTGCCCAGCTCCTGCGTTGAGCTTATGTCACCTGCCAGGGAGGTGACTGGCAGTGGTAATGGGGGTTGGAGGTCCTGGCCATTGGGTGGCACCAGACCTCCAGCCAAAGCCCCCCCCCCCTGATCACCCTGCCTGCTGGTCACCCTCCAGAAGTGGTGGCAGCTGGAGTGCCAGGGCGGCCAGCCAAGGTGGGTTGCCCCACTCACCAGTCACCCCACAGATGGCCCTGATGGATAACCAGGCCTAGGGACACTACACTATATATTAGGAACAGTCTCTTAGACTTAAAATTGAAAACCTGGCAAGGCTACTCTTCCACTGAAAAACAACAACAACAGGATGATGCAGTGATAATGTGCATGGGCTCTGGTTTGCACACTTTATGGTCAGCCCTGAATCTGACACGTATACCTGTGTGACAAAGCCAACTACTCAACTTCTCTCTGCTTCAGTTTTTCCACCCATAAGATGAAGAAAATGGTACTCCTGCCTTAGGAGGATCACATTATGTACTACATTTTATGTAATCCGGGTAAAAAAAAAATGTAGCTGCCCTTATAATAGCAAGATGCCTTTCACCTGTAGGAAAAGTATGGTCACAGGTGCACGCAGCGTCCCGGATTGTGAGAGGCATGTCCAACTGCGGGTTTAGGCCTGACATCGCCTGAGGTGTCCCAGATTGTGAGAGGGAGCTGAGGAAGCTCCACCAATCCCCCTGAACCCCGGTACATGAATTTCGAGCACCAGGGCCTCTAGTTATTTTTCTAATAATTTATTCTATAAATATTATAGTACAAATGATCAGATTTATATCCTTAAAGAGATTATGATTTTCTCATTCATCAATAACCTTCATTCTTTCGGTTGTTTGATAGTTTCAGCACTTTCATTTACCTACTTACATCAGTACTTACATCTATATATTTTTACTAATAAATACTTCCCCCAAGGAAGTCAGTACCATGGACATAATATAATCTGTATTTCATAGAACGTCAGGGTTTTGAGGTATGTGAGAAGCCAACTATTCCTCTGATTCATGAATTTCTTCAACAACGTCTCTGGTAGACATTGATTGCAGTTGGGACATACCCAGGGAGAAGAGAAGCAATTATCAGAACAAAAAAATTTGAAGTTATCTCAAAGAGACTATGAAAACAAACTAGAGCAAAACTTTTCTGGAAAAAAATATGCGCACAATTAAATGTTAAAAGTAGGATTTAAAATAGAATTAACAGGTTTAGAAAAAAAGAAATAAAATATAAATACAGTAAGTAGATTGGTGTTAAGATCCTCTTTTTAAAATACGTTTTTTATTGATTTCAGAGAGATGATGGGTGAGGGAGATGGAGAGAGAAACATCAGTGATGAGAGAGAATCATTGATCAGCTGCTTCTGCATGCCCCCTACTTGGGATGGAGCCTGAAACATGGGCATGTGCCCTCACCTGGAATCTAACCGTGAACTTCTGGTTGGTAGGTTGATGCTCAACCACTGAGCCACACCTGCAGGGCTTCTTTTTTAACTTGTTCTGTTGTAGATCCTTGAATCTATCACTCAGTAATTCACATTATTTATCCCCCCTCAACTCTAGATTTTCATCTTTAAACATGAAGTCCTTGAACTAGATTCTAATAATGAATACACTGACCTCCTCTTAGTTAAAGCAGAATCTCTCATATGGTAAGTGTATTTCAGCAGGTAATCTAAGCTGGCAATATTTTTCCATTTCCAAACTTTTAAATTTTATAGTCTTTGCTTACCTTTGCTTTTTTTGTTTCTAATATGACTTTTAATACTTATACATTTATGTCATGGGCTTGTGAAAGTAGTTTGTAGTGGTTGATTCTTCAGGTCTCAAGTTGTAAATGTTTTTACTATCTTCCCCCTGAAATTTTGGGGTTGGATACTTTTCACTGTCTATTTTCAAGATCTAGATTAGATGGCAACATTATGTAATCTTTCCTATAAGTTCAACTGGAGAGCTTTTTATGTCATGGAACCTATCTGCGGTATAACTTTATTTTTCAGCATCTAAAAATGAATTATAGGACATGGTAGTTCTGGCATTTTCACTGGTAGGAAATATAATTCTTTCCGTGTTAATTAGTTTAAGAAATACATTGTTGACATTTACTTCAGTGAACAAAACAAACAATAAAAAGGCAAAAGATGAAAATATAATATTTGTGATACAGAGTCAACTGATATAAAACAATTGGCAAGTATCATATTTTTATCAATACATTATTTTTTTATATTAACTACTAGAGGCCCAGTGCACAAATTCTTGCAAGGGTGGGGTCCAGTGGCCTGCCCCGATCAGGTTTGGGAGGGTGATCAGGGGTGGGCCTGGCCCAGGGAGGTTCCACAGGCGGTTGGCCTGCTGGTTCCATCCCCTGGTCTAACTCCAAGTCAAAGGGACAATTTGCATATTAGCCTTTTATTATATAGGATTACCATTATGAATCAAGTATAATGCTTCCTCAATTAAATTAAAATTAAGTCTGCTATTCAAAAAGTGGCTTAGAAAAAATATATTTTTAAAAATATGTTTTTATTGATTTCAAGTAAAGGGAGAAACATCAATGATGAGAGAGAATAATCAATTGGCTGCCTCCTACACACCCCACACTGGGGATTGAGCCTGCAACCTATATCCTAACTAGGAATAGAACCATGTATCCTGACCAGGAATGGAACCATGTATTCCTGGCTCATGGGTCAACACTCAACTGATAGACACACCAGCCAGGAAAAAATTAATTCTTATGAAGTTGTCTAATGAATTGATTATTTCACTTCAATAAGATTGTAACATATTTCTTGGCTGTAAGACAGTATTTTTAAAGATATAGTCTCAGTGAGAAGTTTCTGAATCTGATATATTAATTCCTTATTGGTTTATATGCTGACTTGATAGAAAATGCATTTTCTTTTAGATAAAATAATAACAGATTACAGATAAGCTAACAATGGATATTAATGACATATAAGTAGAATTTAACATTTGAATAATTTATTAAAAACTGAGTCTTCTCATTCAGTATATTTATAATAGATCTGTAAAATTCTTTGTAATATCAAGCCTTCAAGTCATTTCTTTCAACATATAAATATGCCACACAGATGTATTTGCAATTCATGCATTTGAAGTTTTAGGATTTTTCATTATCAAATTTTCAGATGACTAATAATATGAATTTGTCAGATAAATGCATATACATATATGATTGATGAATTATATTTCATAACTCTTTTAAGTTTAACTTTTTTTTCTAATGGGATGGATGGACTTAAAGCTCAAAAATACTTTGAACATAAATAAATATAAATTCATTCTAAATCACTATGCATTTGGCAGTCATTCTCATGACATCTTCTCATACTGTTAAAAATGTTTCCACTGAAGAGTAAACAGGCTAACAACCCACTATGAAATAATTCTAAATGGAATTTTTAGTTACTCAGCTGTGCACTCATGGATTTTGATCATTTAAGTGGGAAGGCCTATTTATAAGGAATATGATTACAGTTAAGAAAAAACAATCAAGTCAGAGTTATAGTAGCCTTTATTTTAAAGTAACCACTTTTATTGTTTCATACAAAGAAAACGAATAATTTTGTTTACTTCTGATGGTTTAATTGGTGTGGATTTATGATATATTCATTAACTTAACTTTCCCTGTCAAATGGATTGCACCCTGAAGTAGCATCCCGAGGGCAGGGCAGTGTAAGCGATGTGCCACCATGCAAAGGAAAAGTGTTCCATCAGTGACATTGCTCAAATTGACAAGTATGCTTTCTTTTAACTGTTTTTATTGTTAAATTTTTTAACGTAAGACACATATTACATATATATATATATATATATATATATATATATATATAATTGATTTTTTTACAGAGAGGAAGAGAGAGGGACAGAGAGCTAGAAGCATCGATGAGAGAGAAACATTGACCACCAGGGATGTGCCTGCAATCAATGTACATGCCCTTGACTGGAATCGAACCTGGGACCTTTCAGTCCACAGGCAGACGCTCTATCCACTGAGCCAAACCGGTTTCAGTTTACATGTATTCTTGATACTTCCATAACTTATATTGTACAGTTATTAAGATGAAATAAAATGTGTGTGGACCTGGGTATTTTGGTATTATACCCACATTCCTTGTTTTAAAAATATTAAGAAATCCTAGATATAACTGCAATTTTAACATTTGAATTATATTTTCTCTGTAATATTATGATATGATTTTACAGGAGAAACCCAAGACTGTCTTCATTTGTTTAATTTGAATTGTAACAGGAGTAGTGATTCAAATACCTTCAGAAGATATCTGAAACGAAACATTTGTCAAATTCATCCTAAGGAGGATAATTTTGTTCTAAACTTTCCAAATAATTAGCTCTTAACTAGTACATGTACTATAAACTTTAAAAGGTGCTAACTTTAATGAAATAAGTCATTCCTATTTAAAATATTTGAAAGAGTTCAAGTATATAATAGCCAAACTGCCTGGCCCCATGGCTCAGTGGTTGCACATTGACCTATGAACCAGGAGGTCATGGTTAACCTCCCTGACAGGGCACATGCCCAGGTTGCCAGTTTGATCCCCAGTGTTGGGTGGGCAAATTCTCATCATTGATGATTCTCTCTCTCTCTCTCTCTACCTCATTGGAAAAAAAATAAAATATGCCAATTGTAATAAGATATTTTACAAATGCAAATTATTTGTTTATTTTATATATTTTTTATTGATTTTTTTGAAGTTTAGGTCATACTTTACATATAGACAGATTACACAACTAAGCAAATAAATACTATCTCTATTTTAAATAAGCAAGTTGCCCCGCAGGTGTTGCTCAGTGGTTGAGCATTGACTTATGAATGAGGAGGTCACACATATTTGGGTTACAGGCTCTATCCCCAGTACAGGGGTGCAGGAGACAGCCAATTACTGTTTCTCTTTCATCGTTAATGTTTGTATCCATCTCTCCCTGTCCTGTCCTCTCTGGAATGAATAAAAATACATATTTAAAAAAAATAAAATAAGCATGTCTATGTCTACTGATGACTGATGATATTGAACCCAATTTTATGTATTTTTTGTCAATTTGGATATCCTCCCTCTAAGCCTTCTGTCAATTTCAACAATTATCTTATTGACATTTTTATTGATTGAACAGGTCTTGTGCATGAATTATGCACATTGAAAGAAAATTAATTAGAAGAAATATTTTAATATCACTACTTGCCCTTTTTCTGTAATAGAAGTAGCAGAAATGAAAGAAAATTAGTAAAATGCATATGAATATATATATATATATATATATATATATATATATATATATAACCTTAATATTCAAATAGACCCAATGGTAGAACAACTGAACAACCAAACAACCAGTTGCTATGATGTGAGCTGACCACCAGGGGTGCCCACAGAACATGGGGGCATTCGTAGCAGGCAACAGAGCATGAAACATGGTGGGCATCGGCTGTGGTGGGATGGTGGAGCAGGTGAGTGGAGACACCTGACCAAGGTGGGGCGCCGGTTGTTGTCATTGAGGTGTGCCTCTGGTGGTTACTGAAAATTCTTTGCTCGCACGTGCCACAGTCCCACCTGGCTCTACTTGCACTGCTGCCAGCGTTGGAGTTGCCACTTGTACCCGCTGCCACCACCCAGGACCAGGCCCAATTGCACAGTGCCATCAGTGGGTGCAAGCAACGGCTGCCAGCCCCAATTGCCCATCAGAGCTTCTCAACCTCCCCCTGCTTCTGAGGGGCCATCGCAGCAGCAGCTGCTGCTTACCCCCACTGATGGCACCATCCCTGCTCACACAGTGCGGAGTGATTGAGGCTGGTGCTGTCAGTGCATGGGAGCAGGGGAGGTGGGAGCAGGGCTGTCAGCAGACTGGGGACCAAGGGCTGCAGTGGGAGGGGTAAGGTGGGGGTGCAGAGAATGGGCCAAGACCTGCCCCTGGGCCCACTTTAGCTTCATTGACCACAGGTACATAAATTTGTGCACTGGCCCCTAGTAATACATAAATTGATTAATAAATAAATAATAACATGATATAACAACAACAAAGACATGATAAAAAAAGAACAAAAACATGAAATAAAAACAATATTGATAAAAACAATGACTGATAAATTAATTAAACTTATTCTAACACTGCAGCCAGTGTCAGATGGGGCAAATCAATTATTGGAATCAGAACAAGGTCTCCTCTGCAGATCCTGTTGATACTTCAGCTTTGATTATGTTAAGTCACAATCTTTTGATAATAAATCTAGTACCATTACAAAGACCCCATTTACTATTAAGATTTCTCAATAGGCCAAAACCGGTTTGGATCAGTGGATAGAGCGTCAACCTGCGGCCTGAAAGGTCCCAGGTTCGATTCCGGTCAAGGGCATGTACCTTGGTTGCGGGCACATCCCCAGTGGGGGTTGTGCAGGAGGCAGCTGATCGATGTTTCTCTCTCATTGATGTTTCTAACTCTCTATCTCTCTCCCTTACTCTCTGTAAAAAATCAATAAAATATATTTTTTTTAAATTCTCAACAGCATGATGATTGCACCTACTCTCAATTCTAATTTATGACACAGCATTCCCAAAGGAGTAATACTTTTAAGATATTCAATGGGAAAATTTTCCTTTTTGGCATCTTCCTTTAAATCTAGAATTATTGTCGATCACACTGTCATCTCTGAGCCTTAATCCAATATCTGTTCCCATTCTTTTTCCCCACGTGGGGTAAGAATAGGCTACGTCATTGCATCTAATGTGGAAAAGAGGATGTTGATTTGTTTCATTTTAGTGGCATTTGGATTATTGGGATCTGGTTAACAATGAATGAGCAAGTCATTTTCAAAAGGAGGTCCTCCATCTTCATTTCTGAAAATGACACCAACTTTGGTTACACAGGGATACTAATATCTACCTGGATCACTATTACGATCATATTTAATTGCCATGTTACTTCTGTGCACCACTGCTGCTTTCTTTCAGCTTCAGAATGTCAAAAACAAAACAAAACAAAAACAAAAATTCACAATCAGCTATGACAAATTGAAACACATGCATGTGATTGGTGCCATCAAAAGCATGTATCATTCATGCGCTAGTCAACTTAGCCTTTTATGTTTATACAACTAACTTGCCTAATTAGACCTGCTTTCTGATTTAGCTAAATTTTTTCCAGCCCAGTGAAGCACCCCCGCTTCTCTTTCAGGTAATTGTCAGCAGCACAGCAGAAAATATCAACACAAAGCAGATTATTATTGTAGATCAAGCAGGGAAAACAAAGGGTAAACTATTTAACTGCAGTTTGACTATATTCTGCACAGTGAGAAAACCTGAAGTCATTTTCAAGGTCCACCATTTCTTACTTCTTTTCTCTCAGGTCAAGTTTCTAAGCTTTTGAAATCTCCATTTTCCAGCTAATGAAAAGAAAATAGGATTCCACTGAGTCTCCTGTCTACCTACTCCAGGACTTCTGTGAGGATTAAGTGAGATGAGGCATGGGAAAATGCTTCATAGATATTTGGTTACAGTGTAAAGTGTTTTAGCCTAAGGCTAGTCATGCCTAGGGAGAGGAAGCCAGTTGTTGTTACTTGACATCATTACCCAGACAGTAGGACACTTAGCTTATCAAACTTTAATCTAGATCAGTGGTTCTCAACCTTTCTAATGCTGCGTTCGACCCTTTAATACAGTTCCTCATGTTGTGGTGACCCCGAACCATAAAATTATTTTCATTGCTACTTCATAACTGTAATTTTGCTACTGTTAATGAATTATAATGTAAATATCTGGGTTTTCTGATGGTCTTAGGCTCTACAGCAGTGGTTCTCAACCTGTGGGTCATGACGTTGAAAACTACTAGATGAGTCACCTAAGACCATTATGATTCATTAACAGTAGCAAAATTACATATATATATATATATATATATATATATATATATATATTCGCATGGAACTACAAAAATCCCTGAACAATCCTGAGAGGAAGGAATGAAACTGCAGGCACCACTCCCTAACTTCAAATTATACTACTAAGCAACAAAAATCAAAGCAGCAAGGTATTGGTAGAAAAGCAGACACACAAACCAATGGAACAGGATTGAGAGCCCAGAAATAAATCCACATATATATGGGCAAGTAATTTTTGCAAAGGAGCCAAAAACATACAATGGAGAAAAGAACGTCTCTTCAATAAATGGTGCTGAGAAAATTGGAAAGACACATGAAACTACACTGTTAGTTGTCCCCATGTGCAAATATAAATATTAGCTTAAAATGAACAAAAGACCTAAACATAAGACCTGAAACAATGAATTATGTAGAAGAAAACATAGGTACTAAACTTATGCACCTTTGGTCTTAGAAAGCATTTTATGTATTTGACCCCAGAAGCAGGAGAAGTAAAAGCAAGAATGAATGAATAGGACTATATCAAACTAAAAGGCTCTGTACAACAAAAGAAACCATCAATAAAACAAAAAGCAACCAACTGGATGGGAGAACATACTTGCAAACAACAACTCCAATGAGGGGTTAATGTTCAATGTATATAAAAAATTATACAACTCAATAATAACACCAAATAATATAATAAAAAAATGGACAAAGGACCTGAAGAAACACTTTTCTCAAGAAGACATACAAATGGCCAACAGATATATTTTTAAAAATGCTCAACTTTATTAGCTATTAGGGAAATGCAAATCAAAACTAGGAGATATTACCTTATACCTGTTAAAATGGCTATTGTCAACAAGACAAAAATAAATGTTGGAGAAGAAGAGCAAAAGGAACACTCATTCACTGTTCATGGAGATGTAAACTGATACAGCCACTATAAAAAGCAGTATGGAGGTTCCTCAAAACTTAATAATAGAGTTACCATATGACCCAGCAACCCCCCTTTTGGGGTCTCTAGTCTTATAAGATCATTAATCCCATTCATGAGGATTCCACCCCTATGACCTAATTACACATGTGAATGTCAAGATAATATTTGTTATACTGCAGTAATAATCCCTCCAAATGGAATGGTTTGCAATAAAAAGGTATGTGTTCATCCCATGTGTAGATCTAGGGTTCTACTTTTTGTTCCTTTCTCCTGATCCAGAATGGTGAAGAGTACACCACCTAGATCATTGTAGGTGACCATGGCAGAGGGGGGAAAAGCAAGGTGATTTATTTGTTGTCCCTTAAAACTTCTGCCTAAAGTATACCATGTTCTTAGCAGTATTACTACCAATAGCTAAAACATAAAAGCATCTGAAAATATTCATTAGTAGATAAATGGGTAAGCAAAATATGGTATATACATGCAATGGGATACATGTTGCAGCATATGGTAAGTATGTGTTTTTCTCTTAAGTCTAAAATACTTGGGTATTTTTGAGACTCTGCTTTCAATTCTTTGGGGTAAATACTCATAAGTAGTATTGTTGAACCACATGGTAACTCTATTTTTAAGTCTTTGAAGAACCACCACACTGTTTCTCACAGCAGCTGTACTATTTACATTTTCACCAACAGTAAATAAGGATTCTATTCTCTCCAAATTGTCATTAACAGTTGTTTTTATTTCTTGTTTTATTATTTTTTATAATAGACATTCTAATGGGTTGAGGTAGTATGTCATTGTAGTTTTGAATTTCATTTACTTGATGATTAGTAATGTTGAGCATCTTTTCATGTGCATATTGGTCATTTGTATTTCTTCTTTTGAGAAATGTCTATTTGAGACATTTGGTCATTTTTGAATCAGGCTGCTTTGTTTTATTTACTGTTAACTTTTACTAGTAGATCTCCACATACTTCGGGTAATAAACCTTTATCAAATATAACATTTGCAGATATTTTTTTCTCATTCTGTGGGTTACCTTTTTACTCTGTTGGTGCTATGCCTTGATGCACAATTTTCAAATTTAAAAAAAATTATATATCAAATTTTCCTTCCCCCACCCCCGTTTTCTCTGCTATTGGTGACATACCCAATAAATTATTGCCAAATCTAATGTCATGAAGGTTTTCTGCTATGTTTTATCCTCCTAAGAATTTATATTTTTAGGTCTTACATTTACCTGTTAGATCCATTTTGAGTTAATTTTTATATATGCTGTTAGGTAAGTGTCCAACTTGATTCTTGTGCATGCAGATATCTAGTTTCCCCAGTGCCATTTGTAGACAAAACTGACCTTTCCCTATTGAATGGTTTGAGTACCTTTGAAATCAAATAACATATTTATCTGTGGGAAAATAGTATATGTTTTAGCCTTTATGGTTCATCATAAATGTCCTTCTGAGAACATGGTAAGTACGAGTATGCATGTTTCTGTTGTATCGATATGTGTTTTATCAGGAACACAGAGTGATGTTAAGTATTCTGAATAGAAAATAATATAGAAAATTGAGGTTTATTATGAATGTGGAGAAGATGGGGAAGCAAAGCACAGGAAAGACAGAGAAGTTGCCACCATAAGTTTAGGGAAGCAGAGCTGAACATCTTGGTAGGATTCAATGAACAAAGTTATTGTCAAAAGCTAGCTATTGCCTTTAAAAAAATGGTTTCAGAGAGGAAGGGATGGGATATATATATATGTATATATATACATATATACATATATATATATATATATATATATATATATATATATATATATAATGTCAATGATGAGAGAGAATCATTGATCAGCTGCCTCCTGCACACCACAGGATTGATCCTGCCACCCGGGCATGTGCCCTACCAGGAATCTAACCTATGACCTCTTGGTTCATTGGTTGGTGCTCAACCACTGAGCCAAGCTGGCCAGGCTGGAGACTATTGCCTTTTTAAAGAATTTTCCAGGGAACCTTGTTCCACTTTTCTCTGTCAGAAGTGATGCAGTGGTTGTTCTCAAGTCTCACCAAGAAGCAGCTGTGAATCTCACGTCTGCTCACTGTGTTTTTGTAACCACTTCTAGGGATTAATGACCCTTGCTTCTTTTCTCCTTTCTAAAAGAGGATTCTGAGGCATATAGTTCCAAACTTCTCTAATATTACCTAGAGATTTTAAAAGGATATGATGATTATGCTGAATTGCTAACAGATAATTGAGACTTCCTGCCAATTTGAAATTAGATGTAGTTGTAGCATTTCTTTTGACCAATGAAATCCAAAAAAAATATGGTCTCAATCCTGGGTAGCATAGTACTCTAACCTTCCCCCACACTCACTTTTCCTGGCACAGGATACTGAAATCTGTGTCAAGATGGACCTCCACCAGCATGTGTTTCAGAGTTATTATAATGAGCAATGCTGCCACATTAGACATTATATGAGCAAGGAATTACATTATGTTGTGGAAACTCACTATCCTGATTAGTTTATACAAAAATGTGTACATACATGCACCCCCACTTCCCCTCCACACACACACACACCATCTCTGTGGCTTAAGGCAAGAGGGATTATTTATTATTTCACATCATGTTACTCTCAGGTTCCCGAGGGTTTTCTGTTTTGTGCCATCCCCACTCTAGGACCCAGGCTGATACTATTTAATGTTGCCAATCATACTAATAGAGGGGGGAAATAACTAGTTGTTATTGTTTTTTTATTCAGAAATGGCACGAGGCATGTTGGCTAAATTTTATTGGACAAAGCAAATCACAAAAATGCACTTATCTACCAAAATGCAGGAAGTGTAATCCTATCATGAGCCTGGAAGAAAAAACAAACTAACATATCTATTAATATTTCTAATGATTGCCACAGTGGCGTGAAACTGGAAGAGATAATAAATGGCAATTATAGGTTCTGAAAGGATTTACACAAATTAGAAAGATAAGCTGGGATGCAGGATGTAAAACTTGAGGGGCATACAAATAAAGTTCTATATTTAGTTCCCTCCAAATGAACTTTTTAAGTTGTAAACAAACTGGACAAACCAAGTAACAAACCAAACCCACAAAGCAGTTTCAGTAATAATAATAATAATAATAATAATAATAATAATAAACAAATTAAAAACAAAATTCAAGTGTCTCTTAAAGAGAAAGATCCCCAGTCATACATACATATCTTTTTATTTCATTTTGTTTTCTATTTCTTTAAATTAAACTTATTGGGGTGACATTACTTATATTTAAAGGCTATCCTTATTCTTATACATTGCTGAGGCAATCCTGCCATTTCTGAACACCCCATTGTAAGGAGAATAAAAATATTCCATACTGAGACTTAATTAAAGATATTTAGACACATTTTTGGAAAGTAAAGTAAAGGGATATTATTAAAAAAAACTGAAAATAATTATTCTGTAGAATAAATATCTCATAAGTTAATAATATCTATTTGAAGATACTTGGCAGAGAATGATGCTTGTTCCTTATTCAAAGAAAAGAAAACAGTCAATAAAAGTAATAAGAGGAATTTTAGTGTAGTAGGAGGAAGAATTTTTAGATATTCTTCAAAGCAAAGAAATGAACAAAGGAAAAGAAAACAATGAAGGAAGTCATCCCTAGTAGAAAATTCCATCTATACCATGATTAACAAAGGAAATGTTCAGTATAGAGCACTGTCATCTTAATGTTACTAAAATATTCTTATTGTGTGAGACTTCTTTTATCTGAAATAGTTAGAGATTGTGCTATGTCATATATTCAAAGAACCAAGGTATATTCAAAGAACCAAGGTATAAGTAAGGTAGAATAAATAGCAAGATAAAAGGAAACTAATTTTAAATTTCAGATCATTTTTATTTTCCTGCTTATCGTGTTAAGTAGTTTCATATACAATTATTACATTATCTGAGCAAAGAAACATGACTCTCATATTTTCAAACCTTAAGAATCAGGCTAAAACAAAGATAAATTATACTTTAGGCAAGTGAAAATATTGGCAATGGTTAGAGTTCATTTTTTTATTAAAGTACATGTGAAAATGAGAGGTCAATTTTTTTGTAATATATTTTATTGATTTTTTACAGAGAGGAAGAGAGAGGGATAGAGAGTCAGAAACATCGGTGAGAGAGAATCATCGATCAGCTGCCTCTTGCACATGCCCTTGACCGGAATCGAACTTGGGACCCTTCAGTCCGCAGACCAATGCTCTATCCACTGAGCAAAACTGGTTTCGGCAAGAGAGGTCAATTTTTTGAAACTTATAAGCATGTTTTAAAAAAATTGACATAAAACATTTGTTCTTCCAAATGTTTTAATATATTTGTTCGTTCTTAAAGTATGGAATAGCTATGAAGCCATCATATATTTTTGCTTGGAATATACTTTAAACAAGCAAAAGTAATCCAAATATTATGGACACAGCATTGCCTTAATATTTATCTTTATAAAAGTAAGAAAATGATTTTTAGTAGAATCACACTTTCATTAACACGTTCTCATAATCACATAATGTAGTTAATGTCACACTTAATTTTTTATAAGAACATACATTAATAAGGAGTTCCTTTAAAAGGATTTGTGCCTTTGCTATATAAACAATAGCTACATGATAAGTCAAGGTTAAGAATAAAATATTCTTTTACAGAATCGTAAAATGGTTGTGCAGTCAGTCTTAAAATGCCTAATACTCAGGTGAATAAATAAACCATGTCTATTTAGTTCATATAACCTTGAACAAAAAGTTGTTTCTGTTAATCAGTATTACAGGATTAACCCTCAATTCAAAATAATTGTTGAGATTTATGTAGCAGATTTGAAGAGTGTGTTGATGATAAGAAGATTGTGGTTAGTTCAGGCTGCTAGAACAAAATTCCGCAGACCACACAGCTTATTCACAACAGGCATTAATTGCTCAGAGTTCTGAAAGCTACAATGGTGACGATCAAAGCACCAGCATGGCCAACTTCTGTTGAGGGCCCTCCCCCGAGTTCCCAGCTGGGACTCCCTCCAGGTCCTCACGCAGTGGAAGGAGTGAGGGATCTCTAGGAGCAGAGCACTAATGCCATTCGCCAGGGCTCACCCACATGGCTGAAGCACTTCCAAAGGCCCTGACTCCTCATCCCATTTAGGGGATAGGATTTCAGTATGTGAATTATGCATTTTTTTTACATAGTCAAAGCCAGCCTAAAACTCTGCTACATTTTTGTTGCAGCATACATTTATGTTTTCTACCAAAGTAACAATGAAAACTCAAGTTTTATTACTAGTAAAGGAAATAGACCACATGAAAGGTGACTGCTTTGATATTATATCCAGTATCAATATCAATTATGAGTGTGAAATATGGAGGTAGAAAATATTTGAATATGTACTCATACTTTAACCTAAAGGAAACCTTAATTGAAATATCTTCAAAGAGAGGAATTATTATGTTAACATAAGTGAAATTCAGGAAGCCAATACTTACACAGATATATGTACAACATTACAAACAGATGCTCAACTTCAAGAATTCACAGATGACATGAGAATGAAACTTGAATTGGGTCTGTGCCAACTAGGATAATATTCCACAACCTAAAAAGTGAATTTGTTTAATAAGTCAGTTGTAGGTCCTATATTCCATGGATGCTGTATGCTCTCCACTTATTAACATGTAGAATCATTAAAACAAACAAATCACAAAACAGAAAACAGAGAAAAGAGTAGTATATTATATACCACAAAGAATTTAAAGTATTTGCATGATTGCAATAACTTTTTCAATTACTTGAACAATTCTTCAGTTCACAGTAATTATCCCAATCACTTTGTAGCTGTTGCTCAAATACTAATTTAGACTGAAATGATGCTGCTACATAGCAAACAATATGTATTTTGAAGTTATAATCTTTTATTTCTTCATTCTAAGAGTGAGCTAAAAAGCCTGAATTTGATTAATTAATCATAAACTTTGTATTATTATAATTATTTGTGGAATAAAAAAGTGACATTTGGTTTCATCCCAAAGGATTCTACAATGCAATTGGGGAATTAAGACTTAGGGAAAACAAAAAAACAGAACAACAACAACAAAAAAACCCCAAGAAAACAAAACCTGCTATTTTATCAAATAATATTCAAGTTGCAAGATTCTTTAAATACTATAAAATTGACCTCTTCACTTTGCACAATCAATAAAAGCAAAAAAAAAATGTTTATGAACACTCTCAAAGTCATTCAGAAATTAACAACCAAGATAAGAAAAAGACCTAGGTGGGAGGCAGAATGTGGAGAGCAATATTATTGAAAGTATAGTATTTTTTAGAAATGACCACTACATTTCATAACAGGATGACTCACCTTTAAACTCACTGAGCCTCACTTGCTTCTTACATAATCTTATTAGGGTCTGAATTGTGTCCCCTCCATAATTCCTGTGTTAAAATTCTAATCCCCAGTACCTCAGTAGCTATGCTAATAAAAGAAAAATGCAAATTGACCATCACTCTACTTTGACCACCAGCCAATCAGAGTGAGTATGCAAAATAATCCAACTAAGATGACAGCCATCACAGAACTAGAGTGAGCTAGAGGCTTTGGTTGCCCCTGGCAATGGAGGAAGCTAAGTTTCCTACCGGCCCTGGCCTACCCTGGCCTCAGCTGAAGGCTACAAAGTTTCAATTATAGAAGATGAATAAATCCCAGATACCTGCTTTCAGCTGGCCCTGGCCACTGCTTGGGTGGCCAGGTGGCATGGCCAGCCTGTAAACCACCACAGACCCCCCCACCCAGGCTGCCCCACACCCCAAGGGAATTCACACCTTGATCTGGGACACCCTTCAAGGCAACCAGCCAGCCCCTACCTGTGTACCAGGCCTCTATCCTATCTAATAAAAGAGTAATATGCAGATTAACCATCACTCCAACACACAAGATGGCTTCCCCCATGTGGTCAAAGATCCTGCCCCCATGTGTACACAAAATGGCCACCACAAGATGGCCAGCAGGGGAGGGCAGTTGTGGGTGATCAGGCTAGCAAAAAAGGGCAGTTGAGAGGGACTAGGTCTGCAAGGAAGGGTAGTTGGGGGCAATCAAGTCTGCAAGGGAGGGCAGTTAGGAGTGACTGGGCCTACAGGGAAGGGCAGTTTGTGGGGAGGGGACCCAGGCCTACAGGGGAGGGCAGTTGGGTGGGACCAGGCCTGCAGGCGAAGGTAGTTGGGACAGGGGGGAAACCAGATCAGCAGGGGAGAGCAGTGGGGAGCAATGAGGCTGGCAGGGAAGGACAGTTAAGGCTGACTGGGTTAGCAGGGGAGGATAGTTGGGAGGGACCAGACCTATAAGGCAGGGCAGTTGAGGGAGACCAGACTAGTAGGGGAGGGCAATGAGGGGTGACCAGGCCAGTAGGGGAGGGCAGTTAGGGGCAATTGGGCTGGCAGGGGAGCAGTTAAGCATCAATCAGACTGGCAGGGGAGTGGTAAGGGGGTGATCGGGATGACAGGGTGAAGCTGTTAGGGGCAATCAGGAAGGTGAGCAGTTGGGAGCCAGCAGTCCTGGATTGTGAGAGGGATCCCAGATTGGAGAGGATACAGGCTGGGCTGAGGAACTCCCTGCCCCCATGCATGTATATTGTGCACCAGGCCTCTAGTATGACTGTATTTGAATATTGGGCTTTTAAAGAGGCAATTAAGGTAAAAATAGGGCATGTAATGATTGAGTTTTTAAGGATGTAATTAATGTAAAATTAGGTTATGTGATTTGGGTCATAATCCAGTGTAACTGCTTCCTTCTAACAAAAGGAAGTTGGGACACAGGCACACTCAGAAGAAGACCATGTGAAGACAGAGGAAGAAGACAGGTGAAGGAGGTGAGTGGGGGAAAAAGAGGACATATGTAATACTTTCAACAATAAAGATAAAGTTTAAAAAGAACAAGGAGAGAGGCCCTTAGAAAAAACAACAACCCTGCCAACATTTTTATCTTAAGTTTCTAGTTTCTAGAATTGGAAGGAAATAAATGGCTGTTGTTTAAGCCAGCCTGTCTGTGATACTGTTAC
This sequence comes from Vespertilio murinus, assembly GCA_963924515.1. NCBI lineage: Eukaryota > Metazoa > Chordata > Mammalia > Chiroptera > Vespertilionidae > Vespertilio > Vespertilio murinus. The sequence goes on along the minus strand of OZ004704.1, from coordinate 141,252,677 downwards.
GGCAGCCCTTGCAAGCTAACATACCTCCTAAAGCATAGAGTTGTCATGATGACTAAATAGGATTATACATGTAAACCACTTGGCATTTAAAAGGCGAGCAATCAGTTTTAGTTACTTTTTTATCTCTAATTCTCCCCCTCCAGGAAAAATAAAAATGCCAGAGATGAAGAATGCCCCACATATCTGGAAAAAGTCAATAGGCAGAAAGTTTATAGATGAAAATGCTTAATAGTATCAAACCTGAAAAGAAGGAAAATAGGGAGTTAACCAACGAGATAATTATACTTATCTTTTCAGAACCATCTGATGACCTTAGCAAAATGAGCTGAAGTCACATCTCTGATTTGATTCGAAAATTACAGAAATGAACTTGTGTTCATCTTCTTAAATATGGGTTCAAAGAGTCATGAAAGAGTTAAATAAGGATCCACTGAATTTTGTCTTAGCATTTATAATTACTAACTAAAAGGACAGAAGTCATCACTTATGAGAGCATTATATGTGAACATTATTAAGTACCCCCAAAGCTTATGAGATAACAAAAAATAACAAAATCAACCTACTCTTAACTTTTCAGGTTTCAAAAATGTTCTTTATGATTTTTTATTTGTGTAATAAATTTACTCATTGACTAATTATTATTGACTAGAGATAATTACCTTTAAAAAATCCTTTATTTTTTTATGCATATTCTAGGACTCTTCAGAGAGCCTTCAGTATTAACTAGGTAAATACCTTTAGACATTGTCTCAAGATAGATTAATTTAAAATAAACAGATACCATTAATCTGAGCATTAATCTAGTCAGACAGACATTTCTGCTGAAGTGTGCAGTTGCACACTGCTGAGCCATCATGCTGGGATGCAGAATAGAGCTCTGACATTTGAGTTTAGTAAAATGTGTCCCCCAGGTTTCCAAGAGATGAAAAGGCAAATTTGACATAGAAAATATTTTGTCTTTGTTGACCATGCACACCTTCAACAACAGAGCTATATCAGGAGGGCCATAATGTATGCCAAGAAAGGTGTCCTTTATTTATAGAATGGCTTTTACTTGTGAAAAGGTAAAGTATGGTAAACAATAACAGTTATCTTATTTATTTGTTAATTAATTAAAATTCTCACCAGAGGACATGATTAAGAGAGAGGAAGGGAAGAAGGGAGGGAAGGAGTGAGGTGGGGAAGGGGGTTAGGGAGAGAGAGAAACATTGCCTTTTAAACACACCCAGACTGGGGATTGAACCTACAATCCAGGCATGGGCCCTGACCAGGAATGAAACCTTTTGGTGCCTGGGACGACGCTCCAGCCAACAGTCACTCTAGCCCGGCAGCAATAACAGTTCTCCAAAAAATACTCATGTCTTAGTTTGGTTTTTGTTTTTAAATAATGAATATTTCCTGCATGTATATTGTACAAATAGGAAAGATAAACTAAAACCAAAAATCTAGCAGTAAGCACATTAGAACATGATTCTAATTTTAAGTTAGATCAGTCTCTGTTCACTGATTATTGGATCATTGAGTGAGACCTTGGGAAGAATAAGAGAACCTTACAAACTGGACAATGAACACCAGTTGCTCTTTTAAAGAGTTATCTGATTCTCCGGGATAGATGATAACTGTAGTGACCCATACAACTTCAGGTAGTGTATCATTTGGCTTTTGTTAGTACATCTGGAAAGAGAAGCTTAGAGATTTCCCAGAAAGATGACTTATCTAGGAAGGAATTTGTGTCTATTTCTCAAATAATTTGTGGATTTTGAACACAAAGGAGAAATATAGTACCTTTTTCACACGTTGTTATGCTTGTCATACATTGACACTTACGTATGTGTTAAATTATCTTTTCAAAGTTGTGGTAGCTTAAGACAATGACATTTAAAATGTAATTCTAATATAATTATAATAGAGAATTAAGAGTAAAATAATAATAATATAAGTTATCTGACAACTTTGAATTAAATGTCTAACAGAACTCTTTGAATTATGATTTTTAACCCCATGTGCATAATTTAGAGATAACTGACAAATTAAAATACCATTTCTTGGTCTTTTATCATGTGTAAGTCACAATATCCAACACCTTAGAAGTTGATGGTGATTTTTTATCAATACTTCATAGGTAAAATAACTGAGTCTTAGTGTGGGGAATAATTTACCCAAAGACCTAAGTGTTAGGGTTTAGATTTCCATACCTGAATTGAAAGCTATGTTTTTTAGATTACAGAACTAAGGCCTTTAACCAAGATGATTGAGTCTAAATCCCTAGAAAAGAAAAATGAAAATACCCAACATATAATGGACAAAATGGAAGTTTATTCTTACTTTGGGAGAGCTAGTTTTCTTAAAAATCCTCACAATCTTCTTTTTTATTTGTACTTAAAAATGTCTAAGAAAGGTTAGTCTCTCTAAATAATGCTGCACATTTCAGTGATTCATGTTTGAACAACACACACAAGCACACACATATACATTCACATATTTGTGTGTATATATAGATAAAGAAGAGTGAGATAATAAATACACACACACACACACACACACACACACACACACACACACACACTGAGTGGCCAGATTATTATGATCTCTGAATGCATAATAATCTGGCCGCTCAGTGTATATCCTATGTAATAAAAGGCTAATATGCATATTGTCCCTTCAATCAGGAGTTGGACTAGAAGGTAGGCCAGCCAACCACCCATGCATGGATTCATGCATCAGGTCTCTAATTATATATACTGAGTGGCCATATTATTATGCATTCAGAGATCATAATAAACTGGCCACTCAATGTGTATATACCGTGTTTCCCCCAAAATAAAACATCCTCCGAAAATAAGACCTACTTACAGATTTCCTTCTGAGTGAAATATAAGGCATCCCCCCGAAAATAAGGCCCCCAGACTCTGTCTCAGAATGAAAATTAATTTATAATAAACTGGTCGCTAAGGCCGCCCTGACTGGCGTCTAGCAACCAGTGACGTTACGTGGAGTCCTGGCATCACTGCTGTGTGGACGTGGAGCAGAGTTCCAAGTGGGCATTGAGCACGGGGCGGGAGAGAGGAGGAGACTTTCACAGATGTGTATAGAACAGGAGGATTAGAGTGGACGGGACATGGCGAAGGTGGTGAATGTTGGTCTGTCTCTGGTGACACTACCTGATGCACATGGCCACCTTCATGATGCCTGAAGGTTCTCAGTCAGTGGCAGACCCTGCTCCAGCCCAGATCCAGGCCCCAGCAAACCCAGTGAAGACCCCAGGCAGGCCCCAGGGGGTAAATGTCTGATAGAGGAGTATGGGGGGGATGTCTGGTGAAGGTGTTCAGTGGCACAGGGGTGGGAGGAGGGGGATCACTTAAAATGACACAGGAGGATCAGAGGGAGCAATCAAAATGACACAGGAAGATCAGAGGAGACAATCAAAATGACACAGGAGGATCAAAAGGGGTTACTAAAATGGTAATCCCCCCCCTCTAATTCTCCTGTGCCATTTTGATTCCCCCCTCTGATCTCCCCTGTGTCATTTTAAGTGATCCCCCTCCCCCCACCTTGATACCCCTGGTTCAGCAGACAGAAGCCTGTTATGGGGAGACCCCCAGAGAAGACCACCAAGATGTCAGATCAAAATTTATGCCTTTATTAATGAATTCAAATCCGGGCTCTCCCCCTACTGTCCCAGCAGTGAGAAAAGAAAAGAAAAAGAGAGAGAGAGAGAGAGAGAGAGAGAGAGAGAGAGAGAGAGAGAGAGAGAGAAGAGAGAGAGAGAGAGCGCGAGCCCCGAGCACACAGGAAAACCTGCTTTTATCCTTATTTTGAGGCTTATCTATTTGTCAAATTCTGATTGGTTAATCTTTAAAAACACTAGTCTATGAGCTAAAGTTTGTATAACAGGAAAGCTGAATGCTATTCCTCTACCATTATAGTTTGCTTTGAGACCTTGGTTTATTGTGATTTAGGCTAGCTGGCAGTTGTTTTGCAACAGTGGGGGGAGGTATAGCTGACTAGGCAGAGTTCTTTGTCTGTCCTAGGGTCATAGTGACCCATCACACTATGAGCTATGAGAAATTCCACTAGTACAGTAACATCATTAAAAGTTTGCACAACACCTGGGGCGGGGGGCTTATTTTCAGTTTAAGCGGTTTCTGTTTTGACCTGGTCTGTTCTGTTTGTGCTGCCTTGCGATTACTTGGAATAGGACATGCCTGGGGGTTGGGGATTGGAAACAGAGTCAGCTTTATGACTAACATAAAGCACATCATGCTACATTCTTTGTTGTGGGTCTGGTTGTTCATTCCTCCCCTAGGAGCCCACCTTGACAGGGTCCTGCCAGCTATAACAAAGCCCAGCTGACAGAAAGTGGGCACTAGGTGAGGGGTGAGCTCTGAGCTCTGAGCCACCGCAGCACGACTTGGGACACCCCAAGCGGACAGACACTGGGCTGGGGGATGCTCAGAGCCACCACCACGAGGCTTGGGACCCCGGTCCAGCAGACAGAAGCCCAGCTGACAGAAAGCATGGCTGCTAGGCTGGGGGCATGCCCCTGGCAGCCCCCCTCAGTGTGGCTTGGGGTATTTCCCAGCCCAGTAGACAGAAGCCCTGCAGGCACAATTGGGTCCTCTATACATGAGCTGCAGAGGAAGCACCTTTTCTGAAGGCTCATTGGCTAAGCTCTCTGTAAGCTGCCTCTCACAGTATTATTGGTAACTTGAGTAATAAGAATCCAGGAAGGTGATCTAGAGTTTTTCCACCACATTCCTGGAGGAAAACTAAGATCTGCTGCTGGAGGGGCTAAGAAATGTCATATCCTGCCTTAGCCAGTTTGTCTCAGTGGATAATGCCTCACCCTGCAGACCACAGGGTCTGGGTTCAATTCTGATCAAGGTCATATACCTAGGTTGCAGGCTCCTCCCTGGCCAGGGCTCATGCAGAAGGCAACCAATCAAAGTGTCCCTTTCACATTGATATTTCTCTCTCTAAAAATCTATGGAAACAAACCCTCAGGTGAGGAAGAAGAAAGAAAGAAAGAAAGAAAGAAAGAAAGAAAGAAAGAAAGAAAGAAAGAAAGAAAGAAGGAAGGAAGGAAGGAAGGAAGGAAGGAAGGAAGGAAGGAAGGAAGGAAGGAAGGAAGGAAGGAAGGAAAGAAGGAAGAAAGGAAAGAAAAGAAAAGAAAGAAAGAAAGAAAGAAAGAAAGAAAGAAAGAAAGAAAGAAAGAAAGAAAGAAAGGAAGGAAGGAAGAAAGGAAGAAAGAAAGGAAGAAAGAAAGAAATGCATATCCTATGAAAGGCATATCTTGAAAGTGCCTAAATAAAGTTGTCATTTTTTTTTTCACGGTGAAGGGACTGGAGTCCATGTTGATGAAAACTCCTTGGCAGCTATGACAGTGGCAGCAGCAGCAGGGTGATGGGGCTGGTGCCTTCCCCTGATGAGCCCAGTCACCTCCACAGAGGAAGGCCAGGCTGCGGCTTAGGCCCACTTCCCGTCAGTAGGACATCTCCTGAGGGCTCCCAGTCTGTGAGAGGGGGCAGGCTTGGCTGAGGGACACCCACATCCCAGTGCACAAATTTCATGCATTGGACCTCTAGTGCATAAATGAGAATTCAGTATAATAAATAACATCTCCAATCTAACTTACTTTTTAACTCTGTAATATTCACTCTGATTCTAATATTTTATTTAATTTAAAGGAACATTATATGGAATTGCAAGTGTTTTTCATTAATCAAACTAGAGGCCTGGTGCACAAATTCTTGCATGGGAGGGGTCCTTCTGTGTGGCCTGCAGGCATCAAGTTGAAACCCACAGTTCAATGCTGCCTGCAGCTCCTACCTGCTGCTCCCACTCATCCAGGCCCAACTGTGCCTGTCTCGGGATTGCGCCCAATCATTCCCAATTGGGAAAGGCTTGAGCTGCCACAGCAGTGCTCGCCAGCCACAAGCCCTGCTTCTTGTGCCCTCCCAAGGGGAGTGGACTACAGGATCAGGCTGAAACCAGTTCTCTGACATCTCCCAAGCGGTCCAGGATTGTAAACAGATGCAGGCCAGGCTGAGAGACCCCAATGGTGCATGATGGGGCTAAGAAGGGACCATGGGAGGGCTTCAGAGCATGTCTGGCCTATCTCACTCAGTCCTAATCAGCCATAGCTTAGCAGCAAGCTAACCTACCAGTCAGAGCATCTTTCCTCTGGTGGTCAATGCATGTCATAGCAAGGGATTGAACAGCCTTAGCATATTATTAGCATATTATTTTTGATTGGTTGTTTGGTTGTTCTGCTATTTGGTCTATTTGCATATTACCCTTTTATTACATAGGATAATTTTTGTGTTAAGTAAGCATTGTTAGGGCCAATTCTGTTGGAAAGATGAAAGGTCTCATGCATTAAAATTTCATTCCCTTGGTACTAGATCCATTGATTTTTCTTAATAAATGCTTATAAACATGAATTTAACAACTTTTTAGAGGCAAGCATATAATTTAGTATTGACATTCAGAAATCTATATCTAGAAATGGAACATTTCTATTTTTTTTAAATGACCAAAATAGAAAGATCTGGAACATTTCTTGTTATTTATGATTGTATTCATTTACTCATGTTCTGCTTCAAAGCAGAGCATGAGTAATTCATTGCAAAAATCCACAGAGGATTTCTTGCAATTATAATTGAACCTTTTTGTCTTTATCAAATTCTTAGGAAACAAACAAACAAAACAAAACAAAAAGATGATTGATTTTGAACCCAGGGAATTATATTAAGTGTCAAACATCAAGACATATTTCTTTATTGAGAAAGACACTATCCAATATACATTGGAATAAAAGATCATGGATATTCTATTACATTTTTATGAAATAAGTTTTCTTCCCTCCTGGTCTTTCTCCATGAATTTTAGTCTTACATTTTTTATATATGCAAGACTTAATTATTTGATATAAGATAGGGAAAGGAGCCAATTTACCTGCCAGTGAAAAAGCTTTAATTACTCTCGTCTTTGACTTGCTCCTCAACCTCACAGCCTAGAGAATTTGATATAAGCATTTTCATTTAATTCCATGGAATCAAAAATTAATTAATATTTCCCTGTACCCCTTCTCTGCACGCATTTCCCCAGAGTTTCAACTGTGAAATGGGCTTTTCTGATGTCAGTCCCAAGAGAAAAAGAAAGAATCTATGCACTATTGATAGAAATTTATTTCTTGATAACATAATTTACCTTGCTATTTAAAGGGCTAGTGAAATACACGTAAGTACTATATATGCAGTTAAGAACAGACACTGGAAGTAAATTGCTGGATTTGAATCCAGTTTCTGTCAGTTACTAGTTGTGTGACCCTTCTGTGTCTCCATTGTGTCATCTTTAAAATATGGATTAAAATTTTAGCTGCAGTATTAAATACAGTATTACTGATATCAGACAAAGTTGTGGAAGTCCTCTTCTCCAGGGAGTGCTTACGATATCCCGAGGGAAGAATTTTCTGAGACATGCACAGGAAAAGTAGTTATTCTTATTTGAGTGGAATCAAATCCCTGCATTTATAAAGTCCCATTTCCCTTAATCTTGTCATGGAAATGTAGCTGGGGTTTCAGTAAAGCTAGAAGCAAAGCCAGTTTCCTTCCCATGTTGGCGACGAATCCAAAACAGCATCAGGCTAGTTGGGGTCCAAGAGTCCATTGTGTGTAGGGGGTCTGTATGGCTAAGGGCCACACAGGAAAGTGGCATGAAGCCAAGTAGGAGCCATGAGCCTAGTGTGCCAAGGGGAACCAAAAAAGCAAGCTTCCTTGTTCAGGGGATTATACATCCAAAATCTGCCTGTGCTTACAGTGGCCAACCCATTCTGGCCAATGAGCTCTGTTCCCAGGTATGACTGACGGTAAGCACTTTCCCTTAGTCATCCCAACTTTACTGGGTATGCTTCTATCATCCTTTTGTCCAGTTCATGTATCAGTGGGGGTCCCTCAGCCTGGCCTGCAGGGATTGGGCTGAAACCAGCTCTCTGACATCTTCTGAAGGGACTCAGATTTTGAGAGGGTGCAGGCCAGGCCAAAGGACCTCACTAGTGCATGATTGGGGCCTGGGAAGGGACCCCTGGGGAGCTCCAGGGTGTGTGGAGCCCATCTTGCTCAGTTCCAATCCACTGGACCCCAGCAGCAAGCTAACCTACCAGTCGGAGCATCTGCCCCCTGGTGGTCAGTGAGCATCATAGATACCAGTCAAATTGTGGGACACTTAGCATATTAGGCTTTTATTATATAGGATTAGCTAATTGTAAGGCTAAATGAGTTAATAAAGGTAGGCATTTAGAGTATCTGACCTTACTGTACTCTTTCAAGGTTTGCTATTACATTATTATATTACTAGAGGCCTGATGCACAAAATTCTTGCAAGAGTAGGCCTTCCTTCCCCTGGCTGCTGGCACTGGCTTCCCTCTGACACCCAGGACCTGGGCTTCCCTCCAGCCACCAGCAGGCACCCAAGACCCAGGCTTCCCTCGAAGCCTTGACTTCATCTGGAAGGTCATCTGAAGAGATATCTGGTCTAATTAGCATATTATGTTTTTATTATTATAGATTTTATTAATTTGAAAAATTCATTTATTATTATATAATGTCTGTTTCTATATATGATCAATTGATTTTTTTAAGGACAGGTTTTATTAAGGTAATTCTGCTTGTAGCACTGCAAGAAGACAGTTTCATGCATTATCCCATTTAAAAAATATAAAAAAGGAACTGCCACCCCTAAGCAGATAAAATTTTTGAATCACAGTTATTTGATTTAACCCATCATTTAACTCTGCTTACATAGATAAAAGTGGAAGTACATTTACTCTGGTAACAAGGTTTGGTGTAGTTGATAAATAATAATTTCATTGGTTTTCTGGGACATGGAAACTTATTACAGCTGGGCTGCATTTAGTATAAATTCTATTTCTGTATTTTTTAAATCAATTGTGTCTTATTATATGTGTATGAAAGACAGATACTAAAAGGACTTTGGATAGATAATTAATACAAAAATTAGCAAAATTTTAGTTTGACTGGGTCAGCAAATTTTTATGCACTCCTAAAATACTAAGGCATTTTACAAAAGCAATGTCAGCATATTTTTATGTATACTTTTTGGTGGGTGGAGAAATATGCCTTTTTGTATCTTGTTATATATATATATATATATATATATATATATATATATATTTAGTTTACATTTTAAATTATTGGTTAATACTCCTAATTCAATTCCATAAAAATGTGGATTTTCTGTTTTGCATAAATGTTATCAATTTGCGCCAAATCACAAAGAACTTAGATTAAATGAACTGAATTCATTTTTTCTTTTTGATAGTAGAAACTCTAATAACATTTTACACAAATATGCTGCAAGGCAAAAGTTTCCATTGTTTACTTAAACTTCTGACCATTGAGGCAAAAATTTGAACTTAATCTTGGTCCACCTACATTTGGTTATAACTTAGTTACTTATTTTTTAAAATATATTTTTGTTGATTTTAGAGAGGAAGGGAGGAGAGATAGAAACATAATGGTGACAATCATTGATTGGCTGCCTCATACACGTCCCCTACGGGAGATTTAGCTCACAAACTGTGCATGTGCCCAGACCAGGAATCCCAAACGATGAGCTCCTGGTTCTTAAATCAATGCTCAACCACTGAGCCTACTGCTGGGCTTAACTTGCTTATACTTAGTGACACACAAACAAATTTTATTGAAGTACAATTTTGATTTTATTTCTGAATTTCACTATCTTTATATCTTCATTATACATTTTAAATACAAAGGATAACTAAGAAGTATTTACAGTTAACAAAGAAATTTGTTATTAATATGTATATGGGAAGAGCTATCATAAAATATTAAAAATACCATTGAATTATAGTTTATATACAATAGAAATTATATCTTAAGTTGTGCTTGAACCAAGGTAAATGGGATGACATATCCTGTCTTCTGGCATGGGAAAATTTATGTTTTTCTGACTGTTGAATAGAGTTTCTTATCAATAGATTAATAGGAATTATTCTTCATGAAATCTCAAAACTAAACATGTGGCTGGTGTGGTTCAGTTGGTTGAGCATCTTCTGATGCACTAGGAGGTCACCAGTTCAATTCCCAGTCAGGGTACATGCTCGGGTTGCAGTCTCCATCCCCAGTAGGGGGAGTGCAGGAGGAAGCCAACTAATCAATCAATGTTTCTGTCTCTCCCTCTCTGAAATCAATAAAATAAAAAAAGAAGACAAAAAAACACTGAACATGAAACTTAAGGCCTACCTTCAAGATTTCCCCCTGCGCTGAAACCGGTTTGGCTCAGAGGGTTGAGTGTTGGCCTGCAGACTGGAAGGTCCCAGGTTCGATTCTGGTCAAGGGCATGTACATTGGTTGTGGGCACATCCCCAGGAGGGGGGTGCAAGAGGCAGCTGATCAATGATTCTCTCTCATCTATGTTTCTGACTCTCTATCCCTCTCCTTTCCTCTCTTAAAAAAATCAATAAAATATATATTTTTAAAATGATTTCACCCTGCTTAACTAGGAAATATAACACTAAATAAATGATTGGCCATTTAATAAATTGTTGAATGCCAATTCTATGGGGATAGTTTTAATTTAAGCACAATGGTCTGATATTTACTGATTAGTGGGCTAAGAATTCTACATCCATACCCTAACACTGGATGTTTTGCTGAGTAGACATGAACTTTGAGAAAAGACAAGTGAATTTACATATATGCTTTTGGCCTACTTTCTACTCAGATTTTTAAATTTTGTAATTAAAAAAAAGTAAAATAAGAGCAAATACTTCACAATATTATTTTAATTCAATTTAAAAAATCTATAAAGAGAATTCTGGGAAGATGGCAGCATAGGTAAACACTTGTACTTGCTGCCTCTCACAACCACATCAGAGCTGCAACTGGGGATTTTATTTGAGACCTGAAAAAACCACAACTGTGGAGACCACTGAGCAGCTGTGGGGCCGCGATCAGTGTGGACATGCGGATTCCACAGAAAGGTTGTATTTTGCTGGGGATAAAGTGGGTGTCTGTGTCCCAGCAGCGGAGGTGGCAGTTGCAGAGGCTGCAGCCGCCATGGTGGCAGAGACAAAAGCGCGCTAAGACCGCGGAAATCTGTGTCCACAAAAGCCCCCCACTTGTTGGGTCTGGAGTGATCCCAGAGAGTGGATGGACGGGGGTCCTCAAGGTTGCTAATAATGGGGTTCTCTAGGGAGCAACCCATTCTGATCTGACATGGAGAGAGAATATAGGAATTGGAAAGGTATGCAGTCTGTTTGTAAGTGCGCACAGACTGGCCTATCGCACAGTTAGGCTGGTTCCCCTGCAACCCTTTGCAGAGACCACCCAGATAGGCTGACCCTGAGAGACGGCAGGGGGAAACTGCTTTTCTGGAAGCTGGGAAGCAGAGCAGGGAGAGACCATCTGGGATTCAGCTCCGAGGCAAAATCGGATTGTTATAAAATACTACAAACAACTCTATTCCAACAAACTGGACAACCTAGATGAAATGGACATATTCCTAGAAAAATATAACCTGCCAAAACTCAATCAGAAAGAATCTAAAAATTTCAGTAGACAAGTAACTTGGGAAGAAATTGAAACAGTCATCAAAAAACTTCCAGCAAACAAAAGCCCAGGGCCAGATGGCTTCACAGGAGAGTTTTACCAAACATTCAAGTAAGAACTAAAACCTATCCTCCTCAGACTATTCCAAAAAATTCAAGAGAAAGGGACACTTCCAAACTCCTTCTATGAAGCCAGCATCACCCTAATACCAAAACCAGTAAAGACAACTCAATGAAAGAGAATTACAGGACAATATCCCTCATGAACATAGATGCCAAAATCCTCAACAAAATTCTAACAAATCAGCTCCAGCAGCACATCAGAAAGATCATACACCATGACCAAGTAGGATTTATACCAGGAATGCAAGGATGGTACAATATCTGCAAATCAATAAACGTGATACATCACATAAACAAATTGAAAGATAAAAATCAGATAGTCATATCAATTGATGCATAAAAAGCTTCTGATAAAATCCAACACCCTTTCCTGATAAAAACTCTCAACATGGTGGGAGTACAAGGATCATACCTCAACATAATAAAAGCTATATATGATAAACCCACAGTCAACATCATGTTCAATGGGCAAAAACTAAAACCATTCCCTCTAATAAGAGGAACAAGACAGGGATGCCCACTCTCACCACTCCTGTTTGACATAGTACTGGAAGTACTAGCCATTGCAATTAGACAAGAAGAGGAAATGAAAGGCATCCAAATTGGAAAAGAAGAAGTAAAGTTATCCTTATTTACAGATGACATGATATTGTACATAAAAATCTCAAAAGACCCCATCAAAAAACTAATAGACTTAATAAATGAATTTGGCAATGTAGCAGGATACAAAATTAAGTCCAGGAAATCTTTGGCACCAACAGTGAATTTACAGAACCAGAGATCAAAAAAGCAATCCCATTTACCATCACATCAAAAAATTAAGATACCTAGGAATAAACTTAACTAAGGAGGTAAAAGACCTATACGTGGAAAACTACATGACACTGAAAAAAGAGATAGAGGAAGATGTAAACAGATGGAAGAACATACCATGTTCATGGATTGGTAGAATTAACATCATCAAAATGTTCATACTCCCCAAAGCAATTTATAGGTTCAATGCACTCCCCATTAAAATATCAATGGCATATTTCACTGACCTAGAAAGTGTATGAATTTCTATGTAAGCTTCATAAAATAAGCTGAGTTTTTCTATCTTCTTATTATACATAGGTTATTTTTCTTGCAAGTTTGATAGATGTAACTTACAAAAGCATCTGGAAATTGTGATTAAAGTGAGGCACTAGGTTTTGGGGACAAGTTTTGAAAAGTAGTTTTTTGGTCAGAAGTCTCTTCTGATTTTATATTTCTTGGTGTGTGTTTTTTCATTCAAGGATATTTTTTCCATTGATTTTTAGGGAGAGTAGAAGGGATAAGGAAAGACAGAGAAACATCAATGTCAGAGAAACACATCAATTGGTTGCCTTTTGCATGAGCCTGACCAGGGAGGATCATTCACTGGAGGTACGTGCCCTTGACTAGAATCAAACCTGGGACCCTTTGTTCCTCAAACCAATGCTCTATGCACTGAGCCAAACTGGCCAGGGATGATTTTATACTTCTTATCAAATACATATTCTAATTGTTTTCCTAGGAAATAGATAATGTTGATTTTAAATATTAACTTGTGATTTTATTTTGATGATACCCAGCATTTGTTTCAGTCAGGTATGGTAAGATACAGACATGGAAATGATTGTCATGAAGGAAGTATTCATTATACTCAGAGTCCCCTAGAAACAGGAGGCACAGCCACTACATAGGGTACACGAGAAAGCACAGGGCTGGGATGAGCAGGCAGAAAAAAAGGAAACTGGTTTTTAGGGGGAAAATGGAATAGGCAAGGTAATATGGCTAAGTAGATTTAGGATTGGATAATTTTGGTGGGCTCTGGAACATAGGGGCAGTCCCTAAATGAAAGGTAATTGAACTGATTAGAACAGGATAATACTGTTCCAGAGTGTGAGAGCCCCATAAAAAGAGGTGGTTGGGGTTCAGGGTTTTAGGTTGGTTTGTTTACACATTAAAGGCATACTCCCAGGCAAGCAATACACTATCACTAGCCATTAGCTAGCCCTGAATCAGCAAGGTAAGGATGCTAACACATCAAGAAATAGGAAAACAAAGTTAATACAGATTTTTAAAATTTCACATTTATGTCTGTAAGATTGTTATTCTTTTATTTATTTACACTAGAGGCCCGATAGACGAAAATCCGTACACTCAGGGGGATCCCTCAGCCTGGCCTGTGCCTGCTTGTAGACCAGGAGCCCTCAGAGGATGGCCCACTGATGGTGCCACAGTGTGGCCTCCCTCAGTGGGAGGTAACCAGCAAGATGATGGGGTGTGTAGAGGGTCCCTTGGGAATGCACATGGATGACCTTTACATGAATGTCAGCTGAGTCCGAGGTGACTGGCATGACTGTCCCCCGAAAACAGCCTCCCACAATGTGGGAAACAGTTATCAGTACTGATTTCTTATCTTTTTTAAAAAATATATATATATTTTATTGATATTTTACAGAGAGAAAGGGAGAGAGATAGAGAGCTAGAAATGTCGATGAGAGAGAAACATCAACCAGTTGCCTCTTGCACATGTCCTACCGGGATGTGCCTGCAACCAATGTACATGTCCTTGACCAAAATCGAACCGGGACCTTTTAGTCCGCAGACCATCGCTCTACCACTAATTGTTTGTTGATTTACTGATTGTAGCTATTCTGACAGGTGTGAGTTGATATCTCATTGTAAATTTAATTTGCTTTTCTCTTGATGATTAGTGACTGAACACTCTTTTGTATGTCCATTGGCCCCCTGTATATTCACTTTGGATAAGAGTCTATTTAGATCCTTTGGCCTATTTGAATTGGAATGTTTGTCTTCTTCTTCTTTAAAATATATTTTATTGACTTTTTTTTACAGAGATGAAAGGAGAGGTATAGAGAGAAACATCAATGAGGGAGAAACATCTATCAGCTGCATACCTCCTACTGGGGTTGTGCCCACAACCAAGGTACATGCCCTTGACTGGAATTGAACCTGGGACCATTCAGTCCACAGGCCAACACTCTATCCATTGAGCCAAACCGGTTAGGGCTTGTCTTCTTTTTTGTTAAGTTGTATGACTTCTTTATATATTTTGGATATTAACCCTTTATCAGATGTTAAATTGATAAATTTGTTCTCTCATACATGGGCTCCTTTTTCATTTTGTTGATAGTTTCTTTTGCTGTGCAGAAGCTTTTAATTTTGATGTAGTCCCATTTGTTTATTTTCTCCTTTGTTTCCCTTGCTCTAGGAGATGTATCCACAAACAAATTGTTAATGAGAGATGTCTGAGATTTTGCTACCTATGGTTTCTTCTAGAATTTTTATGGTTTCAAGTCTTATTTTTAAGTCTTTTATCCATTTTGAGTTTATTCTTGTGTATGGTGCAAGTTGGTGATCTAGTTTCATTTTTTTGCATGTATCTTTCCAATTTTCCCAACACCATTTATTGAAGAGACCATCTTTACTCCATTGTATGTTCTTGCCTCCATTTTCAAATATTAATTGAGCATAATGGCTTGGGTCGATTTCTGGGTTCTCTGTTCTGTTCCATTTGTCTATATGTCTGTTCTTGTGCCAATACCAGGCTTTGATTACAGTGGCTTTGTAGTATAACTTGATATTTGGTATTGTGATTTCTCCAACTTTGTTCTTTCTCAAGATTGTTGCAGCTATTCAGTGTCTTTTTTGGTTCCATATACATTTTTTGAGTAATTAAGAACCACTCTTTTCCATAGGACTTAGAAAAAGAAAACCTCACTGTCTGCTGAAACCAGTTTGGCTCAGTGGATACAGTGTGGGCCTGCAGACTGAAAGATCCCAGGTTCGATTCCGGTCAAGGACATGTACCTTGGTTGTGGGCACATCCGCAGTGGGGGTGTGCAGGAGGCAGCTGATCAATGTTTCTCTCTCATCGATATTTCTAGCTTTCTATCCCTCTTTCTTCTTCTCTGTAAAAACTCAATAAAATATATTAAAAAAAACAAAAATAAAAAAACTGACTGTCTACACTTTCCCATCTCTTACACAGACTTGCAGATGACTCTTGTTTACCTGTGACAAAGCCAAACACAAATCCTTCAACTGGTCTTTTCTCAAGAAAAATTTGCTATGATTAGAAGTGCTTGTCCCCCTGAAGCTAGCTATTCTCAGAGATAAACTCTCATTCAGCTGACTGAGACATCCCCTGATTGCAAAACAATCACAAATGTAAATCATTCCCTCTATAGTTCCCTTTGCTCTCACTACAAAGGTGTAAGAGTAAACCAACCTGCGGAGGCACCTGATGAAGTACTTGCACAGTTACAATAGGCTGAATGAAATAAATTAACTTACTTACTTATTTATTTTTTGTCTTTGGTAGGCCCAAATTTTACAATTCTAACTAGTTCCCAGATGATCCTCCTGCAGCTGCCCTGAGAACCACACCTAGCAAACTGCCATTCTAATGCAATGATAGGCAATTGGCAGAATATGGATTCAGCCAGTGGGGAGCTGTACTGAAGCTGATAAACAAGCGGGGCTAAGTAATCATTTTAATCAGGTGAAAATTGGCACGTGGAATAAAATAGGAGGAAACCCTTATCCCGGCCCTGAGGTTGAAGGGTCAGGTTAAGTTCCCGCCTGACTTCACAAAGACTGTTCTCTCACCTGGTAAAGAGTCATCCAAAAGCAGTGTGATCCCTGTGCATAGAAAGGCTACAAGCCTGGAGGTCCCGAGAAACTCAAGAAAGAAAGGAGTCCTTCAAGATTGCGGTAAATATTCTAAACCCAAAGAATTCAACTCAATGACTCCTGTACTATTGCTGCTAAAAGCCTTAAGTCACTGCGATACTTTCTTTGTTTATGAAGTCATTATGATACACTTCTCAAATTTGAGCCACATTTCCGCATCCTTTCAGAAAAAAATAAACAAGAAAGCCCTAAACTCTATTTTAACTTGAGAAAACAAAGAGGAAAATACCTAACAGGGTAATGTTTTAAACATCTGTGTTCCTCTTTGGTGTCGGCAAAGGTAACAATTTGGGCGCCGTGTCTTAGAACAGCAGCGTAGGCATCCTCTCGCAATTACAGATCCCGGGCCTGACATTTCTGTCTCTGGCCCAGCGTTAATGATGTTCCATGCTGACCCTCCTGTGCGGAGGCAGAGCTGGCGAGCCCAGCTTTGATAGCAGTGTTTACATGAATGTTTGATAAGCATCTGTCAGCCCCTAGCACTCTACAAGCCTGGGAACACAAAAGAAGCCAGGGAACCCTGGCGTGTTTGCCACCTGAAAGCAGAAGCTGGTGTGTTTGCTGAATTTCAAATCAGCCCTGAGATTGTTCTCTCTGTAGCTTGGATTGTAATTTATGTATTATTTACTCAAAAAAAAAAAAAAATAGAAGAAAGGATAACAGACAATTTACTTCTTCTGAAAAGGGTTTTGGCTATTGGGCAGAATTACTTTAATGCTCTCATCTTGCTACATTTTTGTTTGGTCCCACTGGACACAAACGATCATGCAGATTGAAGTGCATTTGACAGCTTCAAGGGGTTTTTAAGAATACTGACCGTGTTCCTTTTCCCCTTCTCCAAATCATGATGTCCAAAGAAAAGAGAGTGCTTAGAGAAGGCTTTGTATGTGCACAGAGTAACCTATATTTTGTGTTTCTTAATGTGGGCAATATAGAAAAAATGCGCATATTAATTGGCTTTGATTGTTTTCTGAGACCCCACATCTTGATTTCAGCAATGCTTTTTGTGCTCTTTGTTCAATAATTCATGACTCCTGATATAGGACTGTAGACAACTGTTTGTTTTTCATTGTTCAGAGATATAAAAACTTAAAAAAAATTGGGAAACCAGAAACATCAATATAATCTCTGAAAATAATGTCCTAGCAAATGCAGCAGTATTTCCACCACAGAAGAAGAGATGAAATAGCTTACTGGTGTATAGTATTCTATAAAGGACAAATGAGATTAGAATTTATTATTGCAGTGGGCTGAATATTACGTTGCCCTCATAAAAGCAGGTACATAAATGTGCTTTCATTGATGTGAGCTCCCTCAAAAAGAGAACAGGGAAATACTGAAAAGAGAGGATGATAAATCTTACTACTTTCATGTGCCTCTCCTTTTGCCTGCTGCTGAGTTGTGCTGAATTGACTGAGTTGTATGATACCTCTCAGCTTATTACATTTTTAAAAACTTCTGGATCAAGTTATTCTAACCTCTAGTTTTCTCACTTACATGAGCCAATACATCCTTTAAAATACAACTGTAAGAACATTTAAGGTAGATTGAGACTGTATTGATTTTCAACATAAAGACTTGTGAATAATAGATCATTTTCTGTTAAGGGTGAATTCACCAACATAATATTAGATATTTTATTTATCTTTTTTTTTCTAATAGAGGGAACATCCTTTCCTTCTTTCTATTATGGTTTAGATTTAGTTATAGATATGTGTTAAAACTGGTCATTTATATTCTTAAATATTTTTAATACTGTATATATATATATATATATATATATATATATATATATCTTTGTAAATGATCAAACTAGCATTTTCCTTCTGTATTGATTTTTCTGACTGGGTCTCTCTAAGGCAGGGGAATGCTTACTATGGTATCACATAAATACATATATTCTGGTATACAGGAGAGCTAACATAGAAAATTCATTCCAAATAACAAATTGGAATTCTCTTCCTACAAATTACTCCTATGAGCAAGATTTATGGCTTTTTTTCCCATTGGATGTTACCTTCACATTAGATCAATAAGACAACATTAGAATAGTGTGCTAAATATTGTGGAAAACTGATGATGATGCAAATAACAGGAGAAATTATAACAATTTATGATTGATGTTATTAATTAGAGAAATAGAGCAAAGGAAATAGTTGTAAAACATCTTGAAAATGTATATGTGTGTTACGAATTGATAAATATTTAGATTTGGCAAAGGATGAATGACTAGGTTTCTTAGATTGAGTAGAGATGAAAATAAATCACTGCTGTCAAAGATCTTATTTGGAGAAAGAAAGCTAATACACATGAATACGCTTAAAATATTTAAATGCTACATTGAATAGAGTTTACTAGAAGAGGAAATAGAATTTATAGGAATAATACATAGAAGAAGCTAAAAAATAAATAGAAGATAAACAGGTTTAAAGTGAAATTTACATAAGCAAAGGTGAGATGCAGGGTGACTGAATACAAGAGCATGAGATCAGAAGGGAGCTGGCATATTAAGATTGAGAAGTCAGGTCTCACCAAATTTGCTGCCATGTGATCTAATGCATGCTACCAGGGGATAAACAAACAAACAAACAAACAAACAAACAAAAATCACCTTTTTCTTTCTTGATAATTTGACTAAATTAATGTTGTACCATATATCACTTTCTTAAATGTTACATAAGAGTTCTAAAGCGTTGCTTTAAAGAATGCAGTAGCCAATCCACAAATAGTCTGTCAAAGCAAAGAGTTTGGAAGTCTATAGTGGCATGGCATAGTAACATAAACAGAATGAATAAGAGAAGTAGGAAGCATAAGAAAGGTTTGATAGAAAATCAAGGGTGACATCAAAACAGGGTTATAGGCATGATAAAATTTTAGGTCATACTTTAAGTACACTAGAAAGACATTGGATAGTATTAAGGAAGACACTACCATCTTACTTACATTCTAAGAAAGTTACTCTATATATTAATTAAAGCATTGATAACAGAGTGAAAGTGTGGAAATGGGGTCAGACTGAAGGCTAGTGCTATTGTCCTGGAAAGAGCCCTAACAGCATATCATAAAAACAGTGGATAAATTGGCAGTGGATGTTTATAAGCAAATCGACAGAGTTCAATGATTGGATGGAGAGTGAAGGAGAATAAATCATTGAGAACAGGTTTTTAGTTTAGTAACTGGGTGGCTGTTGGATGTTAACATTTATTGAAAAGGAGGAGATATAATATGGAAAACTGGAGGCCCGGTGCATGAAATTTATGATTGGAGGAGGAGGAGCTCCCTCAGCCCAGCCTGCACCCTCTCCAATCGGGGACACCTTGGGGGATGTCCGACCACCCTTTAGGCCTGATCCCTAAACAGGCGATGGGACACCCTTCTCAAAATCTGGGACTGCTGGCTCCTAACTACTCACCTGCCTGTCTACCTGATTGCCCCTAACTATCCTCCCCTGCCAACTTGATAGAGCCCCCAACTCATTCCTATGCCAGCCTGATTTCACTCCCAACTGCCTCTGCCTTCCTGATAGCCCCTAACTGCCTCTGTCTGCCTGTCTGACCTCACCCCCTACTTCCCTACAACCATCCTGATCTTGTCTTCAATGCCCCCCCCCCCACCTGCTGACCTGATTGCCCCTAATTGCCTCTGCCTGCCTGGTCACCCCTAACTGCTCTCCACTGTTGGTCTGATCTTGCCCCCAACTACCCTCCTCTACTGGCCAATTTGGTTCTGATTGAACAGTTTCTATGCCAGTCAGCTTCAAAAGCTCTGCCTCATAGGGAGCCATTGGCTCCTCACAGTTGATCCAGATTTGGTTCTGATTGGTCAGTTTATATGCCAGTCAGCATCTCTGGGCCTATCAATGGGGCCTGATCACAAAGGTAGGGCTGATCAGCAGCCCCAGTGGAGGCCTGGAGAGGAATGGTACAGCTGTTCACTAGGTTGGTAGAGAAAGAGAGGCAAGTTCTGATCAATGGCTGCCATAGAGGCTATTGATCAGACCTTGCCTCTCTCTCTGCAGGCCTCTCTTCAGGTCTTATCTACAGCCCCCTGGGCAATCAGTGTTGGATCAGGGTGCCAATAGTGACCCCAGTGCACTGACTTCTGGTCTGGTCGAGCCTTCAGTTGTAATGGTCATTACCACCTGGGTCATTATTATATAGATATCTTGGAACAATTCTACACCTTTTAAGAGATTTTAAAACATGCACCTGCAAGTCTTTCTGGAAGTAATGAACATACTATTGAAATAAGAGAATACATATTCAGAAAAACTTTGAAAGGAGTTTTTACAGTAAAGGCATTGGGGAATATGGACGGGGATCAAGATGTGGGTAGAAGTAGGGATTCTGTAGAAAGAGTGGCTCTCAGAGAAATATCTTTATAATAAGATCCTGAAAGTTAACAATAATTTCTTCCCTTTCATTTACTCAGATGATTAATGATTTATCTGAAGTCATTCAGCAAATTTAACCTTTGGAAAGTCATTCCTCTTCAGCTAACCCTTTCCTTAATCTTATGGGACAGTAAAGAGGAGATAGACTTTATCAAGTATTAGACAGATATAGCTTCTGAACTAAATGATAAAATTCAATCTTTTCTTGTGTGTTAGTGGAAAGAAATCACATACCTTGAGCAAGATTGTGAAAAATTTAAGATTAATAGCTGAAATGTACTCTCTGATATTAAGTTGGGAATTTTTAGAGATGATTTCTGAAGGCAGTTAATATATATGACAACACTGCAGTGGACTTTAAGATAAAAAGTTTTAAATTACTGAAATTGTTGCTAGAAAGAAAAGTGTACACTTTTGTAACATGGATATATATGATTACATTTTTATATTAAAAATTACCTTTTATATAACAACTGAGAGAAGATGGAACTGAATTATAAAAGCCTACAAAAATACTTTTTAAGGTGAAGTTATAGTGTGTACATAATTATATTACTTTATTTTTCATATAATTATTCAATGAAATTTTATAAACCATATGCCAAACTACATTTAATAAGTTTAAAATGATAATTTAAGTTAGTACATAGTACTATTGGCCTTTTAGAATGTATTTAAATTATTTTCAAGTGCCTGAGAAAAAGTTTTCATATAAAAGAGGAATATTTACTCCCAAATAAAAACATAGATCAACAATAGCTTGTTTATTATAAAAATAGGTAAATATTATTTCCCCAGTGTTCTCTGAATTCAACCCAATTTCAAGTCACTATAATTTGTATTCACTATTATGCATAATTTTAAAAGCACATAAGGATGTAGAGCTTTTTTTATTGAACCTTTTTTATTCAAATATAGTAGAGCTTAAATGTAAATCAGTTTTTAAATTGGCATTAAATTAAAATGTTAACTTAAAATTAGAAACAATGTAGACCTTTTTATTTGACATATTTCTTTAATACTTTTTAATTAGCTAAAAATATCTTTATTTTCACACCCAAGGGTAATAATTTATGTGTATAGTAGGTATGTATATTTCTAATATCAGTTCAACATTTTTTTGTGTTAGCTCATTAGAATGCATACAGGAAAACCCAAGAGGAAATTTTTAATAGTCTATATTACTTTTCCTGGAAGAATAAAGAGTAAAATGCTAATTGATATTTGTTCTATTGTTCTATAAGCTATGAAATAAATTATGCATGATGTGCTATACAACTAGCTTATGGTAAAAAAAAAAACACAAAAAACTAGGAGGGTGTAAACTCTAATACCTATAGGTGGATTTAATTTTTTAATATAGATGTATACAGGGTGGAGCAAAAGTATATTTACAGTTGTTCATATGGAAAATAATACAATAATAAATAATAGTACAAGAATAAACTCTGTGTTTTGTGTATTCATAGTAAACCTATTTTTGCCCATCCCTGCATATATAATACTAGTATGTAGAGGCATATGTTTGTCAAGATTTATAGATATTCATGCTACTCTTCATAAGAATTTTGGACAGTGTTCTTCTCCAGGTATCTATTCTTTCTATTAGAAACTTTCACTTATGAAAAATCAAGCTATTTTAGAGTATCAATTATAATGCAACATCGAACTACTCAAAAGCAAAAGCGGGGCAGAAATGCATTAAACAAAACCCAGTTAGGTGGCCTTTTATTATTTTACATTTGATAGTGCCAGTATCTAGAAACTTCTTACGTCATCACTCTATTATTTAAAACTATGCTTGATTCTAAGAAGTATTAACCCAAGAACTCCTCAGGAATCCTGGTAGAAAGCTGACATAACTTAGATGGCTTCAATATTCCACGCCATTTCTCTGACAAACTGACGCTTCTCCATTGCCCAGAGGAAGCCCAGCCTTCTCTCCAAGACAAGTAAGGTTCTGAGGAAGTGCTCTTTGACAACACTTCCAACTGCAGTTCCTCACTGCCCTGTAACCCACCATATAGAGGAACACCTGCCATTGGAGGCCTCATATTTCTATATTGGCTCATACTATGACCTTCACCTAAAATGTTCAGCTGAGAATATTTTTTCCATTAATTTTTCAGAGAGGAAAGGAGGAGGAAAGGGGGGGAGGGGAGAGAAACATAAAAGTGAGAAAGACATGTTGATTGGTTGCCTCCTGCACAATCCCCAATCAGGGCTGGGGATTGAACCCATGACCCTTCAGTCCATGGACTGAACCTTTAACCACTTAACAAAACAAGCCATGGCTGAAATATATTTTTTAAATATATATTTTTATTGATTTCAGAGAGGAACGAAAAAGGAGAAAGAGATAGAAACATCAATGATGAGATAGAATCATTGATTGACTGTCTGCATGCCCCACACTGAGGATCAAGCCTTCAACATAGGCATATGCCCTGACTGGAAATAGAACTCTGACCTCCTAGTTTATAAAGTGACTGGAGGCCCAGTGCACAAGATTCGTGTGTGTGTGTGTGTGTGTGTGTGTGTATCCCTGAGCCAAGCCTGCACCCTCTCCAATCTATGACCCCTTGAGGGATGTCCCAGGCAGTTGGACATCCCTTTAACAATTCAGGACTGCTGGCTCCCAACTGCTCACCTCCTGCCTGCATGATTTCCCCTAACCACTTCTGTCTACCAA
The DNA here is from genome assembly GCA_963924515.1 of Vespertilio murinus. Lineage (NCBI taxonomy): Eukaryota > Metazoa > Chordata > Mammalia > Chiroptera > Vespertilionidae > Vespertilio > Vespertilio murinus. The sequence goes on along the minus strand of OZ004704.1, from coordinate 141,229,154 downwards.
CCTGATCACCCCCTACCCACTCCCATGCCAGCCTGATTGATGCCCAACTGGACCGCAGCTGGCCTAATTACCCACCCCTGCAGGCCTGGTCCCCCCCGAATTGCCCTCCCCTGATGCTATTGTCCATCCCCCCTCCCCAACTATCCTCTGCTGCAGGCTTGGATACCCCTAGCTGTCCTACCCTGCAGGCATGGTCTCCCCAACTTCCCTCCTCAGCTGGCCTGGTCACCCCTAACTGCTCTCTCCTGTAGGCCTGGTACCCCCAAACTGCCCTCCCTTGCTGGCCTGGTCCCTCCCAACGGCCCTCCCCTGTTGGCCTGGTCTTCCTCTGCCAGCCCAGCCATCCCTAACTTGCCCTCCTCTGCTGGCCTGATTGCCCACAATTGCCCTCCCCTGCTGACCATCTTGTATCCAACTGGAGGCAGCCTTCTTTGACCATATGGGGGTGGCTATCTTGTGTCCACATGGGGACAGCCATCTTGGGGTGACAGTCAATTTGCATATTACTCTTTTGTTAGGAAGATGCTTAACCACTGAGCCATTCCAGCTGGGCTGAAATAGATTGGAATAATAATAATCTAATAAAAGAGAAAAATGCAAATTAACCATCACTTTGCTATACCCACAAGCCATGGCCATCAGCCACACTCACCAGCCAATCAGGAGCAAATATACAAATAAACCCAACCAAGATGGCTATGGCCAAAGAGAGCAGGAGGGAGGCTTGGGCTACCCCAGACAATGAAGGAAGCCAAGCTTTCCACCTGCCCTTGCCAGCGCAGGTCTCCACTTAAGGCTACATATTTCAATAATAGAAGATAAATAAATCCTAATAGAAATGGCTGCTGCCACAGAGCAAGCTGAAGGCTTGGCTTTGCTCCAGGCTACAAAGTTTCAGTTATAGAAGATAAATAAACCCCAGATACCAAGGCCTCCACTTGGGTCACCAGGGGACGTGGCTGGCCTGCAAACCACCACAGGCCCCTCGCCCAAGCCACCCCACATCCCAAAGGAATCCCCATCCTGATCTGGGACACCCTTCAAGGCGAACCAGCTGGCCCCCACCTGTGCACCAGGCCTCTATCCTATCTAATAAAAGAGTAATATGCAGATTGACTATCACTCCAACTCACAAGATGGCTGCCCACATGTGGTTAAAGATCTTTCCCCCATGTGGACACTAGATGGCCACCACAAGATAGCCAGCTGGGGAAGGCAGTTGTGGGTGACGTGGCCTGCAGGAGAGTGCAGTTAGGGGCAAACAAGCTGGCAGGAGGGCTGTTAATCATCAATAAGACTGGCAGGGCAGTGGTTAGGGGGTGATCAGGCTGATAGGCTAAAGCAGTTAGGGGCAATCAGGAAGGCAGGCAGGCAAGCGTTGGGAGCCAGCAGTCCTGGATTGTGAGATAGATCCCAAATTGAAGAGGGTGCAGGCTGGGCTGAGGGACAACCTTCTCCCCCCACCACATACATTTCGTGCACCAGGCCTGCTATGTGAGATATCTGAGATTTTACCACCTATTTTTTCTTCTAGGATTTTATGGTTTTGTGACTTTTCTACATGCTGAGTTTATTCTTTTATATGGTGTAAGTTGGTGGTTTAGTTTAATTTTTTGAGTGAAATTGTTTAATTTTTCCAACATCACTTATTAAAGAGACTATCTTTAATCCATTGTATGCTATGGACTATCTTGTCAAATATTAATTGGATTGGCATGGGTTGATTTCTGGGGGTTGCTGTTCTGTTCCATTGGTCTATATGCTTGTTCTTGTGCCAGTACCAGGCTGTTTTGATTGCAATCAAAGATAATGCTAAGTATCTACAGGATAATTTTGTTGCCCCAAATACCCTCTGTTTATCCCTCCCTCTTCATGAAATCTCATAACCAGTGATGATCTCACTCTCTTTGCAGTTAGAACTTTTCCAGACTGCCATATATTTGTAATCATGCAGTCTGTTGCCTTTTCTGATTGGCTTCTTTCATTTAGCAATATGCATTTAAGATTTCTTTATGTCTTTTTGAGGCTTAATAGCTCATTTATTTTTATTGGTGAATAACATTCCGTTTTATGGCTATAACACAATTTGTTTATCCATTTGTCTATTGAAGGACATTCTAATTGCTTCCATATTTTTAGCAATTATGAATTCATGTTTAGCATTTTGTGTGGATATGAATTTTCAACACATTTGAGTAAATACTGGGCATTATAAATTCTAGATCACATAGTAAGAGTGTAAGTTTTGTAAGAAATTGTCAAACTTGCCGAAACCGGTTTGGCTCAGTGGGTAGAGCGTCAGCCTGCAGACTGGAAGGTCCCGGGTTCGATTCCGGTCAAGGGCATGTACGTTGGTTGCGGGCACATCTCCAGTAGGGGGTGTGCAGGAGGCAGCTGATCGATGCTTCTCTCTCATCGATGTTTCTGACTCTCTATGCCTCTCTCTTCCTCTCTGTAAAAAATCAATAAAATATATATTTAAAAAAAAAGAAATTGTCAAACTATTCCAAAGTATTCTTAACATTTGCATTTCCATGGATAATGAATGAGAACTCTCCTTGCTCCACATTTTCACCTGTATTTGGTATTATCAGTGTTTTTATTTTAGCTACTAGAGGCCTGGTGCATGAAATTTGTGTACTGGATGGGATAGTCCCTCATCCATCCTGCACCATCTCCAATCTGGGGCTCCTCAGGGGATGTCCATCCCTCTCACGATATGGAGCTGCTGGCTCCCAACTGCTAGCCTGCCTGCCTTCCTGATTGCCCCTAAGTGCTTCTGCCTTCCAACCTGATCACCCTCTAACCACTCCCCTGCCAGCCTGATCAATACCTAACACCTCCCCTGCTGGCCCAATTGCTGCCAACTGCCCTCCCCTGCCAGCCTGGTTGTCCCTAATGCCCTTCCCTGCAGGCCATCTTGTGAACACATTGGGAGGCCATATTGTGTGAGGGTATGATAGTCAATTTGCATATTACCTCTTTATTATATAGGATTCTGATAGTTGTATAGTGTGATCTCATTATTGTTTCAATTTGCAATGCCCAAATGACATAAGATGATAGCATCTTTTCATATGCCTAATTGCCATCTGTGTATCTTCTTTGATGAGGAGGTATCTCTTCAGGTCTTTTGCCTATTGTTTTAATTGCATTGGTTGTTTTCTTATTGGTGAGTTTTAAGAGTTCTTTATGTATCACAGATTCTAGTGCTTTATCAGATATGTGTTTAATAAAAGTGTTTTTGCCAGTGTATGGCGTTTCATTCCCTTAACAGTGTTTTTCACAGAGCTAAATTTTTTATTTTTTATTTTATTTTTATTTATTTTTGCATGGCAAATTAAATTTATTGAACTACTGATGCTAAGTTATACAAAATTGCACCACTTCAATTAAGGCTTTTAGTTTACATTTGGCCACCTCTAAGTAATTGTAACCATTTAAATGTTGTGGCTCCCTGTTGTATAGACACACAATCTTTACACCCAAACACAGTCATCGTTAAATAAAACAGCAATAATTGCTGCAACTTGGGTCTTGTGACCAATTATACAGAATTAAAATTCCCACATTCACATCCACAGTACTTGTCCACCATTTAACATCTCAAAAAAACGTTATATATGTGAAACAATCACTAACAGGCAAAAATACTAAACCTGTATATTTGGTATTGCAAATACACTTATGCATGAGCAAGCAAGGGATTCACAGTGAGAATCTACAGCTGCAGAAGCCTGAGAATGATTTACAAAAATTGTTATATCATTAAAAAATTGTTTGAAAGTATACACTTGTAGACCCCCCACTGTACACACAAGTATAAATATTGTTCCCCATGTAAACAAAAAAGGAAACATATAATACAAGATTTGAAAAATCTGGACATTTCCTTTCCAACAGATATTAAAGTCAACATTTTTAATTAAGACATTATAATGAAATGACCATTGTATTTTTAAAGACAAGATCACTGTCTCTACAGGTTTTTTTTAAAAAAAGTAAAACACCTATATAGCTGTGTTAATCACTGTGCTTATTTGTATAATACAATTATAATAACCTTGATTTTCTTTTTTAAATTATAGTAAGCTATAAGTATCAAAGAAGCAAAGTTATCTGGGATAGTCTATATAGAAGTTCTTTGGGCTTTCTTTTATTATGCTAAAATAGTGGTGCTTTTAGGATTTACATTATTGTACTCTCCAAAACAAAGTATGCTGCATGTTATAGTATACAGTATACCATTTTCATACATGTACAACATTGGTGGATGAAAATGTCTCTTAGCAGTAATACTGGATTGTCGCCTCTGGTTTTACCAGATGTATACATTAGAGCTATCTATACTAATAAAAGGGTAATATACCAATTAGACAGGGAGACCTTGTGGGGATTCTTCCGGACAAATCCCTGGTGGCAGGGCTCAGGCAGAGGAGGCTAGGGGTGATCAGGCTGGCAGGTTGGGCAGTTGGGTGCAAACAGGCCAGCAGGGAGTACAGTTGGGGGTGAGCAAGCCGATGAGGAGTGGCAGTAGGAGGCGAGCAGGATGCCAGGGAGGGCAGTTGGGGGCAAGCAGGCCAGCAGGGAGGACAGTGGGGGCAAGAAGGCCAGCATGGGGGGAAGTTGGGAGTGATCAGGCTGATGGGGGGAGGGGCCTTTGGGGTGATGAGGCTGAAAGGGGGAGCAGTTAGGGGAGATCAGGCCAGAAGGCAGAGGGTTAGGTGCAATCAGGCAGGCAGGCAGGCAGGTGAGCGGTTAGGAGCCAGCATTCCCAGATTGCGAGAGGCCCCAGATTGGAGAGGGTGCAGGCCAGGCTGAGGGACACTCCCTTTCGCACCCCCTCTCCCACCGTGCATGAGTTTTGTGCACCAGGCCACTACTTATATAAATAAAAATATCTCTTGTGATACTGGAAAGTGATTAGAATGTGCAAACTGATGTAGTAGCTTTCATCTGCCTCCTAAAGGGTGCCACCACAAAGTCCATTTAAGATGTTGATAGGTTTAACAAAGTTGGAACGCTGGCACACTCTTGAATTGGGCAATAGTTCTTTAGAACTGGCTCAGAGCTACAATGCATTTAGTATATTAAAGCAGCTGACATGATGACTTTTTGCGGGCCTTCCCAGGCACTGGAGTTTTCCTGTTAATTTGCCACACTAGGTCATAAAAGATCTCATTAACATTTATTTTTGATTTTGCAGAGGATTCTAAGAATGCACAGTTGTCCCATTGTCTTGCTAGATTTTGACCTTGTTCCTTTCCTACAACTCTTTCATCTTCCAAATCACACTTAATACCAACCAGAATCACTGGAACATCATCAGTGTCTTTAACTCAAAGAATCTGTTCGCTCAGCTCTTATAAATCATTAAATGTGGATTGTGCTGTGATGGGATAAACTAATGCAAGGCCTTGTTCATTTTTCATGTACAAATTCCTCATTGCTGTAAATTGTTCTGTTATTGCAGTATCCAAAATTTCAAGCATACACTGTTGGGATCTACTTCAACTTGCTTTCTATAAGAATCTTCAATGTTACATTTTCCAACAAAAATTCCTTGAACAAACTGTCCAGTCAGAGCAGATTTTCCAATGCCTCCTGAGCCAAGAACAACTAGCTTATACTCGCGCATGGTGCAAACCTGTCAAAAGCTAGTAACTCTCATGCTGTCAGCGGGTCCTGTAGCCAACATCACTCCACAAGTTATGCTCCCTCCAGGTCTCTGCTTTCTCCAGTGGTCCTGTGCTGCTTCTGCCCCTGCTGGTTTACAAGCCTGACTCTGGGCGAGGTTACTGAACTTTCTATTTTTAATTAAGCATAATTTTTTTTCATGAATCATGCTTTAGATGTTATATTTAACAAGTCAATGACTATATTCAAGGCCACATATTTTCTCCTGCTGTCTACTAGGAATTTTGTGGTTTTGCACTTTAAATTTATACCTAGGATCTATTTTGAGTTAATGTTTATGAATGTATAAGATCTGTGTCTAGATTTATTGTTTTGCATGTGGATGTTCAGTTGTTCAGATAGTCTGAGGAAAAGGCGATCCTTTCTCCATTGAATTGACTTTAAACTATGTGTGGAACATGAGGAGTGTTACTACCTCACTATGTTCTTCTCATTCAATAGCTTCTCCCATATCCCCCGGCTCTTTTGCCTTTACATAAGATTTTAGAATAAGTTTGGCAATATCAGACAAACTTGCTGTGCTTTGGATTGAGATTGCACTGATTCTTTAGATAAGATGGGGAGAAGCGATATACATGGAACATCATTTATTTAGATATTCCATGTTTTCTTTGTCATCAGACTCTTTTGGTAAGTCTTCTCATGAAGATTTTGTGCATATTTTATTTTATTTTTTTAATATATTTTATTGATATTTCACAGAGATGAAGGGAGAGAGATAGAGAGCTAGAAACGTCAATGAGAGAGAAACATTGACCAGCTGCCTCTTGCACACCCCCTACCAGGGATGTGCCCGCAACCAATGTACATGCCCTTGACCAGAATCGAACCCGGGACCCTGAAGTCCGCAGAACGACGCTCTACCACTGAGCCAAACTGGTTTCGGCTTTGTGCATATTTTAGATTTATACTTAAGCACTTAAATTTTTGTGCTAATGTAAACGCTATTGTTTTTAATATTGAATTCCAAAAGTTCATTGCTAGTATAAAATAAAGTAATTGATTTTGTATGTTAAACTTATATCCTTCAACCTTGCTATAATTTATTTTTCTTCAAGTAGGTGTTTTTTGTTGTTGTTGAATCTTTGGAATTTCTATACAACCTATCATCTATAAATAAAGCTGTTATTTATTCCTTCCTTTTAATTTATTGTCTTGCTGCATTTTCTCAGGTGTCTGGTACAATGCTAAAAGGAGTGATGAGCCCAGATAGGAGTTGTGCAAGAGGCAGCTGGTTGATGTTTCTCTCTCATCGACGTTTCTAGCTCTCTATCTCTCTCCCTTCCTCTCTGTAAAATATCAATAAAAATATATTTAAAAAATAAAAATAAAAGAGAGTGATGAGAAGTATATCTTTCCCTTATTCCTGACCTTAGCACAAAAACATAATTTCTCACCATGAAGTTTTATAGTTGCTCAGGTTTATTGTAGATTTCATTTATTAATCCGAGGAAGTCCTCCTCTACTCTTAGTTTACTGAGTTTTTATTATAATAGATTTTGGACCTTTCTAATTTTTTTTTGCATCTATTGATATCATCATAGGATTTTTCTTTTATTTTTTAAAAATATTTTATTGATTTTTTACAGAGAGGAAGAGAGAGGGATAGAGAGTTAGAAATATCACTGAGAAAGAAACATCAATCAGCTGCCTCTTGCACACCCTCTACTGGGGATGTGCCAGCAACCAAGGTACATGTCCTTGAACTGGAATCGAATCTGGAACCTTTCAGTCCGCAGGCCAACACTCTATCCACTGAGCCAAACTGGTTTCAGGTCATCATAGGATTTTTCTACTTGAGTCTGTGGATGTGATAGATTACATGATTGATTTTTGAATTTTGAACCAGCCTGGCCTACATGAAATAAATACTATTTGGTTGGCTATAAAATTTTTTCTTTATATGTTGGGTGCAATTTATAAGATTTTGTTGAGGATTTTTGTATATTTGTTCATGAGATCATAGTCTGTAGCTTTCTTATAACATCTCCATCTGGTTTTAGTAATAAGGTGATTCTGACTGTATGAAATTAATTTCATATATTTCCTTTGCCTCAATCTTCTGGAAAATATTATAGATAATAGGTAAAACTTTTCTGTAATGTTTGGTAAAATTAACCAGTGAACCAGTCTGAACCTGAAACTGTGTGGTTTTATGTTTATCAGGCTAGGGGTCAGGCTATATTTACTACTTATGCTTTATTATTTATGGGTGCTAAATCCATCAGAGGCTAAAATTTTTGTCCCCCCTCATAGGTGTGGGTTTCTCTAGAGTGTTCTTAAATGTAAAATCAGAGAAGTGCAGTTCTTTTGGTTGTATTCCCTTGTTATTATACTAACTAGAGGCCTGGTGCATGAAAATTTATGCACTAGAGGGGGCCTCCTCAGCTTTGCCTGCCCTGTCTCATAGTACAGGAGCCCTCAGGGGCGGGAGGCAACCCGGCAATTAGGAGAAGGCGACACCCCATCACAACTCTGCTGCTGCCACTGCCGGCAGCACAAGCCTCAACCAGCCCTGGTTACCTGAGCCTTGAGCAGCCCTAGGTGACTGGGAAGCTGCCATTCAAGGTTTGCCTATGCCTCAGGTCAGCCCTGGGTGGCTGGGGGTCTGAGGGGACCTAGGGGACTCCTGAGGCAGATGCACAGAGCGCCTGCCACCCCAGTGGGACCTAGGGGACTGGACACCACCATCTTGTGGCTGTGGGCACAGCCATCCTTGAGGGGATGATAGTCAATTAGCATATTTCCCCCTTATTGGTTATGGGCACTGCCATCTTTGAGGGTGTGACAGTCAATTAGCATATTACATCCTTATCGGCTATGGGCGCAGCCTACTTTGCAACAGCATGTTAACATATTCCCTCTTTATTTGATAGGATGAAGTGTTGAAGTGTGGTAGAAGAATAATCCTATAATCTATGATTAAGTTTCAGTCATTTACTGAGCCTGTACTCCTGGGCTGTGACCTTCACACATGCTTCTCGATTTGACTCCTCACTCCTGACACACATAGGTGAGACGGGAATAATAGAGGTGATTGGAATTAGGCATTTTCTTTCCTCGGCTTGGAAGCAGACAGTGGCTGGGATTGTTTTTTTCCTTTCCTAACATATGGCTCTGGTTAAAAAAAAAAAAAAAAAAAAAAGTTTATCTTTAGGGCAGTCTTTGTTACGAATACTAGAATGTTCAGGGATAATTTCAAAACAGCTACTTTTCTCTTCCCTGCTAGAAGTAAAAGGGAATATGTCTGTAGAGCTCACGAAGGTAAAACTCCTAACATTGGAAAACCTCCCTAAGACTATTCTCCACTCCCTGGGTTTTTAACTTTCAGACACAGCCATGCTGAAACTCTAGCTACCTGTCAACCATAGTTTGTCTAGCCAAGGGCAGGTTACTATGGAGACTTCTGCTCTGCTAAGTTGTGAGTATCTGTATCTGCTTATCTGTCTCTCCAATTTGGGGAGGCAGTGGTTTACCTTGTTACCTCAATTTTCTGGTGGATCTAAGAGGAGTTGTTGATTTTTAGTTTAGCTTTTATTTATTTATTTATTTATTTAGTTAGTTAGTTAGTTAGTTAGACTTAAAGTGAAGATTTCCAAGCTCCTTATGGGCAAGACTGGAAACCAGAAGTCCTGTATGCATCTTTTTATGTGCTTCCCTATAACTAGTGGTCGGTGCCTCTGAAGAAACAGAAATCCATGATATGTATGTGGTCTAAAAGAATCAATTATCTGTGACTATTAGTCACTAACGTCAGAGTAAATTCCTTACGATCTCAAACCTTTTGAAGTCTTTTGTATATCCCATATGCCAGTGCCTGGCATTGAAAGGCATTTTCTGTGACTGAATTCACTTGCTTTAAAATGATGGCTTTGTGGTCTGCACCAATGCCTCTAGATATGTTCAAACTTCTTGTGAAAAAAAAAGAGAACACAATGTATTGAAATAAACCAACCATCTCATTTTAACTTTACAGTATGCCTAGTAGAAAAATAGGTACCAGAGAATAATTAATAACAGCCATGGAAATCATGAGACACTAAAGGGTGTCCTAATAAGCAGATAACTTTTCCATTTTGAGATGTCTTTGCTTAACATTTTGTAAACAGACTTGCAGGGAATAATTAACACCCCATTCATAAATACAAATAAAAATAGGTAGAGATAAAGAGTTATTAAGTTTTAACAAAAGCAGCTAGATGGTTCTAGCTAGTTTGCAAATCTTTCCTTTGCTGCCTAGTCTCAGTCTTTAAAGACTGGATTCCTGGGGTACAAATGACTCTCTTTATGCCTCTTCGTCATTTAGCATCCTCATGAGGGGATTCGCCACTGAGTTCTTCTAAGGGGAACAATTCAGCTCCCCAGGGCTGGGCCAGCAGTAGCGCTTCCCAAACCATCATCAGACACTTTTAAGGATGAACAACAGCTTCCGAGGGGGTGCAGTGCAAATCCAGCCCTTTAAACTCATTTACTTTAATTGTGTAACGTTTTAAATACTGCGCGCCAGTGAGAGGCAGGTGGATCAGCAGGTGCAGTGCGGTGATCTGCCAATAATGGCATCAGAAAAATAGTCCCTCACAGAGGCAAGAGGCAAAAGAGACTTAGTGAAGAACTCCTCAGAGCTTAATGCCTATTTTATCCAGTAATTGCAGCTGGGGGGAGGGTTTCCAAGCAATCTAAACCGAAGCTGTTTTATTCATTTTTAGTGATGCCTTTTTTTTTTTTTTAAGTGGAGGTCTCAGAAATAGGATTTTAGTCCAAATTTAGTCAAGTCCTTTCTGTATTCACCCTACTGAAATTCATCTCTCGGAAAAGATGTTAAAGCAAAGAAAACTCATGAAAGGAAATGTTTCCTTTGTAAAACGTTTCCCATGTGCAAACCAAAACATATGCCAAATTTTGTAGTTGGTGTTAATTTAACCAAAATAAACTCTTTATTAAAGAAATTTAATTTCTAAATGAATACATTCTGAACTACATAGACATTTTATTTTGATTGGCACTATTCATCTACAAGTTGCAGGTAAAGTTTAAAAAGAAAGAGTTTGCTATCTATGTAACAAAAACCTCACAAAACTATAGATACCCAAATGTGAGCTTAGAGATAGGCAAATGAACACAGATTTCTTAACTGTCCTTTTTGCTTGTTTATGGAAATAAGCAAATTATTATAATGAATACTGTTAGTTGATTTGTTTTTAATCACATACATTATTGGTAATTAATATTTTATATTTTGACTAAATTGAGCTCTAAAGATAAAGCAGTAATGAGTAAAGTGAAGTTTTGCTTATTAAATACTATCTATATTTCAGGTTTTCTTTTTTCCTAAGTGCCACTCTGTTGAAGTTTCTACAGAACTGGCATTTAACAATGACTCATCACATACCTATACCCTCTTCATAGATCAAAACAATTCATGGTAAAACCAAAGAAGGAATAATAGAAGAGAGTAGTTGTTGCTAAAATTTGTTTGAAACTTACTATTTGACAGGCTCTGTGATTTACCTGTTTCATCTACGTATTATTCTTTCTACTTTTCTTTTTTTTTAATTTAAATTCTTTACTGTTTAAAATAATATATGTCTTCTTTTTCCCCCATTGACCTCTCTCCGGCCGCCCCCACCCTCCCAGCTCATGCCCCTACCTCCCTAGTGTCTGTGTCCATTGGTTATGCTCATTTACATCCATACAAGCCCTTTGGCTGATCTCTTACCTCCTCACCCCACACCTTCCCTCATAGGTTGGACAGTCTGTTCTATGCTTCTGTGATGCTGCTTCTATTTTTTGTTCATCAGTTTATATTGTTCATTATATTCCACAAATGAGGGAGAAAATAAACAAATGGAACTACATCAAAATAAAAAGCTTCTGGCACAGTGAAAGAAACCACCACCAAACAATAAGAAAGCACACTACATGGGAGAACATATCTGCCAATGTTATCTCTGATAATGATTTAATCTCCCAAATTTACAGATAACTCATACAACTTAACAAAAGGAAGATAAACAATCCAATCAAAACTGGTCAGAGGATCTAAATAGACACTTTTCAAAGAAGACATACAAAAGTCCAAGAGACTTGAAAACATATTCAAAGTCACTAATCATCTGAGAGATGCACATCACAACAACAATGAGGTACCATCTCACACCTGTCAGAATGGCTATCATCAATAAATCAACAAACAAATGCTGGAGAGGATGTGGAGACAAAGGAACTCTCTTGCACTGCTGGTAGAAATGCAGACTGGCGCAGCCACTGTGGGAAGCAGTATGGCATCTCTTCAAAAATTTTAAAAATGCAACTTCCATTTAACCAAGTATTTCCACTTCTAGGAATATATCCCAAGAAAACAGAAACACCAGTCAGAAAGCCTATATGCACCTCTATGTTTATAGCATCACAATTGACAATAGCTAAGATTTGGAAACAGTCTAAGTGTCCATCAGGAGAAGAGTGGATTAGAAAACGGTGGTACATCTACACAATGGAATAGTAAGCTGTTGTAAAAATAAAGAAATAATTCTTACCATTTGTAACAGCGTGGATGGAACTGGAAAGCATTATGAAATAAGCCAGTCAGAGAAAGAGAAATATCACATGATCTTATTCTTTCTACTTTTCAGTTATGTTAACTGAGGCAAGGAGGTATTAGCCCCAACCATACAGTGATTGGGTGGGGTTGAATGAGTTTTAAGTGGTTTCATCTTTATGCCACTTTGAACTATTTGATTTACATATATGCTTTACAAGATATATCAATAGTTGAAATTAGGGATTATGTGATAGGAAATAGAGGTTTTCCTTCTTATTTATTTCATTACCAAGATGATGACAGTAATGAAAGCCCTAAGAAGATATAGGTCTGTAGGAAACTATAAACAGTCGCATGTAGAGTCCTGCCTACATACTATCTAATAAAATAGTAATATGCAAATTGACCATCACTTCAAGACACAAGATGGCCACTCCTATGTGGTCAAAGATGGCTGCCTCCATGTGGACAGAAGATAGCCTGCAGGGGAGAGCAGTTGTGGGCAGTTAGGACTGACTAGGCCAGCAGAGAAGGGCAGTTGGGGCAGCCTAGGCCAGCAAAGGAGGGAAGTTTGGGGGACCTAGGCCTGCAGGGGAGGCAGTTGGGGGACCAGGCCTGCAGGGGAGGGCAGTTAGGGGCAAATAGGCTGGCCTGGGAGCAGTTGGAATCAATCAGGCTGGCAGGGAAGTGGTTAGAGGGTGATCAGGTTGGCAGGCGGAAATGGTTAGGGGCATTCTGTCAGAGACAGTTGAGTGGTTGGGAGCCAGCAGTCCTGGATTGTGAGAAGAATGTCCAACTGGGATCCCAAATTAGAGAGGTTGCAGACTGGGCTGAGGGACAACCCCCCCACCCCCTATGCACAAATTTTGTGTACTGGGCCTCTAGTATAACATATAAAGAGGGTATATGTGTCTCTACCTTTTCTAATTTATGCCTTTTATTTGTATACTTTCTATTAATAAAATTACTTGGGCCACCTTATAAGTCAAGAAACACCTCCGATATAAAAAAGACTTAATCTCTAGTATTGTACCAGCTTTTATGTTATTTCTGCACACTGTTCACTCCAATATTTTCTCTTACCTTATATTCATCCTTTTTAAAACTCACCCTTTTCATTCAGGATATCTTTTCAGTCATGGAAGTACACAGTGCATGAGAAAGCAAGAAATATGGGGATTTAAGGATATATGTATTTCATACCAGAATAAAATTGAGATCAGATAAAAAAGAGATCTATGTAATGAAAAATTATACATGATATAATTGTTATCCCACTTAGCAGATAGATCTTTGTAACCAGTAATTAGAATTGCAGTTTGTATCATTTTTCTACAAACATATCTACAGGGACTCACTCTTTTGTTTCTGATGCTGAAACTTTCTCTGGTAATATGAAAGTCTCTCTCCCTCTTGCCCTGGCACTCACAGGGTCTTGGATAATCTTGTCCGGCAACAGCAGGAGTCCTAAAGCTAAGTCAGGCAGATGGAAGAAGGAACACTCCTGATTGCTGATGAGGAATCACAGACCTGTTATGCATGGATGTCAGTCTTCCTATAAGATATCTGGTGAGAACAAATGACTGGCTTAAAGTCACTAATGTTCTGTCACTTAAGGGGTGAGAAGTTGGGCAAATGATTATTCAATTCATGGATTACCCAGATTCTAACTCTTGTCATTCTATTCTTAGTTTAAAACTGATTCCTTCAAGAAGAAGAAAAATAAATAAATAAAAAGAAAAGGAGAAATAATCACTTTTTTTTTTTCATTAACAGAAGGTCTGGGTAGAAGAAGAAGCTAAAACATAAAAAAAAAATCACATGTGAATATGGATTTGATACATAAGATTTTTAATTACACTGAATGGTAGACTTTACTGAAATAGTCATGTGGTAGAAATGATTACACACATTGGTAGGTAAGAGAATTTGTGCAGCATAATTTCTGCCTTCATTCTTATTTACACAGAATTTGTTTTAACATATGAGAAGTAAAAAGACTATTTAATTTTCATTTCAAGGGCAAAAAAATTACCAAGCATAAGGCATGGATAAATCTAGGAATGCAAAAAAAAAGTCTGATAGAAATGAGTTGGAGACAATGAGTTTTGAAGAATTTGGGGAATTTTTTTTGGCCTTACATTTAGTTATAATAACATTTCCAGTTTTGTTTCAAAGCTCTCTATTATATGTTGTCAAATTTAGGATTTTTGCCCACTTCATAGGTGGGTCATAGAAGTCAAGGGCATTTTTTTGACATACAATATTATATTAGTTTCAGATAGTTGTACAGCATAGTAATTTGACATTCCTATGCATTGTGAAATAATTACCACAGTAAGTCCAATTACCATCTATGACCATATAAAGTCTATACACTATTATTGACTCTATTACCCTAACTGTACATTACATCCCAATGACTTCTTTGTTTTATATCTGGTCATTTGTACCTTTTGATCATTACCCATTGCCCCACTCCATCAAGGCCCTTCCAAACTGCCCACTCCCACCCCAACAGCTCTCAGTCTCAATTTGTTCTTATTTGTGGGAATGATTTAGTAATGTAATATATTTTATCTGTATTTTGAAATATTTACATATCTTGATCTATTTTTCTGTTATTCCTTTGGTGTGTTAATAAAATAATTCACAAGAAAAAAAGGGCTGATGTTTAAAAAATTAATTCATTTTTACATTTTACTTTAAAATATGTTAAGGCGATGCATCAGAAATATATAGATAATGCTTTCTTGACTTCAAGGAGTTTACAGTTTGAAAAACACACACACACACACACACACATAAGACCAAATGCAATTTAATGTTTTGGTTGCTATGATAATAGTTTTTAAAAGCCAATATGAAAGAGAAAGGAAATATGATGGACAGTATTCAATTATATTCATCAATCAATCAATGGGAGGCCCAACATCAGCTGCTTCCTGATGTGATTGAATAGAAAGCAGATAGTACTAGTATTTGTATAGTACTTTCAGTTTCAAAAAACAGTAATACATAAACTTTATTTTCATTGTCCTCTCAATAGTATGGTGAGTGGAGGATGATTTGAACAAAATAAAGACAATCAATCAACCAAACCCAGATGTGGGACATTAATGAGCTCATCTGGCCTCAAATTTGGGTTCTTAAAAAGATGTTCTGAGTAGAGATGAAACAAATAGCATGGAAATAAAATGTCTGACATCTTTGCCTACAGGAAATCATTTTGTCTCTCCATATCTGTCCTGAGAGTGGCTTCCTATCTACAATACAGATTAACCATTAGGACAATCAAGTGCTGAGGCATGCCTATGCCTTTAAGAGCATCCCACAGCTTTTATTTCTTTTTATTGGTCATTATTTTTTAAAGTCAACTTTACAATACAATGAATCTATTTTAAGTGTATAATTTGACTTTTATCAAATGTACACACTTATATAAAAACTACTGACAGTTGAGAAAATGTTTAGTCATGACCAAAAGTCTCCAGCGCCCTTTTATAGGAATTGGGGAGTGGCTTGCTGATGGCTCTGCATCAGGGCTGGAGCTGTGCAGTCTCTGAAGACTTGATGAGAGCTGAACAAAGATTGGACATGCCAGGAAAACATGCTCCACTTCCAAGCTCATTTAGTAGGTGGCTTCAGTGGTTTCAGTTTGTAGTCATTTGTGCTTCTCCAAAGAGAGAGATAAAAAGTGAAGTCGCTCTGCTTTCTATGACCTACTAGAGGCCTGGTGCATGGATTCTTGCACTGGTGGGGGTCCCTCGGCGTGGCCTGCAGGGATCATGCCAAAACTGGCTCTCAGACATCCCCTGAGGAGTCCCAGATTGTGAGAGGGCTCAAGTCAGGGCAAGGGACCCCACCAGTGCACAATCAGTGTTGGGGAGGGGCTGCAGGAGGTCTTCAGGACATGTCTGGCCTATCTCACCCAGTCCTGATCAGCCAGACCCCACCAACAAGCTAACCTACTGTTTAGAGCGTCTTCCCCCTGGTGGTCAGTGCTCTCATCATAGGTCAAATGGTCGAATGAACTGTTGGGCACAGCATATTAGGCTTTTATTATATAGAACCAGGGGCCCAGTGCACAAATTCATGCACCTTGAAAGAAACTGTGGGAAAACTATGGTACATCTACACAATGGAATACTATGATGCCATAAAAAGAAAGGAATTCTTGCCAAAACCGGTTTGGCTCAGTGGTAGAGCCTCGGTCTGCAGACTGAAAGGTCCCAGGTTTGATTCCAGTCAAGGGCATGTACCTTGGTTGTGGGCACATCCCCAGTAAAGGGTGTGCAAGAGGCAGCTGGTCAATGATTCTCTCTCATCGACGTTTCTAGCTCTCTATCTCTCTCCCTTTCTCTCTGTAAAATATCAATAAAATATATTTTAAAAAAAAGAAGAAGAAAGGAATTCTCATCATTTGTAGTAACCTGGATGGAATTGGAGAGCATCATGCTGAGTGAAATAAGCCAGTCAATGAAAGAGAAACACCACATGACCTCACTCATTTATGGATATTAAAGAACATTATAAACTAATGAACAGAAAGATAGATATAGTGATAGTAAAACAACAAGCAGACTGTCAAATGACAGCAGGGAGGGGGGTAGGGAGATCTGGCGGAGATAAGAGATCAACAAAAGGACTGGTATGCATGCATATAAGTACAACCAATGTACACAAAACTCTGGGGAGGGAAGGCATATATGGGAGGGGGGGGCAATGGTAAGCTATGCACACATATAATAACTTAATAAATTAAAAATAATAATAATAATAATAAAAAATAAAAATAAATAAATAAATAAAAGAAACTGTGGGCTGCAAGACTGTGGTGGGCACAGAGGCAGGTCTCAGCCCATCCTCTGTGCCACCGTCTGGCCACTCCTGCCACACCCCCAAGTCCCCTGTCGGCCAGCAGCCCCACTGCCACAGCTGCTGCTCCCTCATGCGGACAGCATTGGCCCTGCTTGCACCTGCTGATGGCACTGAACAATCGGACCGGTGCTGGGCACCAGTAGCAGGTGTGAGTGGCGGCTGCAGGCCCCAATCACCCCTCCATGGCTCTAGCACATGGAGGTAGAGAAGCCCTGAGGGGTGCTCCAGGCCAGGGCTGACAGCAGGTGCAAGTATCAGGCAGGAGTGTGCGGGAGCAAAGAATTATCAGGAACCATCAGAGGCTCAACCAGATTTATTTCTACCTACCTTTTATTTTCTTTAGATCAGATAATGTGCTTCCTTGTTAGTCCTTCAGCAATTCCTAGTTGAGGTTTGAATTAACTTTTATTTTTTGAATCTTTTGATAGAGATCTGTTGTGTTGTTGTTTTTTTCTTTTTTCTTATTTTATTGTTCTATCATCTTACATTGACTATTGTAATGGTTATTTTTATCTGTGTGATAGTCATTGAGAAACTGTGTTCAGGATTCCAACCCTGCTTTTTAACACCTTTTAATTTTGCCTTTCACCTGTTGTTGATAGTTTGTAGTGTTTCTTCTGTCATACATTTCAATTTTTTTTCTTTTTTCTTCTGGAATTATGTTTTCTCATTCTTCCTAGTAAAATTACTAGTTTTTCAGTTTTTCTGGTTCTTGATTAAGTTTAATAGTGCAATTCTGTATTTTATGTGGAATTTTAATCTATCAGGGATACTAGTTACATTATATTTTGTCACTACAATTCTTTAGCTTTATTCTAATGTTTGATGCTAATAGTTTGTGGTCAATACCTCAATCCACTTCTTGCCATATTTTGGCAGAAAGAATATAGCTTATCCATCTCCTATTTCCAATTACATAGACCATTTGAATTCTGTATTTTCCATATGCTGATTTCCATGTATACTAGTTGTCTGTTCAGTTGTTTAAAGTATGTGTTTGCAAAGGACAAGTTTTTGGCTTCAGAAAAATTCAAAAACTGATCTATTTCATTTCTGACTCCCACTCTAATTTTTCTAATGACATTTGAGTCCGTTTTATTTTCAGCTTTTGTGTTCAATTTACCTATAATTAATCAGCCTGTCTTGTTTCAATGTGTGATCATTTTCTTTCTGGATACTTGCATAAAATATTTTAAGTTCTTTTCAGCCTTTGTATTTGAAGCATAGTCTAGAATTATGATTATGTTAATAAGTTCTTAAAATATAACTGATATTATTCAGTCCAAACGTGCATTGTAGCCCCTAACTGCCTGATAAGAAATGTCTCATTCCAGTCTATTTTAGTTTGCTATCACCAAGCACTACAATATTTAGACTTCCCATTTCTTGCTTTACAATTTCTTGTTAACCATGGGTCATCCTTCATATGTTCTATATTTCTATTGTATGTGTTGTACAGCACTGTACTTAGCTTTTGCCTCTTTGAAATCACTTCTGATGAAAGTAAGAGAAGAAAGAGTCAAAGCAGAGATATATTTAAACATCAAGGAGACAAAAATCATGACCATGGAGGAAATACTCAACTTTTATATAATGAAGATAATGAAATTGATAAAAAAAATTCTGCTTACCTTTTTTTCAGACATCAATTTAAATGGAGATTACAGCCATGATCAACTGGAGGCTGAAACTCAGAATAGTAGCAATAGGAGAATTATCAAAGATCACTAAAAGCAAAGATGTGTCATTAGAGGCCAAGGTTAGGATAATCCACACCCTTGTATTTCCAATTACTATGTACAGCTGCCAAAGTGGAACAATGACAAAAGCTGATAGAGGGAAGAAATTAGTCATCTGAAATATGGTATTAGAAGAGAGCTCTACAGCCTTCTTGGCGTTGACTCCACGAGATGTTGAAAGGTGATGCCAGGAATCTGACACCTTGCTTGATGAATAGCACTGTCCAGTTCTTTGATATTTGATGGTTGTGGAACCAGCTGCCTGATGGCTCTTTTAACTTTGTCCCACAAATGCTCAATTGGATTGAGATCTGGTGATTGTGGAGGCCACCTAAGCAAGGTAAACTCTGCCTCATGTTCTTAAAACCACCCCTGCACAATACAAGCACTGTGGCATGGCACATTGTCTTGTTGGAAGAAGCCATCTCCATTGGGATACGCCATCATCATGGTAGGATGAAATTGATCAGCAAGGATACTTAGGTATGTTGTGCTATTCAGACATTGTTCCACATGAATTAAAGGGCCCAAATCATGCCAGGAAAACATGCCCGAAACCATAGCACTGCCCCGACCAGCTTGAAGGGTTGTACTCATGCATGTGGGGTGCATGGTTTTCTGCTGTTTCTGTGAAATTCTCACTGTGCAATCTGCATGATGCAAGTGGAAATGTGATTCATCGGACCACATGACTTTTTTCCAATGCTCAATTGTCCAATCTTTGTGTTCCTGGGTGAACTGAAGATGTTTTATCTTGGTAACTGCAGATAGCAAAGGTGTTCAAACACGCCTTCACTTCCATATCCCATATAATGCAGTGTATGGCTGATTTGCCTACAAATGTCAGGGGGTTATAATAATTTGGCCACTCAGTATATATATATATATATATATATATATATATATATATATATATATATATATATAAGAGAGATCTACAGATATTCTGGGCCATTGGAAAGACAAATGCGTAGGTCCTAGTGCAAATTATGCCTAAAATATTGCTGGAGGCAAAAGTTACAAAACTGAGGTTGCCCTTCTTTGGTCATAGAATGAGAAGGCAAGGATCTTTGGAAAAAAAGAATAGTGCTCAGATAAATAGAAAGCTTCAGAAAGACATGGCATGGTGGGAAAAAAAAGGATTGTAATGAAATAAAGGGGACTAAAAAAGCAGGCAAACACAATGCAATGTGTATATCTTGTTTGATCTTGATTTAAATAAATCAAGACTATAAAGAGACATTTTAGAGATAATCTTGGAAATTTGAATATAGTGAGGGTATTAGATAATATTAATAATGGTGATAATAGTATTATGGGTGCATTTTAAAATGTATCTTTAGAAATATTTACTAAGAATTAAAGGTAAAAGAATTGTTGTTTATTATTTTTTAAAAAAACATCAACAAAGGGCCAAAACCAGTTTGGCTCAGTGGTAGAGCGTTGACCTGCAGACTGAAAGGTCCCGGGTTTGATTCCGGTGAAGGGCATGTACATTGGTTGCAGGCACATCCCCGGAAGGAGGTGTGCAGGAGGCAGCTGGTTGATGTTTCTCTCTCATAGACATTTCTAGCTCTCTATATCTCTCCCTTCCTCTCTGCAAAATATCAATAAAATATATTAAAAAAATAAAAATAAAAACATCAACAAAGGGAATACTATGTAGTTGTAAAATAGAAAGATTTCTTCCCCTTTGTAACTATGGAGGTACCTGGAGACATTATGCTAAGTGAAGTAGCCAATCAGAAAAAAACCAATATCACATGATCTCACTTAAATGTGGAACATCATAAACAAAATAAACTGACAAACAAAATAGATCCAGAGACATGGAAACAAGAGTAGACTGCTGAAACTCAGAGAAAATAGGGGTGGATAGACTTGAAGAGATTAACTAAAGAATTTTTGTGTATATATATTTAACCCATGGACACAGACAATAGTTTGGTGAGGGCCTGAGGGAGGAGGGAGGCGGGGGGGAGAGGTCAAAGGGGACATATGTAATACCTTGAACAATAAAGATAAATTTTAAGAAAACATCAAATCACAGCAGTGATACAGAGATTATAATTAAAATTAAATTAGGAAAATATATTTAATGGAGCTGTGTAATAAGTATATCCAGATTCATTAAATTGTTCTCTCTTGTTTATTATATATTTGAAAATTTTCCATGACAAAATTTTAAGAAATAATAAAAGACCTAAGAAAATGTAAACCTCTGTTCTGAACAAATAAGGAAACATTTTCTCCTGGTATTCAAAGTATTTTTTATATAAATTATCATTCTTTTGTAACCTGCTGCTCAGACCCATGCTATGCTATTTAAAATTAATGGTTATATGCCATCTGCAAATAATCTTTGAAAAGATACTATCCAGGCATTATATAAATAACATTCAAAAGACCTCATTCAGGACTCTTGTTTTGATTATAAAATGCAATTTTGTTAAATTATTATGGATTATGGAGAAGAAAATGGTATTAACAATTGGAGAGCTATTTTCTCTACATCAATGTTAACACAAATATAATTTTTTCTTATTTTTCAAAATAGGTATATACAAAATAGTACCTAAACATTATTATGCCCTTTTTGTAGTAAATCAAATTTCACCTGAAAATAGTTAAGGCAAGAAAAAATAAAGCTCCACATGTTTAGAAATATATTCAATATTTTTAGAAATCAATTTAGCCTTTTCTTTACAAAATAATTTAGATGATCATGCCAGGAGATAAAAACACACCAGCAACTGTGCTAAAATAGACACTTTTCTGAGAAACAAGTTCAAAAGTATATATTTTCATGATTTTTTTTCTGTCTAATCAGTGAATTCATAATAACTTCTACTTCCCACTGAAAAAAATGATTATGAACCTTTGCCCTGATATGGGACAGAGATTTTCTGCATCATGAATATTTTCTCCATAATTGAACAGGAGCACATTGGAAAGTTGAGGGCATTAAAGAATGGCCATCAATTTTATTTGCCATTCCTTTTTATTGGAAATTTAGCACTGCTGACATTGCAAGGGAAGAGAAAGAAAGAGGCAAAAAGGAAGGGGTGAGATGTAGTCCAACTCATTAAAAGTACAGAAGAACAAGGTAGATTCTTCAGATAAATGATGAAATACCATCTATGACTCTATCCTAATAGACATAGTAAAATTTGTATCTCCTTTTAAAAAAATCATAATTATCAGAGCTCATTTTTCTGTATGAAATTTTCCTAAATGGTTTCAGAAAATATTATAGCTTGACATATTATTTTTTACAAAAATTCCAGAAAATTCTTGCAATACCAAGACATTTTTCTATCATAAAATTATTTGGAAGAATTTAATGAAAGATTGTCTATCATGTAGTACCTGATTACCCTCCAGAATCATCTATTGATACAACCACGAAGGCCTCAGAGGTACAGATTAGCAGGAATGCAAATATAGGCACATATCCCAGTTTATTTTAGATTCTTAGAGCAGGCTACCAAGTTTTAAGCCCTGAAATATTAAATTAAGGGCAAAGATGATTTAAAAAGGATGAGGCTTCTGATTGAAACACTCAAAAACTTCAGCCCATCCAGCTCCTCCTACAGAGCAGAGTGCCTTTTCATTGGTGGAAGCTCTTGTGTCCCTGACCCCATCAGGACTCTGCGTCCAATTACATAGAACTGTCCTCTAAGGAAGGCTGAAGTGGAAGGGAGACGCCACAGGGCATCCAGTCACCTACAGGCAGCTGCCCTCCTGTGCTCAGCCTGTGGTTTCGCTTTCTGCCAACTTCACTGCAGGACCCAGCACTTTTCGTCCTAAAAGAGAAAATCCACTCCAAAACAGTACTAGAGTGCAAAGGAGATTTTACAGAAGATTCTTGGGGGGGAAAAGGAGGATTTATGCCACACACTATGAAGCAAACAACCTAGGTAAACATTTCATGGCAGATTTGTATTTTCTCATTTGTCTTTTACTTCATAGCCACTAGGCCCCTTCCCTCCCCTCTTTTTAAGGACTTAAGACCCAATTCAGAGCAGGTTTATAAAATCACTCCGCTAATGAACTCTAACTGCCTCGAGGGAATCTGCTGCTAAGAAAAGTCCGTTGTGTTGTTTTTCATTATCTTTGCATCCCAGAATGTGCAATAAGCAGGTTGGGACAGAGGCTGGACAGGCCGTCATTGAAGTTCATAAATAAGCTGGTACGTTATCTTGTACTTTGTAGAGCCTATATGCCGAGTAACACCATCCTGTGTTATTTAGAAATAAACTCTCCTCACAGCAAGAAATCCGGGCAGTGGGAGTGAGCTGAAATCACCTTGACTACAAAGCTGATTCCCACAAAACCCTACTTCATTAAGTTCAAGGGCCTCACTTGCAGAGGCTAGTTAGATGCTGAGAGTTGTCTGGGGGATGCCTTGTTTCTCAGCTGTCAGTGAGCATATGAATCACCTGTGGATTTTGTCAAATGAAGGTTCTGACTTAGTAGGCCTGAGCTGTGGTTCAATATACATTTTGAACAAATTCCCACACTGTGATCCATGGTTCACACTTTGGGTAGTCAGAAGAGTGTTCTAATGGGGATGAGAAGATGTAAAAATCAAGAGGGAATGGATAGCAACTTGCAATCAGAAGGAATTTCTATGTCAAGTTTCTGGTAAGTTAACTAAAGGAAAAGATACTTGGATTTACAAAGACCAGTAATTTGTTTTGATATCTTCTTCCACTCATTCTAAATGCTCTATATCACTTTTGTAACTAATTTTATATTTGCAGATTCATATTCTTTTCCTTAAGGAGGAGCCCTAAAATTCCACAAAACCTGGATCTGCCATGGTTTGTTGGGCACCAGAAATTTGGTCTTGGATTGTGTAGATCCACTTGGCCTCATGGTTGATATCTGTGAGGAGGAATCTGTCTGTAAGGAAATCTACCTGGCAGTGAGGAGGAGAAAATAAAATCTGTATGTAATCTAAAGCCAATAACAAATCCCAGAAACATTTCTTTAATCCAAGGTTGAGTAAAAGATGAGGAATTAAAAAAAAGATCACATCTTTACTAAATTCCTTTAGAACATGAAGAGAAGCATTATACAACTAGGAGGAAAAGATAAATTCATTATGAGTTGAATCAGAATAAACTTTTCATGTATTTTTGAGTGTCAACAACATAAGAAAGAAAATTAGTGAAATCTTAGTAAAGAAAAGAAGGACTAAAACTGATAGGTTAACTATAAGAAATCATAATCATTGTATGATTTCTTCTTATCTGTCATTTAAAGCCTACAGTATTTTTGTGTTTTTTTTACAGATTTTCTGTCCAGATTATCTATTTATTGATGTCATTGGGATGTTTAGGAGGTGGAGAACAGCTTAAGTGTGGGCAAAATCCCACTATTTTTACTGTATTTCTGTCTATTTTTCACTTTAGGTGTGCTAATATTTGCTTTATATTTTTAGGTGCTCCTATGTTGGGTACATAAATATTTACAAATGTTAGATCCTCTTTTTGGCTTGTTCCTTATCATTATGTAACACCATTCTTTGTCTCTCATTACAACATTTATTTAAAGTTTGTTTTGACTGATATTAGTATAGTTACTCCAGTTTTCTTTGATTTCCATTTGATTTGTATGAAATAGAAGGAAACAAGGACAGTGGGTTCCCCAAACACTAAAGAAAGAAGAAAGTGAGTTGAGGAGAAAGTGATCAGCATGCCAAAGGTTATTCAAGTGTAAAAAAAAATAATGGAAAAACAAAGATAGAAAAGTGTACCTTAGAATCAGTGACACCTTAATAGGAGAGATTTCATTTGAGTGGTGATGGTTCATATTGTACTATATTTTGTTTCTGCAGGAGTGCAGGGAAATTAGTGAATAAAAAGGGCATCTTTATATGCATATCATAAAAACAAGGAAAGAGTTGAAGGAATCGGTGTGGGCTTGAGAAAAAAGATAATTATGTACTTTTTATAAGTTGAGAAATTAAGTATGTGCAAACGCTGAAGAAGATCATTTAGGATGTGGAGAGACAGTTCAGGCATGGGCATAGCAGAAGAAAGGTGAAAGAAGATAGGATAAGGGAAGAGTTTGGTGGCTTTGCAAATACGAACACAGAATGTTCTGAGTCCCCACATTACCCTTATTCCATCTTGTTTTCTCTCTGAGTTGGAGACAGTGCCATTTTCATAATAAAAGAAAAGGATGGAGAGTTGAAGAAAATAAAAGAGATTTGAAATAGTCATTTTGAAGAATGAGAGAAGCCCCTGACTAGGAGAAATATAATAGTGCTATGTCAAACCTTAAATTTATGTTGGCAGCTGTGTTTAACTACCCAGGTGCAAGCTCAGAGAAGGCAGGTAATTGGATTCATCAGTTCTAGGGTTTTGCCAAGCAGGTGTGTCAAAAGGACAGAAGCACACGAACATTATAAATTTTGCAGATTGTGGTTGAAATGATTAGGCATGGAGTCAAAAATGTCTGGGGAAAAGGTGGCATGATAACTTTTATTTTTATAATTTTTAAGTTCCCAAGTATTTTTTTGTAGATGAAATGTATTTCTTTTAAATGCAGCAAATCAATTAATCAACTTTCAGTTGTTGGAAAGTTTTAAGAAGCTCAAGACAACAGGCAACATATTTCAAACATTATTTTCCAACAGCCCATAGCACCATGGATCCCCAAATATCATCAGTACTTTTAATGCAATGTCCCTTACTTTCACTTAATAGGCATCTGCACTCCAAGAAGGCGGAGATAAAACATCTCAATATAGTTAGGAGGCAGGAGCAGAGGGAGTAGATGACAACCCAGTGGGCACAAGATTGTACTTTTCAGCAACAAAGATTTCCTTTCCTTGCATCAGCTTGAAAATACTGTCTTTCCTGTTCAGATCATGTACTTGCCGCCTGTCCTGCCCATTATTTTCATGCGCTGCTCACCATCTGTCTTCAGACTCACCTGGAGGTAGCATCAGTGGTCTGTGTAGCTCATATTTCACTCTCTGTAGCCCCTGTTCAAAACACGCATCAGGCAGAAAAATACAGCTTCTTTCCCACCGAGTTGTCATCTACTTCTCTCATGGCTGCTGTCTCTGTTTCTGCCTTCTAACTAAACTGAGATATTTTCTTTTCACCTTGGAATGCATATGCCAGTTAGGGGTTGCTCCCTCTATAAGCTCAAGGACTGACTTCTCCAAAGACATTGGGAATTCAGTCATGTGACAGCCATCTTGCTTTTTATTTCTCTGTCTTATTGCTCAGAAGTATTCTTTACTATCATCCTTTCATTAAAATTAGAGCTCCAGGGCCTCTCAGTTTACAGAATCCTACTTTTTTTCTCTGGCAATTGTTACATAACAGTGTTGTTTGATTCTTTTCATAATTTTGAGTTTCCTTCGCTGACTTTTTTTTTTTTTAAATCCTGACCTGAGGATGTTTTTTCCCCAGTTGCTTTTCAGGGAGAGTGGAAGAGGGGGAGAGAGGAGAGAGAGAGAAACATCCATGTGAGAAAGGCATCCCCTGGTTGCCTGCCATATGCCCTGACCTGGGGCTGGGAGCAAACTGGAAACTCAGGTACCTGCCCTTGATCAGGAATCCAACTCCCCACTCTTTAGTGCAGGGGCCAACACTAACCACTGAGAACACTAAGACTGCTCACTTTTATTTTCAATACATTTTTATTGATTTCAGAGAGGAAAAAAGAGGGAGAGAAAGAGAGAAACATCAGTGACAGAAAGAATCATTGATTCCTGCTTCCTGCATGCCCCTTACTAGGGATTGAGCTCACAACCTGGGTATGTGCCCTCCTCGATCAGAATTGAACTTGGGACCCTTCAGTCTGCAGGCTGATGCTCTACCCACTGAACCAAACCAGCTAGGCATGACTTCTTTTTATTAATTCATATTTAAACAGTTTATTTTAAAAATTATAGCTTATGTCAGTCATACTAAAAACTAAGAAAATATGTTTAAATCTATAGTTTAACAAGTTTTAAGGGTTGTATATTTATTTATGTACATATGTTAATTTAAAAACACATAAAATCAGCCCTGCCTGGTGTGGCTCAGTTGGTAGGAACTAGGAGCGTCCTGCTGCACACTGAAAGTTCACAGGTTTGACTCCCATCAGGGCACATGCATAGGTTGCAAGTTGGATCATTGGTCCCAGTTGGGGTGTGTGCAGAAGACAACCAATAGATGATGTTTCTCTACTTCTCTTTTTCCCTCTCCACCCCCTCTCCCATTCACTTCCTCTAAAAATATTAATGACAAATGTCCTAGGGTGAGCATTAAAAACACTCATAAAAGCAAATCACTATTGCCTTTATTTCTACTAGCAGAGCTACTTTAGGATTTTGGTTAATATTCTTCCAGAAATACTATGGAGATAATGACAAATGTATGAGATCAAGATGCACTTTTATTCCCTGCTTTAATAATTTACTTAGATATGGTGAAAACATTTTTGTGTTTATATATATTTTTAATTTGGATATTGGATCATCTTCATTAAGGACATTTTGTTTTCTAGGAACCATGCAAGGCAGTCTGCCCAGGAACCTTTTTAAAAGTTTCTCTAAATCAATTAAAGTTATCTGTCTGGATTTATAAGAAGATACCTGTTGGAAGAGAAGTCATAGGTATGTAATCGGAATGCCAAATAACCTTTTAGACAAATTCCTGTAAAGATTTAAAGTCGAATTCAATGTGTAGAAAAAAAGTGGAACAATTTGAAATGTAAATTATTCATGTAGATGGGAAGAGACATAATAAAGATAATTTAAATGCACTTTTTAAATGTTTTTTGTCGTGCTAATACTTATAAAACAATCATGAATGTAGTTCTCTCTTCTGTTTATCAGAAGAGTTTTGTGACAGAACATAATTTTCAGGATCACATACTATTTTATGCACATGACATATATTCGTCTATTGTTGGAGGTTTGTATTTTTTAGTCAAGTTTGCTGCAGTGCACAATGTGATGAACATCCTCACAATTTATAATTTGCATGGACCTCAGATAATTTCATTAGGATGAATTCCTAAAAATAGAATTCAAGGACAATGCACATTATAAGAATTCTGTCCTATGTGGCAATTGACCTCAGGGAAACTTATTTCATATGTTATTATCATATGCAGTATATAATTTAAATGAAAAATTAATGGACAGTATATTTCTTTCAGCTAAGCATGATGATAATCACTATTAGAGAAACCTAAGGGCAAAGTAAACACTATGCAGAATGAATCTAATATATTTCTACATCCCTCTTGAAATAGTATTGATTCTCTTTTAAAAACAAGTTTATGTGGGATCTTATCTTGTGGTTGATGATGATATTATTCATAGCATAAGGAAATCCGTGTGTACTTATAATGGGAAAGAATTCCATTCTTCATAGACTATATCACTTGTTTGTTTAAGCAATTTTATTTCAGATTGAATTCATATATGTGTGTGTGAATATACATAATTATATATATATATGTGTGTGTGTGTGTGTGTGTATGCATATGCATGTGTGTGTATACATGTGTGTATGTACATTCACACACCTATTGTTAGGCCATATGGTATAAGGAAATTTCATAGTTACATGTTTTTAAGAAGCAACAGTTATTTATGTTCAACAGATCAGTGTATGTCAGCACAGGGAGTTAGAAAACAGGGAAAGCAGACTTGGAGTTTGCATGGCACAAGCACCATTTAGATTGTTATTACTATGTGTTGAAGTAAGAATAAAAATACCTACCAGGCCCTAACCAGTTTGGCTCAGTGGATAGAGAGTCGGCCTGTGGACTAAAGGTCCCATGTTCGATTCTGGTCAAGGGCACTTACCTTGGTTGCAGGCACAATCCCAGTAGGAGGTGTGTAGGAGGCAGCTGATCGATGTTTCTCTTTCATCAATGTTTCTAATGTTTCTGACTCTCTATCCTTCTCCCTTCCTCTCTGTAAAAAATCAATAAAAATATTTTTTAAAATATGCCTACTAGGAAGTAGGCATACTTCCTTATATAATGACATTATGTAAGTTTTAAGTGTATCTAACACTATGTTTCCTAATATACCCACATACAAATCATACTTTACTATAGATGAAATAATGGTTCTTTTATTCAAATTTGTAACCTGTGAGCATGCAACTTAAATCAAAATTCTGTTTTAAGGGCCCCTAAAGAAGGATATTCTGTACTTTCTCTCGGGAGTTTATTAAAACGTTTATCCCTATAATTATTTTAAATTCACTATCCCTTGGGATCTCTTCTTCCATGTTTCAAATAATGAATTATTTATTCCTAAGGTTATCTTTCATTTAAGTTATTCCTTTATAAAATACTAGAGTCCCGGTGCATGAAATTCATACACTAGGGAGGGGGAGGTCCCCAACCTGGCCTGTGCCCTCTCACAGTGCGGGAGCCCCGTGATCCAAAGCTCCAAAGAGGTAGGCCCCGCCCACCCATCCAGTGCTCCTTGGTGGATTGCCCCAAAGAGGTAGGCTGGAGCCAGGGGTCTCACCCCTGTGGCAGGCACATGGGGAAGCGGGAAGCCCACCTCGCTGTGTGTGCAGCCATCTTGTGACAGCATGAGGGCATTACATGGGAGGGCGTGATGACTACTTAGCCTTTTATTAACAAGATGTCTCTTTAAAATATATTTTTATTGATTTCAGAGAGGGAGAGAGAGAGAATCACTTATGAGAGAGAATCATTGATTGGCTGCCTCCTGCATGCCCCACACTGGGGATTGAGCCCACAACCTGGGCATATGACCTGATGGGGAATTGAACAGTGACTTCCTAGTCCATAGGTTGACACTCACCCACTGAGCCACATCAGCCAGGCTACAAAATATCTCTTACGATGAACAAATATGGTTAGAATTTTTTTCTCTCTCAAAAAAAAAGAATTAAAATATTATATTGTGTTTTTACAACCAAAGTTTTTTTAAAACTTAAATTTATTGGGGGTAATATTGGTTAATGACATTATATAAGTTTTAAGTGTACAATTTTATAATATATCATATGTATATTGTGATGTGTGCATACCACCCAAAGTCAAGTCTCCTTCTGTCACCATTATTTTTATCCCTTTCCCCTCATTTCTCCTTAACCCCTTCCCCTTTAATAATCACCATACTGCTGTCTGGGTCCATGAGTTTGTTCATTTGTTACTTTCTATTTTATGTTCCATATATAGGTGAAAGTATATGGTTCTTTTCTAACTGACTCATTCAGTTATTGTCAAGATCCATTCATGCTATTACAAATAGCAGTATTTTATTCTTCTTATGGCTGAGTAGTATTTTATTGTATATGTGTACCATTTCTTCATTATCCAATCATCCATCAAAAGATACTTATGTTGTTTTCATATCTTGGCTACTGTAAATATTGCTAAAGTGAACATAAGTATATATATATATATATATATATATATATATATATATATATATAAATGTTTTCAAATTTTTCAGTTAGATACCCAGAAGAGAGATTGCCTGATCATGTGGTAGCTCTATTCTTAATTTTTGAGGAATCTCTATACTATTTTTTATAGTGACTGTACCAGTTAACATTCCCACCAGCAAAAAAGTGAACAACAGTTCCTTTTACTTCATATCCTCTCCTTGTTATTTTTTGCCTTATTGATAATAGCATCCTAATAGGTGAGAGGTGGTATTTCATTGTGATTTTGACCTACATTTTCTTTATAGATAGTGAAATTGAGCATTTTTCATATATATGTTGGCCATTTGTATTTCTTATTAGGAAAAGTATTCAAGCCCTCTGCCCATTTTTTAAAATTTAATTCTTTGCTTGGTGTGGATTGTTTCAGTTTTCTATTTTGGATATTAGCTCCTTCTTGGAGGTATCATTTGCACATCTTATCCCGTTTGTTTGCTTGGCTTTTTGTTTTGTTGATTTCTTTTTCTGTGTAAAAGCTTTTTAGTTTGATGTAATCAATAAATTTATTTTTGCTTTTACTTCCCTTGCCTTTGTGATCAAGACAAAGTTTTTAAGTACCTTTTCTAAATAAAGTTTCACTTATTAATTCTCATTTTCAATTTCCTACACAAATCTAAGTAGTTGTTTAAGTTTGAACAATTTACTCAAATATTTTAATTATGATTTAAAACTAATGGATATGGAATATGCTTGCCTTGGTGAATGTAAAAATAATAATAAATATTAATATTTTATATCTAGAACAGAAGTATTAATTTAAAGTAAAATATTTCCAGGTTGTATTAAAGCAAAATTGGAGGAGCACATGAATCATACTGTGCACCAAATAAATGTATCAGATGTTTACTTAAAATTAAAATGTATTTACTTTAATATTTATGTTCTTATATTTCTGTTCAATATTAAGAAGTTTTAATAAAACATAATTTGCCAGTAACATACTATTGTGATGAATCATGTGGATCCTATGATGACAATTTTAATTTAGTCTCCTTATGGAGATTTGAAAATAGTTTTAGACACTATTAATATCTCTGCATCAGTAAATTTTTTACCTCCAAATGATTCTTCTAGGCATAAAAATTCAACAATGGTGAGATAGTTTTGAAACATTATATTCAAAACTTTTCTAGTGTTGCTTTCCTAGAAAGCTACTGAATTATTCAACAATAAAGAAAATTTGGATATTAGCATTGTTTAAAAAGATTATTTTGTTTTTATAGGCTCACAATGGAAAGAGAAAAAATGACACCCCACTTGGTGACTTAAAGACTGATTATTCCCATGTTCTTTTTACCACTTATTTATCTTTTGTTTTATAAGTTATTAGAAGAGGAAATAAAAAAAATGAAAAAGAACCTTGATAATAAATGTTTTCCCTTTACATCAGGATATAAGAATTGATGCAATTAAAACTTTCTATAAAAATAGAGATTAGGATTTAATTTTTGTGGTCTTTTTTTTTTTTTTGCTTTCTCATTTTCTCTTTATCATAGATGACTGTGAATTAATTATATAATGTATACCTCCCTTAAGATACTCCTATAAATTTGTCACATAATCTCTAAATCATCACATTATATGTACTATTTGCACTCTGTATCTCTTTATGACATTAGGTATCATCTGTTCCTCTTCTTTTTATTATTTTTGACTGAAACTTAACCTTAGTGTATAATATGCACAGTATCTTTCCATAGGCAAAACTAGTGTATCTAGTAAATGTACCTTTGGAAAAATGTCAAAATTTTGATGGGATGGAAAATGTTCATTATTTTTTCCTATGGTGATTAAATGTTAACAACTGACAGCATGGGGAATTGTTTAACAATATTTCTGGAAGGCATTTGTAATTCTTGTCTATGAAAACTCTTTATATATTTTTTCTATAACCTGTTTTTTGCCCCCATAAGACTTTAACTCTTAAGTAGCAACCCTCGGATAATAGTCCTGAATCTTAGATGCTAAAAAATGCAACTATGTAATATTCATTTTGTGGTCATACTTAAAGCAACCTATGTACTAGTGGGATGATATAATGCAAAAATTATTAACCAATTGTATTTTTCTGTATGGTAGTGAATAAATAGTCATACTGTAGGTATATAAAAGTTACATAAAAAGAAAACGATTCTCTGTTTAACATGGCTTGGTGATTAGAGCATTGGCCTACATACCTGAGGGTCACATGTTTGATTTTCTGCCAAGAGCATGTAGCTGGGTTTCAGGTTTAGTCCCTGCCTCCTCCTGTTGGTGTGCATGTGGGAAGCAAAGCAATTAGTGGTTTTTTTTTTTACACACACCCTTCCCCCCCACCCCCACTCCCGTCTCTCTACCCACACGCATATACATTCTCAAAGTCAATGGAAAAAATATCCTCACTCCAAAATATACTCATTTGTTGGTTGAGGATTAATGAAAAAAAGAAAAAGGTAAATATTAAACTGAAGTTTCTAGGTACAAAATGGTTAATGTCTACAATTTACTTATTTTAATTGAGAATAATTCACATTAGTTTCAGGTATACAATGCAATGATATATAAGTCTAATTGATATCTATTACCCCACATATTTACAAATGTCTTCTTTTATGACTGAAAAATATTCTGTTGCATATGCATACCACATTTTCTTTATTCATTCATCAATAAACATTTAGGTTGCTTCCATATCTTGGCTATCTATATATATAAAAGCCTAATATTCAAAGTGCCCCCTGGAGTTCTACTGACAAGGAGTTCAATGGCTCGCTATGACATGTGCTGACCACCAGGGGGAGGTACAGGATAAAGGAAGGTCCCAGTCCATTGCCCAGCAGCTGCTAGGGACTCTACCTGTGCACAAATTTTGTGCACTGGGCCTCTAGTTGTAAATAATAGTGCAAGGGTCATGGAATGCCTATATCTTTTTAAGTTAGCATTTTTGTTTTCTTTGGATAAAATCCCAAAAGTGACATTGCTAGACCATATGTTGGTTTTATTTGTTTATTTTTTAGGTTTCCCCATACAGTTTTTCATCTTCTAACAAAACATAAATACAAAGTATTTGAAAACACACTCTCAAAAGACAAGTCAATTATCAAAACTAGACTCAGATATGACAAATATGTCAAAATTATACAACAGAGAATTTAAAATAACTATGGTTAATGCATTAAAGAATCTAACAGAAAAGGTGAACAATATCAGATCATATAGATCATTCTAGCAGAGAGAAGAAAATGATAAAGATTGGTTGGAAAATATAGCAACAGAGTTAAAAAATGCCTTTAATGGCTTATCATTTGATTGAACAGAGGAGTCAGTGAATTTAAAAAATCTATTGAAATTATGCAAACTGAAACATAGAAAAGAGGAAGAGAATAGATCCAAAGCCTCTTGGACAATATTTAATGGTCTTTCTTATATGAAATTGGAATTCAATGGAATAGAGAGTAAATGGGAAGAAGAAATGTTTGAAGGAACAATGGAAATTTTCCAAAAATAACAACAGAACCAAATTAAGAATTCAGTAACTCAGACAAAACCAAAACAGATCAAAGCAAACAGGTCCAAAAATAATTTTAAAAAAGCCATTTGGCATATTCTATTCAAAATTATGAAAAAATAGATTTAAAAAAATATTGAAGTCACACACACACACACATATATATAATATAGAAAGAGTAAAAGTTGAGGGGCAATGGTAAGATATGCACACAGATAAAAATTTAATTAAAAAATAAATACAATTTTTTTAAAAAAATGAGTAAAAGTTTACCACAAAATTCTCTTTAGCAAATACACTATCCAAATAAGATCCAGAGACAGCAAATAAGCTTATGAAGAGATACACAAGATAATTATTCATTAGGAAAATGACAAACCACATCTATTAGAATGGTTTAAAAAGAGAGAGAGACAATACCAAGTGCTGCAGAGAATGTGAAACAACCGGAATTCTCATACATTGCAGGTTAGCTGTTTCTTAAAAATTAAGCATATACGTGTAGTTATTATAGTATTAGGAATTCTACTTCAAGGTATTTACACAAGTCAAAACTTATGTTTACGCAAACAGTTGTGCACATATGTATGAAAGATTAATTTATCAATGCCAATAAATAGAAACAACCCAAATCCACTTTAGCAGAGAAATGGATAAAAAAAACTGTGGTATAGCCACACAAAGGAATACTATTCAGCTATAAAAAAGGAACTGACTTGATTTACATAAAAAGATGAATAACTTGCCAAAACTGGTTTGGCTCAGTGTATAGAGCGTCGGCCTGCAGACTGAAAGGTCCCGGGTTTGATTCCGGTCAAGGACATGTACATTGGTTGCAGGCACATCCCCAGTAAGAGGTGTGCAGGAGGTGGCTGATCGGTGTTTCTCTCTCATCGATGTTTCTAACTCTCTATGTCTCTCTCTTTCTCTCTGTAAAAAATCAATAAAATATATATTTTAAAAAAGATGAATGACTCTTAATTGTTTGTTGCTGAATGAAGTAACTCAACTAAAGGACTATATGATGTATGATTCCATTTATATGGCATTCTGGAAAAGTGAGTGTTGAATACAGAATAAATAAGTGGATTCAGGTGTTTGGAATGGGAGGGGGTTAATTAGCATGGGGGAGATTTTGGAGGATGGAACTATTCTGTGTGTTATTGACATTATAGAAACCTGACTCTAACATTTGTCAAATTCCTCACAACTGAGCACTGTATTTTACTAAATTGTAGTAAATGCATAATAAGGAAAACATCAAAATATGGATGTCTGGGGGAATGTGGGCTGTGACAAATAAATCTACTTAAAAAAGAAAACTGACCTAATTGACTTTAGAAAACAGTTGTTTTGGGTTCATTATATAAGTCTGGAGAAGAAAAAAGAACAATAAGTATATAATTTTCCCCACATATATTTGTATGTGTATGTGTTTGTGCGTATGGTTTTTATTGCATTTTGTTTGTTTTTTGTTCTAAAATGATGAATCATGTACTTATTTAGACAACCAGTATAGAAGAGGTCCAAGACAGAAAGAGAGGGGCTGGAGACCGAAGCAATATGGCAGCCCAGGAAGTCTCCTGGGCCGCCATCTACTCAACAATTTGGAAAAAAACAACAGATAAAACCAAAAGGGATCGCACCAGACCCACAGGAAAGCTGGCAAAATGGGAAGGCTACAACTAGACACAAAGCAGGACTTCGCTGCTGCCATGTGGAGTTTAAAACTACAGCGAAACTGAACCTGCCAGAGCCACTGCCGCCAGGAATGAGGGAAGCCAGACCTCGCTCCACCCCGAGGCCCAGGGAGAGGGCCAGCCCTGCCCGCTGCCACGGGAGCTGATGGGGGCCTACGCTGCCGCGGCCGCTGCCGAGCCTTCGGCTCCTGCCTGGACGAGAAGCCCGTGAGCGCGACCTCCCAGCCCGCTCACAGTGCTGG
Source organism: Vespertilio murinus (assembly GCA_963924515.1). Classification (NCBI taxonomy): domain Eukaryota; kingdom Metazoa; phylum Chordata; class Mammalia; order Chiroptera; family Vespertilionidae; genus Vespertilio; species Vespertilio murinus. The sequence goes on along the minus strand of OZ004704.1, from coordinate 141,193,405 downwards.
AGAGGAGCGGGCGCAGCGTCTCCCCTCCTGCACAACCAGCTTGGCCCAGAAATGGGAAGGCTACAACTAGACAGCAAGCAGGGCGCCGCAGCTGCCACGTGGAGTTTAAAACTACGGCGAAACAGGACCTACCGGAGACGCTGCCGCTGGGAATGAGGGAAGCCAGACCTCGCTCCGCCCTGGGGCCCAAGGACTGGGCCAGCCCGCCCGGCCATGGGAACCAGGGAGCTGATATGGATCCTTAGGCGCCTGCCCACAACCATCCTGAGGAGCTGTCGCGGCGTCTCCTGGCCTGCGGCCAGCTGGGCCCAGTCTCCACACACACCTTATTGGTGGGGAGCTGGCGCGGCACATTCCCTTTGCACCCCGGTGACTCCGCTGCCACCGCCAGCAGCCGGCTCCAAAGCTTACACCACTACCGCCATGTGGATTTTAATACTACAGGGGAAAGTGAGACACCGAAAGGGAGCTACCGTCACTGCCGCACCCACTGCCGCCCCCGCGGATGGGAATCCACCAAAATCAGAGCTCACTACGCCCCTGGCTCAGAGAGAGTGTGGCTTCAGAATTTAGCCTCTGCGTCCACAGCAGCTCCGCTTCCACAACAAAGGAGACACCATTGAGGGGGAATTCTCTGCCCGCAGCTACCTCAGCCCACCCACAGCCTTACCAGCACACCCTCCGTGCGGGTGGGGATTATGCACAGCACCTTCCGTTAGCGGCCCCGGCGAGTCCTCCCTCAGCCGCCGCATGGCCGGGCCAAAGCTCCCGCCACTGCCGCCATGTGAACTTTAAAACTACAGTGGAAATTGAACCACAGGAGCAACCGTCGCTGCCGCACCAGCCACCGCCACCCCCCACCACCACTGCAAATAAAGGAAATCCACCGAGAACAGAGCTCACTACGCCCTGGGCTCAGAGTGGGCGGCCTCAGAACTTAGCCTCCGCGTCCGCAGCTCTCCGCTTCCGCAACAAACAAGACACCTTTGAGGGTGGTCTACCTGCCTACAGCCATCTCAGCCCGCCTGCAACTGTCCCAGCCTGCCTGCCTTGCTAGCAAGGAGCTGGCGCGGCACCCCCAGTGCGAGACCCCAGCACCCAAGAGGGGTCGTGTGCCCCGGGTGAGCCGTGTGTCCCAGGGGGCCCTGTGCCCCGGGTGAGCTGTGTGTCCCTAGGGAAGCAGTGAGACCCAGGGGGAGGGGCGGTGAGAACCAGAGGAGGAGCAGACTCTATTTGGGTGGTCCTGAGATAGCCACCATAAAACAAGCAGACTGCCAAACGTGGAGCGGATTCTATTCATGAGACCCTGAGATAGTCACCATAAAACAAGCAAATTGTCAAAGACAGCAGGGAGGGGAAGGAGACCTGGGGGGAGATAAGAGAACAACCTAAGGACTGGTATGCATGAATACAACCAAGGAACACAGAACTCTGGGGAGGGAGGGCATGAATGGGAGTGGGGGGAGGGGCAATGGTAAAATATGTACACATATAATACCTTAATAAAATTCATGTGAGGGGAAAAAAAATAAAGTAATGACTGATCAGAAAAAAAAAAAATTATGAACAACAAAAAGACATCAAATACATACCTACCAACAAGTGAATCTAAAAATCAAGTGAATAAAAGTCTGAAGAACAAAATGGACTGGTGAATACAATAGAATCAGGGACATAGAAAGGGATTGGACTAACAATTCTCAGGGGGTAGGAGGTCTGAGGGGTGCAGGAAGAGATTGGACAAAAATCTTACACCTATGGATGAAGACAGTGAGGTGGGGGTAAGGGCATGGGGCGGGGTTGGGAATCAGGTGGAGGGAAGCTATTGGGGGGAGGGGGGGAGAAGGAACACCTGTAATAATCTGAACAATGAAGACTTATTATAAAAAATAAAAATAAAAAAAGACTGTCTCCCCCCCCCCCAAAAAAAAAAAAAAAAAAGAGAGGGGCTGAATGCTAGTGTAATCCTGGAGGGAATAAAAGAGAGAAAAACAAGAAGCTCAGAGTTGGCCTTAAACTGAAATAAAGGTACATATTCTAAAGCTGCAACAGAATGGAAGTGTGAGGGTGCAAGGCAAAAGCTTCAAGCGTCAGAAATTAAACAGCAAAGGCCTGTTGACCTCAACTCAAAAATAGAAAGAAAAAAAGCGTCTATAAGAGTGAAAGGAGTGATGAAGCATCCAGTGTGGCATGGTCTTTCTTGACGTTAAAGGTAGATCCATGGGGTAATACTAATAGTCTTCCGTTGAATGTTCTGGCTCAGAGGATCACTTTCTTTTGACTATGAAAGTATATTCCCACTATTATAAAAAACAAAGACTTTTTATTGTTTAATAGAAACATAGATTTAGTCTAGTCAGGGGCTTTGCTTTTTGGAGATTTTAAAAAAATAACCTCATTGTTGAAAGTATTACCCATGTTCCATCCCCCCCCACCCCCGCCTCCCATTGACCCTCTCCTCTTGCTCCTGACTCCCTCCCCCTGGCCAAATGTTAATTTTGTATCCTGCTACATTGACGAATTCATTTATTAAATCTAGTAGTTTTTTGGTGGAGTCTTTAGAGTTTTCTATGTATAATAGGCCATCTGCAAATAATGACAGTTTTACCTTTTCCTTTCCAATTTGGATGCCTTTTATATTTTTTTTCCTTCTTGTCTGATCACTGTGGCAAGCATCCAGTGCTATGTTGAATAAGAGTGTGAAAGTGGACATCCCTGTCTTGTTCCCATTCTTAAGGAAAATGCTTTTAGTTTTTGCCCATTTAATATCATGAATGCTTATGGGTTTGTCATATATGGCCTTTATTAGGTTGAGGTATAATCTCTCTTCCCACTTTGCTGAAGGTTTTTAATCATAAATGGGTTCTGGGTCCTCGCCAGTTCGAGCTTTAGCCTGCAGACTGAAGGGTCTTGCATTTGATTCTCAATTAAGGGCACATACTGGTTGTAGGTTTAATACCCAGCCCAGTCAGGTGCATGCAAGAGGCAATTAATCGATGTGTATGTGTGTGTCTCTCTTCTCCTCCCTCCTTTTACTCTCTTTGAAAAGCAACGAAAAAAAAATTCTTGGATAAGGTTTAACAACAAACAAACAGACAAAAGCTTGGTGCTGGATTTTGTCAAATGCTTTTTCTACATCTATTAATATGATCATCTGATTTTTATCTTTCATTTTGTTTATGTGATATATCACATTTACTGATTTGCAAATATTGTACCAGCCTTGCATCCCTGAGATAAGAAATTGATACATTTTTAGACACTAATTATAAGCTCTCAGGAAAAAATAAATAAACAATTCCATTTACCATTGCAATAACAACAAGAAAAGATATCTTTGAGTAAACTTAACCATGGAGGTTAAAAATCTGTATTCATAAAAATAGAACAACATTGAAAACAAAAATGACACTAGACCACCAGCTTTTTTGAAACTTTTAATGTGAGTGTTTAAATTGCCTTTAAAGTTTGAAAACAAAGAAAAAAGCAACACCGGAAATGTTTGTGCCTGCCATACTTGGGAAAGATGAAATAAAACAGAACATCAGACAAGTTTCAGTACTGATGAAGCCACATTATTTTTTTTTCTGAAGTAAGTAAATATTTTAACCCTGAATATAATTGGTTTCACACGGTGGACTTCTTAAAGCAGACCCAAGGGTTGCATTTAGTTCAAGAAATAGAAGCTTAGTCTGCAAGTGCTGGCCACATGAATTCACCCAAAGCCTTCAGAAACTACCAATTTCAAAGTGGAAAAGATAGAGTAGCTAAATGCATGGAAATCAGATATCAAAATGGCCAATTCCAGATTTGGAAAGAGACCACATCCTCTTAAAATAATAGCAGCAACAAAAAGCTTATGGTAGATGCTGGCCACCCAATGCAGTACAAAAGTGAATCTCAGTGCAATTTCTCTTCTTCCCTTTACTAGCTAGTTAATAACCAATTAATATGCTTATTATGGGAGAATTTACCAAACCGATTTCAGTGGCATTCTCTGGGACTCAAGAGTTAAATGTGTGGAACTATAGTAGGGGTAAGTTCTACAGTAAAATTTACTCAAGCTAATGTGAAACCACAGTATAACTCAAAGATTATTTTCTGTTCAATGTTAAGCCTATTTTACTTCAATATATTTTAATAAATTCAATTAGCAAACAGAGAGTTTTAGTATTGTCCACTTAGATTATATTTCTATTTCATAAAACAATATAAAATGCAATTCTAATACATTACTTATCAATTATATATCAGTGTCTAAATTAATTATTCTTAAGAAATACTGATTCATTTTCTTTTTCTTTTTTTAAACAAATTTTATTTATTTGTCTTTGATGAGAGAGAGAGAGAGAGAGAGAGAGAGAGAGAGAGAGAGATGAAAGATGAGAGAGAACCATCAATCCATTACCTCCCACACAGACCCAGACCCAGAATTGAGCCGGTGATCTTTTGGTACCTGGGATGATGCTCAAACACCTGAGGCACACCGGCCAAGGCAACTGGTTAATTTTCTTGAATCTGTACCTCTCTAAGTAAAATTCAGTTAAATTATCTATTTAAAAAAACACTTGCCATCCTTGTAATAAAAAAATTAATATTGCTCAATCTGCTTTCTAAGAATGTCTAATTTTTAAAGTACTGCATTCTTGCATGTCCATGTTTAAATTAACATTATTAAGAATTTTAAATAACTTGTATATGGACAATTAATGTTTTGAAGTTTTTAGTATAACAATTTCAGTGCAATATGACATCGATTTAAATGTCACAAAAGTGAAGGACAATAGCTCAGTTGTTAAGATACATGTACTAACAGACAAATAAAGCAATCAGTTGGCTCAGTTTCTCATCTTAAATAAAAATATAGTTTTATTCTAGTTTATGAATAGCTTCCAGTACACACATGTGTTTCCTACATGCTAGGTGGTTTTTGTTTTTTTTTCAGTTGCCAAGTAAGTCAAATATACACAGGCCATTCCATCTTTCATCCATTCTTACCTTAGATTGTGACCTGTTTCCTAAAACTGGCATCAGTTTTTGAATTCCTATTTATTTCTTTAATCTGTATTCTGTCTGAAAGCACACACACTGCAATATCTACAAGTTACCCGGTGCCCCGTAAGTCTAGCCATACTTTATGTGACTAATCCTAACAGCTCCTGCTATTCTGGTACCTGTGCTACCAACCCAGTCCAGAACTGGCAAGTGTATCTGTTCTAGTCAGCTTAAATATGGAAGAATTCTGAGTGTATTAAAGTGACACTAAATGCTAAAGATCTTAATTATTACAAAGAAGTAAACACACAGAGAATTAGGCTTTTGTTTATAGGACAATCTAGTAGGATAAAGACAAGAGTTTGAGGGGAAATACAGGGATTTACAAAGTAATATCTTGAGCAGGGTCTTTGGGAATTATTTCAGACTAGGGGTTTGTTGCAGGAGCTGCCACCACCGGTTGCGCAGGTGCTGTCCTCACCGCCATCATCACCCACACAGCCCGCCCCGCCCCACCTGCTGCCACCACCCACCCCTCCACCCAGGCTTTCCCTCTGGCAGCCGCCTTGCTTTACCCTTTCCCTCCCTCTTCCTTCTATGCTGTCTTCAGTCTTCACTCCTCCCTCCCTCAGGGTATGCAAATTAACCACCATCTTTGTTGGGTTAATATGCATACTCGCTCTGATTGGCTGTGGGTGTAGCAAAGGTACAGTCAATTAGCATTTTTCTCTTTTATTAGTGTAGATAACACTTTGGAAAGTACCAGCCTGAGCATGTTTGGTAGTAACACTGAAACCAAAATTTACTCGAATAATTAGTTGTCAGAATTTCCTATCAAATAGCAAAAGGTGATAATTATTCCTCATGGAAAAAAGAGATGAAAATGTCAAGGTTTGTACACCACTGTGGTTATTTTTATCAAATTTTTGAGGGGCTATCTCCTAACATTTTGCAGCAGTTGTCAAATAGAGAAACACAGAAAATTGACTGGCTCACATATATGTTGCTCCAGATATAAAATCTTGCCTTACAGAGTAGTCTATTTCAAGTACTTACGCCCCCCCCACCCCCAAAAATAGCTGTCTGTGCTCTAAAAATTGATATGGAGATTTTGTTTCTATGAAAATGAAATTTAAAGGTATCATAGATGGTAGATAATACATGTATCACAAAGTCAGAGTCATTTGATCAAATGCAATTGAATCTGTGTAAGAAACCAGTGAGCTCATACCAATTTCTAATTTTATAGAATTGATATTAATACTATCAAGATGTAAAAATATTGGGCAAAATCATGTGTAAATGGAAAGTTTAGAAGTTTTGCCCTGTCAGGTAGCTGTGAAAGCCATTTGTGATGTCTATGTTGATGCTTTTTAGCTCATTTTGAGAAAATAAACCTTAGTTCTTTGTTTCATACTGTGCCTCCAATGCATGGAAGAGCAAGAGCATAAAACACAATTTTATTGATTTCTTAATTAATTTGTTATTGCTATTTTCTTCGTGTAGTTCACTAAATGCCATAGATATGAAATTTTTTCAGGGTGTGAGGGAGTATATCACAATTTCATTACTTTTTGTATTGATTTTTTTTATTTTTAGTACTTGGGAAAACTAATTTAATATGGACTGCATCTAATATGGCTCTGGTCATAGCCTATAAGGGAAAAGTAGGTATAAAAGCAATATTTGGAAAAAGAGAAGATAAAAAATGGAAAATCTTTGCACCTCTGTAAGGAATAGTAAAAGCAAACCTATTAGGAATGCCAGATGTTCAAAATATAGTGTAATATAGAGCTGAAAAGTGCACTTGACTACAATGTTGGTCATAAGTATCCAGCATGTTAATATAAAGTAAAGGGATAGACTGTGCCTATCCCTAGTACCTCATCTAGTGCCTCATCCCAGACTGGTTAGGTATATCCAAGTCTAGCATACAACAGAGGCCTTTTGACGCGTCATGACTCCAGGGCAGCAAGCTGGTATTAGGACCTGTCCTCACAGAGGATTTTTCCCTGGTCAATTTAGTCTTTGCATTTAATGGTCTTATACTGTCCTGTCTCATGACATAAATACGAGTTTATGCTATTTTATAGTTTTCTATGACTCTCTATAACCTGCCTTGTTTGCAAAGTACTCATCTTAAAGAGTCAGAATGGAAAAAAGGAACTTTAAAAATTATTTTGGAGGTTATATTGTTGGGGCAGGGGTTGATGTAACATCTCTTAGCATCCCCTTCTTTGTGACTGGACAAATTTCATTGGCTTGCAGTCTGCAGATAAGAGAATAAAGTTCCAGATTATTATCGCCATTTGATTTAAAAAATAATATTTCATGGGCTACCAAGAAATTGAGAAATGCCATCTTTCATTTTCCTGCTGTGTCTAAGAGAGGTATGCAATATTTCCATTAAAGGACGATTATCCTAATAATCATAACCAGGTCATAGTGACCATCTTTGTAAGTTATTTATTATTACCCAGAATAGTATCTACATGCTTGTATTTGTTGTTTCTGGAGGGTGGACAAAACATGAACCACAAGCCCATTTTCTTCTCTGTAGAATTTGCACTATATAAATCCCTAAATAGTACATCTATATCAGAGGATCTTATGGTGAAAGTGCACTTTGTATCTCTCTCACAATATTAACATCCTTTTTATTATTTTCTTTTGTGTGCTTTATTTAATTGTACTATTGTTGACTTCAGGAGTATTTATCGCCTTATTGATATTTTAATGCCCTGTCAGTTTGTCCAATATTTAAAGAATTGTTTGCTCTTAATATATATATATATATATATATATATATATATATATATATATATATATATATAGTATTAAATTTACCCGAGTAGTAGTATTTTCTTTCAAGGTAAGATTTGGGGTATTTTAATGAGAAAAGACTTTCTATTAGTTTCTCTTCAGAGAAGAGGGATTTCATTGGTAAATGCCGTGAGTATTTAAGGGAGATATTCAATTGCCTAAATCAGCTGAGAAAATACTATCTAAAATGAATTATTCTGTGCTCACAAAGACGCCCTAAGTAAATAAGAAATCTGGTATGATTTTTTTCTCCCTACAGATAACCACATGATGTGAACAAAGGGCCTCTTATAAACTATGCCAATAGAGCAAGAGCCTAATACTTTGAAATAGTCTTTGGCCAGAGCATTCTTGCAACACAGGCATCCTTTTCAGAATAATGAAGTATTGCTTCAAGGTTGTTAATATGGTCAACTGGCACTTATAACATGCTAAGTCAAATCATTCTTAACATTCTTTGCTAACTCCAGAATTTAATTTTCATTCCATTTAAAAAATTTAATCGCATCAGCTTTAAATTTTAACCCTTCCTCAAGAAAAGATATATTTAATGACTGTTTTTTTTTAATTGTTTAGATTTATCCTGAGATATGTTAGTGGTGATGCTAAGGTATTATGTGTTTATTCCCTCCCTCACCACCCCCCAACACTAAAAGTTGCAAAAATATAGAGTAGAATCATATTTATAACAAAGAATAGGTAGGCATGTTAATAGTGTTTTATATAATCCTCTACCAGTTTTATCATCTAGATAGATTAAAGGGGCTTTTAACAGAAATGACAAAAAATTTATCCTAAAGTATGAGCCTGCCACCCAAGGAAGTAAGATAAATCTCAATATACACAAGAATGGCTCAGCAAATATAATGTATGTACACTGGTGGGACTGAGAGAGCATATTTTACCAAAGTATGTCTTAATCCCATTAAGCACTATTTCAAAATTAATGATAAGAACAAAAATTGTCTAAACTCTAAGAAATCCAGACTTTTAAAACAAATTATGAAGGTAGGTATTTAGAAAATGTATTCTAAGGCAAGATCCTGAGTGCTTATGTAAAAACAACTTGAAATATTTGTTTTATTATAATCCTTTAGTTTTTAGATAACTCCGTTCCATTGGTCTAATAACCTCTACATTAGAACAAAACTACTTCAATCTGCTTTTATTTCTTTATTGTCATAGGGTCAGATTATTACATTTCACTTAAGGTTATTCCACATGAAAATATTCATTCAAAAATGGAAACATCAGGGGCAGGATACAATGCGTATTTTAACCACTTCCATGTACTAGAAGTCTTCGGAAAATTTGGCAAGAAATAGGACTACAGGCATCCAAGTAAGAAGGAAGAAGTAAAATGATCTCTGTTAGCAGAAACCATGACTTTGTATAAGGTATACCCTAAAGATTACACACAAAAACAACAACAATGAAAACTTGTTAGAACTAACAAGTTAATTCAGCACAACTGCAGGATAAAAAAAAATCAATAAATATAAATATGTGGTGCTTCTAGGCACTAACAATGAGTGATCCAAAAATATATTTTTTAAAAATAATTCTATTTACAATAACATCAAAAAGAATAAAATGCTTAAGTTTAAATTTAACCAAGGAGTTAAGATACTTGTACAATGAAAATTACAAAATGCTACTTTGAAAGAAATTAAAGAAGACAAGTAAATTGAAAGACATCCTGTGTAAATTGATTGAAAGACATAATGTTAAAATGTCAATATTACTTAAGCTAGGATTTAAAATGAAATCTCTATAAAAATCCCAATGATATGTTTTGTAAAATAGAAAGATCTATCCAAAAATTCATATGGAATATTAAAGGACCCCAAGTAGCCAAAACAATTTGAAAAAGAACCAAGTAGGAGAGCTCACTTCCTGGTTTCAAAACTTATTACAAAGCTATAGTGATAAAAACAGTGTGGTACTGGCAAAAAGACAAGCCTATAGACCAAGGAAATAGAAAAGAGAGTCCAGAAATAAACCTAACCATTTATCATCAAATGAATTTTAGCAAGGGTCCCAAAACTATTCAATGAGTAGTTGAAAAAACTATTCAAAAGACTACAGTCTTTTCACCAAATGGTGCTGTGAAAACTGGCTAGCAACATGGAAACTAGAATCCTAATATATAAAAAGCCAGGGGTTGTCATGACCAAAACAACCAGATGGATGACCGAATAGCAGGCTGTGTGGGGAGACCAGGCCAGCAGGGGTTCAGTGAGAGGTGAGCAAATGACTGAACAGCAGGATGCATGGGCGACTAGGTCAGCAGGAGTGGCAGTTGGGGGTCACCAGGCTGGCGGCGGGGGGGTGGTGGGATGCAGTTAGGGGTGACCAGGTCAGAAGGGGGGGTCAGTTGGGGGCAACCAGGCTGGTGGGGGGGGCAATAAGGAGTGACCAGCCAGGCAGGCAAGTGAGCAGTTAGGATCCCTCAGTCCCAGATTGTGAGAGGACCTAAACAGGCCGTGGGACATCCCCTAAGGGGTCCTGTATTGGAGAGGGTGGAGGCTGGGCTGAGAAGACCCACCTCCCCCGGCCCAAATTTTGTCCACTGGGCCTCTAGTAATGTTGTAAGTAAACATTGACTCAAATGGTTCATAAGAGCTAAAACTATATAAAGTTATTTGAAATAAATGTAGGGTAAAGCTTCATGACAACAGATTTGGCTTGGATGTGATATCAAAAACATAAGCAGTAAATGAAAAACAATAAATAGATTAGACTTTGTCAAAATTTTAAACTTTTGTGCATCCAAGCATGCAATCAATCAATAGGGTATAAAGGCAACCCACAGGATGAGAAAATAATTGCAAACCATTTATCTCCTAAGTGGTAAATATTAAAAATATATAAAGAAGGCAAAAAAAAACCCACCCCAAAACTTGAATGTTTTCATTAATTCATCTCTCCATGCTTTGAATTCTTAAATGGTTTCATAACAACTTTGTTCATGGTCACATGCTTGTGTATATTTTCCATTTTCTCAGTGGCAATATCACAAATGCTTTCTTTGTTAAGTGTTCTTTTTTTCCTGAGCCATTGCTCAGATTATCTTTTGTCATTTTTGTGTAGAGATGTTTTTAAAAATGTGATTTAAAAAAAAAAAACAACACAAAGAGTTCCTATTAATAGAGCTTGCAGAAATTAACACTAGTTTGTACTACATGCTACTTTCCCTATGAAACATAAATGTGTTCATGCATATAGAAGTGTGTGCTGGGGGTTCATTTTAATCTTTATTCCTTCAATCTAAATGAGATTAGCATTTGTAGTAGTGCTCACTGTTTAGCCTGCCATCTACAAAAGCCCTTCTTGATGTGCTGCCTTTTAAAAATATTGTGTCTTTGTGTTTATTCATTCAGAACCACCTCTCTTATTACTCAGTGAATGATACCCAGTACAGTCCCGGGAAGCTTTCACCGCCAGTCTATGCTTGCCCGGCCCTCAGAATGTGCCACTCGCTGTGGGGAATTGTGTTCTACCATCTGTATCTGAAATCAGCTGCAACCATCCTTTCTTGGCAATTTCCACACTCATTTGATTTTCCCTGTGTTTGGTAGCCTATACATATTTCAGTTTGGGACTACAGATACAATTTCTTCAAAATTAAGCTTTATTTCTGTTTCTAATTTTCCTGTTTGTTAGAAGAATATTTCTGAGAAGAGAAAATGGTAAACTATTAATTCTGCCAGTTTAATTTAAAAAAAAAAAAAGACGATCAACAGTCTCTGTAAAGAGATACTTTTAAGTATTATTTTAAAATGTATTTAATATAAAGAACTAATTTATGATGATGGGAGAATCATTTGGTGGTGGGCATATGGTACAATATATAGATCTTGTAACATAGAAACCCACACCTGAAACCTGGTATGATCATGCTAACCAATATTACCCCAATAAATGTAATAAAATATATTTATTGCTCCACCCAAAATTCTAGAAAACAAATGTAGGATCCCAAACTATGTATATTTCATTTTCCATAGCATTTAGTCCGCTTATATTGTTTTCAAGTTGCAATTCCACTTAATGAATTCTTGGTGTTACTGAATCATACTATTACAGATTTCTTGTGCCCCTAAAACCGTGGTCCGCAAACTGCGGCTCTATGGCCTGTTGAGTGTGGCTCTTCCACAAAATACCACGGCCTGGGCAAGTCTATTTTGAGGAAGTGATGTTAGAAGAAGTTTAAGTTTAAAAAATTTGTCTCTCAAAAGAAATTTTAATCGTTGTACTGTTGATATTTGGCTCTGTTGACTAATGAATTTGCCGACCACTGCCCCAAATCATAAAGTACCTTGAAAAACTGTTCAAGTCACAAGTGGAAAACTTTTATAAAATTTTATGTTTTAATCAGAAAAAAATAAGAAGTCCCTGTTTTAAGTCATGTTGACATATATTTTCTACCACAAATTATTATTACACATAAAGCTTATTCATGCTTCATATACCTAAAACAACTAGGTAATTAACTAAACAATGTTGGTTTCAGCTTCATGAAAATTATTAGGATATCCTTAAGAAAATCTTAATGGAAAGCTATATTTTGTAACTTAGCAGAGAAAGAAATTTAATATATAACAGTTCTCAACACTTTAACCAGTGAGCACAGCACATTCATTCCATGTGTCACATAAGAGATAATGTTGAGTACTTTTGAAATTCTGAACTGGCAACAGATGTCACCACTTTCTGCCTGAATGGTCACATCTGACCCTTCCAAGCATGAGCAATCATATTTTACTTGGTTCATTAAATCTACAGCCATCACACTTGCCCATTTCAGAGTCATTCATACATTTACTAATAACCCATTGAAAATAGACCAATTCTACTAATCATTGGGAGGATGATAGAAATCACATATTCCAATATTCTATCCACTGCAGGAATACTGAATACAAATGTGTCGACTTCAGTTTTTGTTTGAACTCAAATAGGAATACTGAATTTATTTATTCCTGCAACAATTCTTTATGATTTTTAAATAAATGTATATATTCAAGTCTTCATTATATTAAATGTAAAATATTCTTCATATAACATCTGTCTTTTTATTGTTAACCCATGCAGAATAGATCCATTTCCTCTCCTCTAAGCAAGAACTTCATATTTGAAGATAATTTCCATGCTCTCATAAGGCTTTTGTCTTTGTTTATTTGTTTTCTTGATAGTCAACTCTTTTTAAATGACACAATATCCAAACAGCATGTCTCTATTTCTATGACACTTTTGTCAACTCTTAAAATATGGCAACCAAAACATATGACAGTGCCCCAAAAGTACTCCCAAGTGTACCAAATAGCAAATGTCTGCTTCATCTAATCTACATTAAAAGTGCTAAAATGAAAATGATTTTGTTAAATTATCTAGTCGTGTGTATGATTTATATTAAGCTAAGGGAAAATAAACTCAATGTTTTTCCTAAGAATTTCTAAAAGATATCTTCCTAATCTTCTATTTGTACAATTGTTTTTTGGATCTGTGTTTGCTTTATATTTGACTGTTATTCTTAAAACTTATCTTTTGGTGATACCTAATCTCAAACTATTAAGACCACTTCATTATATAATACACTGATTTAGTATGTTATTGATTCTGACAATTTCAAATTATAAAGAGCAAGGGGAAACTGAAGAGTCCTATGCTCAAAAGCTTGGACCTTGATGTGAAAGCTGTTGACGCTTCCCTTAGACCAGTGGTCGGCAAACTCATTAGTCAACAGAGCTGCAGTTTGCTGACCACTGCCTTAGACTAATTGATCAACTTGAATAAAGCAAATTACCTAATCTGGGTATCTCTGTTTTATATGTTTATGGAATGAAAATGTTGAGAGTTATACTTCCTAACATTGGTATGAGAGTTCAGCTAATACAAAATATCTGGCAAACAGTAAGTTTGTTATCAGCGCTATTAATAAAACTAGATAGTATTTTGAGGTGGAAAACAAATCTAACAGTATATTATTGTCAATTAACACTGGTCCATAAGAACCAATTGTGAGCACCTCTTCCCAATTCTCTGTTCGGTGAGGTCCTGTATGTAAATTGGACGATTGAAAGTGGCCACGAGAGAGAGTACCTACAACAATATTTGTCAAATGTCCCACACATTAAGGTCTTTCTTTTACTTCTTCCTTTCCTTCTCTCTCTTTTCCCCCCTTTATGTTTACTCTCTCTCTCTCTCTCTCTCTCTCTCTCTCTCTCTCTCTCTCTCTCTCTTTTCAGTCTGTCTTTTTCTTTTGTCTGTTTTTATAGGCACACCACTGACTGGATCTGATTGATGTTAAGGAATCTAGTAATAGCTTACCTTTGCTCTATAGCACTCACATTGTCTCAGCATCTGTTGGCCTGTAGTTAGTTCAGTGTATTACAAATCAGGTTAGCCATGCTGTCATCCAAGCTGCACTTATACTTCTTCACAAAGAAGATCTTGAGAAAATTTGTCTATGTGCCTTGCTAAATCCTATATGTATATTATGCCTTTAGATTAGCATATTTCTTACTTATTATAATTATTACCTAAATTAATTATTTATAATTATATAATAATTACCTAAAGAACCAAGTACTTGGTACTTTTAAAAAACATAGTACTATTAATACTAGCAATAATAGCAATAATGATGGTAGTGGTAGTACTGGTAGTGATGATAGTAATGGTACTTACAGTATTGACTTAAATTCATTGAATGTTTTATTATATCCAAAACATTGTTCTAAGCCCCTTAACTATTTACTTAATTCTTTTTGCAATACTAAGACTTATTTGCTATTATTTTACCCATTTCATAGATGGAAAAAGTTGGTGACAGAAGTTAAATGTGTTCCAAGACAATAATATTGGGAGTAGTGAGCTTTTGAGGGCAGGTATTCCCTCTCCAGTGCCCACATTTTGTGTGTTCTTGTGCTTCCTTGTATACTAAACCACACACTTTTCTAATCCCAATAGAGGCCTGATGCACGAAACTCATTCAAGGGACTCCGCCCTCGTAGCTGCGGCAGCTTGCCTCAGCCTGAAGCAACAGCAGTGGCTGCCTAGGCTCTTGAGGCCCCAGCTTTGTCTGGCAGGTCGTCCACTATAATTAGCATATTACACTTGTTATTACAGATTAGAATATTCTGTACTGATTGATAGCCAGTTCATTATTTTAGAGTTTTGAGAATCTATTTTTTCTACTCATTTTATAAAAAGCAGCAACATATTTTTTACTTCCAATTGTCAAACACTGTTTGCTTTCTTTATGTCTCTTTAAGAACAGCCAACAATAGTTTGTCTCACAAAGATATATCTTGTCTGGGATATATTTTGTCTGAATCTGAAGTCAGTTTGGAAACTGCACATTATTTATTCATTTCTCATTAGCTTAATCTGCTTTCCTGTGGAGGAGCTTACATGCCACACTATGCTCACAGATCCTTTACTAATATAGAGTGTTCTCCCCCTGAAAAATATAGACATACATAGCTCAATTGATGTTTCTTTCTTTTCAGATTTAACCTAGTGTAATTAATTATTATTCAAAATATGTATACATTTTGGGGGACATTCTCTATATATTAAAATTTCATGACTATTTGTTATTAACAGTATCCTGATATTTTCTAATTTACATATAAGTTTTCCTCAATTTTGTCAGAAATTCAGGTTGGCAAGTTTTCTTGCTGCTTACTATACCTTAAAGTAAATTGTCATGCAAGGCAACTTAAAAAATATGTATTTTTCTGCTGGAGGCTGATTCCAGCAGGTCATAATTATGCAAGAAGTTCATCAGAAGGCTGATGGATCTTGGGGCTTCAGCAGGGCTGAAAATCTGCATATATTATTACCTGCTGCTGGAACAGCTGTAAGGCATTTCCCCTAACCTGATAATCTTTTCCTGTTTACCTGCTGCTAGTGGTATAGCTGAAGGAATTTTACCTAACCTGGTAATCATTTCCTGTTTATCAAACTTTACCTGTTTGCATTCCTAAAGGGACATTTGGAGAGTCCACTTCATTAGAAAGTGGAGCCTTCCCTGATTCCCCCATGCCTCCCAAATTTATATTTCATGTGTAGTATCTTTATTCAATTTATGTGCAACCCTTCTCTAGATTTCTGAACCCTTGCAGCTGTGGAAATTTATGGCATCTGAAACAAGGACATCTGGAGAAGATTTTGAATGAGCAAAGAAAGGAAATTCACCCGGGAGAAATGAAGAATCACTGGTAAAGGTGGGGTCACTGAAAATTATGTGGGGAGATTCATTGCCTGTAAAAGATGTGTCAAGCTTTGGATGTCATGAACCTGAGTGGGCAGAAAAGTCTTTTGTTTCAAGCTGGGCCATAATGGGGAAGGATTCTACCAAAAGGCAAACATATCATTGTAAAATTTTTAGCTTCCATGATCAAAGATTAAGAAATTAAAATGTTGAGGTTATTGAAGATGGCAACGCAGGTAAACACCTGAACTGTTGCCTTGCACAACAATTTCAAAACTGCAGCTAAAAGACAAAGACGTCTATCACTCAGAACCATGGGAAAGCTGGCTGAGTGGAAGTTCTACAACTAGAAGGAAAGAGAAAAGAGCATTGAGACGTGTTCAAATGCTGAAAAGCTGAGGTATGGAGGCTTGTGGTGGGTGTTGCTTTGTTCAACCTCAAGGGAGACAAGTTCCTAATTACTCTGAAATCCAGTTTCTGGGGAGATGTGGGGGACCCAAACTCCTACAAGGAGAAGGTGGACTGTCTGCCATTGGGTCGGAAAGTGAGGATGGCTTGCTTGCAGAGCTGCATGTAGGAATGATTGTTTACTGCACTGGGGCGCGAAATGCGGGGATGTGGTAGGAGAGACAATGATGGCTCACTGGCAGCCATTGCTGCTTGCCCGCCCTAGCCTAGTGATGCTTTGATACTCCCTCCCTCACAAGCTACATACCTACCCACGCTCTGCTCAGTGTCTTTTGCATATGAATGCAGAGTAACCAAATAACTGCAGCTCCTGGGAGACAGTTCCAAAACCTCCAAATCCTAAGCAACGAGGAGAAAACTGTAGTTCTTGCTTTAGCTTCTGCTGGGTGACCTCAGACAGTAGCTGACCTGCATCCCATTGGAGATCCAGAAGCCAGTATACCTAGTGGTCAGTGTGAGACACCAGATTTCAACTCCTCATGTCCATATATGACACATTCAAGAGGCAGACTCAGTGAGCACCAAAGCCCCACTGAAACAATTTCTGCAGCATAAGCATGTCTCCAGAACAGCAGTTTTTCCATTATAGACATAGCAGGTCCTCACAGCCAATTGGCCTGGAGGTCAATTACTCTGTGTACCAACAGCAATCAAGGCTTAACTACACCAAGACTTTACACTCAGCCCACAAAGGGGTATTCCAAGAGTATCCACCTCAGGTGATTGGGGAGGCTGAGCTACTTGCCCCTATAGGTCTCCTACCACACAAAGCCACTCAATTAACACACGGAAGCACCCAAAGAAACATGTCACGAATGAAAAAATGAAGGAAAACAAACTACTGGTGACATAGAATTCAAAACCACATTTATAAGGTTACTCAAGAATCTTCTAGCCGAAACCGGTTTGGCTCAACGGTAGAGCGTCGGTCTGCAGACTGAAAGGTCCCAGGTTCGATTCCGGTCAAGGGCATGTACATTGGTTGCGGGCGCATCCCCAGTAGGGGGTGTGCAAGAGGCAGCTGGCCGATGTTTCTCTCTCATCGACGTTTCTAGCTCTCTATCTTTCTCCCTTCCTCTCTGTAAAATATCAATAAAAAATATATTTAAAAAAAAAAAAAAAAAAAAAAAAGAATCTTCTAAAAATTGCTGAGAAACTTGATGAGATCTCTGAGGAGCTTAGTGAGCCCTTCAAGAACCCTAATGAAAATGCTAAAAAAAAAAAAAATGGAAAAAGACCAGCCAGAAATTAAGTTTACACCATCTGAAATAAAAAATATACAGAAACTCAACTGTAGATCAACATACCCCAAGAATCAAACCAAAGATCTGAAATATGAAAAACCAAAAAACACCTAACCAGAAAAACTAGAAAAACTGTGGTGTGGTGTTTCTCCTTTTTCTGCATGGAAAGGGAGAAAGACAGGTTCCTGAATGGAGGAGCTGGGGATTAAGAAATTAGAGAAAGAAAGAGACAAGAGGCAGAAATAGATTTAAGCTGGGTGCCAGGTGGCTTCCTGTCCTCTGATAGACAGTCACAATCACCTCAGACAACACGGCATATTTATTGGTTTCCAAAAGGGATTTTAAGGTCAAAAGGAGTTTCAGGTGTGCCCAGATCCTATTCATTAAGATCTGGGTAAGCTTCTCATTTTTTGATACAAGATTTAGCATTTCAAGACCTGGGTGGGTCAAGGTCCTTTTTATTCCTCATTCCAAGCACATGGATAAAGATAAGAAATCAGTACTGATAACAGGATTCTGCCAGTGCCCTCCAGTTCAGGTTCATGAGAATTAAAAGAATGTCCATGTGCTTTCCCAGGCGGCTCTCTACAAAACACAAAAAGAAAAAATAATCCAAAAATATGAAGATAGTGTAAGAAGCCTCTGTGACAACTTCAAGCGTACCAACATCTGAATTTTGGGGGTGCCAAAAGGAAAGAGAGAGCAAAATATTGAAAACCTATTAGAAGAAATAATGACAGAAAATCTTCCCTACCTGGTGAAAGAAATAGACTTACAAGTTCAGGAAGCCCACAGAACCCTAAACAAGAGGAATCCAAAGAGGGCCACACCAAGACACATAATAATTAAAATGCCAAGGGCAAAAAACAAATAGAGAATTTTGAAAGCAGCAAGAGAAAAACAGCAAAAGACAAATAGAGAATTTTGAAAGCAGCAAGAGAAAAACAGAAAAGCAGCAACGAGTACCCATATGACTGTCAACTGATTTCTCAACAGAAACTATGCAGGCAAAAAGGGAGTGGCAAGAAATATTCAAAGTGATGAACAGAAAGAACCTATTACCAAGATTTACCTCTACCCAGAAAAGTTGTCATTCAGAATTGAAGGTCAGAAAAAGAGCTCCACAGACAAGGAAAAGCTGAAAAAGTTCATCACCACCAAACCAAGATTACATGAAATGCTGAAGGGTATTCTTTAAGAAGAGGAAGAAGAAGAAAAAGGTAAAGATAAAAATTATGAACAACAAAATGACATCAAATACATAGCTACCAACAAGTGAATCTGAAAATTGAGTGAATGAAAATCTGATGAACAGAATGGACTGATGAATATAATAGAATAGGGGACATGGAAAAGGAGTAGACTGACTATTCTCAAAGGGAAGAGAGTATGAGGGATGCAGGGAGAGATTGGACAAAAATCTTACACTTATGGATGAGGACAATGGTGGGGGGAAGGTTGTGGGGTGGGGTGGGGAATCAGGTTGAGGGTAGCTATGGGGGGAAAAAAGAGGAACACCTGTAAATCTGAACAATAAAGATTTACTAAAAAAATAAAATGTCAAAAAGTACTCTTTTAAATAAGGCTCAAGCAAAGAGTGCCATTGTCATCTTTAACTATGTGGGGTCTTATTCAAACTAGATTATGCTTAATTCATATCGGGGATCAAATATCTGTAATAATTAAAAAGGCCCCAGATCCTCTGCTTTGAGCTGGAGAGGGTGAAACTATCAGCTCTCTTGCAGGGGAACTTTCAGATGCTTTGTGTAAAAATTACCATAGAGTGCCTTGGGACAGGCAGATTTTAGCTAAAATAACTTTAAAGGCCAGTCAATGCTATGGAGAGCAGAACAGGAAAAGATTCAGGCAAAGAACAGTAATTTATTAAGTCTTGTGTTATGGATTGCTTGTCTGTTTTATCTGTCATTTTTGCTTAATGTGTTTATTGTTAGTTTATTAAGCATGCTTGTAGTCTAATTGGGAAAAGAAACAAGGCCAGACCATTTTACTGAATTTCCCCAGACTACACAGGATGTGGAGATGAAGAGACACTTGGTGATCCTGTAAAATGGATGTCTACTCCAGTAAGTGCTAAAAAAATTTTATCTTCACCATGATCTTTGTTTCCCAGTCAGTCATTTAAAAATTTTTGCAGAATTTAAGGGATGCGTCTGGGAATTCTGTACTCATAAAGAGAGAAAGCTAGCTTAAGACAAAAAGAACACACCATCAAATTTTAAATTTTAGATAGTTTTGGGCTAAGTTTAAATCTCTTTACGGATGCTACAGAATGAACCCAGGACAATGCTGTAACCAACTGAGCTACCAGGCCAGGGCAGGATTCTAATAATATTGAGAAGTTTAACATTAATACAATATCAATATGCCATCTGTTGAAATTTTATTATATTGATTAGGAAATATTAATTCATGCATATCATTTGGTCGAGTGTTCTATATTCCATTTTCCAAAATACCTTATGCCTGTTTCTTTTTTCTTTAATCTGACTCAGTGTTTCTACCAAATATGAAATCCACCTATGCAACTTGGGGTTTATACTGTTGTTATATCAGCCGTTCTGATTAATGAGGTTTAACTGGAAGATGATAGTCTTAACTTCATGCAATTTGACCCATGCATCTGTCTTACTAAGTCATAGAGGTAAGTAGAGGATTACATTTGCCTCATTAAGAAACAAACAAACAAAAAACACAACATTCTTTCTTTACTATTGTGATGCTATTGCACGGTGGCTTATGGAGACTTGTGTATAATTAGTGTCCCATATCTTTTCTCCAACTATAGGCCCAGTGCATGAAATTCATGCATGGGGGGTCCCCTCAGTTCAGCCTGAACCCTCTCTAATCCGGGACCCCATGGGGGATATCCAACTGCCAGTCTATAATGACGGTCGGACATTCTTCTCACAATCATAATCATTCACCTGCCTGCCTGCCGGGACTCCCCTAATTGCCCCACCATGCCAGCCTGGTTGCCCCTCACTGTCTCTGCACGCTTGCCTGATCAACCCTAACTGCCCCCCATGCCAGCTTGGTCATCCCCAATAGCACACCCCCCCCCCGCCAGCCTGGTCACCACACACAGCCTGCTTGTTCCATTGTTTGATGGTCCCTGGGGTTGACCCTGGGCAGCTAGGTAGCTGCCATCTGAGGCTTGCTTGTGCTTCGGGCCAGTCCTAGGCACCTGGGGAGCTGAGGGAACTGGGGACTCTGGAGGCAGATGCATAGAGTGGTCAAACCCTCCTGAGAGCCGGCCTGGCAATGCCACATGCTTGTCGTCCCAGGGGGGCTATGGGGACTAGGTGCCACCATCTTGTGGCTGTGAGTGTCTCCATCTTTGAGGATGTGACAGTCAATTAGCATAATCCCTCCTTATTGGCTGTGGGTACCACCATGTTTGTGAGGGCATAATAGTTAATTAGATAAGAAATATATTACTTTCAATTATTGGACTATTGTTTCTCTTTAAATATTATATTTTCATTCAGACTATTCAGTTGTACAGTTGGATAAAGGCAATTTCCTCTGAGCTCTAAATTTATATTTGACAGAAACATTTCAATATCTAATTTGGGTGAGAAGCAACCATTTAATGAGTTATTAATATGTATATATTGATATGAAGATACAGTTACTATAAGTAGTTACAGATCATTAACAAGTATGCTTTAATTTTACAAAAGATCAGAGAAAAGGGGGGACCGCCTCAAGAAAGATGGGCAGAGGCAGGGGAGATGCCCAGTTTTTCTGAGGAAAGATGTGAACTAGAAGTGTCACTGGGAAGCCCATGTAGCTCAGCCGTTGTTTGGCCAGTCTCTCTCTGTCTCTTTGCTTTACTTTGTCTCCCTGCTACGTTGTCTTCTCTAAACCAATGGGCTGTCTTTGTGTACTCATCCATAGGCTCTGCTCCCTTGCACCTGACTTCACATAGTCTTGAGGAGCTGCATTACGTTTTCTCTGGCACCTTCCTACAGCATAATCTTTCTGCTTCCAGTCACCCAGCTTCTCACAGGTTCTTAACATCCCAAGGCCAAAGTCTAAAGGAAGATTCTGGTTGGCCCACCTCATCTTTGCACCTTTTACACAGAGGCTACAAGGCAACCTATAGATTGACCCTCCTAATTTCAAGTAACAAACTCTTAGTCAAATCAGCTGTGGTCTAGGGCAGACTCTGGTATGTGGTGAAGAATGTTTATTTAGGAATGATGGGGAAGCTGGCAGGGGATGATTCCCTTTGAAGATGAGATGAGCCAGGTAGACACAGATTAACAGGGGAGGGTTTATTGATGAACTGAAAGGGAAAGGGGGTTATCATTGTGTTCCTCCTCCCTAGCACAACAGGTATGTTAGGATAGAAAGATTTCAAACAGGATGGGTTTTTTTTTTTGTTTGTTTGTTTGTTCATTTGTTTTTGCAGGAGCAGAGGGGGGGTTGTAACCCTTCCCTTGAACCTCTTTACTAAAATTATATTCTTTCACATACTAGGAATACAATTTTATCCTCTGCAAACAGAAGTGGAAATTTGTTCAAATTTAGTCACATGCATAGCTTCGTTTTGGCATGAGTTTAATGATTTCAGAATTTGCCTACAAGCAGGAAGTGTTTCTAGAAACAGTCAAAAGCTATCTCTGCCTTTTCTTATCTATTTCCAACAGGCAACAGGGTCTGCTGCTAATCCCTTTCTCACCACTGCATGCTCTGTGCTCTTGGAACTTCTCTAAAACATTAGCTACAAGATCCTTCAGAGCTTTACACTGGTAGGCATGTGATCCTTAGGCTATAGGTAGACAGTTTAATTACTAGTTACTGGCCCACATATATTAGCACATGATTGAGAGGGATCTCTCTGATTGTTCATTTCGCCACTTTATATAGTCAGTAACTTTTAGTAAGTTTCATTTTCTGTTTTCATTAAAGCTCACTTTGTTGTAAAGATGGGAGCCCGCTCAAGTTATCTCAAAATATAAAAGGGGTTATGATGGTAGCAGGTTTTAATTACGGTCCCTAAATTCAGGTCCCTAAGAACTATAACTGTCTTTATGTTCTAAAAACAACTTAAAATTTTATTCTTTTCTACCTTTCACTTTGGGGAAAATCTACCTTGTAACCTGTTTGTAACATCAGTTCTCTGACTTTCCACTCTGTGTCACTGACCAGGTCCTCTCATCAGTTATCCAGTTACAACTGGGATATGTACTGTCACTGATGCTTAGATCCCTTCAGATCTTGTCTTTCTGATGGCTGCAAACTACTCTTGGGTCAGACTTTTTATTTGTTTATTTTTTTTAAGCTATGGACCTGTCAAGATATAACATGTGGTTACATCCTTTCTGGTGCTTGCTCTATAAATTTCCTGGTGACACATTACACATACTCCTCTATTCTTAGGATCCATAGATTGATCTTAGAGGGGCTGAATTTTTGTCTCCCCCGACCCCAATTCAATGTTGAAGTTCTAACCTCTAATATATCAGCATGTGACTGTAATTAGGTATTTAAACAGGTAGTTAAAGTAGTATAAGGTCATATGAGTGAGCCTTACTCCAATATGACTGATATCATTATGAGAGGAGATTAGAACATGGGCACAGAGGGAAGACAATGTGAGAACAGAGAGAGGAAGTAGCCATTTAGCCATCTACATGCCATGCAAATGAATTAGTCTTTCTCTCTCCCTCCCTCTCTTATACAATCTGGAATAATCGGAGATGTATATTTATTTCACATTTTAAAAATAGATATTAAAAATAAAAATAAATAAATGAAAATACATAGTATTTCTTTTTATTTATTGGGCCAATATGTTTTATTCATGCCTATATATTCCTTCTTTTTTCCCCTCTCCAATAAATTGATTAAGTTATCCAAATATATAATCTTGGGAAATAAAAACAAAAGTAAAAAAACAATATATGCTTCTAAGGTATAGCTTCTGCCCTACTGAGATTCATGCGACTTTGCTCTTGGAACTGGGTATTTGTTTGAACAGAAGTAAGGGAAAGGGTAACAGAGAGAGAAAATAGCAACTTCTGAAAATATTTTTCCACCTACACTTGAAAACACATGTAGATGGAGTGACAAACTCACAAATATGGAAACCTTTACAAAAAATAAGGCAACTCCTCAGATATATTTTAAAATTATCTGTTAACTTTTTTCTCTGTCTTTATGGTCCACTTTTTTCTTCTTTACTCATTGGTACCATTTTCTTCTTCATAGTTTTACTTTCTTATAATATGGTCTTTTATTTGTCTTATATTGATTACCATCTGGTTCCTGTATGGGTATTCTATAATGGTCCTATCTCAATGAGTTGTTCCAGTCTCATTGTCAACTGCTAGAATTTAAATTAGTTGCCCTTGGAATAAATACCAATTACAGGGAGATAGGACTTAGTAATACAGACCGACCGCAGCACCCTATTCTGTCATTTGGCCAGGTAAAGCTGGTAACAAGGAGATGTTGGTTTAAAAAAATGCAGAGTGACAGGAAAAATGGAAGAGATAAAATTAAGAACTATCCAAAGATGGCAAGAAAATGCATAGTTGATGTGATAAAATAGATAAGGAGCTCCATGAATGTTGACTTTGGGAGAAAGATATCTAAGCTGAGATTTGATAGCTAAGAAATTTTTATCTGGGGTTTTGAGCATGCAATAAGACCCATCTACATTAATCTTCAAGGTGCATCTTAGTCAGGTATAGGTTTCCTCCGAATGTGTCTCTAAGCTAGGAAAAAGACCCTGCAATTTTTTTTCTGAGTTGGGTATATGAAGCTAAGTCTGGATTTAGCACCTCATAGGTAGTACTCACACAACTCTTAGGTTAAATATTTACCCTTAGACTTAAGTAAATAATATCTTAGTGATTTCCCAATTGGAAGATTCAAGGTAAAATGAAGTGTGGGCTGAATGTGATTCTTGGAAATACAACTGAAAAGTCAAAGAGACTGCATAGAGTTGGCTACGATGGAATCAGAATTATTTAGAAAATGAATATATTTTAGTAATACTATTGTCTAGAATAGGATTTCTCAGATCAAAAATCAGGTTAAAGTAATGTTATGAAATTTATTGAATTTAGTATAATAAGTGCACTTATAAAATTATGAAATGGAAAGTACTTTAAAAGTATCTGAATAAAGTTCCCATGACAACAATTTATAATGAGGTCAAACTTTTACACAAAGATTTTGAAAACATATAATATATTTTTTTCTATAACTGCCTTTATCTTATACAATTATTATGTTACCAGATATCAGAGCAAGGATTTACATGGGTATTAAAGGATGTTGTTGTTGTTTTTTTGGGGTGTGTGTGTGTGTGTGTGTGTGTGTGTGTGTGTTTTATCTAAACCTTAAACAACACATTTTATTGGGGGGAAAATATGCTGCTTTCGATAGTAAGAAAAGTCTTTCTCAGACATTCTCTTAATCAGTGAAGACTGCTAACAGATTCCCACTCTAAACTGAATACTATGTATCTAGCAACTACTGTAGAATCTGTGATAAATGACAACATAGGAATATGTACAGAATAAATTTCTCTTGGAAAACTGAGAAATTAATGGGAGGTATGCCATGGAAAACATTTTTACTTATCATCAGAACTTGATTAAAAATTATACAGAGGTACATTAACAACACATAAGTGAAACTCTGTCAAGGTTTCAAACATTTATATGTTAAAAAGGCCAGTAATATAATGTAAATGAGCAAAAAGATTGAGTTTACTATTATAGGGAGTGGTGGAGATAGTTAGTGAACTTAATATTTCTTGCCATAGCTAAAGGGGAAGTTCCTTGTAAACGTATTTTGTTGCTAGGAAGGAATACATGCCCAATTTTGACATATTTTCGAATAAAACCAGAGTCAATAACCCAGATTTTGTGTGGAAATTTTGAATCTCTATATGTTGGCAACTAAAAGAATCGCTTAAGTAATAGGCTTGCCAAAAACACATTTGTAGACAAAATCTGGTCTGCAAGTAGTCTCCCAGTTAGCCATTTTAGGGCTGCAGATTTGACTACATAGCATTATTCATAGACCCCCCAAGCCACAGAAAAATTGTTTTCTTTAGAGTACTTGCTCCCTACAAAGAGTGGAATATGGTTGGAGTTCATTGGTCAAACTCATGAATTGGCAACCTTCCCAGAAATAAAAAACTAGGTTTTGTTGTTATTTTGAAACAAAAAAATAAACAAACAAAAACCTCTTTAATTATCTAATACAGTTTACTTGAAAGGATGTGGTACTTTAAAAGTATCTGAATAAAGTTCCCGTGACAACAATTTATAATGAGGTCAAACTTTTACACAAAGATTTTGAAAACATATAATATATATTTTTTCTGTAACTGCCTTTATCTTATATAATTATTATGTTACTAGATATCAGAGCAAGGATTTACAAGGGTATTAAATTTGCACTAAAGGTATGTAAGTCTCCTTTTTATATGTTTTTATTTTTTAATTAATTTTAGAGTGAGGAAGGGAGAGGTAGAGATAGATAGAAACACTGATCAACTGCCTCCTGCACAGTCCCTACTAGGGATGAGCCCGCAACCTGGGCGTGTGCTTTGATAGAAATCAAATCCATGACTATCTGGTGCATGGGACAACACTCAACCAATTGAGCCATACCAGCTGGGCTCAGACTCCTTTTTTAAAGCAAGCTTTTTCAAGTTAACCAAGTTTATTATGATTTAATATGCAGTTTTTTCACAGTTCTTCCTTGGCCACCTTCCCTATCCACATTGGTGTATAGAGGTAGATGAACATCTACCACGTTTCCCCGAAAATAAGACATCCTCCAAAAATAAGACCTACTTCATGGAAATATAATACATCCCCTGAAAATAAGACCTAGTGCATCTTTGGGAGCAAAAATTAATATAAGACACTGTCTTATTTTCAGGAAAACAGGGTATAAGGCATGCCCCAAAACTAAGGCCCCAGGCTCTGTCTCAGAATGAAAATTAATTTACTGTAAATTGGTCGCTAGAGCAGCCCCGACTGGCGTCTAGCAACCAGTAACGTTAAGTGGAGTCCTGACGTCACTGCTGTGTAAATGGAGAGAAATCAGCGTGGAAACTGTGAAACCTAAACTGCAAGAAGTTGTGACTTGGGTGAAGAATTCATGGGAGAAAATCACTGACAGTTGCATTGCAAATGCACTGCGAGCAGGCTACCTTGACAAGAAGTACTCATTTAAAGACAGTGCTATTGCTAAACATGAGAGATTTGGTCCACTGATTCTGAAAGAAATGGAGTCACAAGAAATTCACCAGGAAATTCAGGAATTGGATTGTTATGATGATGTTCCAGAAGATGATGACATGATTGTCATTGAATAAATGAGTAAATTCTTGATACTGTAGGATTCACAGTTTGTCTGGTTTGTGTTCACAACTACCGTACTACCGTACCGTATACAGGTGATAAATTTCCTTTATTTTCATTTAACAATAAATGTGTATCGTATTCTTCTTCATGGAAAAACAAGACATTCCCTGAAAATAAGACCTAGCACATCTTTGGGAGCAAAAATTAATATAAGACACTGTCTTATTTTCGGGGAAATGGGGTATTTATGAAACAACTCAGGGAGAACTCAGACCCAACTCTCATTAGTCATTGTTTGATTGATTATGCTAAGTGAAACAAGCTAGTCAGAGAAAGATAATATCACATGATCTCACTCTTTTGCGGAATGTAATGAACAACATAAACTGATGAACTGAAATAGGTCCAGAGACATAGAAGCATTGAACAGACTGGCAAAATTTAGAGGGAAGGGGGGTGGGGCTGGGAAGGAGGTGAGAGATCAACCAAAGGACTAGTGAGCATGCATATTAGCATAACCCTGAACACAATTAGGAGGGTGAAGGCATGTGCTGGGGTTTGGAGAATAACCTGGAAGAGGTCAAACGGGGGGGGGGGGCGGAGAAGGAGACATATGTAATATTTATTAGTTATAAAATAATTAAATAATTATTTAATTATTTATAAAATAATTAAAAAAAATTTTAAAGCTATTCTTAGGGAAAGCTAGTCTTTTTAGACACTATTGTCACCATATGTTTAAAAGAGTAAACTTAGGAGATTCAAAGAGTCTTGTTAGTTTTAGGACCAATACTTCTATGGGCTGTGAGCTCTCAACTGATTTATCAATATATATACCTAATATAGTGTGGGGGACATTGTACTATTAAATAAATATCTTTAAATGAATTAATGAATGAGTTAGTGGAGGACTGTTTGTTCTGAATGACATTTACCCTCCCTTTAAAAGAATGAATGTCATTTCTTCAAAATGTGGGGATCCATAGGATAAGGATATTTACAGGAACTGAAGCTATCAGTAAATATTTCAAGGCGTTTTTTAATTAAAATTTCTATTAAGGTATATTTGCTTAGTGACTTGTCCATTATTTGCATTTCCAAATTAATTTGCATAAATATATAATTTAATTTTTAAAATCTCTGCTATGCCTCTAGATATTCACATTTGTTTTATTCTTAAGATATTTTGTTTGTTTATTTTTTACCTACTAGTTTTGCCAATTGATTTTACTAGAAATTTGACAATAGTATTAGACCAATTACTTCTCATAGACCAATTACTTTTCTGTTGTACACTTGCTTTCTATCTCAGTAATATCTGTTCTTACTTTTTTTCTTTTTTATTAATTAACTTAATTAATTCACTGGCTTCACTCCCAGCTGTCCAGGAGCCAGCAAGTCCTCATTTCTGTCTGGATCACCACTCCAGTAGCTCTCTCTGCTGCCCCCCTTCCCCTCATAGCAGGCTTCACACTGCTCCTGCCTGCATATGCAAATTAACCACTATCTTATTGGGTTAATTTGCATATTCACTCTGATTGGCTATGGCATAGCGAAGGTATGGTCAATTAGCATTTTTCTCTTTTATTAGTATAGATTACTTTTTTATCCTTATTAAGTTGGAGAACTGTTTCTTAATTTTTCCCTAACATAACTATTTAAGATTATACATTTCTCCCTAAGAACCACCATATCAGAATCATATAAGTATGCTATGTTTTATTATCCTAATATTCAGTTCTATATATTTTATAATTCTAATCACACTTTTTAATTTGACCAATGAGCTACTTAGAACTATGTGAGATTTTATTTTCTTTCTAGTAATTAATTTGAAAATTAAATTGCAGTCAGTATTTTGGTCTCTATAATACTGGATTTATATTGAAGCTTGAGATACATTGAGTGGCCAGATTATTATGATCTCTGAATGCATAATAATCTGGCCACTCAGTGTGTGTGTCTGTGTGTCTGACTATTAGAGGCCCAGTGCATGAATTTGTGCATGGGTAAGTCCCAGCCAGCCTGGCCAGGGGGAGAGGACATGGGTGATTGGCCAGCCTGCCTGCTGTCAAACTCCTAGTCAAGGGGACAATTTGCATATTAGCTTTTTATTATATAGGACTAGAGGCTCAGTGCACTAAATTCATGCATAGGGTGGAAGGGGAGTGTCCCTTAGCCAAGCCTACACCTTCTCTAATCTGGGAACCCTTGAGGGATGTCCAACCACCATTTTAGGTCCGATCCCTCTCACAGTCCAGGACTGCTTGCTCCCAACCACTCTCCAGCTTCTGCTTGATTGCCCCTAATCGCTTTTGCCTGCCAGCCTGATTATCCCTAACCACTCCACTGCCAGCCTGATCAACACCTAACTGCTCCCTGGCTGGCCTAATTGCCCCTAACTGCCCTCCCCTGCTTGCCTGGTACCCCCTAATTGTCCTCCCTGCTGGCCTGATTGCCCACATATGCCCTCTTCTAAGGCCTGGTACCCCCAACTGCCCTCCTCTGCTGTCCAACTTACCCCTAACTACCCTCCCTGCTTACTGATCACCACAACTGCCCTTCCCTGCAGGCCTGGTCCTCTCCAACTGCCCTCCCTTGCAGGCCTGGGTCCCCCCAACTGCCCTGCCTTGCTGGCCTAGTCTCTCCCAACTGCCCCCCTCTGCTGTCCTGGTTACCCCCAACTGCCCACAACTGGCCTAATTGCCCCTAACTTCCCTCCCCTTCCAGCCATCTAGTGGCAAGCAAGTCATCTTGTGTCCACATGGGGGCAACCATCTTTGGCCACATGGGGGTGGCCATGTTGTGCTTTGGAGTGATGGTCAATTTGCATATTATTCTTTTATTAGATAGGATATACACAGAGTGCCCAGATTATTATGCATCCAGAAATCATAATAATCTGGCCACTCAGTGTATATTGAAGCTTGCATGATAGCCTAGTACTGTGGTTGGCGAACTGTGGCTCACAAGCCACATGGGGCTCTTTGGCCCCTTGAGTGTGGCTCTTCCACAAAATACCATGGCCTGGGCAAGTCTATTTTGAAGAAGTGGCATTAGAAGAAGTTTAAGTTTAAAATATTTGGCTCTCAAAAGAAATTTCAATCATTGTACTGTTAATATTTGGCTCTGTTGACTAATGAGTTTGCCGACCACTGGCCTAGTATGTGGTAATTTTTTATTATCTCATGTGTCTCAGGGAAAAACATGCATTTCTCAATCTATGGATGCAAAATTTGATACATTTCTCATAAATTGTTACCAACTGACTGAGGTAATATTTTTCAGGATTCTCCACTGTAAAGTTGTTCCTTTTTTCTCCTTTCATCTTGTTCTCTTTGGGAAGAAGATCAATATGAGCAGCCCAACCCTAAGGGGACAGGTGTTACACTCTTTATTTTGCTGCCTATAAAGTCTTCTAAGACTTTTATGGTTTCCCATCTTACATTTGAGTCCTTTAGACATTTTGAGTTTGTTTTTGTGTGTAGTTTAAGTTAGTGATCTAGTTTCATTTTTTTTTTGCATGTATCTGACCAGATTTCCCAGCACCATTTATTAAAGATACCGTCTTGACTCCATTGTATCTTCTTGCCTCTTTTGTCAAATATTAATTGAGCATAATGGCTTGGGTCAATCTCTGGGTTCTCTGTTCTGTTCCATTGGTCTATATGTTTGTTCGTATGCCAGTACCAGGCAGTTTTGAGACCCGTGGCTTGGTAATATAGCTTGATATCTGGTATTGTGATCCCTCCAATTTTGTTCTTCTTCCTCAGAATTGCTGTGGCTATTCAGGGTCTTTTTTATTTTTTATTCCAAGTTAATTTTTGGAGAGTTTGTTTTAGGTCTTTTAAATATACTGTTGGTATTTTAATGGGGATTGCATTGAATGTTCAGATTGCTTTGGGTAGTATGAACATTTTAATGATGTTTATTCTACCAATCCATGAACATGGTATGTCTTTCATTTATTTATGTCTACTTCTATCTCTTTTTTCAATGTCCTGTAGTTTTCTGAGTACAGGTATTTTCACTCCTTAGTTAAGTTTATCCCTAGGGTTTTTGTTTGTTTGTGTGTTTGTTTATTTGTTTAAATATATTTTATTGATTTTTTACAAAGAGGAAAAGAGAGTAATAGAAAGTTAGAAACATAGATGAGAGACATCGATCAGCTGCCTCTTGCACACCCCCTACTGTGGATATGCCCGCAACCAAGGTACATGCCCTTGACCAGAATCGAACCCGGGGCCTTTCAGTCTGCAGGCTGATGCTCTATCCACTGTGCCAAACCAGTTTCATCTATCCCTAGGTTTTTAAAATTTTTCTGGTGCAATGGTAAAGGGGAACTTTCTGTGAGTTCATTATTGGTATATGAAAAGACCATAGATTTCTAAGTGTTAACTTTGTATCTTGCTACATTGCCAAATTCATTGATTAAGTCTAGTAGTTTATTTATGGAGTTTTTGGAGTTTTCTATTTACAGCATCATGTCATATGCAAATAAGGACAATTTTACTTCTTTTCCAATTTGGATGTATTTTATTTCTTCTTCCTATTTGATCACTATGGCTAGCTCCTCCAGTACTATATCTAGCAGGAGTGGTGAAGTGGACAGTCGTGTCTTGTTCCTGTTCTTAGGGGAAATGGATTTAGTTTTTCCCCATTGTGTATAATGTTGAGATGTAGGTTTGTCATATAAGGCTTTTATTATGATGTGGTTTGATTTCCACTTCTATTTCCACTTTGCTGAGAGCTTTTATGAAGTAAGGGTGTTGGATATTATCAAATGCTTTTTCTGCTTTGATTGATATGATTAAGTGATTTTTGTCTCTCAAATTGTTTATGTGGTGCATGATATTTATTGATTTGTGGGCATTGTACCATTCTTGCATCCCTGGAATAAATTCCACTTGGTCATGGTGTGTCATCTATCTAATGTATTGCTTGATCTGATTTGCTAGAATTTTGTTGAGGATTTAGCATCTATGTTCATCAAGGATATTGGACTGTAGATCTCTTTCTTTGTGGTGTCTTTATCTGGTTTTGGGATAAAGATAATGCTGGCTTCACAGAGAGAGCTTGGAAGTGTGCCTTTCTCTTGAATTTTTTTGAATAGTCTGAGGATGATAGGGTTTAGTTCTTCTTTGAATACTTGGTAGAGATGTCCTGTAAAGCCATGTGAACTGGGACTTTGGTTTGCTGGAAGATTTTTTATTACTGCCTCGATTTATTTGGCAATTATCAGCCTATTCAGGATTTTTAAATTTTTCCTGATTGGGTTTTGGGAGGTTGTCTTTTTCTAAGAATACTAGAGACCTGGCGCATGAAATTAGTGCATGCAATGCACTAGCCTCTCCTGTACGCTCTCGCAGTCTAGGAGCCCGCCAGGGATGTCTGACTGATGGCTTAAGCCAACTCCCTGCCACGGGGAGTGGGCCAAAGCCTTCAGTTGGACATCCTTAGCATTGCTGTGGAGGCAGGAGAGACTCTGCAGCTGTACTGGACAGCTGGGAGCCGAGCTCCTGCCTGAACAGTACTCCCTTTGTGGGAATGCACTGACCACCAGGGGGCAGCTCTGTGTTGAGTGTCTGCCCCCTGGTGGCCAGTGCATGTCATAGTAATTGGTCATTCCACTGTCAGTCTGAAACCGGCCTTCTGTCATTCCCTGAGGGGTCCTGGTTTGCAAAGGGCACAAGCCAG
This sequence comes from Vespertilio murinus, assembly GCA_963924515.1. NCBI lineage: Eukaryota > Metazoa > Chordata > Mammalia > Chiroptera > Vespertilionidae > Vespertilio > Vespertilio murinus. The sequence goes on along the minus strand of OZ004704.1, from coordinate 141,160,589 downwards.
GATGAGGGACTCCACCGGCGCATTATCTGGGCTGGGGAGAGATGCTGGAGGTTGGCCAGCCAGGAAGGGACCACGGGAGGGCTCCAGGGTATGTCTGGCCCTTCCCATTCAGTCCATATCAGCTGGACCCTAGCAGCAAGCTAACCCTCCGGGTCAGAGTGCCCCTTGGTGATCAATGCATGTCATAGCGAACAGTTGATCAGCCTTAGCATATCATCAGCATATTATGCTTTGATTGGTTGAACAGCCAACTAGTTAATGAAACACTTAGCATATTAGGCTTTTATTATATAGAATGTCCATTTCATGTAGGTTGTCCATTTTGTTGGAATAAAGTTGTTCAGAGTATTTTTCATAATCCTCTGTCCCTGTTGATTTATTTTAAGTACATCCTCTGCCCCTTTACCATACCCCCATAATTGCACATGGATTTTTTCTTTGAGCAATTCCTTACTTTCTGGCATTGAAAGAACTTCAAGTTTATCTTGCTCTATTTCCTATTTTACTCCCAGAAATTAGCATTTCTCCTCAAATATCACTGATTTCATTACTTGAAGCATAGTGTTTAAAACTATGATTTAGCCGAAACCGGTTTGGCTCAGTGGATAGAGCATTGGCCTGCCAACTGAAAGGTCCCAGGTTTGATTCCGGTCGAGGGCATGTGCCTTGGTTGTGGGCACGTCTCCAGTGGGGGGCGTGCAGGAGGCAGCTGATCAATGATTCTCATCTCATCGATGTTTCTAACTCTCTATCCCTCTCTCTTCCTCTCTGTAAAAAATCAATAAAATATACTTTAAAAAAAACACAAAAAACTATGAGTTAGGTGCTGGGTGTATTTACTGTTATTGGAGTGTCTTTAGACCTCAGTGGACACAGCAAGGAAGTATGTTTATGTGGTTGTGTACATGTATTAAACCACATATGTGTACTTATTTATAAATATTTCTGTATGTTATCATCAATATTTATATTAGTGAAGCATGAGTTTATACTGCTACATTAAACTTTAATCTTCTACTATATGGATTATTCAAGGCGTCTCTACTTGCTTTTCTATAAGCTCCTACTCCAGCAGTGAAAAACCTGCCTCTTGTTATCAACATCCATTTACTTCATTTTCAATTCAAGAATACATGTACAACAGTGTCAGAATTGTTGACCCATACCACTGTAGGAAACAAGTTTGTCAAATAGAATGCAGTGCTCATGTACAATTGCTTTTCCTTTTAGTCTTACTGACTTCATTCATTTTCAGTGCTGCACAGGACACCACATTTTCCCTCAACCCTTCATTGAGTTTGCTTCATACATTTATAACAGTTAGATTTTTTTTTTAACATAACGGATTTCATCCTGGTATGCCCCCTCTAACCTAAATGATTATTTTTTAATCTGCATAGTTTTTGTGTTATGTATTTTGGTTTTGACCGATGTATAGTGTCATTTATCCACAATTATGGTATCACACTGAATGGTATTATTTCCTGAAAAATCCTCTGTGTATGTATTATTTATTAGACTCATCCTCTTTAAACTGCTGGAAATTACTGATCTTGTTTACTTTCCCTATAGATCTGTGGTTTTCAGAATATTGTAAGTTTGGGATTATATAACACATGCAGCCTAAACAGACTGGCTTCATTTACTTAGCAATATGTCTTTAAGGTTTATCCATGTCTTTTATTGGCTTGATAGGTCATTTTTGCTATATTTTAATTAATAAAATTTATTTATTTTAATAGACTATTTTATAGAAGTTTTAGGTTAACAGAAAAATTATTGATTTTTAAATCTCTGAAGATGACTCATTATTTATCCACCCAGCTAATTTTTATTTTTTATTTTTCATTAGTCTTCACCAGAGGATATATTTTCTATTGATTTTTAGAGAAAGCAGAAGGGAGGTAGGAAGGGGAGAGAGATAAAGATCAATGTGAGGGTGACACATAGATTGGTCGCTTCCTGCATGTGCCCTGACCAAGGCCAGGGATCAAACCTGCATCTCAGATTTGTGCCCTTGACCAGTAATGGAAGCCAAAACCCTACAGTTCAAGGCCAATGTTCTAACCAATGAGAAACATGGGCCAGGGTTCCATGTGGCCACTGATTGAGGACACTTTTGTTGCTTCTAGTTTATATGGCTATAACTAAAGCTTTTGTGTGCTGGTTTTGTATGGACATCCTATCTAACAAAAGATAAACATGGCCTGAAGGGGATGGGAGTTGGGGGAACCAGGCTTGCAGGGGAGAGCAGTTAGGGGTGATCAGGCTGGCAGAGGAGGGAAGTTGGGAAGGACCATGCCTGCAGGGGAGGGCAGTTAGGGGGAACCAGCCCTGCAGGGGAAGGCAGTTAGGGACAATCAGGCTGGCAGGGGAACAGTTAGGAATCAATCAGACTGGAAGGGGAGTGGTTAGGGGGTGATCAGGCTGGCAGGCAGAAGCAGTTAGGGGCAATAAGAAAGGCAGGCAAGTGAGCAGTTGTCCTAGATTGGAGATGGTTCAGGCTGGGCTGAGGGACACTCCCTTGCCTATGCATGAATTTTGTGCACTGAGCTTCTAGTAAGCTTATAAATAACTTGGTTAAATATCTAGGAGTATGATTCCTGGATAACATGGTAGGACTATGTAAGAAACTGTTTGAGTGTCAACCGAGTTGGCATTGAACAGATGACCCTTGGGACTAGGCTTTACCAACTGAGCCACAGCAGTGGGGCCTTCATGCATATTTAGTTGGTTGTTGCTTTTTATAGTTGAATTTTAAGAATTCATATTGTTGATGTAAGAATGTACAAACCTATAGATAATTTTATGAGTTTACTAGTATCAGAGCCAAACTGATAAAATGTGAGGGGAGCAAGATCTCAAATATTCTGAAAAGTAAAAGCTTCTTTTATACATTTGAAATTAAGGAGGGAAGTAAGAAAGATTACATGCAGGTGGAAGAAAAGCAAGACAGTCATTGGATTACAAAATAATTAACAGGATTATGTGCTCTCTTGAGGGTGGTTATTTCAAAGGCATGCTAACCTAGATGCACTGAAACACTGAAAAGGGCTTGTTTAAGGCAAAGATAAATGCTTCACTAGAAAATTATTTGCCTGGGGTGTGACTACCCACCATGACCTGACCAGTTAGGGATTTATGATGAGATCACACTGTGAGGTTATTTTGCATAGAACCTCCCCTCTACCCCGTTTTTTGTCCACACTGTTATATTTTAGAAATAGAGCTTTCATTAGATATATTTTGCAAATATTTTCTATATATTGCAAATATAGGCTGCATAATTCTTTAAAGTTCATGGATCATGATATCAAACTTTTTAAAAACTTAAGTGTGCATCTGTCTATTAGCTAGATCATATGAAGTCTCAGTATTTATTAGGTTAATTTCTCCTTGTTGTGTGGATGTGCATGCACATGAGTGCGATTGTGTGCACACACATGTACAGGCACATACAAAAGTGTGAGCTTGGACAAACATTATTTATGGAAATGAAATTCTAGGTGATTTTTAAAAATATTTTTATTTATGTGTTTTCTCCAATTGCCTTGTGTATATTTTATGACACATAATGCGAAATGGGGAAAAATACTTATGAAAAATGTCTCAAACAGGTCTACAATGATTCTTCCAACATTAGTTCTTTTTTATTATAGTTACATTTGTAAAACATAACTTTTTAAATTTTTACCATTTTTAAGTATATAATTCAGTTCCATCAGATTCACATTGTTGTACAACTGTCACTAATATCTGTTTTCAAAACGTTTTCATTACCCCAAACAGAAACTCTGAAACCATTTAGTAAAAACTTGCCATTTCCTTCTCGCCTGAACTCCTAATAACTTCTAATCTACTTGTTGTCTCTATGAATTTGCTTGACCTAGATATTCCATAAAATTGGGATCATGTAACATCCTGTTGTGTTTAATTTCATTTAGCATACGCTTCTCAAGGATCATTCATGATATATATATCAGCATTTTTTTCCTTTTTATAGCTAAATAATATTCCATAGTATTTACATACTATATTTTACTTATCTATTCAGATGTTGATGTACAATTATGTTGCTTCTTCCACCTCTTGGCTATTGTACAAAATGCTACATTGAGCATTAGCATACAGGTACATTTTGAAGTCCCTATTTACAATTAATTTGGGTATATACCTAGGAGTAGAATGCTAGATCATGTGTTAATTATATATTTAGCTTTTTGAGGAACCACCAAACTGTTTTTCACAGTAGCTACATTTACATTTTATCAGCAATATACAAGCATTTTCTTTCTTTCTTTTTTAATTCTCACCCAAGAATATATTTTCCATTGATTTCTAGAGAGAGTAGAAAAAAGGTAGGAGGGAAGAGAAACAAATATCCATGTGGGAGACACACACTGACTGCGTGCCTCCTGCACTTGCCCTTACCAGGGTTGAGGGACCTGCAACTGAGGTGCATGCCCTTGACCAGAATCAAACCCAAGACCCTTCAGTCGATGGGCCAATGCTCTCGCCACTGAATAAACTGGCCAGGGCAGCGTTTTATTCCTTATATCTTGGCCAACACTTACTTTCTGTATTTTTTTTTAGTTTTTTTTTTTTATGTTATGACTACCCTAGTAAGTGTAAATAATATTTCACTGTGGGTTTGATTTGCATTTCTTTAATGACTAAGAATATTGAGCATCTTTCATGTGCTTATTGACTATTTTCTTAGGGAAAATAACTATTGAAGTTATTTATGCATTTTTATTGAATTGTTTATCTTTGTTTTGCAATAATAGTTTTTTATATATATTTTGGATATTAAGTCCTTATCAGATATATGATTTGCAACTATTTTCCCCATCCTATAGATTGGCTTTCATTTTCAACATAGTGCTCTTGGCTCAGAAATTTTAATTTTGCTAAAGTTCAGTTTACTCTCTATTGATAATGCTGTTCATAATACTATATCTAATAATCTATTGCCAAATTATAGATTTATTTATATGGTTCTTCTATGAGCTTCATAATTTTAGTTCTTACATTGAGGTTGTTAACTCATTTTTGAGTTAATTTTTGTATATGATGAAAGTTATGGTTCGAACTTTATTCTTTTACATGTGGAATTTCTGTTGATCCAGCACCATGTGTTGAAGGAATATTTTTCCTCTATTGAATGAACTAAACACCATTGTTGATCATATTTGACCAGAAATGTATGGGTTTTTTTTCTGAACGCTCAACTCTATTCCATTCGTCAATGTATCTACCCTTATCAGTACCACACTATCTTGATTACTATGGCTTTATATTTTTGAAATTGGGAAGTGTGAGGCTTCAATTTTGTTCTTTTTCATACACACACACACGTATGGATTTTATAAAGAAAAGGAGAGGTAGAGATATAAATATCAATCACAGAGAATCATTGATCGGCTGCCTCCTGCATGCCCTGTACTGAGGATCAAGCCTGCAACACAGGCATGTGCCCTGTCATGGAATTAAACAATGATATCCTGATTCATAGGTCATTTTCAGTTGTTTACTGAATATGATGTTTATTGTGGGATTTAAAAAATGACCTTCCTCATATTGAGGAAATTTCCTTTTATTTCTAGACATTCCTGTTATTTCTCCTAAAGAATACTCTGTTTTTCCTTGCTAAAAACCATGACTTTAAACATTTAAGCCTTGATGCATGCAGCATGTTATTTGACATCATTAATATAATCTATGGTTTAATGCATTATTTCCATGAAAAGTTATAAGGAAGAAATAAATATATCTATATACAGAGTCTTCTGTTGCCTATCCAGATTCCAGAGATACCAGACAGTCCAGATTATGTAGAATATCTCCTTTGATTCCTCCACAAAGCATAAAGGCAGAAATATATAAGAGCTTCTGAATTTGATGTCTTGGAAGACTATGTATTATATATACAGTATAGTGAGCTATGTATATTTTATTTTATTTTTTAAATGTATTTATTGACTAAGGTATCACATATTTTTCCTCATCTCCCCCATTCCCATCCCAAACCCCTCCCACACATGCCCCCACCCTCCTGTTGTCCATGACCACTGATTCAACTCATTTGCATGCACAAATTCCTTTGGTTGATCTCTCCCTCTTATCTCCTCCCCTACCTTCCCTCTGAGGTTTGACAGTCTGATCAATGCTTTCCTGTCTTCGGGTCTGTTCTTGTTCATCAGTCTATGTTGTTCTTCATTTCCCCTAGCTGAGTGAGCTCATGTGATAATAGAAATACACTTATATGAACTAAAAATTAGACAAGCAATAATGATTATGCTGGAGGCAAATGAATCAGTCTGTAGTGAGTTTCTTTCTGGGCCAACAGGTTTTTGTTTGTTTGTTTGTTTTTGTTTGTTTGTTTGTTTTTGTGTGTGTGTGTGTGTTTGTGTTTGTATTTCTATGTCAAACAGTTCCTTATGTGTTCATGTCAGCAATGATATTTCAGTTCTGGATGGTAGACAAATGGTGGTAATACAGGTCCGACCATCTCTGGTTTGGTCCTAGGCAACTTATGTATATTTTAGACCTCCCTCTATATTCTACCTTCTGTATCTCTCAAGATTTTCTTTGAATTTTCTTTTTTCAGGCTATATTCTTTACCAAATGAAATCACTTGTCTAATCTCTTTGAAATTGGTAATTCTTCTTGCCAAAACCGGTTTGGCTCAGTGGTAGAGCGTCGGTCTGTGGACTGAAAGGTCCCAGGTTCGATTCCGGTCAAGGGCATGTACCTTCGTTGCTGGCACATTCCCGGTGGGGGGTGTGCAAGAGGCAGCTGGTCGATGTTTCTCTCTCATCGACGTTTCTAGCTCTCTATCTCTCTCCCTTCCTCTCTGTAAAATATCAATAAAATATATTTAAAAAAAAGAAATTGGTAATTCTTCCACTGTACTTAAAAACTATGCACTTATTTTTATATCTATCATAGTGTTTATTTGTGTTTACTAATTTGTCTCTACCACTATATCACCTCCTCAAGGGTTCTATATTGGACAATTTAGCCTGGTAGCATACATAGCCCCTTAAGTCAGCCATTTGGTATCCATAGAATTGATTTTCAATCCCATCAACATAACTCAACCCCTTGATCAACATAAATTATTAAAGGATTGGCATATAACCCTAACTTAAACAAATTAGTATATAACATTACCTAATCACTCCAATTATTCAAGGCAATGGACAGCAAACTTTTTCTGAAAAGAGACACATAACTATTTTAGGCTTTGCAGATGGCACACTTCTCTGTTGCATATTCTTCTTGCTTTCTTATATATAACCATTTAAAATGTAAATAACATTCTTATCTTTCTCATAACACAAAACAAAACATATCATTGGCTGGCTTTTATCCAAGGGCTGTAGTTTGCTGATCCCTGTAAAGAAATATGACCTAAGCAATTGTCAGCAGACTCTCCTTTTACTAGCAGTGCTGGCTTAAAAACATTTTCTTCTTCTGCCAGGAAAAGGAAATGGTTATCATTGAAAGTTACTGGAAGCTATCTTGAAATTATAAAGTCAGTCATCTATAAATATATCTACTACTAAGCTTTCAAGGAAGCAAGGAGATGAAATTGGTTATAGGGAAACTCTCCCATCTGTTATTTCTACATACAGACTTTACAATTTAAGCAAGCCAATGAATGTTCCTTACTGAAAACTCATAATTTGCTTAACTTAATTTCAATCAAAATTATTTTAACTGATAGGGGAATAGACCATTATAATCTTAGCACCTAGGACAGGAAGCATTCAACAAATGTTTGTTTTGTATTTATGGTAAAGACTGCCTACTTAGCATTGATGGTGTAAACCCTTCACATATATGTTTTGGAGGTTATTGTCAATGGACTTTGCTCAATGAGCTTTAAAGCTATAGCTTAAGGAATGGCACCGGCTATTTTAAGAGAGTTGAAGGTGCAAATAAATTAAGTAGAAATCTAGGTTCACGTAACAAGTCTACAGAGACTGATGCATGACCAAAATCAGGATCAGAAATCCTGTCAGAATCATGGGGATGTGACAGTCATGAAATGAGGGCAATGCAGCAATGAATATTTTCTAGTCCTCTGAGACATTCCTGAAGGTTCTTTCATACAGGCCCCTGAGGTGATTGTGTGAGGAACTGCCCTGAATGCAGGGGTCCTATGTGCCTGAATGCAGGCATGGATGTAGGACACCACTCTCATGTGCCCCCCTTTCCACCTAAGTGGAAAATTACTACTACCCCTAGGAATGCTGCTAACTGCAGATGTCTTTGTTTTAGGAGCTGCGAGATAAGAGGAAGACAGGTGGTTATAAAGGTCAGGTGGTCGTAAAGGTCAGGTGGTCTTAAAGGCCAGGTGGTTGTAATAGGTCAGGTGCTGAAGGAACTTATCTGTCCATGAACTCATGTTAGGAGAAACGGCCACCTGCATGATTGCCTGAAATAAATATTTCCTCCTTCAGAATTGTATTTAAAGGTTGGAAAAATAAAATTTGTGGTTGCAGGCTTTGGGTCTGAGCCCTACCGACTCCCATGTGTTCTTGTCTGTCTTTTTCATATCCTCACCCCCTAAATCAGGTACTGTTCGTTGCGGGCAGGTTCCGGCAGTGATTGTTCTAAAGTTTCTGAAAATTTTCTTATAATTTAAACTCTTTCTTTCACTCTGGCTATTTGAATTTATTTTTTAGGCAGTATTGTATCAAATCACTTCAGTTTTTCTTTGTCTTGATTATAGCTAAGAAAACACTCTTTGTTTTAGATTTCATTTTGAAGGATGTTTGTTGCTGTTAAAAGGTTGTTGTTTGTTCTGATTACATGGTTTTATAAATCTCTAGTTCAGAGGTTCAAGAATATGTGTAATTGGCTGGGGAAAAAGAGAATACATAATGAACCTTGTCCACCTTTCAATCCTCAGAACTTTTTTCCTAATCCTGAACAAAATATAGTTTCATTGAATATGAAATCACACAAAATACCCAAATGAACCAACATGTTGAGGACAAACTTTATTTTATGTTAGCAGTATTAATGAAAATAACAAAAGAGGAAAGACTAGGATAATAGAAAAAATTACACTGTGTAATTACTCTTTCTGAAGGATGAATTAGAATACAACTTTAAGGAGCATTTCACAACCAAGAGTAGCTCACATAATTAATTTTGAGAATTTTACATTTAATAGAATGGTATATTTTATAACATTCAAAGATACTTTTGAATTCAATTTCTCCTTAACTAAACATTTTAAAAGATCAACTAATAAAAACAAAAACTTCAAACTTTATAGTTTGTTATAATGAAACTAGAGGCCCAGTGCATGAAAATCATGTACTGGAGTAAGGGGGCCTCTCAGTCTGCACCCTCTTGCAGTCTGGGGCCCCTCAGGGGATGTCTTCCTGCCAGCTTAGGACCTGGGACTCCCTCTTCCAGTCTGGGACACTCGCATTCTGGGACACCTGGCTCCTTACCACCTGCCTATAATGGAGAGAATAGAGACTTCTGCCACTGCTGCTACACTTGGCTATGAGCCTGGCATCTGGCTGAGTGGCACTCCCCCATGGGAGCACACTGACCACCAGGGAACAACTCCTGCATTGAGTGTCTTCCCCCTGGTGGTCAGTGCACATCATAGCAACTGGTCATTCTGCAGTTTGGCTGATTTGCATATTAGGGTTTTATTATATAGGATGTTATATGAAAAAATAGGAACAGTTGTCTGCTTCATAAGTGAATGAAGTTTACTTAAAAATTATATATATATAAATTATGTATATATATATATATATATATATATATGTATATTATTGCTAGTTTTACAGATATCTCCCATTTTCCTCCCTTTAACCCTTTCCTCCCAGTCCGTTACCCCACCCCCACCCCCCGCAGGTCAGTGTATTAGTCCTTTGGTTTATCTCTTCTGCAAATAAAGTTTAGATTTGTACTATAAGACTTCTATTTAGTTGAAGATAATTAAAGGTCATTAAGTTGTGTGTTTTTTTCTTTCCTCATTATCCATATTTAGCCTGGATTATCTAAATGATATTATGAAATCATTGCTTTGAGACTTAGTTACATAATAGCAATCTACCTCAAATACACAAGTATGGCAGGTATTTTGAAGTATACTGACAAGATTTTATTTTTTAACACAAATGAATAATCCTACGGGTACTAGAAAGATTAATATTCTGAGGTTGTCTTTATAACCTTCACATAGCCAGCACAGCATTCTACACACAATAGGAGCTCAATTACCAACTGTAGAATGGTTTTCCATTATGGTTAAAATTGAGAAATTTATGTAACAGAGAGTATTAATTTTTAAAGGTTCTCCAAAATATATGCGGTAAAATTCTCATCAATATGCAACACACTTGCATTAACATATGCATCATGTATCATAAAATCGACATTTGTTTTGCTGAAATACTTAATCAGCATTCATATAAATTAGGAGAAAAAAAAAGATAAATATAATTTATAGAGAAAAAGAGATAACCTCATTTAGGGCTGTAAGGTCACCTATGAATTTGTTATTTGTGCAAAACTTATCAGAGCTTTGGAGTTTCTCCTCAACTGTGACTGACCAACATACCTGTGGAACAGAGCATTCCAATGCTACATTTATTGCTAAGGGATATTGGGAATGGATTTCATTTTACTATGCCAGTTATCAGCACTGCCTGATCATTTTTATCTGCTGCACATTTTGTTTGCTTGTCTTCAAAATTTCACTTTATTATTATCTTCCTGCCTGTTGACATAGGCCACTAGTCTAGCAGAAAGCATACTATCAATCTAAACCCAATAACAAAGACCAGATTACAAAAGAGAAAGATAGTTGTCATAGCCACTTGCCGGAATCTCATCCCCAAAGGCTCTGGACTCAGAAGATTCCCCTGACCTATCAGCCAAACCCATGTTGTAGAGTAATACCATATCAGTGTCGTAATCTAATCTATAGATGGAAATATTTCCTCTTTGGAGACTATATATTTTGACTTTATTCCTAATCTCTTTCTCCTGTCTGTCCCTTATCAGTGAAGGAAGAGCTTGTCAAACATATTAATTCTCTTCCATCTGAACTAAGAAACGTTATCAGTGGATATGCCTGGGAATTTTAAAATATTGATTTATTCTTTTTGGAGACATGCCACAAGGTGTCATTGAAGGTTTTAAATGCTTTCATGTAAATAGTGCTTTAATGCACTTGTGCATAAATTACTACTGACTACTAAAAGCAGAATTTAATCACAAATGGGTGAAAATATGATAAAATAAACGTTTACTCTAAAGCTTATTCCCAATTACTTCAAATATAATTCACTTCATATTCTAATCAGCATAATATTAAAAATAATTCACATTAATACTCTTAAAATGCTACTGTAAGATGTTCCATTCCTCTGGGCTTCTAAGTTTATAGTTCTGTTTTTGTTTTCCCCACTTACTGCATTGGTGAGCCTCCACCTGCTTTCCTGTAGTGAAACATTTAAAGATGTCTTCCTTAATAGTCATTTAAAACCAAGTTGTCCCTCTCATCTCTAATTTGCAATAAGTACAGAAGAAAAATATCTGGTAATTATACAAGGCAAAGCCACACTTGTTTTCACCTTGCTATTCTTGTTTGGCTCCAGATTCACATACAGTAGTTTATCTGCTTTTGGCCCCTCAGTTTATGGGAAACTTTCAGACCCCTTTAATACCTAACAAGCTTTATCATTCTGTTTGGATTTAGTCTCTCATCGGACCTTGACCTCAAAAATAAACTGGGGGAAAACTGATTAAAAACAAAAACAAAAACAAAAAACCCACCCGATGCTGCATAGCTTATTTCCCTCCTTTTATTTCATGAATAACATTTCATGAAATATTTCAGTGAGGGCACTTGATATGCTAGTGATTTCTAAATGGAAGTTTTCATCCATATTCCCTACTTAAAGGGTAGACCCTAGGTGACTATCTTGTTCCAGCCACAGCTTATTAGATTAGCCATGGGTTCTTGCCATAGAGATAGCATACATGTAGGTAAGAGAATGAACTGATGTTGCCTGAAGAAAACAACAACAACAACAAACATGACTTTGATCCACCCATATATCTCTATGAAATCTGAATTGAACAACATGAAGAGAAAAAGGCCATTAGAAATGGTAGCTGCCAAGGAACTGTGAGCAGCAGCTGAGAGCTCCTGGCTAACAACCAGCAAGAAAACAACCTTAACCCAACAATACAAGAAACTAAACTGCCACCAACCATGTCAACTTGAAAGAGGACCCTGAGCTCCAGAAAGGAACACAGCCCATCTAACCTCTTGACTGCAGCCTTGGGAGATCTGAGCAGAGGCCCCAGTTTAATGGTGTTCACCCTTACAACCCCCAAAAGTGGTGAGGTAATAAATATATGTTGTTTTAAGCCCCCCCCCAAAAAAAAATTGGTAAATATCCTTTTAAAAATGAGAGAGAGAGGGAGAGAGAGAGAGAGAGAGAGAGAGAGAGAGAGAGAGAGAGAGAGAGAGAGAGAAGCAACAACACATTTTAGAGTAAGAATAGTAGGTAAGGCCTGGATTGTCATTTTCAGAAATCAGACCGAAAGCCTCAGAGAGAGTCTCTACCCAGAGGCCACCTTCTATTTCTCAACAATCTTAAGGCTCAGAGGGCCTAAGATCTAGTGCTAATTTAATGTTATTAGTGAGAGATGACCCAGAAATGACACCAGAAGTGATAAAATGCATTCACAGAGAAAATGCAATGTCAACATCAATGCCAACTGTGGTCCAGCACAGGTACCAGCTTATCAAGTACAGAGAGTAAGACACCAGAGAGTGCTGTTGCTTTACTCTTTATGTCTAATATGTATTTTCCTCCTTTTTATCTCAATTTTCTGAACTCCAAGACCTTGATTTAAATGTGAACCAGATGGAGTCTGAAAGGGTAGTATTACAAGGAGGTGTCAAAAGGAAGCATTTCAAAGGTGTGTTACTTAAATGCACAGAGATGATAGACAGAGCTTGCTTAAGGCAAAAATAAGACTTTTAGTACAGAAGTTGTATGCCTGGGTTGTGACTAACAACCATGACTTGCCCAGTTAGAAATTTGTAATCAGATAAACCTGTGAGGTTACTTTTCATAGAACCCCTATCCTTCCCCCCAACCTCCAACAAGGTGATGCTTTTTCTTCTTCTTCTTCTTCTTCTTCTTCTTCTTCTTCTTCTTCTTCTTCTTCTTCTTCTTCTTCTTCTTCTTCTTCTTCTTCTTCTTCTTCTTCTTCTTCTTCTTCTTCTTCTTCTTCTTCTTCTTCTTCTTCTCTTCCTTCTTCTTCTTCTCCTTCTTCTTCTTCTTCTTCTTCTTCTTCTTCTTCTTCTTCTTCTTCTTCTTCTTCTTCTTCTTTCTTCTTCTTCTTTCTTGGAACAATGCCATACAGCTTCTGTAGGTTAAAAGTCTGGGCACAGAATAACTGAGTTCTCTTCTCAGAGTCTCTCACGAAACTGACATCCAACTGTTAGCAAGGTTGCATTCTCATCTAGACTGCAACATAAAGTTTGGGATGTAAGGGTTTCCCTGAAGCTCTAGGAAGAATTTGGGAGACTCAAAGAGATGAGAATATTGGAATATATCCATTGCAATTTACATATATACCTCCTAACTAAACCACCTGTGCCATTAGAAATGGGACAAACGCCCTTCACCAACTTATTAAGAATATAAAAACAGCCAAAACCAGTTTGGCTCAGTGGATAGAGTGGAAAGGTCCCAGGTTCGATTCTGGTCAAGGGCATGTACCTTGGTTGTGGGCACGTCCACAGTAGGGGGTGTGCAAGAGGCAGCTGATCAATGACTCTTTCTCATCAATGTTTCTAGCTCTCTAGCTCTCTCTCTTCCTCTCTGCAAAAAAATCAGTAAAATATATATTTTTAAAAAGGATATAAAAACAAATATGAGCACCATGGAAACTCTTTCTGTGGCATTCTTCTGGGCAAGATATGTCAGTGAGAGAGTCTGCAATGGAATTGGGTTCCCACATTTCAGTGGAAATGGTGTAATACCAGAATGGAAGAAGCCAAATGGTGGCATTCTGAAAGGTAAGGCAGATACACTTATTAAGGGATGGAGCATTAATCATTGTTTTGACTGAAAACAATAGTTTCTCAGTTGGAGACATTTGCTTTCAGGGTACATTAGGTAATGTCTGGCAGCATTTTGGGTTATCAAATTAAAACTTGTGGAAGGCCAGGTTGCTACTGGCATCTAGTAAATAGGGGCTAGCGATGCTGCTGAACATCTAACAATGCACAGGACAGCTCCTCACCACAGTGATCTGGTCCTGTATGCTGATAGTGCTGAGGTGGAGAAACTCCGATCTAGAGAATCTCTGGCAATAGCTATTTACTCAAGAGATACATCAAAATAAAGTAGATGGGCACATCACTAACGCTTAATTTAAGACACATAAACAGAAGACTTCTAGATCTGATGGCCAAACACTTAACTCATTTTCCAGAATGGGGGTTTATGGTGTTTTACCCAGTTTCTAAACCTAAACTGTAAATCTAAACACAGTGGGAGGCTTTAAGGAAAGGATCTTTGGTGCAGACACAGTTATAATCCTGACTACTTCCCCAGCCTTTCACAAAAAGGATGTGACTTTTACTCTAGGGCAGTGTTTCCCAAACTTCTCTCATGATGCGAATCACCTGGTGGGGTTGTTAAAATACAGATTCCTGAATCTCAACTAAGAAATGCTAAACTAGAATTTTGGGGAACATATAGGTAAAATTGTATACTTAGCTAATGCTCTAAGGTCTAAGCATTAGTTAAGTATACAATTATATACTTAACTAATGTTCTAAGCTAGTTAAGTATACTAGAGCACTAGTTAAGTATACAATTTTACCTATATGTGCCCACAATTCTAGTTTAGTGCTTCTTAGTTGGGATTCAGGAATCTGTATTTTAACAACCCCACCAGGTGATTCTCATCATGAGGGAAGTTTGGGAAACACTGCTCTAGGGTAAGGTAATTTGGGCCAGGTGTTAAATACTGCCTCTTTACTGATTTTAACATTGAAGAAACAAAATACCACCTTCATCCACCAACCAGAGCTTATAGAAGTCAGATGATAAAGTCTAGACCCGATTCTACCTTATACTGGGTTAAGTAGGACCATAGTTGTGACTATATTCCCTTCCCAGGATATACTAGTATAGTGCAAAGAGGTATATTCTGTAACTGATGGAATACCTGCATTGGTTTCCTGACCCACTTAATGAGGGCTATTAGAGTAAGAGACCAATGCAAGAACCTGAACTTTCTTCTCTCTTCACCTTCCTTCCTGCCCAAATAATAAGCCAAAGTGAATGCTAATTGTGAGAGTGCAAGGTGTGGAGGAAACTGCATGCCACACTGTTCTATTTCCGGGGTGCATGCAGCAGGCCATTTACCTCTGTGTGTTACCTTCATTAACATTTTTACTCTTCTACTTCAGAATGTGGAAAAGAGATGAGTGTGAAAACAGAAGGAGCAGACCAGCACAGCACTATGGGTAAAGCCAGGGTTCTAGGCCTCTACAGAGATTGTTAGGAAATCTTGAAGCCCAAGGATGTTTCACATTGGAGGAAGAGACATGTAGAAAGAGTGGCGTGAGCTTAGACAAACACAACGATTTAAGTTGAAAAAGGGAAAGGAAAGAGATCACGTATAATCATCAGAGTTGACTGAGCACAGTCTTCTTCCTCACCATACGTATGCACGCTCAGGGCCCAGGCACTCTTTGTTCAAACACTAACATTTAAGAGAAAATAAATAACTCGGAAGGTAGGAAGCCAGTGAAAATTCACATGCATTATTTGAACAACAACAAAAAATATTGGAAAAGTCTATTCATTTTATTTTTTAAAACAGTCTATTCCTTTTATTTTTTTTAAATATATTTTTATTGATATTTTACAGAGAGGAAGGGAGAGAGATAGAGAGCCAGAAACGTCAATGAGAGAGAAACATCGACCAGCTGCCTCTTGCACACCCCCTACCGGGGATGTGCCCGCAACCAATGTACATGCCCTTGGCCAGAATCGAACCCGGGACCTTACAGTCCCCAGACCGACGCTCTACCACTGAGCCAAACCGACCTCGGCCAGTCTATTCCTTTTAAACATGAGCAATATAGGGAGAAAAATAAGACATCTAGATAAATAAACTAAAGGTAAAAAAAAAAGTAAAAGAGTATACTAAATATTTTTTTAAATATATTTTATTGATTTTTACAGAGAGGAAAAGAGAGGAATAGAGAGTTAGAAACATCGATCAGCTGCCTCTTACGCCCCCCCCCACACACACACACTGGGGATGTGCCCACAACCAAGGTACAAGCCACTAACTGGAATGGAACCTGGGACCTCTCAGTCCGCAGGCCGACGTTCTATCCACTGACCCAAACCGGTTTCGGCTAAATTTTCAATTTAATATGAATATATCATGCAAGCAAATATAACCCAAAGAGAATAATAACCATACCTAACAATTTTAAGTGCTATAAAGGCATTTATGAAAATATATTTTTAATTTAAGTCCAATTTAAATGAAAGAATATATGGAACAAATAATGTACACCCAAAAAAGTTTAAAACTCTGTCTAAAACAATAGATTAAAAAATTAAGAGACTGAGAATGAAAAATAGTAAATGAATAGAGATAATCCAAAAGCAAATTACTAACAGTGAAGAAACTTTTGAGGCAAAGAGTATAAAGATTTTCTGAATAATGAAAGAAAAAGTGGACTACAAAAGAGGAAATTCATAAAAGGTATCTTGAAATCTCTGAAGAGTCCAATAAATTAAAACTGAATACGAACCTCAAATTTAAATAGATAAATTTCCTGAATTCAATAGAAAAGAAATAGCAAATAATAAAATGCCTTCAATAGTACTGGAAAATACTACAGCAGAATGATTAACTTTGAGATATATCCCAGACATATGATTTAACTTAAAAAAATTAAACTCTTCCAGTATCCAGGATGAGAAACGGAAGACAGGAAAAAGCACAGGGTAATCTGAAGCTTCTCCACAGCTGCATTTACTGTCCAAAGTGAATAGGTCAGTGTTTATTGACAAAGTGCGATGGGGAAGAAGTATGACTGAAGTGCACTGCATCCAGCCAAGTTGTCTAGAGTGGAGAACGGGAAGAGCACACATTTCACATGTAAAAACTGTTAGGACATCTATCACCTAGAGCAGCAAATAAATGAATAAATAAAAATAAAATAAAATTACTCAATGAGAAAAGCATCTATCCAAACCAGAAGCCCTGGTAGAACTAGTGGTCACAAGGACGACGGGAATGCCAAGTGCTATATAGAACTGCTTGATTTTATTAGATTGATAGTGAGGAGTGTTTCTGCACTGGAGCCCATTTAAGATTTAATAAATTATTGAACATATCACTAAAACTGAAACATTAAACATTTAAAATTGGGACAGTGTAGTGAATGGATTTCTCATCTTCCCATTGTTTGTATTGGGCTCTGCAGACTTTAAATAAATTTTAAAAAGTACATGCCCAAACAATCCAATTAGAAAATGGGTAAACGACTTGGACAACTATTGCAACAAAAAGGAATTACAAAAGGCAAGTGAGCACATACAAGTGTCTTCAGCACTATGTGCTGTTATTAAAATACACATTAAAATCATCATGCGATCTTAGTACAAATCTATCAGAATAGTTGCAAAAAAAAAATTAGCAATAACACCCAATGCTGGTGAGGCTGTAGATAAACTGGATCACTCATTGTGATGACTTTGACTTCATTTTTTTTATGTTTGCTGACAGATTGTATGCTTACCATTTTATGCCAGAGGCATATTCCTTAATCTCCCAAACCATACACACTTGCTAATAAATGCTGATTTTGATTAAAGCATCCAGTGTCAGAAGGACATTCTGAACGAAATTAAAGCAGAATGATAAATCCTATTTGCTATTAAAAGGGTCTGAAAGTTTCTTCTAAACTGAGGAGCCAAAGCAGATAAACTGGATATGAGTCTGGAACCAAGCAAGGATAATAAGGTAAAAGCGAGTGCGGCTTTGCCTTGCATAATTACCAGGTATTTTTCTTCTGCATCAATTGTAAATTGGCAGATGAAAAGGAGACTGGGTTTCAGAAGATTATTAAGGAAGACTTCTTTATTTTTTTAATTTTTAAAAATATATTTTATTAATTTTTACAGAGAGAAAAAGAGAGGATAGAGAGTTAGAAACATCAATGACAGAGAATCATCGATCAGCTGCCTCTTGCACACCCCCTACTGGGGATGTGCCCACAACCAAGGTACATGCCCTTGACCGGAATCGAACCTGGGACCTTTCAGTCCACAGGCCAATGCTCTTTCCACTGAGCCAAACCGGTTTCAGTAAGGAAGACTTCTTTAAGTTGTTCACTGGAGGAAAGCATGCAAGAGCTCACCTATATGGTGACTATGTATGACCGGTATGGAATGACTCTGTAATACAGTTATAGCCAATCAGATCAATGGCAGGTGTCAGATGGATGACTTCTGGCAAATGTTTGTATTCTTGGGAGAGGCCCCTCATCTACCTCTTCTCATTTATCTCTTCTTGTCCACAATGTTTATTTTATATCTAAGGGGAGAACAAAGTTCCACAAATATAAAGATGAAACTGAATGCTGAGGATAGTGGAGGACAGAGATAACATGAGGCTAAGTCCATGAGGACTGCCTCAAGCGAGGGCATGGATCCCTGAACTATGTGCTTCCCCACCTCTTGTTTTGTGAGAAAAAAAGAAACATCCAATATTTTTGGAGTGGTGGTACTATTATGTACATCCAAGTGCATTTCTCTAAGGCTGTTTTTCATTTTTATTTTTATTTTTTATTATATTTTATTGATATTTTACAGAGAGGAAGAGAGAGGGATAGAGAATTAGAGACATCAATGAGAGAGAATCATTGACCAGCTGCCTCTTGCACACCCCCTACTGGGGATGTGCTCACAACCAAGGTACATGCCCTTGATCAGAATTGAACCTGGGACCTTTCAGTTCGCAGGGTGACACTCTATCCACTGAGCCAAACAAGTTTCAGCTGTTTTTCAGTTTTTTTAAAAAAATATTTTATTGATTTTTTACAGAGAGGAAGGGGGAGAGAGAGTTAGAAACATCAATGAGTCATTGATCAGCTGCCTCTTGCACGCCCTCTACTGGGGATGTGCCCGCAACCAAACTACATGCCCTTGACCAGAATCAAACCCCAGGCTCTTCAGTCTGCAGGCTGAAGCTCTATCCACTGAGCCAAACCAGTTTAGGCTGTTTTTCATTTTAAAAATGAGGATTAAAAATACATATTTGACAGATTTACTTTGAAAATCACATTGTCCTGTTAAAGCCACTATTATTTCTATTCTTTATAATTAGCAGCAAAAGTTCATTTTAACTGTCACATTCTAGTTGTTTTGTTCACTGCTGTATCCCCTAAACTAAGCTTAAACATAATAGTCATTAAATATATCTTTCTATAAACTCACACTACCTGCATGAATCCCTCTGAGGAATTGTGTATATAAAATTGTAGCTTATTTATACACCTTTTCGTGATTTTTAAAAATATATATTTTATTGATTTTTTCAGAGAGGAAGAGAGAGAGATAGTTAGAAACATTGATGAGAGAGAATCATTGATCAGCTGCCTCTTGCATACCCCCTACCAGGGATGTGCCCACAACTAAGGTACATGCCCTTGACCGGAATCAAATCTGGGACCCTTGTGTCTGCAGACCAACACTCTATCCCCTGAGCCAAACCGGTTTCAGCACTTTCAGTGATTTTGTTGACAAAATATATAATGATATGAAGTTAGTATCATTTTATTAAATTATTTATTTATTTAAAACTCTTATTTCTTTAAGACTTGATTGACCCTACCAAAAAAAAAAAAAAAAAAAAAGACATGTGTTTGAAACTTTTACACCAAGGAAGATAAAATGATATAGGCAAAGAAAATTAATTTTAGATGATCGGTTATTATGAAATATTCTAGAAAACGAAAACACAATGGCATATTTGTAACATGGGTTTAGAACTACCTTTTACTTCCCTTTATATGCTAGCAGTCCAATGGGTAAAAATCAAGAACATATACATATTTAAAACTGAATATGTGTGTATCCCCATTTTAGATATAACAAAATTCTTATTAGCATTCATAAGAATACTCCTAGTTGGACAGGGGAAGACAGGTGCTCATCCTCACAGAAAGTGTCACTCCACAAGCTCATGAAACCTCTGTACTAGATAGTTAGACTGTTGATTGCTTATCTTCAAGTTGAAAAATAATGTGAGGATAACACCAGCAAAATATTTCCATTATTAAAATGATGCCGATACAAACTTGACAGGATGCTTAGCTTCTAGGCCTGTCTTCTTTTTTCTATTTGCCAAACAGAAAGCTAAGTAAAATTCTTTCTGAGTTTACTTATCTCAGTGTAATTTCAATAGTCAATTATACATTCATGACATTGCAAGTGATGAATTTAATAACCATTCACTTTGTCTCATACACTTGACAGCAAAAATCCGCCAAAGGAAAACCAACAAATCAAATGAGAAAGTCTTCTAATATTGACAATAGAAAGTTATAAAATGACAAAATAACTAGTTAATAGGATTCAATGACATGATTATTTAACTCACTGTACTTAATAACATGTATAATCTATCAATGTTTTCAAGAGCAATGAAAATAAAAAATATGTTCTTAATAGTCTGTATATAACCCTTATTGGGAAGGGATGGCGATTAAGGAAAAATAAATAAGTAAGATAAAACAGTTATCTGTTTTACATATCTACTTGACTCTTCTTGTAATCCAGGGGGACAAAAATGAACCCTCTTAAATAAATTACATAATAGTTGTAAGAGCTATGCATTCTTTCTACATTCTTATTTTATTCCCCTCAAGTACATTTACATTTATAGACAAATGCTGTGAACCAAATGCTTAGAATGGAGAGGGAATGGTTGCATGATGAACAGCATTTAGGTAATTATTTTTAGTCAGATTTGTGATTATACTTATCTCTCTGTCTTGCTCTCACTGCTCTCTACTATCTGCCCCACCAATTCTGACCTCCCAACAATAGAGGGGCAAACATTAGTTAATAAATATTAAAGGTGCATTGATGTCAACCTTATTCTTGTTTGTTCATCTGTGAACACACTTTTTGTCTTTTTAAAATATATGTTAGAAAATGTTTCAAAGAAAAATATTTTTAAAAAACTGCTATTAAAGGATAAAGGGGAGAAACCAAGATGGCGGCATAGGTAAACACCTAACTGCAGCCTCACACAACAATTTCAAAAAATACAACTAAAATATAAAGTGGATATTATCCAGAACTGCAGGAATGTTGACTGACTGGAAATTCTACAACTAGAAGGAAAGAGAAAACCAGAAGGAAAATCAGAGGAGCTGTAAAAGCCTAAGGTACTGAGACACAGTGCATGCGTGGGGAGAGGACAGAGCCAGAGAGGAGGAGCAGCTGAGTGCCTGGTTGGCTTTTCCTAGAGGGGAGGAGATAAAAGCTCCAGACTGTGCTGAACCCCAATTCTGACTTCACTGTACCCCAGTTCTGGGCGAGATCCTTGGGCTGCAGACTCATACAGAGGGAATCTGGGCTGTAAGGAGGAAGCTAAGGGGAGCGGCAAAACCCAAGTTGCGCACATTGCTCGCACAGAGGACAGACTGTTGATTAAGCTGCTGGATTGCCCTAGTGAGAAAGAGACATAGACTCT
Source organism: Vespertilio murinus (assembly GCA_963924515.1). Classification (NCBI taxonomy): domain Eukaryota; kingdom Metazoa; phylum Chordata; class Mammalia; order Chiroptera; family Vespertilionidae; genus Vespertilio; species Vespertilio murinus. Next base: position 141,138,773 of record OZ004704.1, on the reverse strand, counting down.
GGACTGCTCTTAACCCTACTTCCAACTCCACTAAACCCCAGTTGCGGGCTTGTTGGAGGAGAGACTAGACTGTCTGGTAGCAGGTGAAACTCTAGAGTTTCTCTCAGAGGTGCTTGCAGTGAGTACCAAAGGACAGTGAGGTACACTGAGACTCAGGAAACTCAGAAGGCAGGGCTAACTGGAAGCCAAGGCTGTATGCTCCACCCTGAAACTCCACCCCATCCAAGCTGAACACAGAGGCTTTTGCAGTTTTCCAAGTCTAGTCAAATAAGGCTGTCTCCTGGTATAGACACAGCTGATCCTTTCACCCTACCAACTCAGGGAAGCAACAAAAATGCTGAGACAAAGGAACAGATCACAAACAAAAGAAATGGAGGACAAAACCAAATGGAGGATAGAGTTCAAAACCACACTTATAAGGTTGTTCAAGAATCTCCTAGAAAAGGCCGATAAAATAAACAAGACTATGAAGATATGAAAAGGGATCAACTAGAAATAATAAAAGATCAACTAGAAATAAAGAATACATTCTCTGAAATAAAAAATATTGTACAGAGTCCTAAAAACAAAATGGAAGATTGCAAGAATCAAGTTCAAGATTTGGAACACAAAGAGCCAGAGGACACTCCTCCACAGAAGCAAGAAGACAAGAGAATCCAGAAAGTTGAAGATAGTATTAGAAACCTCTGGGACAACTTCAAGTGAACCAACATCAGAATTATGGGTGTCCCAGAAGATGACAGAGAGGAAGATACTGAAAACATATTGAAAGAAATAGTGAGTGACAGAAAACTTCCCCCACCTGGTGTAAGAAATGGACTTACAAGTCCAAGAAGCACACAGAACCCCAAACAAAAGGAATCCAAAGAGGACCATACCAAGACACATCATCATTAAAATTCCAAGCGCAAAAGACAAAGAGAGAATATTAAAAGCAGTAAGACAAAAGCAGGTATAAAGGACCACCCATATGACTGTCAATTGATTTCTCATCAGAAACCATGCAGGCCAGACGGGAATAGCAAGAAATATTCAAGGTGATGAATAACAAGAACCTACAGCCATAAATACTCTACCCAGCAAAGCTATCACTCAGAATCGAAGGCCAGATAAAGAGCTTCACAAATAAAAAAAAGCTAAAGGAATTAATCACCGCCAAACCAGAATTAATAAATTTTTGAAGGGGATACTTTAGGAAGAGAAAGAAAATAAAGATAAAAATTATGAACAACAAATACATAACTATCAACAAGTGAATCTAAAAACCAAGGGAAGTAAAAATCATGATGAACAATATTAACTGGTGAATATAATAGAATCAGAGGTATGGAAGGGGAATGGACTGATGATTCTTGGGGAAAAGTAGAGTGGGGGGTGTGGGAAGAGACTGAACATAAACTGTGCACCTATGGATGAGGACAGTGGGGAATAGGGAAAGGGCAGAGTGTAGGATGGGAACTTGGTGGAGGGGAGCAATGGAGGGGAAAATATGAGGAACATTTGTAATAATCTGAACTGTAAAGATTTATTTTAAAAAAAGAAAGGATAAAGGGCTCTACTCCTCCCTTTTCCAACTTGGCTGGAATACTGCAGATTTGACCTTTACTTATCACCTGCTCCCCTCCTCTCCCTACCAATTTCCCTGTAATAGACAAAATAAAATTGTATCTGGAGAGAAGGGACAAGGACAAGCTGTGTAGACAGTTACCTCACCAGCATCAGAAACCAAGTACCACCCTACCCACTTCCTTTACCCACCTTTAATAAAATAATAAATAAATAGATAGATAGATAGATAGATAGATAGATAGATAAATAAATAACTTCCACTCATACCCCATTGGGAGTCTGGTCCTCCTAGGTCACCTGCTCTCATTTTTCAAGTACATATTTTCACTTTGATAATCTCATTGTGCTTTGCCAAATCCTCTCATACTATTGCATCCTTTCCTGAGTCATGAACAGAACCTGGACCCTGGTATCAGGCTGAGGTCTCCCTTAGCTTCCCTGGTGATACTTGACATCAATTTGCTAATCAATTTCCCTATTTAAAAGAAATTACTCAATGAGAACCCCAGAAATACGAATATTAGTTTCCATAATGCTGTACCAGACTGAGGTGAGAATGTAGAAAATCGGTGTTCAAAAACTTATCTTTTAAACACACAAAACAAAATTTGACTCTTCAATTTTTCACATTGAGGCTGTGTACATGTAGGGAAATGATAAATAGGAAAAGGATTTGTGAATCAGATTTTTGGCTTTGATGTGCTCTGGTTCCCAGTTATAGGCATCTCCAACTAGGAAGGGTAGAGTTTGCCTGCATTTTACCTTAAGCCTGTGAAAATGGCTGTTCAGCCTTACAGCTGTCCCTGAGGTTGGGCCAAGAATGATCTAGTATCTGACTAGATCAACTGATAGATGCTGGAGGAAAGGAAATAGAAAAGTATCCGATGACCTGATAGAACATAAATGTATCCACTCTGAGCAATGGTGACATCACCAACACAGGAAAATAAAGCTTCAGATGTCTGCCAATCCCATAACACATCAATGCCGTGGAGTCCGGATTTTCCCTCCCACCACCTGTCTTGCCCTCTAGTCCTGAAGCAGTCATGGATAGAACCTTGGGAATGGGGGAGATGCAGAAAGAAAAAGAAGCCAACCGTATCCCTTCCCCTACTCTGGTGATCCACACATAGCCTGCTCAAGAAAGAAGAGAAGACTTAACTTCAAATAGAGTTGAAAATATTGATTAATATATTAGACTGGAAACACTGAAGCAGAATCAACTTTATTTTGTGAAGGAAAGTGATAGTATGGTGATTTATCATGTAAAGACAGTGGGTTTTCAACCTAACTACACCTTGGGAGCTTTTATAATCCACATACATGGAGGCCCCTTACTCAGACATTCTGACAATTGTTTTGTGGATGGGCCTGGTCATCCGCGTTTTAAGAGCTCTCTGTGTGGTTCTATTTGACAGCCAACATTGAGAACCACTGAATTAAAGAAATAGAAAAATCATGGGCCTGTTGGGGTTTTTATCTAGGGAAGCAGAAGGACTGGACTCCTGTGAACCAACTTTGGATTAGAGTGTGAGAATAAGGCGCTTTATAAATGTACCACATGAGTTGTGTTCATTCAGCATTTTTACACATTTATTATCCCATTCTGAGTCTTATCTCAACACCATGAAGTAGAAATTAATATCCCCGTTGATATCCCACTGGTAGAAAAATCTACATCAGTACAAAAACAAGGTTTGGGCTCTTTTTACTCATGTGTAATAAATAGATTCAGGAAAAGGAACTTGAGAATAGGTGTTAGAACATAAAAGAGGAAGAGAGAGAGAGAGAGAGAGAGAGAGAGAGAGAGAGAGAGAGAGATGGGAATATTAAACCTTTGCTCTTTGCCTTCTTGCCAAGCAATGTGGCTTCTCCTTTCTAAATTTACCTGTTATATATAATTTCCCAGGTCTCTTTTACTAGTATATCTACCAGTTTTTAGCACCATAAGTCTGCCCATAATTCTTCTTTTTCTAAGATAACTTTCTTCTTAGCATGTGGCTTGAGTCAAGCAAGGAACTACCCTGAGTAACATAGCTACTATCATACTCTTGCCTTCTAAGTGAGGTGGATCAAAGAATATTAAGTAAGTCAGGCTAACAATTTGCACCCACATTTACTATGGCAACTTTAAATATGAATATAATTTCCATCAACTTAAATAAATACAAAGAGCTTCTGCAGTCAGTGTGGCAGCCTGACTTCTTCCTTTCTCATATTCTCATTGGAAAATAACATTGCATTGCTTAAAGGTCTATTAGAATCATTATCATTAAAACTAAAATTAACTTTCTAGGTTCACAAAAGTGAAGGCATTGTTTGGGTTGATTGTGCTTATTACAGATTATATAGAGCAACTGAGTAATTTGAAAGATAAGGAAATACCATGATATTACTGGAAATGTTCTTTAATTTGAATTCAAATACATTTATTTTTTTCAAGTATTGTTTCACACTGGAGTATGGGCCACATAGATCATTTGTATCAGCCTTAAAATATTTTGTGTTTCCTAAATATAAGTAGCTCTTCAAACATCCATGTATTTTCCCACGTGATACCTATAGGGACACTACCTCTTCACATGCTCATCACTACCCTTCATAATGTTGGAATTAAAACGGAATCATTATTGAATTGATTAGGAGATAATGCAAAGGGGAGATTCATTTTAGATAAAATAAATACTTCATCTATGGAAAAGGACATTTATGGGTGTAGTGCTGGTAGCTAGGAGATAAGGTGGTGAAGTCTGTAAAAGTTCTTTGGTTTCTTAACCCTCCTTCATGAAATAGGAAACAAAACCATCAGCTGAGTGTAAGGGTGAATAATGAGGTGTCAGAGATTGGAGGGCAAAGGGAAAAGGGGTGAAATAGGCATATGTGTGGAAAGTACATTAGGGCACTAGTATGTTAGGAATGTATAGCATGATTGTCAGATGCCATAAAAAGTTCATTTGAGGTTTGTGTTCATGAATTAAGTTCAAGATTAGTCAGTGTAGCCATGTGCTTTCTCCAGCCCTGTTTTACTGAATGAATGGAGAAACCCCGTGAATGGAGTAGGGTCATGCTTGTTCAGGTAAGTAGAATCGGATAAAAGAAGTACAAATCTTATTTGCATAAATTTAGGGATGTAAGCTAGGTGAAAAGAGAGATGAAATCAAGGGAGTCGGGACAGTAAAAAGGTGATAGAATCAAAACTTTGGGTATGCTTGGGGTTTAAATGATTGTTGAAGATGGTGTAAGAGAGAATGAGCTGCTGACAGGAAGTGGTGATCAGAGAGAGGGATGCATGAATTTGAGATTATGGAGGAATTTATGGAAAATAACATGTCTAGAGTGTGAAGATGGAGGACAGTTATTGGAGGAGAAGGGTTCAAGACATTGATAAGCAAGCAGTTTGTATTCAGAAATTATCAGGAACAAAGATAGACATAATGTTGAAGAGAATGAGATTGAACCAGGGCCAGGCTGGTAGGTAATGACAATAACAATGAGATGTAGTCATTGATTAAAATCTTGTGATAAGACCCAAAACCCAGAGCACGTGGGCTCCTTCGTCTTACCAGGGATGATTTGATGAAGATGGCACTGGGTCTGGCCTGACAGACCTTCGGTTATTTTGTTCACCATTTATATTCCCCAGGCCGGAACACAGAAGTAAGTAATGTCATGTTCCAAGACAATGTTACACCTTTTGAAAGACTAGAAAGCTTAAATGTATTCTACACTAACATTGTAATAACTGACACTTTTGTCTTCTGCCTCAGCTGTATTTCAGGGTCCTAACCTGATACAGCTATGACTTAGCAGTGGAAGATCATATGGAAAGAATTGAATATTATAACTATCGCTTTTTACATTCCAGAGTCCTAGTCAGAATTCTAGTTCATATTTTAGGAGATACAAAGGGGGAAAAGGAACCATTGGGGAGGATGAAAATTTTTTACTAAACCGTGGAAGCAGCTATGAGAAACTGAATGAAGACTGCTAGACTGTAGACACTGTCAAAATAAAGGCACAATCAAACCCTAATTTAAATTTCCATTGTAAACATTCCACCGGCCCTTCCTCAGCTCTAAATCTCTACAACATTTAACACTTGCTACCATAACCTCCATCCTTTCTTTGCTTTACCTTCCTGGCATGATACTCTCTCCATTCCTTTTCCTTCCCTTACTATCTCTCCTAATTTTTCCATCTATTAATGATTAGCGCTGAATCAAGTTGCTCACTCTCACAAAACCCAAAATGTTTGTCTGTAAAATTATTTATCACATTTGCTATAATGATGAAATGAAATAATGGCAGCGAAGCACCCATCACAGGGCCTGACCTCTAACACATGTTAGTTCTGTCTTTTCCTTCCCTCGCTGGCTAATCTTCCTTTGCCATCACTTACTTGTAAACATGTGTGTATCTCACACCTCTGTCTTTCTCAGTGAATGGAGTCTCTTGAACAGCTTAATTTTTACTAATAGAATTATTCTTTTTTTAAAATATATATTTTATTGATTTTTTTACAGCGAGAAAGGGAGAGAGATAGAAAGCTAGATGAGAGAGAGTCATCAATCAGCTGCCTCTTGCACACCCCCCACTGGGGAGGTGCCCGCAACCAAGGTACATGCCCTTGACCAGAATCGAACCTAGAACCTTTCAGTCCACAGGCCGATGCTCTATCCACTGAGCCAAACCGGTTTTGATTAATAGAATTATTCTTAAACTTACATCTACAACATTGCTACAGAAAACAGCCCAATAATCTCCTTTTCTACAAGACATTTATCTGCACATGACAATCATCTTTATATCAATATGAAAAAGTCAAATTAATTACATCATCTTACCTATTTAAATCATCTCTACATTGTAGATAGCTTATCTCCCTCAGTGGCACTCTTATACTCTAAGTAATTCAGGAGGAAAGACTTAGGTAACTTCAATTCTAAAAATATGATTATTTTAATTAAAAAGACAGAAGAGTGGGTAGGGTAGTTAACATTCATTTATAGAAAAGTTATACCTCCAGATTAATGAACTTGAATGTTCAAATAAATCAACTACTGGATTACAATTTAAATACAGAAGGGACACCTCAGTTGAAGTGCAGAAATAATTCACTTGATATATTGCATTTTAAAATAAACGCTCTCTCTTGAAGGGCAGAAGAAAAGGTGTCACAGAGCAAAACAGATACCCTGCTGAAAAGAATATCCAAATTCACAAATGCCAGGCTGTAGAGCAGTGAATACCTTGAAAAGACAATTACACATAATTTAGAGGTATTTTCTAGTTTGTTGTGTAGATCATGCAATAACAAGAGGCTTTGTGTGCATTTATAACTGCCTGGAGAATAGACTGGAGTAGAATGGTAATGTGTGTATATTATAATGAGCAATTCTTTTGATAAACCTGGGGAGGAAAGTGGAGAATTACAGAGGCAAATGAGAGGGCCTTCTGTGTGCTGGGAATATCAGATGAACAGTGCCACTATTGCTTCCATTTGGATAATGAGCCTATCTCTGACCACTGTTATCTACTCTCCAGGCAGCTGGATAGCAGGACAAAGGTAAAGCCATTCTATTCCGGCATGACAGGAAAAATCTCTCTAAGCTATTTCTCTCACAGCCACTGATTTCTTTCCAAATTGCAGAGAGAAACATCATTCATCTGGTACAAGCATACTTGCCACACACAGTAGCTTTGAACAATTCCAATATATTCTCCTGAAACACACAAACATGTGCTCACTTCTTCACAATGCTCTATCATTAAGGGAAAGTCATGGAAGATAAAATGCAGAATAGCTGGACCTATAACGTATAATAGCAGGCATTTCTATAATAGCCAAAGTGCTGCATATATTAGAAGTAATTTTCTGTAAGAGCTCACAATGAAAAGCAAGGGAAATTAGAACACAAAAATGAAGGTGCAAAGCGTATGATGCTTTAAAGCAGCCATGTGCTGCTGCATGTCATTGGTTGACCTCACCTGTTTCTTTTTTAATGCAAAGTGAAAACTTAAAACATTTAATCAAAGTGCCTGAAGTGAATTCAAACTTTTTCCTTTTCTTTTTCCTCCCTTCTACTTATTATACTTTTCTCCACAATCATTTAGAATACTGTATTTGGGAATAAGATAAGAAATTATCAATTTTTGTCATTGTATATATAACACATTTATGCATAAATTCATCTATGCACATCAGTATTTCATATTCATTTTACACACACACACACACACACACACACACACACACACACACACACACACTTATTCTGAAAAACAGAAGCATGTGATTTTAGCAAAAAAGGGTGCCACAAAGTCAACTGAGCCTAGTTAAGAAAACTGGGCATTAGTTATTTTTATATTTTAAGTAGAGAGCTAGTTAGGAATGATAGGCGAGAAGGTATTAGGCCAATGAATAAAAAGTACCTTCTAGGTGTGAGAGATTTGGTGCTCCTTTTTTTAGAGGAAGCAGTGTGGTTACCCAGCTAATTCAGACTTGATGGAGGTGACCGGTAGATGTGGTGATGTCAGTGAGACTGCATATGGAAGTTCACAAAATAGCAACATAGAAGGTACCAAATAGGAATCTGTAACCAATAATTCATCTAGTTCTTTTCTATACATTTGCATTGCTCAAATGAATTATGATCACTTTTGATTTTATTTCTATGTAGGAAAAAGTGAAAACTTTGTGATCTTGATCTGAAAATATGTCAGATTGGTGCCAACATACTATATATCTGAATAACCATCTGTGGCACTGTTTATACATTTGGGTCAACATCCTTCTGAAAATAAATTTTCAGAATTTTAAAGCAGTGCTAATTTTATTTTATGTTTATAATGTATCCATCTATTGCCTGCTACTACTGAGAGAATGTTTTATATATTTCTTCCAGTGTTCTATATAATTATTGATGTGTCAATATTCATACTACAATAGGATAGTTTACCAATAAGTTCATTGAAAAGATTAGACAGAACTGTATGCTTCTTAAGGCCATAGGCATTCAAAGTAGTCAAAAGTAGTTTTGACTCCTGTCTCTACCATTGGACAATGCAACTAGTAAATAGTGTAGATATAGGTTTTGGCACCTGATAGTGTAAATTCTCCAGCTCACCCCTTTAAGATTTTGGCTCAAATATGTACTTTTTTAAATACATATAAATGCAAATCACCTTGTCAATTTCACAAGTAATACCTAGTGGAATATTTTATTTAGGTTGCATTAATTATATGGATCAATTTGAAGAGAATTAAGATCTTAGAGTCATTTAATAAGTAACATATCTCTTTACTTTTTAAATTTAATTTTCCATTACAATGTTCATAGGTTTTATTCGTAGAGCCTTACATATCTTCCATTAGATTTATTCAGAGGAATTTTATGTGACATTTTTATTGTAAGAGGCCTTTTAATATTTATTTATTATTATTTAATAATTCCAATAACATATGTTTCTTTGAAATTTTCTGCATATGAGAATCATGACATCTTTTAATAGTTACCTTATTATTTCTAAACTTTTCACATTTCATTTTGTTTACTTGCCTAAAGAAAATGTTGACTAAAAAAAAAAAAAGAATAATTTCTACTTTTGCACACCAATTAGGAAAGCTTTCAATATTTCACGACAAATATAGTGCTAGGTTTTTTTGTTTCTTTCTTTCTTTTTAGATATCATTGTTAGATTAAGTAAATCCCTCTCCTAAGATTGTGGAGGTGATTTTGTCATTGTTATTTTAATCCCAAAGATATTTTAATTATCTCAAATGCCCCAAAGAAAACATGACTTTTCTTTTTTCTATTAATGTGTTGAATAATAAGAATTGATTTTCAAATGTTATACATATGCCTCTTTTTTCCTAAGATAAATTTCAATTTGTTGTGACATATTATCTTATTTGTACATCACTAGATTCAATCTGCTAATATCCACTTATGATTTTTTATGTCATTTACAGTGATAGTTCTTTTAATCTTTCTTTCTATGCTAATCTCATAAAATTAATTAGGACATTTTTACTCTTAGGAAAAATTCTGTTCAAAATTAATATTCAGTTTGGAAAAATTAAATGAAGTAATCTGATCGTAGAAGGACAGATCTGTGTGGCATGGTTTAAATTAAAGATGCAATTTATTTGACAGATTGAGGACTATTTAGATTTTTTATTCTTGTGTCACTGTTACTAATTTTGTTTCATAAGGAATTTGTTCATTTCATCTACATTGTAAAATATATTAATATAAATTGTTAATAATAACTTGTTTTAAATGGGTGCAGCATTTATAACTATTTTTTTTAATTCCTGATAGTAGTAACTTGCAATTTTTATTTACTTGATGAGTCTGGCTAGAGGTTTATCAATTTCACTGGGGGCCCAGTGCACAAATTTGTGCACCTTGAAAGGAACTTCGGCCAAGAGGCTGTGGTGGGCACAGGGGTGAGTCTTGGCCCATCCTCCATGCCCCCACTCAGCCCATCTTTAGTGCCCTTGCCCAGCTCCTCCCACTGTGGCCCTCTAGTCCCAGGTCTGCCAGCAGCCCCACTCTCACCACTGCCGCTCTCACATGGTGATGGCTCAGGTCCTGCTCGCACCCACTTATGGTTGCAGTTGCCAGCAGTGAATTGGGGCAGTTGCCAGCAGTGAATGTGAGTTGGGCTGGCACTGTCAGGGGTAGTGAGCAGTGGCTGCTGCCCAAATTATCCCTCAGGAGCAGGAGGAAGTGGAGAAGTCCTCAGGGCCAATTGGGTCCAGCGCCCACCACTTTCACCTGCTGACAGCACCAAGTGTTCTGTATGCACCCTCTGATGGTCAACTTCAGTTGTTTGGGTGTTCACTGTTCAGTCTATTTTCATATTAGGGTTTTATATATATATTAGAGACTTGGTTCATGAAATTCATGCATGAGGGGGGGGGGGGGTCCTGGTCCCCTAGCCCAGCCTGCACTCTCTCCAATCTGGGACCCTTCGAGGGATGTCCAACTGCAAGGATTGGGCCTAAACAGGCAATCGAACATCCCTCTCACAATCCAGGACTGGTGGCTCTCAACCGCTTAACTGCCAGCCTTCCTGATTGCCCCTAACCGCTTCTGCCTGCCAGCCTGATCACCCCCTAACCACTCACCTGCCAGCCTGATTGATGCCTAACTGCTCCCTGACAGCTTAATTGCCCCTAACTGCCCTCCCCTGCCAGCCAGGTCACCCCCAATTGCCCTGAAAGCCTGGATCCCCCCAAAATACCCTCCTCTGCTTGCCTGGTCCCCCCCAACTGCCCTCCACTGCAGGCCTGGTCTCCTCAACTTTCCTTTCCTGCTGGCCTGGTTTCCCCCAACTTCCCTCCTCTCCTGGCCTGGCCATGCCTAACTTTTCTCCCCTGCAGACTTCATCAACCCCAAATGCCCTCCCTTGCAGGTGTGGTCACCCCCAACTGCCCTTCCCTGTAGTCCCGATCACCCCCAACTTCCCTGCCCTGCAGGCCTGGTACCCCCCAACTGTTCTCCCCTGCAGGCCTGGGTCCCCTCCAACTGCCCTCCTCTGCAGGCCTGGTCCCTTCCAACTTCTCTCCTCTGCTGGCCATCTTGTGTTCACATGGGGGAAGCCATCTTTGATCACATGGGGGCAACCATCTTGTGTGTTGGAGTGATGGGTCAATTTACATATTACTCTTTTATTAGATAGGAGGATAGAGACCTGGTGTACTGGTGAGGGCCAGCTGGTTTGCCCTGACAGGTGTCCCGGAGCAGGGTGGGGGTTCCCTTAGGGTATGAGGTGGCCTGGGCAAGGGGCCTATGGTGGTTTACAGACCTGCCATGCCTCCAGTGACCCTAGCAGAGGCCAGGGCCAGCTGGAAGCAGGTATCTGGGATTTATTTAACTTATATAATTGAAAGTTTGTAGCCTTGAGCAGAGTCTAGGGTTGGTCAGGGCAGGCAGGAAGCTTGGCTTCCTCCATTGCTGGGGAAACCCAAGCCTCCAGCTCACTACAGCTCTGTGGCCACTGTCATCTTGCTTGGGTTAATTTGCATACTCGCTACTAATTGGATGATGGGTACAGCTTATGGGCATAGCGGAGGTAAGGTCAATTTGCATGCTTCTCTTTTATTAGAATCTTTTAAAGAATTTCTCTTCTACAGTTGTTAAATACAATCATTATAAATGTCACTTTTTTCAATTTGGTTGATTGATTCTAAGCATTATTTTATTTTTTAATCCTTATTGTTGAGAGCATTACATTTGTCCCATTCTCCCCCCATTGATACCTTCTAACCTGCCCCTCTTCCTATGCCTTCACCACATTATTGTCTCTGTCTGTGGAGTATGCATAAATGCATACAAGTTCTTTGGTTGATCTCTTTCCTGGTCCTTTCCTGCAGGCCCTGTTACCTCTGCCTTCCCTCTGAAATTCCACACTCTGTTCCAGGCTTCTACATCTCTGGATCTATTTGTTATTGATTTATTTTGATCATTAGATTCCACTTCTCAGTGAGATCTTGTGATAGTTATCTTTCTCTGACTGGCTTATTTTGCTTAGCATAATACAAGCCTTGCTTTCTATATCTTTTATTTATTCATTATTTTTGTTGTATTTACACATGTTATTTCAAATAACTTGTTGAATTGTTATATTTTTCTAATGTATTAGTGTGTTATTGTGAAATATATCTGTCATTCAATATTAATTATGCTTGAAGTCCGTTTTGTCTGAGACTTTGGAGGGCTATACTGAAGTTTCTTAGAGTGAAAAATAGAAATATAATGTATACATATATCTCTTCTACATGTCTCTCAAGCATTTATAATTGGTATGCTTTTCTTTTCATTTATCAAATTTAAAATTAGGTTTTTTATCACAACTAACATATCATTGAAATACTATTTTAAATATTTATTTTGGCATCAGGTTAGCCCCCTTAAAATGTAGTTGTACCATATTTCAAAAATACAAAATAATTTGCTCTCCTATTTAAAATCATCCTTGAGATCTATTACCCCTGAAATAAAATCAAGATCAGTAGCAGAATCTCCAGGACTTTCAACATCTAGCTACTCTGCTTCTACCATGACCTTATTTTAACTCTTCCACCACAACACATGATCCATTTGTTCTCCAAGTAGTGAGTTATTATGTGTAATTGGACTGATCATTCCTATACCAGCCAACCTGCTTGGTAAATTATTACTTATGGTTAGGTATGAACTTCTTCAAAGACTGTTTGACTCTTCCCCACATATAACTTCACCCTTTTCTCAATGAAGTTGACAACTTTTTCTCTCCTTTCCATTTAGCACTTTTCCCCTACTACTATTATAGCTCTTATAATAAAATACAACAGTTCTTTCTTTACATGTATTCATTTCAAACTCCACCACACCACTCAAGGAAAAAAACAATATATATTTTTGGTTTAATATTTGAGTGATATATATTTAGAATAGATCCTGGGACTCTAAAAATATTGTTTACTGATTAAGAGAGAGAACCCCCATTATATTTTACCAATAAGGCTCATTAAAAAGATTAGACAAAACTGGATACTCCTTAAGGCCATAGCCACTCAAGATAGATAAAGTAATTTTGATTCCTGGCTTTACTATTAGGCAATGTAAAATTGAGCTAGTAATTTAACTAACCTTTTCTAGGCTCTGTTATAGACTCAATTAATCATCCCAAATTTCTTTATTAAAGCCCTAATCCCCAGTACTTCAGAACATGACTACATTTGAAGATGAGGTCTTTAAAAAAGTAATTAAGGTTAAACAGGTCGTTGGATGGTCCTAATCCAATATGACTAAATTCTTTATAAGAAGAAGAAATTAGAATACAGACATGCACAGAGGGAAGACCATGTGGAGACTAAGGGAAATTATGGCCATTTTCAAACCAAGGAGAAAAGCTTCAGAATGAAACTATTTCTGCTGATACCTAGGTCTTGACTTCTAATCTATGAAGTGAGAAAATAAACTTATGTTGCTTAGGCCACCCTATCTGTGGTATTTGTCATATCAGCACTAATAAATTACTATAATCTCCTTTGAATTCGATGACAGTTCAATGGGATTAAATGTGTGTAACACTTTTGCAAAGTTTTAGCATATGGCATATAACCCAATGGTTAAACAAGAAGTCTTTTGAATTTTAATACTAGTAATCTTTTTATTTTATTTTATTTTTTTGCATCTCTATCATTTTTAAGTAAACATTTTATTTTAGAACAATTTTTTTACTTACAAGATTATTGCAAAGATAAAACAAATAATTTTAATATTCTTTACCCCACCCCCAGTTTCCATTTTTACCAAAATCTTTTTATCCATATTCTTTTTTAAAAATTATTGTTGAAAGTATTATATAGGTTCTCCTTTTTCCCCCATTAACCTCTTCTAGCCCACTCCTGTCCTTCCCGGACCCCTCCAGCCCTCACCACCCCATTGTCTGTGTCCATGGGTTATGCATACATTCATACAAGTTCATTGGTTGATCTCCTCCTACCCACTCTCCCCTGCCTTCCTCTGAGGTTCAATAGTCTGTTCATGCTTCTATGACTCTGGATCTATTATTGGTCATCAGTTTATTTGGTTCATTAAACATTCCATATATAGTAAGTGAGATCATGTGATACTTATCTTTCTCTGACTGGCTTACTTTGCTCAGCCTAATTACTTTCCACATCTGTCTATGCTGTTGTAAATGGTAAGAATTCTTTTTTTTTAAATTGCTGTGTGGTATGTCATTGTGTAAATGTATCATACTTTTTTTTATCTACTCATCTGCTGATGGGCACTTAGGCTATTTCCAAGTCTTAGGTATTATAAATTGCACTGCTATGAACATAGGAGTGCATATATTCTTCTGAAGGGTCCTGGATTCAATTCCCTTCAAGGGCATGTACCTCATCCTCGGTTGCAAGCTGATCCCCAGCCCTGGTAGGGGTGTCTGTGGGAGGCAACCAATCAATGTGCTTCTCTCACATTGATGTTTCTCTCTGTATATCTCTCCCCTCCCTTCCATTCTCTCTAAAAATCAATAGGAAACTATCCTTGGGTGGGGATTGACAAAAAATGTGTCCTATAAAATGTATATATTTGTTTGACATTTTTCCCAGATCAGGCATATTAGAGAATCTGTTCAGTGATAGCTGTGAAAGAGCTTACTAGTTTTGTATCTCAAACACTTTTATGTACGTATTCTTTTTTAATCCTCATGAAAACATTAAGTTAAATCTACTTTCTCATTGTAACAGATGAGGAAACTGAGGTATCCAGAGTGCAAACAACTAGAGCCATGATCATAAGTTTTGTTAAAAAGTGCAAGAACAGGAATTTGAACCAAAATACAGCTCTAAGACCTGGACTATTTTTAAATATATGTTTATTGATTTCAGAGAGCAAGGGAGAGGGAGAGGGGGATAGAAACATCAATGATAAAAGAGAATCATTGCTCGGCTGCCTCCTGCAAGCGTTCTATTGGGAATCGAGCCTGCAACCTGGGCGTGTGTTCTTGACCAGAATCAAACCCAGGATCCTTCAGTCCACAGGCAGGAGCTCTATCCACTGAGCCAAACCAGCATGGGCTCTTTTATTTAAAAAAAAATTTTTTCCCCTAGACTATTTTCATTTCTACACTTCACTTCATTAGTTAGAGCTTTAAAGAGGTTCTGATGCTACTTTCTGTCACTCATTTTGCTCCAGCCTACTGGGCAGCAGAACAGACAGAGCAGTGCATTTCCCAGGAAAGCTGCGGCATCTGGCGTGTAGCAGGAATGCAAGGTGGCAAAGGTAATGGTGAGCACCACATGAGTATTGATTGCCATTTTGACAGATGCACCAGCTACTGGTATTATTTACAAGATTAGATAGTGGAGCTGTAATTACGAGCAAAACAAAACTTTTTATCTCATTACAATTGCCTGGACTCTACCATGTGGTTACTGCATGCCATTGGGAATTAGAACTGTTAAATTTATAACAACACAGTTTCTCTTTGCAAAGACCAACTCTTTGTGTTAGACTTTCTTTGTATGTAACTGATCCGATAATGTGATTTGTACTCTGTGATCTTTAGTAACAACTCTAAAACAGATGAATACGCTTCAGCCCAACTAATGTACCATTTTAGAAAGGTCTGAAGAAATTTTACTTCTTTATATTATTAAAACTTTTGAAAAGAGTCAAGTTTAACTGACTATTTTGCCTTATATATTCAAAATGAAATTTGTCCTGAAGCTGATGAATATTATAAGGCAAATTCATAAGCAGTTAGTTTGCTCACATGTAAGCCAAAAATTAGGAATGCTAAGGATATTTTCCTTATGCAAATAGTGACTTCAAAATAAGTACTTTAAGAAACAATTTTTAATTTCAAGTATGAGTATGAACTCTCTACATGGTAACAGTCTTTTATAATAACACAATGAAGTACACTTGTGAAGTCTTTTCCTTTTGTCACAGTCTTATTTTCTCTATAGTTTTCAAAATCGACTATAATAGTTTGTAAGAGAGATAGATGTTTTTGTGTTATACATGATGATCACACTACGTAAGCAATCTGATAAGGGCTTCAGTCTCTGTACCCACACAGAGCTGTACAGACTCAGCACAATGTCTGACACTCAATAGAACCTGAGTAATTGGTAACTTTTGTTACTCAATATTTGACCACGTTTATATTACTTGATTTTTTATGAGAATCTAGAACTAAGAAAACTCTGTATCTTTTTAACAAAGAAATCATAAAACAACAAAATTCTAGGCTTAGAAATTCAATTTGTTTATGTTCAGATTTTGTTCCTTTCATCATCTACTGAGGTACTCATTTAGACAACCTAACTCCGAAAAAAGAGGCATATAATTTTTCTACATCTTGCGCTGTAAAGATGGGTAACTGTTCACACTAAACCATTTCCTTCAGAGTTTCTTACAGGTTAGTGAATTTTAGGTTATTAGCCCAGTGACACAGATTAAATTCCAAAGAACAGTAAGGTGTTTTCACACACACACGGATTCAGCACTCATTTCTCAGGTAGCCTTTCTTCTTTTCAAATCCCGGCCATGGAGCAGACATTTTCATTATAGCTCTGTAGCCATTTGAGGAATTTCACTTATATTTAACAGGCAGACATAGAATTTTATATTTTTGCTAACAAAAGCAAGATAGGAAATGGTCTTTGGAAAGGGTGGCAGTTGACAGCTTCTGCAAACAGGCACGGTGATTCTGCAGCTGTGACAAGGCTTAACGCTGCAGCTCCGTAGACTTATGCTGGCTGGGGGCCAACCTGCCTGTTAAAATTCAAAGAACCCATCTGGATAAAGCTCCCCTGAAACTGACCTGAATGGAGATCACAGACTGGCAAGTCCTTCAGATTCTAGGTATTATGCACCTTTTATTAAAAAACCGGCCAAGGCATTGGTAAAAGAAAAACATTGTATTATCTATATAGACAGATTTCCCCCTCTACTGCAGTCTATGTATAGGAAAAAAAGATGGGAATCAAAATGAAATAACAAAAAAAAATCCATAACGACCTTTTATGTCTTGAACATAAATTATATTTATTTTATGCTTATGTTTATGGAAATAATTTTCCCAAAGATTCTCATTTAAATTAGGGATTTAAAGAGCATCGTGTTAGGAAATGGGATGCTTATATGAATAAAAATGAATATTTTATAGCTCAGACAGTGTTCTTCATAGATAATTATCAGCTTGAGGGAGACATTAGGTGAAAAGTTAGGAAACACAATTATGTAAACCTTTTTGTTTAATAGCAAAGTAATTAACTTTTGGTGCGTTTTATTCCTCTGCCTTTAAGAGATGCAAGGAGAAGTTTCAGAAGGTTTCTTGAGCTAAGCCTTGGTGAGCTACCACGTGGGAAAGGCAGCATAGCTCTCCAATCTTTACAAGCCACTTCAGCCTGCCTGCGAGCAACATGTGAGTTTCCTGGGCTCCATACACCATGCCCTGAGAGCCCCATTACATGACAGTGTCAAGAATCAGGGGTCAGTTTTCCCACAAACAACCATACTTAGACGGCAGAATTCTGGATCATACCAAGAGGTCTATTAGCTCTCATCTCAGAGAGCAACAAAACTCATCCCATTGTAACATCTCTTCTCAGTCAAGATAGGCTAGGTTATATGGTAGTATAAAACCAATTCAAATTCCTTGCAGCTTATGTCAGTGGAGATGTATTTAAAATATATATATATATATATATATATATATATATATATATATATATATTTATATATTATTGATTTACAGAGAGGAAGAGAGAGGGTTTGAGAGTTAGAAACATCAATGAGAGAGAATCATCGATCAGCTGCCTCTTGCACACCCCCTACTGGGGATGTGCCCACAACCAAGGTACATGCCCTTGACCGGAATCGAACCTAGGACCTTTCAGTCCGCAGACCAACATTCTTTCTACCCACTGAGCCAAACCGGTTTCAGCAGAGATGTATTTTTTTTTATACTACATGGGCATTTTAAGTACAGTGTGGCTTGCATCCATGTTTTCTTACTGCTGGAACCTGGGCTGATGGAGCATGGTCAATCTGAAACATGGTGGGGTTTTGTGATAGAGATAAAAGAAGAGAGGGTGAACTACAATCTTCCTCTGGAAGCTTTTGCTCAGAAGTGGCATCTCACTTTTGCTTGCATTTTATTTAATAACTAGAGGCCTGGTGCATGAAATTTGTGCTACAGGTGGGGGGATGTCCCTCAGTCCCACCTGTACCCTCTCCAACCTGGGACCCCTCAAGGGATGTTTGACTGCTTGTTTAGGCCCAATCCTTTGGGATCAGGCCTAAACGGGCAGTAGGACATACCTCTCACAATCCAGGACTGCTGGCTTCCAACCACTCAGCTTCTGCCTGCCAGCCTGATCACCCCCTAACCACTCCCCTGCCAACCTGATTGAAACCTAACTGCTCCCTGCCTACCCAATTGTCCCAAAATGCCCTCTCCTGCTGGCCTGGTCACTCCTATTGCCTTCCCCTCCTGGCCTGGTCGCCCCTAACTACCTTCCCATGCTGGCCTGATAGCCCCTAAATGCCCACCACTGAAGGCCTGGTCATCACCAACTGCACTCCCCTGCAGGCCTGGTCCCCCCAACTGTCCTCCCTTCTGGCTATCTTGTGGCAGCCATCTTGTGTCCACATGTGGGCAGCCATCTTTGACCATATGGGGGTGGCCATCTTGTGTGTTGTAGTGATAGTCAATTTGCATATTACTCTTTTAGTAGATAGGTTGGAGGTCACATGAAGCCCTAGTTAACATTTTCTAAGTGGCATAAAAATACGTTATATTTTTCCTGGTTTAGCATGTTTCCAGATTAGTAATATATTCAGATGTTGGAGAAAAACAAATGTAAATTATTTCCAGAGAATGAACAATTTTTAAGATCTAAAGTCTATAAAAGTTAACTATATTCCTATAATTCAGTTATATATTAGTAAAATACAAAATTTAAAAATATTTTATTTAAATTAACATGACCTATGGAAATGAATTGAACTTAAGTCACACATTATTTTAAGAGACAGAAATACATTGGCCAAGATATAAACCCAGGGTAAAATTTATTTTCTTACTTTGGAAGACTTAATACTATAATCATTTTGCCCCAAAACTTTCTTTGGAGTCAAAATAATCTAAATTTAAATCTCAATAGGCCTATTTTGAGAATTTCAGAACTGATTCTAAAATTTATACAAAATCCTCAAAGACCAAGAATAGAGAAGACTTGCTTCTCTCTCTTGAGGACAAACAAGTGTGGAGGACTTACCTAAATAGATATAACTAGTATACATTAGTATAAGACCATCATAACTAAAGCAGTGTGCTTTTGAAGTGGAACTAGCAAGATCAATGGAAAAGCCAGAAGATCCAAAAATTCATCCATAATATTTTGACACATTTATACTTTCTTAGGGTTGCTATAGCAAGGTGCCACAAACAGAAATTTATTTTTGCATAATTCTGGAATCTAGAAGTCTAAACTCAAAATGTTGGCACACCTGTGCTCCTGTAGCAGAAACCCTTCTTGACTCTTCCCAGCTGCTTGTGATCCGTTGGCAATATTTGGGGTTTCTTGACTTGTAAGTGCATTCCTCAAATCCTTTGGCTTCAAATAGCATTCCCTCTGTGTGTGTCTCTGTGTCTTCACAGGACCATCTTCATTAAGACTACCTGTCATATTGGATTAATGGCCATCCTACTTTCGTGTGACCACATCTTAACTAATTACCTCTTCAATGATCCTATTTCTAAACATTTGAAGTACTGGGGAACACAATTAAACCCATAGAAACATTTAAATCATTCTTTACATTTTTCTTAATACATCAAATGGGTTTAAGATTCATCTAGTGCTGGAGTGTTTCTCAGCATCTAGAAGGGTTCAGGAATCTGGAGAAGGGCTGTGAGTAAATTAATAAAGAGACTAGACATGAAATATAAATTTGGAAGGCATTTTGGGGAGCCAGAGGATACCAAGCTTCAATAACCAAATTCTCTGAATCCCTGGACCCCTAGCTTTTTATTAACACAAACCGCCCTAAAGCAAAGCAGATATACCGTATTTGCCGGCGTATAAGACGATTTTTTGGCCCTGAAAAATACGTATTTGCCGGTGTATAAGACGACCCCCTAACATTTCCACTAAAAATACAGAGTTTGTTATATACTCGCCGTATAAGACTACCCCCCACTTAGAGGCATATTTTTCAGGGCCAAAAAGTCGTCTTATACGCCGGCAAATACGGTACATATCAAAGGTAAGGTTTGTTATACAATAGGCATTGCCAGGTTGGGGGAACTGCCTTCAGCTGTTCCAATAGCAGGCAATAATATATGCAGATTTTCAGGTTTGGGGAAATGCTTTCAGCTATTCCAGCAGGCAATAATATGTATTTTCAGCCCTGCTGAAGCTTCAGACTCCACCAACCTTATTTTTTTTTAAATATATTTTATTGATATTTTACAGAGAGGAAGGGAGAGAGATAGAGAGCTAGAAACGTCAATGAGAGAGAAACATTGACCAGCCGCCTCTTGCACACCCCCCACTGGGGATGTGCCCGCAACCAATGTACATGCCCCTGACCAGAACCGAACCC
Source organism: Vespertilio murinus (assembly GCA_963924515.1). Lineage (NCBI taxonomy): Eukaryota > Metazoa > Chordata > Mammalia > Chiroptera > Vespertilionidae > Vespertilio > Vespertilio murinus. The sequence continues at coordinate 141,118,077 of OZ004704.1, read as the reverse complement.
AGGACCTTTCAGTCCGCAGACCGACGTTCTACCACTGAGCCAAACCGGTTTCGGCTCCACCAACCTTTTGATGAACTTCTTGCATTTATGACCTGTTGGAATTAGCCCCAGCAATAATGAGTGCCATTAATGTTTGAAAGTGAACATTTTTTAACTTGTTCACCCTATCTGCTTTCTATTAAGAAAAATCAGAGACACATAGTATGTGTCTCAAACAAAAAAATAAGTGAGTTTAAAAATTGCGTATCGATTCACTACATAACATGGTGCCAAAGATAAATGTTAAAGCACTGTTATACTACCATTTCTATATAAAAACCCCTAATATGCAAATAGACTGAATGGTAGAACTGAACAGTCGCTATGACATATGCTGACCACCAGGGGGTGCATGCGGACTATGGCGGGCTTCAACACCATGCAGCAGAGCATAGAACGTGGTGGCAGCAGCCACAGCAGGATGGTGGAGCAGGTGAGCAGGGGGTACTGGACCAAGGTGAGGCACCAATCACTGTCACTAGGGCGAGCTTCTGGTGGTTACTGAAAATTCTTTTCTCACACCTACCATGGTTCCACCCAGCACTTGCACTTACTGTCTTCGCTGGCTCCCTTTGCACCCCAACCACTTGGAACTGTCAGTGGGTGCTAGTGGTGGCTACCGGCCCTAAGGGTTTCTCCACCTCACCACTGCTCTCACCTGCTGCTGGCACTCGTCCCAATTGCCTCACGCTGTCATGGGTGTGAGTGGGGCCGGTGCCATCAGCAGATGAGAGTGGCGGTGGTGGCAGAAGTGTGGCTGCTGGGAGGGCCTAAGTGGGGACATGGAGTATGGGCCAGGACCCACCCCTGTGCCCATTACAGCCTGACGACCCACAGTTCCTTTCAAGGTGCATAAATTCATAACCAGGCCCCTAGTTAAATAATAATTTGTCTCAATCTTCCATCTGTGAAAAAGATATAAGCAGCTTGTTGTTTGCACAAAATTGAAATTTTACATGGAAGATAAGTGGATTATTAAAAAGGTTATTTCAAAACTTTGGATACTAATCAATGTCATTATTTTTAGATGTTTTCTTAAAAAATCACAACAAGAATAATTTCAAAACAACGAAGATAAGAACACATAATTAGAAGGAAGGGAATTGTACAGTTAGGTGAAATATATATATATATATATATATATATATATATATATATATAATGTTAGTAGTTTTACATTTAGCTTCAATTATATTTGAAAAAGAAAATTCACCACCCACTCATTCACCAACCCTACCCCAAATGAAATGAATTCTGATATTTCCTCATGCTCTCACCTACTGACTTCATCACTGCTACTTAATTGCATTGCATTTTCCTGTTTTTCTTTTATGCACGTAATTATAATGCCTTTTAGTGCTTTGCACATTAGGTATATCCATTGATTAACTGAATTTAGTTTATCACCAAATTTAGTAAGCAATCCTGCTGCCTACATTCAATCTTAGGAATCTTTAGCACCCTCTCCCTCCTCTCCCCACCTCCGCCATTGGAATTGTCAATAATAGTATCTAAAAGTCATATAACATCAACCAACTTGTTTTTCACTTTATTGATAAATAATTGACACACATCAATGTATGAGTTTTTAAGGCATTCAGCATGTGTGTTTGATTTACATATACTGCCAAAGGATGAAGACAATAGATCCAGCTAACACCCATAATCTTATATAGATACAATAAAAAGCAAGCGAAATTTAGAAAAATTTATCTTTTGGTGGGAATTCTTAGGATTTACTTTCTTTACATATGTCCTATATATTACCAGCAGTGTTAACTATAGTTATGTTGTACATTATTACATCCTAATACTTATTTATCTTATAACTGAAGTTTGTACCTGTTAACTGTCTTCTTCCAACTACTCCTTCTTCCCTCTCTGCTTTCTATAACCACATTTTTTTTCTATAGTTTAGGTTTTTGTTTGTGTACTAGTATTTTAGAGTCCACATGCAAGTGAAATTATACAGGACCTATCTTTCTCTGTTTGACTTATTTCATCTAGAATAATGCTTCTAGGGTCTATCCATGTTGTCACAAAGAGTAGGATTTCCTATTTTTTTAATTTATCTTTTAAAATTTTTATTTTATTTCTGAGAGTATTACAGATATCCCACAATTCCCCTTTGCCCTCCTCCATCTATCTCCAACCCCACCCCAGGCCTTCATCTTTTGTCTGTGTCCATGGGCTATACACATCTATACATATAAAGAGCCAAGATCCATAATATCCAAAATGACTGAAGGCTTGACAGAATGCCAGCTGCATGTGCAGCAAACTTGGGTGGGCATGGAATGGCAAGCAGGCTGAACTACTGACCTCTAGGAGAGGGAGGGAGGAAGAGAGAGAGAGAGAGAGAGATGATCAACAGCTGCCACAGGCTGCTGGTAAAGCCTGCAGAGAGGAGCAAGGTCTGATCTGCAGTCCCTGTGGCAGTCAGTGCTGGGTTGACACTTCAGAAATCAGTCTTACAGTCAGTGTTGGGTGTGAATCAGGCATGGGGAGAGGCTCAGAGAGAGAAACAGTCTTATCCTCAGCCTCCATGGCAGATGTTGATCAGACCTTGCCTCTCTTTCTCTCCAAGCCTCATCAGCAGCCTGGGGTGACTGCTGATCAGACCCGCCTCTTTGGTCATGCCCAGAAATAGGCCTGGAGATGATGACTAGCATAGAAACTGACCAATCAGAACCAAATCTGGATGAACTTCCAGAGCCAATGGCTACCTAGGAGGCAGAGCTTTTGATGCTGACTGGTATCGAAACCAATAAATCAGAACCTAATATGAGTGAACTGCAAAGGCAGAACTTAAGGTGGGGCCTGAGGAGGGATTTTAAGGGCAACAGCTGTTTGGTGTCAGGTGTAAGAAAGTGATTCAATTTTTTAATGACTGGTTTGGCAGTACAGTGCATATGGCTGGCTATCAGTCCAGGTATAGGGATTATGTATTTTTTTTATCTGCCAAGAGCATTTCCTCCTGCTAAAAAAGCCCCCCCTCCCTCCCCTTTAAGCAATCCTATCCTATATATCCTATATACTAATAAAAGGGTAATATGCTAATTAGACCGGGTAGACCGGCCATCTTCTGGATGTCCGACTTCTTTCTAGACAAAGCCATAGTGGCGGTGGGGGCCAAGGCAGAGGTAGTTATGGATGATCAGACTTACAGGGAAGGGCATTTAGGGAGATCAGACAGGCAAGGGGGGTTGGGTTAATCTGGCAGGCAGGCAGGCAGAGGCAATTAGGGGCTATCATGCAGGAAGGCAAGTGAGAGGTTAGGATCCAGGGGTCCCCGATTGCGAGATGCTGGCAGTTGGACTTCCCACAATGGGTCCCTGATTGGAGAGAGTGCAGGCTGGGTTGAGGGAACCCCTTTCCTCCATGCATGAATTTCATGCACTGGGTCACTAGTATGCTTATAAGTTCTTTGGTTAATCTCTTCCTGCCCTCCTTCTGCCTTCACTCTGGGATTTATAAGATAATGTATCTTTATTATTGAAAGTATTACAGCTGTCCCCCTTTCCCCCCTATTGACTCCTCCCTCCCCACTTCCATCCCTTCCCCAGGCCTTCACCACACTATAGTCTGTGTCCATATACTATACATTCTTTGGTTAATCTTTCCCATCCCTCCCTCTGAGAATCATCAGTTTGTTGGATGATTTCCTCATTTTTTTTATTTGCTGAATAATATATATATATATATATTATTCAGCAAATAAAAATATATATATAAAGTTGATTCATTTATCAACCAATAGACACTTATATTTGGTCCATGTTTTGGCTATTATAAATAATGGTGTTATGAACTTTGAGTGCCTTCCACTTTCTTAAAACAACAATAACAAAGTTAGCAGAGACTGGTTTGAAAACAGCATTTTTAACATCATTTAAAAGAATAGCCTTTCATATTCCAACTTGACTCTCTTTACTTTCCCTCAGGAGGATTTATGTTCTAATTATTTTATTTAAAATATTTGAAAATAATATGCCTAAAGGCTATTAAAAATGTACTAGTCTTATTTTTTATTTAATGGGAAAATATTTCCACTGGTGAACTTATGCTTTGAAAAGCTATATTATCTTAATAATTATAACTCTATCAATATGTTTTTATTTTTGTTTGGTTTTGTTTATCTTCATCTGAGGATATTTTCCATTGATTATTTATTTATTTATTTTTAAATAAATTTTATTTTTAAAGTATTACAAATAGTAGTACATATGTCTCCTTTTATTTCTTTTCCAATTGACCTTCCCTCAGCTTCCCCACTGATTTTTAGAGAAAGTGGAAGGGAGGTGGAGAGATACACAGAAAGAAACATTGATCTGAGAGAGACATATCGATTGGTTGCCTTCTGCCTGAGCCCAAATTGGGACCAGGCAGGGATTCAGCCTGAAACTCAGGCATGTGCCCTTGACCAGAAATGAACTCAGGGCTCTTTAGTCCATAGGCCAACACTCTATCCACTGAGCCAAAGTGGTTAGGGCTAACACTATGTTTTTTATTTTTATGCATGGATATTAATTTACTATATCTTTTTGGAATATTTTATAATCAATATTACATCTTTGTAAATACCTTGGTCAAAGTTCTTTAATTTTTCTTATCAATTTTCTTATACTTAAAGATAATATTATGTTTGAATATGTTGTTTTTTGTTTATTTATTTGTTTTTAAAATAGTCTGATTCTACAGAATATTGAGAAAAAAATAACATTAGGAGAATTTCCCTGCCTGTAGCAGGATTCTTTGATGCAGTCAGTTAGTATATATATATATATATATATATATATATATATATATATATATATATATAAGATTTAGCGTTTGGTGGATTGTATTATGTCTTGAGTAAGGTTTTTATAATAGAGATCCAAAGTATGGCCTATGCACCTGAGAGGATCATAGAACAAAAGAAGTAGGAATAACTCCACACTCATATAAGTGAATAAATAAATAAATAAATACATGAAGAAGTGATAATTCTCCCAAACAGAAAAATTCCAGCATTGGTACAGTCCTTCAGGTTACAAGTTCAACATTACTTTCACTAGATAAAATGCAAGGTGTACAAAGGGCATCATTTTTTTTGAAGAGATGAAACCTTTTCCTTCCTTGCCTTTGGCAGCTTTTAGAAGCTACCCACGTAGCCAAGGTATGTGGGTAGCTTCTAAGGGGCCTTGGCTCATGATCCCTCTTTTCATTGTCAAGCAAAGCAACGTTCTATCTCAATGGCATTCTCCCACATTTACATCCTTTTTCTGACTCCACCCTACTTTTAAGGACACTGGTAACTAAATGAACCTGATGGACAATACAAGAAATTCTTATTATTTTTAGGTTAATTAAGTAGCAACCTTAAATCCCCTTTACCATGTAAAAGAAGATCCTGGACGTAGTTCATGGATATCTCTGGGAGGCTTTATTGTATCTATCAGACTCTTCATGAAGTTGGAGGGTAACTCTGCACACTGTGATTGTGGCCTGTGCATAGTGACTTCCTTCCGAAGGGTACAATATGCAGAGGGATAAGCGAGTAATTTGCTTGTTGGAAAAACCCCACCCATATTTCCTCAGTCACATTATAAAAGTTATTGTCAGCAAACATGTCATATTGACTGTATACATCCTTTATTTGATGTGATGAAAGTGGCACGTGACCTCTGTGGTCTTTTCCCCAAAACTGCATAAGCTCAGATGAACCACACACAAAAAAATGTGAGATAAATGCCAATTGAAGAACATTCTACAACATAGGCAATTCTTGCTTCTTAAAAATACCAGGGTCAGTGAAATAAGCCAGTCAATGAAAGAGAAACACCACATGGCCTCACTCATTTATGGATACTAAAGAACATTATAAACTAATGAACAGAAAGATAGATATAGTGACAGTAAAGCAACAAGCAGACTGTCAAATGACAGCGGGGAGGGTAGGGTGATCTGGGGGAAATAAGAGATCAACCGAAGGACTGGTATGCATGCATATAAGTACAACCAATGGACACAAAACTCTGGGGAGGGAGGGCATGTATGTGAGGAGGGTGGGGGCAATGGTAAGCTATGTACACATATAATACCTTAATTTAAAAAATGGTGGGGAAAAAATACCAGGGTCTAAAAATAAGAAGGTCCAAGAAGCTGTCACAGCCAAGAAGAGGCCAAGGAAATATGATGAATGGCTGTAGTCTGTATCCCGGGTGAAAGCCCGGGACATAAAAGGGCCCTAGGGAAAACAAAGGAAAGGTGAATGAAGTATGGGCTTTAGTCAATAATGGCATGCATAATTACTTATAACAAATGAATCTACTCAGATGCAAGGTGTTAATTAAAGGGGGAATTTTGTGTGGGTAAGTGAAAACTTTTTGTACTACCTTCACAAATTTTTCATATATCAAAATCTGTTGTCAAATGAAAGGTGTGTTTTTTTTAAGGTGATACAGTCATTACTATTCTGCTTGGGGAGCCAAGAGAAGTGCCTAACCCAATTTAGAAAGCTTGTAAACAACACCTCCTCCCAGTGCAGTTATGGTAGCTTATGAAGAGAACATCAGTCAGGATACTGTTCCACATAGAATATTAGCTCATGGATGGCATGTGGGAGCTAAACCAGGGGTGCAAAAGTAATGGCAAATGAGAAAGACTCCTAAGACCAAGAGTTCAGTGAGAGAGTACTAAGTGAAAGACAGGAGGGTAGAAAGGACCTAAGCCATACATAGTACCTGATGGTAAGGATTTTGAATTAAGTTTTGTCATAGAAGGCAATGTATTTACAATGAGAACACAAAAACAAAACTACAGCCTACTTTGATGAGTGTCATATACTTCTATTTAACCCATTGAGATTTTAGCTATTTCTGCTTGATTTGCCTTAAGTAAGCATCTTCACCAAAGCAATATGTCACTTGAGAAACTAGGTTTTCATTTTTCATAATTGTTTATTTCCTTCATTAGTAGTGATCACAGCCCCACAGCAGGCCTAGGGCTGGATGCATTTCAAAGCTTAAAGGACTTACTGACAGCACATACTATAAAATAAAGAGGTGATATGCAAACTGACCCTCATGCCCTCACAAGATGGCTACCCCACATCACAAATGGCCATCCCACACTGTCATAAGATAGCAGGGAAGCAGTTAAGGAGTGACCAGGCTGGCAGGCAGATGTGGGTTGTGGGCTATCAGGCAGGCAGGCAGACAAGTGGTTAGAAGTCAGCAGACCCAGATTGTGAGGATGCAGGCTGGGCTGAGGGGACACCCCCCGCCCCCTGCGCCAGGGCACAGATTTTGTGCACCAAGCCACTAGTTTAAGAGTAATTTCTATTTGGTGATATAAGGCCTGTCAGTTTACCATCCTTATTTGTTCTGTAATGCAACTGTAGTAATCTTAATACTAAGAGGCATGGAATTTAATTTAGATAAATTAACAAAATGAATAGTGGGTTCTGGAATAAAGAATGAAAACATTTAAGAAAATGAGTAAAAGAATGAAAATATCATTCTAAGTTCAAGAAATAGTTCTAGGTTTCTAGAATATCTGGTATTACTATATTTCACAAACCCAAAGTTCTAAATGAATGTTCTGAGATGGAATATGGTGATTCATGCCAGTGTTCTTTCTCTACCAACACCTTTGAAGGTAATTCAAGGGTTCCCAATATTGGAACTGCCCTTGACATTCAGTGGAGTGTCTTTCTTCACATGATTTGAAGACTGGAGGTGTGGGAGTTAGGGAGGGCAAACAGAACATTAAATAACATTCAGAAATATAATCCTTTTTTACATCAAAAGCCAATAACAATGATGTGTATATACATGTGTGTGTATATAATGTATGAATATGATTTATGTATATGTGTATTACACATAAATTTGCATATACTTATCAGAAAATCTTTTTTTACTATTTCTCTGTCATAACTAGTTACTGGATTTAGAAACATTGAATTACCATAAATGGTACTTTGTCTTGAAAGGATTTCTTAAATTTGTATATTAGTGAAGTTCTGTAGGAATAATTTTTGTATTAATGGAGTTCAGTAGGAATAATTAATCTACTTGTACTGGATATATAAAGAAAAAACCCATTTAAATTGGGGAGGGCGCCAAAATTCATTAAAAACCTGGTATTAATATTTTTTAAATGAGTCCATGATGATTTTTGCCCCAACAAACAGGGCAATCTTTCTTTTCTGGGAATATTTAATAATGCAGCTGACTTTTAAATTTCTTCCTTGAAGTTAGAAGCCTCTGTGCGAGTTTTCTTTTCTTTTCTCCCATGTCTGTAGCTCCTTGTTTGTTTAACCACAGGGCATTTCCTTTAATATTTTGGTGCTGTTTATTAAGACACTTTAATTTGATTGTTTTCCTTCTTTTTGTATTTGTCTTCACCAGGTGTTTCTTGACTTGAGCGTACTTCCCACATGATAAAATTAAAGGTCTAATTAATGCCTGTAAGGACATTGGTGCACAATTCAGCACCTCATTTTCTGCAGGGGATGTAGTTAGGTGTTTAACTAGGTGGAACTGTGTGCTAAAGATTTCATTTGCATACAAAGTCCCTCTTATTACTTTGTAAACACTCTTCAATACAGAAACAAAGATGTGCTCACATTATTTGGTATACACTTTTCTAGCAAGCAGGATAATAGAGAAAATGAATGTATCTAAGCTCTATTTCATCAGAGAAGAAACAAAAATCCTTTTAGGTGAGGTGTTGAAATATGAGGTCCATTTCTTTGGAGCAGTAAGGATAATACTCAGCATTTGAAAATTGAGGGGAGCACTTACAGATGCATTGCATGGAAAAGAGAATGCTTTGAAACACCACATCTGAGATGTAGAAGATTTTAAGAAAAAAACATGGCGTCATATCAAGCACAAAAAGGAGCACTAAATCACCACCAGGCAAGTCCTAGCAGAGAGCAGGCCCAGAGACAAAACTCATTCATCTCTCCTAGGCTACAAATACTGGGCAGGCACCATCTACAAAAGGGCTGGACAGTGTTTCTAATCTTATTTCACTTTTCATCTACTTTAAAACATAAATATTGTGGATGCCTTAGATATTATTACTAATAAGATATTTGCTTGATTTTTAGCAAATTAAATCTATTAAAGCTTGCCTTTCAAACTAATGTCCTCAGGGACATGATTTATCAGATATGGGAAAACATTTTTAGCCCAATTTCTATACCCTGTCTACAAAACCATAATCTTTATCAGCACTCCACTCTTGACATAAACAACAGATATTTCCTCAACACATGGAAAACACTAGTGTTGCCCAGACAAGGAACAAAGTTTAACAGGAAAGGAAGACTTTATTCAAGGATGTTGCAATAAGGCATAGAAATCAGAACTCAACCCGAGTCAAACTCCAGCAAAACAAAACGTTGGAGTATTTTTAAGAGCTGGTTTGAGGGGAATCACAGGCCATCTGTGTTTGCTAATCGACTACCTAAAGAAAAGGCAAACTTTCTTAAATCTTTATTATAGGAAGTAGCTTTACAACTTGGGGCAAGACACCCCACAAAATTAGGATATCTTCCCATAGAAACTGGGATGTAGGCATTATGTCTTCCTTTATGCTTACATCTCAAAGGGATGTCCATGGATCCTTGAGAAAGATGTCCCATGTTGTAAAACTGGCAAGAAATTTTTAAAAGATTTACATCTCAAAAGGCAGAGTCTTTACAATGACAGTTTTCTGAAGTAGTCTAAGAAAAGGGAAGTCAGTGATCTGGAGGCAGGAAGTAGCCTATCTTAAGTTTAATCAACCTGAAGGGACAATCTGGTTGGTGGTGGGGTTGTGGGGGGACTGGCCACACAGAGTGGGAGATGCTTTGGAAAGGCTTCAGTGATAGCCGAGGCCACTTGTTGGGTGTGCTTGGGTTGGTCATTGTGTGGGCTGAGGTCAGCCATGTGTGTGGTCTCTTGGGAAAGCCTCCTGTGCATGGTGAGGCTGGCCGCCACTTGTACTGTGCTTGGCGCCTTTTGGAAATGGTTGCTTTGTGAGCAAGTTTGGCTGTCATGTGCTGCAGGTGTGCAGTCCTGTGAGAGAGGACTGGGCCAGGATGAGTGGGTTTGGTCAGGGCTGGATCTCATGGGAATGCTAGGGCTGGTTAAACAGTGATAGCCAGGTTGATGGAGAGTGCCACCTTGGTCCTTTCCTGCACTGGTCCAGACAAGTGGAAGAGGAGCAAAACAAAAGAAACAAGGAAGTGATGGTGCATCTGAGTTCCCAAAGAGAGTTCCCAGTGACAGTGCCCCTCCGGCACTCACAGGAATGTCAGTCTGAATTGAATTCCTCCCCATAAGACCCAGGTGCTTCTCGAGCTGCTGCCCTGGAGGGAGGGAGTTTGTGCATGAATCACTGTGTCTCAGTCTTCCACGGCCCTTCATCTCTCGCTAATATAATCTCCACTATTTTACAAAATTAGGAATTATGGGAACTCCCCTTCCATGCACAGGTTCTTTAGGCTTTGGGATCTTGGTGTGGGGCTCAGTTTCCCAGTTCCTCACAGCAGGGCCTTTGCAGCTCTGATGTCCCTCCCATTTGTAAATCACCATGCTGTGAGTCTGAAACCTAACCAGATGTGCCTCTGCCCCTCCTACCCATCTTGATGTGGCTGCTTCATTATATCTTTAGTTATAAGAATTCCGAAGGACTAATCATTAGATCTAGATGGTTCTCAGTGTGTTCATGGGGAAAGCTGAATTGTACCTAATCCAGTATCCCTTCACTCCTAGCGGCATTCATATCTTCTATGAGTGAAATCTTGGACGCCAGACATTTCTACTTCCTCTTTCTCGGCCCTTACCCATGCCTGACCTTTCTAGTACATTGCTGCACAGCTGTAACTGCTTACATCTATTATGCTGGGCTTAGGTGTTGTTTTTTTTAATCACACTTTGTATTTTTCCACTATGTTTGTGTGGTTCTGCATTATTTATAGACAAAATAGTAGAAAAATAGGGGAACAAGCTACTGCTCTGCTCCTCCCAGGCCTATGTGCCTCTATCTAACAATTGATAGTAAATTCTGGGTAACAACTTTCAGAAGAGATTTTCATGATCTTACCACTTAACCCTTCTATTTTAGAAGTTCCTTATTGAGAAAGCTATTTTCAAAGAAGCATAATCCAATGGAAGCAAAATCCCACTTTCTTAAGTGCTAGGGAAGTACTCACCTCCCAGAGCAGGGCTTCCATATTCATGGAATAGAGGTCACTATTTTGCTGTGCTCTCCTCGCCTCTTCCTCTAACAACTAAGAGAGCCACGTCTTCTAAGCAAACTCTGGCGTCACCTCTTCACTCTGTTGTGCGGGAATGATGGAGAACAGACAGGAGAGAGCAGGTATGGTCCGGCTCTGCCTCCGTGAGCTTGCGCTATGGAGGACACAAGAACAAGAGAGAAATTGCAGATAGGCTTTGCTATCTAAGGCAAAGGAATGATACTATTTAGTAAAACATGATTAATCTTAAAAATCAGGTTTTTATGTGAATATAGTAAAAGTTTAAATAAACAGTGTGGAAGGAACATGGGAAGGAGAAGAGAAGTGTGAAAGATGCCTTCTGGTGAAGATCAAAAAAATGTGAGAAAGAAGGAATTTACCTTCTCTACCACCTGGCATATAACAGACACTGAATGTATATTTATTAAATACAATTTAATTTTTACATATTTAAACATTTGTATGTATGAAATGATTTTGAAAAGCATTTCAAAAAGTAATTAAGCCGAAACCGGTTTGGCTCAGTGGATAGAGCATAGGCCTGTGGACTGAAGGGTCCAGGTCATGTACCTTGGTTGCAGGCACATCCCCAAGTAGGGGGTGTGCAGGAGGCAGCTGATCAGTGTTTCTCTCTCATCGATGTTTCAAACTTTCTGTCCCTCTAACTTCCTCTCTGTAAAAAAAATCAATGAAAATATATTTTTAAAAGTGATTAAACCACCTTTGAAGTTTTAGTCTAAAAACTGCATTGTTGTTGTTGTTGTTGTTTTTAATTTTTCAATTACAGTTTATTTTATGTTACTTTCTGGTGTACATCATAGTGATTAGACAGCCATATACTTTATAAAAGTGGTCCCCTGATACTTCATGCACTCACCTAGCACTATGCAGAGCTATTACAATATGAGGTACCATATTCCCTATGCTGTACTTAACATCTCCATGATTATTTTGTGGATACCAACTTGGACTTCTTAATTCCTTCAAGTTTTTCACCCAGCTCCCCAACCCTCCTCCCCTTGGCAACCATCTGTCTGATCTTTGTACCTATGTGTCTGTTTCAATTTTGTTTGTCCTTTTATTTTGCTCTTTAGATTCCAGTTATAAGTGAAATCATATGGTATTAGTCTTTCTCTATTTGACGTATTTAGCATAATACCCTGTAAGTTCATGCACGATGTAACAAATGATAAGATTTCATCCAAGAACCATACCTTCATATAATTTCCTACTTTGGGCATTTATTCATAAATGCTTCTTAATTAATTATACGCTGGACACAGATCATTCAAATCCAATTATTTCTTGTGTTAGGAAATGCTGAGTTATCTAAAGCCCTGTGTTTGTACAGACATACTTTGTGGTTGCCTCTCAAAATCAGGTTCTCTTGTAGGATAATCTTGATTAAGAGGACTAGAAAAGTAAAGAGGAGCTTATTTTCATTAAGAAAATAATTTAGAAGCTTCTAAGTACAAGCTAATATGATTACAGTTCATCTCTATAATCTTGTACATAATCAACATTTGGTCAATATCCATACATTATTGGAATATATTCACATGTCTCTGATGGAATCAAGACATCTCTATTTTTTCTCAGTATTGTTTAGTAGAAAAATATAGGAAATAAGAGTAACCACAACAATAAAATTTTACTGAAGCATAATTTCTCATGTGGATAGATTCATTAAGCAACCACATTTCATGGGCAGGCATCCACATTAATAGTATCTGGTATATTCACTTTGACCTCAGGTTGCACAGGTTGGTGCCCATCCAATCCTCTTAATATATGTTGTTTTGTAGGTTGAAGCTCAGCTAAGCAGCTAGGTAGGGTGCCTTCCAATGGAAAGGAACTGCCTGGGCCTCCTGGGGGAGCATAGGTGTTTTTATCCAGGAATATAGTTCTGTCTGCAAAAGTTGATGTTGAGACAGGCTGAAAGAAAAACAAAGATCAGTAAAAATAAACAGTATTAAAAAACCCAAAAGTACCATATTTGAATATTTATTATATGCCAAATTGGGCTTTAACAGCTCCATTTTAAAAATAGAGAAGTTTAAATGCCAAGAGTTTCATGCAAGGTCAAACAGCAAGCAAAAGCAGAGCCTGGACTTCGGCCCAACTTCTTTGCATTTCACAAAACAAGCCCTTTCTTCTTTTCCACACTGGTTCTCTTCTAGAAGGCCCTGAAATAAGCAAGTCCAAATTTGGACCATTAACAACAACAACAACAAAAAATACTAGAGATTACATTTTATGTGATATTTTGTGAAAAGCATACGTGTGTCTTGAGGAGCTTAAAGAAATAAATTCATCTGGTTAGCTTGCAGGATTTCAAAATTGCATGTCTGTCAATTAAGTCAACATATATACCCCCAATTTTTTGCCATGGTGTTCCCTGTAGTGAAAAACACCAGAAGCTACTGTATTTTAAAAACTAAAGCTAGGAAGGTATCCCTGACTCCTCTTTGACTCCTACTACCCTTTATTATATTGACAAATTCTGTTCAGATTATCTTAATCTAAACCAGGACATCTTTTATAATCTCCATTCTATTACACTGTTTAAGAAAATTACTTCTGGATTACTACAATTACATCCCAAATGTCCCTCCCTTACTTGTGCCCTACCCATGCTCAGCACATCTCCGATACTTCATCCTATAATTCAGAATGATTTTGTCATGCTAGTTTCATCAGGCAACTTCTCTGTTTATAATTTTTTCCAATTCCTCTAAGTGTAAAATCCAAATGGTATAGTGCACAGTAAAAATGCAAATATGCCTCACATTCTCTGTTATGGGGAGAAAGTAAATTCAGTGATTGACCCGGGTAGAGATGACCAGTTCAGGTTTGAACATCCTTAATTGAAGTGCTGATGGGACAGACATCCAGTTGGAGCCATTCATCTGCCATTTGGATATATGTATCTTCACTAGTCCTTCCTCTCTAACAAGAAAGAAACCAGGACAACTTATTCACGATAAAATATAAGTAATACAGGAGCACTTCTTTGCATTAAATAATGTTGGGAAAATATTAATTCATACATATAAAGTAATTTCAAATCATGCATCAAGCATAGTGGAATTGAGTTGAAAAGATGTTTCTAAAGGGTGAGTCTTGGCCCTTCAAATCATACTGCTTGTGTATTTCATGTGTGGTAAGAGGTACTGGTTTCAGAGAAAAACTGGAAAATTCACTGTGGCTGAAACATGCAAATCAGCACAGAGCGTTTGCCGGAGGGTAAGTCAGAGCAATGCCACTGAGGTAGCCTGCATATGTATATCGCATTGCTGACATCTTGAGCTCTGTTAATCAATTCCTACTTGAGATAAATGCATCTGCTTGTATCTCAAAAGACTAGATCCACAGAACCGTTACTAAGATATTTCGTAGATGCTCTCCAAGGACTTTAAAAGTCAGAACAACAGGAAATTTACCAAATCTGCACAGCAAACCTGAAGAAAAGGTTAGGAAAAATTCAGAATCCTCCTTCACAGTCTGCAAATTTTGATAAATAGTGTCACAGCTTTGTCCACTGATTTCTAGAGATCTGATTCATTGTAACGCTATCTGGGTTAATTGGACTTATAAGAGGTGCTAATTCCTATCCCTGAAAATAATATATTTCAGAATTTCATCCCCGCATTGAATATTCCCTCAGTATTAAGAAGCAGAACCTCTCTGTCTGGAAAACTAAACAAAAAAATCACGATAACAGGATGGTGGGGGGTTTGTTTAGAAAGAAGCACTACAGTATTTGGCTCACAATTTTATGCACAGAACTCTCAAGGGCTACCTTTGACATCTTTACCTTACATTGTTTCTCTCCTAAATCACGGATAATAGAGACCCCAGGCAGTATGGAGTAAACCCTGAAGCTCACTGCACACAAACTCTAAGAGTTATCATTTTCATGGCTCAGCTAATAAGAGAAGTGAAACTCCTGCCATTATTTGACTTACTTAAAATGTATCCTTTTCATGTTTGAAGGTCTAATATCCTGTATATTTGCAATTATTTAGCCCTTAGCATTCTCCTTGAAACTGTCCTCCTCTGCCTGTTTCTCCTCTTGTTCCCTATGACTTATTTTACTCCATAGCTCCTAGCTATCCCTCAACCACAAAGGTAGTTGAAGCAACATCCAAAAATACCAGCTCCCAGGAGCTGTTCGTTCTGTGCTTAAAGTATAAAACAGGTCTCAAGCCTGGGTAATAACTGAATTCATGAATCTCAATTCCCAAATGACATTAATAGCAGCCTAGAGCAGGAAGCAGAGCTATGCTAATTTCTGCAGGTAATGCGTGAAAGCAGATAGGGAAAGCTTGAAAGGTCAACATCTGCTGTCATGCAGGAGTGTTGCAAAAATGTGATTGGCCAGTAAATGTCAACACCATGTTCTAAAATCTACATGCCACCCTTTCAATTTAATCTTCGCTAGCAGCCCAGCTAACAATCATGCAGCATGCTTCAAAAGCCCTTGAATTCTAAAATGGAATTGTGTGATTGCATTCCCATGGCAATAAGACACCTGTAAATTACAAACTTGTCATTTAATCAGCATAAATGTAGGGAGTTTGTGCAACCACTGTGACTTTTTTTTCATATCTATTTTCAGGGAAGGCTGAAGACCTCTTAATGATTATATACCATAACAGACTACAGGACTGACTGTTGCCATGGTATTACATACTTCTTTTCTTTTAAAGAAGTGACTGGAATGTAGAGCAGATAATGAATCTAATGATTGTCCTCTGCTCCACAGAGATGTGCTTTATATTCTCTCCCTTTTGTGCTCTTCCTTCTTTTCACTCCAGACTGGGTTCACAGTGTGCATTTGTTCAGGGACAAGAATGGATCTCAGAGCAACCCCCACCTTATAAAAAATAAATATAAAATGATCTGCTTTGGGAAATGTCTATAACAAAAGGGTTATCTGTAAAAAGCATAGAAAACAAAATTTACATTTATCACATAAACTAGAGTCCTGGTGCACAGGTTCGTGCACCAATGGGGTCCCTCAGCCTGGCCTGTTCCCTCTTGCAATCCGGGACCCCTCGGGAGATGTCAAACTGCTGGTTTCGGCCCAATCCCCACAGGCCAGGCCAAGGGACCCTACCAGTGCACAATCCCAGGCACTGGGCCTCTAGCATGCATATAAGATCTTGGGTTAATCTCTTCCTTCCCCCATCCCTCCCCTCCCCTTTCTGAGATTCGTCAGTCTGTTCCATGTTTCCATGCCTGTACATTGAGCATCTGCCCTCTCATGGTCAATGTACTTCATAGCTACTAGTCGAATGATCACTTAGGCTTTTAGATAGATAAGATAGATAGATAGATAGATAGATAGATAGATAGATAGATAGATGATAGATAGATGATAGATAGATAGATAGATAGATAGATAGATAGATAGATAGATAGATGATAGATAGATAGTCAGATTAAATCAGTGAGGAGAAAGACAATAGGTTTTGTGTAAAAGAAAAGTATATAGTTTGCACATTCATAGTGTCCAAGGCTACACATGAGAATTTGCTTTTAATTAAATGTGAACTAAATTAGTGAATCTTAAACTTTCCAGATATTCAAATTCAATTAATTACCAGTATATTTGATAGGTGACAGTGTTTGTATTTATTTTTCTTACCTTTAAAGTATATTTTTATTGATTTCAGAGAGAAGGGGGAGGTATATATAGACAGAAACTTTAATGATGAAGGAAAATCATTGATTGGTTGCAGGCTGCATAACTACCCTTCCATGCATAATCTAGAAGATGCTATGCAGCTATATAGTTTAATGGAAGAATAAGGTCTCATTTTATAGATATTTTAATAAAAGAGCCATACAACAGGGCAGAAAGTGACTAGAACCATTGACCATTACACAATGGCATCAGCAAAATAGTGCCAAGACAACCAGACAGAGCCATATCATTCAGTCTGGTAAAGACTCTGACTTTCATTTTCAGCAACCAACCGTAAGATTAGTTTCCAATTCAGGGGTATTGGACAGTTTCAAAACCAGAACTTAAATCTCTGAGCAGATTGGAAAAGGACCTCTTTGAACCCACCACCACACAGCAACTGTTAAAGAAGTCTGTGTTCCTTCAGTGTTTTGAGGAAGTCACCCGTGCTAACCTGGTTATCTCAGCAGTAGCACCTGATTTCCTACATGGAAAGCAAGATCTAATGTTGAACTCAGTCTCCTCCAAAGAGTAATTATTTTAGAATCCAATGTCTTCTCCTCATTAGAATAGAAACTAGACACCAGGGCTTCGATTTTTGTCTTCAGCTAAGATTTTAGCTCAGTGCACGTCCAAGGGCCCTCTTTCAAATGGATGGCAGGCAGGACAGGGAATTTTCAGTTCCAAGAGCGTTTGATCATTGTACTGCCTTCGTTCCCCACATTCAGTTTATCAGAGTATTTCCCTATGGGGCTTTCACAGACTGAATTGGCAACTATGAATTTTCAATGATTCCAAATAAAGCACAGTGGCATGTCCTATCACTCCTCCAAATGAAAAAAAGTACACTAAGTCCATTAGTCACCAAAATCATGATCTGTTATATGACTGTACTTTTCCCTTTTTGCAAAGTGAACTTTGGAAAAAATATTCCACTTTGTTAGTTTATTTTACAGTGATAATCTGTAAAAAAGTTATGAAAACCTGCCAGTGTTAAAATTGCCCAGTCTCTTGTGTTCTTATCTTGACACAGAATACTTATTAATGCATTATAAAACTTGATCTGCAATATTTTCAGTGTAATAGTTTATTATAAACACTATCATATCTCACATGTTACCAATTCTTTCCTACATGCTGGTGATTTCTATAGTTATGACTATAGAAATCTTTTTCTTAGTACCATCATAATACAACCACAAAAGAATTTTACTTTAGATGTCTTCCAGGAACCTTACATTCATATATCCCAAACAAAATTAAGTGGTTTTTTTTTCCCTTCCCTTTATTTTACACTAGAGGCCTGGTGCACAAAAAGTTGTGCACTCAGAGTGGGGGAGGGTTCTCTCAGCCTGGCCTGCACACTCTCAAAATCTAGGACCCCCTCAGGGGATAACCAACTGCCCATTTAGGCCTGATCTCACAGGGATCTCTGCTGTGGAATCAAGCCTAAACCAGCAGTTGGACTTCCCTCTCACAATCCAAGACCGCTGGCTCCTAACTGCTCCATCTGCCTGCCTACTTGAATTCCCCTAACCACTCTGCCTGCTTGCCTGATCGCCCTTAACTGCTCACCTGCCTGCCTAATCACCCCTAACTGCTCATCTGACCACCACTGCCTAGGCTCCTATCTCCACGGCTTCCAGATGTCCAGAATCATGTCTGGAAAGTTGTTTGACTGTCTGGTCTAATTAGAAAATTACTCTTTTATTATTATAGATGTTGCACTTACCTAAAGCAAGAAACCAGAGTTATCTTTCTATCTTCTTTTAGACCATTCCCCAAATATAAATGATAGCAAAATATTGACATCAGAAATCCATTTATAACTCATCTCCTTTTCTCCATCCTTCTGCATTAGACTAGACTATGTTATAGTACATAGACTACAGGGAGGTGATGATGATGATTGCTGTTGCATTAATATTTATAAGACATGGGAAAATAGACACTGGGAAACAAGTATTTCTATGGTATAAAAATCTTTACTTCTGAAACAATGTTAGGAAACTGTTAATAAGTGGTATAGACTATAAATTTATCATATAATTATGCTAGAATAATTTAATGTGAAGCCAGAGGCAATCTTATTTCAAATAAACAAATACTAAGGAAAGGCAGTGAAAGTAGATCTCCCAGGTGAAAATAATTGAATCTTGTTCAGAATTATTGAGTATTTTAAGCCATAAACCTTGGTTACAACCTCAGTAACTAATGCTCACCATCTCATGGCTTTAGTTTCTGGCATTCATATTAAGTACTAGATAGAATACAATGTTTTCTGTTTCTTTATTTTTCTTCTTAATATCTCAGTTTTTCTTCTCCCCCACTTATCATCCCTCTCCTTCCTCTGAAACTCATCTGAACTATGCCTTTCCAAAGGAACCCTTTATTCATTACATTTCTCTTGCTCTTTCTCCCTACTCTTATTTCTGAGATGTTATTCCTCTGATAACATTACACAGTAGTAGTCTGGGGGTCTACCATAATAGACGATATACGATCAATGTATAATATTTGCATTTATTACTTTTATCTGAATACACTATTTCAAAAAATAAATAGAATGTATCTTAAAGAAAGAGGCCCTTTTGACAGTTCATACAGTATATATGCAACTTCATTTTTTTCATGTGTGTGGCTCCTGTAAAATTGGCATCACTCAAGGAAATAATAGGTGGATGGGAATGGGTGATGGTTAGGACTTAGTCTCCACTGTCCTTCGGGTTGAATTTTATATGCAAAAACCACAAAGGGAGGAGGCTAGGGGGATGTAAGTATTCTAGTCTGATTAGATGGAGTACGTTGTCCTTCAGACCAATGAGTGCTGGCTGTTGAGGCTGTGGGTTGTAAGCGGCCATTGTTCTCAATGGCCTGATGTCTTGCCCTCCAGTGCAGCTGCCTCCTGTTATGCTGGATAGGGTGACCACTGACTGTTCCATGAAATGAGGCTGGGGCCACGTTTTTGTTTAGGACTTTCTAGTCCACCGGAGTCAATGTCCTCTGCTGGCCCGTCAGCTCCTTGATTAACATACTTTCTGAAAAAATAATGAGTGGGAGTTAAAATCAGACATATCTACGCAGTGTGAATGAGGTTAGGCCATCTAGTTAAAGGGTTGAGATACTTTCACCTTAAAAAATCTTAAAATAGCCGAAACTGGTTTGGCTCAGTGGATAGAGTGTCGGCCTGCGGACCGAAAGGTCCTGGGTTCGATTCTGGTCAAGGGCATGTACCTGGGTTGCGGGCACATCCCCAGTAGGGGGTGTGCAAGAGGCAGCTGATCGATGATTCTCTCTCATCGATGTTTCTAACTCTGTGTCCCTGTCTCTTCCTCTCTGTAAAATACCAATAAAATATATTTTTTTTTAAATCTTAAAATATAAAGAGTCTAGTGTTGGCTGAATGGTTCATAACAAAGTTACGTTGCTACTGCTTTATATAAAACTGAAGGCCCGGTGCATGAAATTCATGCACTCAGGGTAAGTCCCTCAGCCCAGCATGCACCCTTTAGCAGCCCTCAGGGGATGTTTGACTGATGGCTTAGGCCTGCTTCCCCTGGGGAGAAGGACTAAGCCGGCAGTTGGACATCCTTAGTGCTACGGCAGAGATAGGAGAGGCTCCTGTCACCTCCGCTGAGCTTGCCAGCTGTGAGCCTGGCTTCTGTGAGTGGTGCTCTCCCTATGGGAGCACACTGACCAACAGGGGGTCAGTTCCTGATCACCTGGTGGTCAGTGCGTGTCATAGCAACCAGTTGTTCCTTTGGTAAATCTGCATATTAGCTTTTTCTTATATAGGATAGAGGCCCAATGCATGGGTGTGGGCCAGCCAGCCTGCCCTGATGGGGACCCCCAATCTGAGTGGAGGACCCTGCGGGGTGGCAAAGCTAGCCGGGGCAAGGGGCCATAGTAATTCTGATCATACTGGTCATTCTCGTTGTTCCACCATTTCAGTCCGGGGCTTTTATTATATAGGGTTATTCCATAGACTATGCATAGAAAGAATGATAACAGCAGTACCAGAGTTGAACTAGAAGATGGAATCTGAGTAAATTTCCTACCTTTTATGTATTTCATTTAAAAAAAAAAAACTAAGAAATTGGTTAAAATTGACAATTTTGATGAGATGGTACTTATTTAGAACTAGTGGCCCAGTGCACAAAATCCATGCACAGTGGGTGGGGTGTTCCCTCAACCCAGCCTTCACCCTCTCCAATCAGACATCCCTCTCAAAATCTAGAACGGCAGGCTCCTAAACACTCACCTGCCTGCTGGTCAGGTCTCCCCTAACTGCCTCTGTCTGCCTGCCTGATCACCCCTAACTGCCCTCCCCTGCTGGCCTGATCTCACCCAGTCTCTGTCTCTTTTTGTTTTTCTTAGAAGTCTTCCAGGTCTCCCTGTCTCCTTCCCAGCTAGGAGAGGAAGGGGCCAATGGGGGCTGCTTCACCCTCTGCTCGTCCTCACTTCCATCCAGGCCTCTTCAGGCCCAGTCTGTTTTGTTTCCATCTCTCCATTTCAGTCTCTCCCAGTCTCCGCCTCCTTTGTTTTTCTCAGCAGTCCTCCAGGCCTCCCTGTGTCCCTCTTCTTTTTTGGCTGGAAGTGGGTGGGGCCAGTGTGGGCCACTCCACCCTCTGCCTGCCCTTCCTTCCATCCAGGCCTCTTTCGGCCCAGCTGTTTTGTTTCCTCCTTCTGAGAGAGGCTCCAAGAGCGACCTGGGAGGGAGGAAAAGAAAGGGAGAAAAGGCTGTGAGCTGGTGAGCACTGTCTGTGCATATGTGCAGTTGTGAGTGAGGATGAGTGCCGGCCCCACCTCCCCCATCCCTGTCTCTGCTTCCATAAGTCCCCACCTGAGCATTAGATTGACTCTCCGGTTATTGTGGGTCATTGTGGTGTGACGGACCCAGGGTTTTTATATATTAGGGTCTGTTTAAGAGCCATCGATTTTCCCATATTTTCTTCATCAGCTCATTGTACATTTCATTTTCCTATTCACTAAATAGAATATTAAACTTATTCTATAAAATAAAATTTGATATTGTAGAAGTTCACTGTCGAAAACCTCTTATGCAAATGTGCACACACAGGTGCACATGATAGCCTAACTATGAAATAAAAGAAATGACCCCAGATTAAGTTGTCAGAATACCACCAGCTATGATTTTAGCCTGCTACAGTCTATAGTTATATGATATAATTTCAAGAATCCTGTCTTCTTTTCTCATTCAGTAGGAAAGACTGAATGGGTCTCCTCACTATACTGATGATAAGAAGGCAAAGATAAACCAGAGAAGTCATTCTTGCCTTTAGGGATTCACCTGGTAAATTGCTGCTTAAAGAGTGCTGTCAATAAGTTAACTTCTTTACTGTCGGGAGCAATTCTCTGCTGGCGGTGAGATGGACAAGATGACCTAATAGATCTTTCTTTTTTTTTCATCTTGAGATCCAAAGTTTCTTTGCAAGGAATTGTGACTAAAAAAAAAACAAAAAAAACAAAAAAAAAAAAAAAAAAACAGAAACAGTGTTTTAAGGCCTCTCCACAAATTTTTAACTAAAAGTCAAAACTTGTATTTTATTATATTCTTTCTTTAGTGAATTATTCTGAAATTTCTAAAAATCCTTTACTTACATTTTTACATTTCTGTATTTTATTTTGAAAATAAACACAATGGCAAATAGATATTTAGAACCCAACATTATAGGGTGAAAATATTCTCTTGCATCTTTTTTTTTTTTCTCCTAGAATTCATGTTATCTTAAATAGAAGATTTTTTTCTCTTCTACTTATATATCTTTTAGTCAGCAGAGAGGTAAAAGCACAGACTTTAAAAGCAGGTTGAGGTGTTTTTTTTTTTTTTTAATTTGTATTATATTTTAGTTTAGTTTAGTTTTTGTTGTTTTTAGATGCAACAGAGTAGATGGCCAGCAGTCAGAATGTCAAAGCTTTTTCTATTTTACAGTTCCTTTTTTAGTTCTTTATTGTTTAAAGTATTAAATATAGTATTACATCTCCTTTTTCACCCATTGGCTTCTCCCACCCCTAGGACATGCTTTCACCCCACTAGTGTCTGTGTCCGTTGGTTATACTTATATGCATGCATACAAGTCCTTTGGTTGATCTCTTACCCCCTCCTCCCCTGCCTTCACTTGGAGGTTCGGTGGTCTGTTCCATGCTTCTCTGTCTCTATTTTGTTCATCAGTTTATGTTGTTCATTAAATTCCACAAATGAGTAAGATCATGTGATATTTATCTTTCTCTGACTGACTTATTTTGCGTAGCATAATGCTCCCCAGGTACATCCATATCCATGCTATTGCAAATGACAAGAGTTCTTCCTTTTTTTTTTCTTTTTACCACAGCATCGTATTCCATTGTGTAGATGTACAACAGTTTTTTAATCCACTTATCTGCTGAGGGGCACTTAGACTGTTTCCAAATCTTAGCTATTATAAATTGGGCTACTAAGAACATACGGGTGCACATATCTTTTCTGAGTGGTGTGTCTGGTTTCTTGGGATATATTCCTAGGAGTGGGATTACAGGGTCAAATGGAAATTCCATTTTTAGTTTTTTGAGGAAACTCCATACTGTTCTCCACAGTGGCTGTGCCAGTCTGCATTCCCACCAGCAGTGCACAAGGGTTCCTTTTTCTGTGCATCCTCACCAACACTTGTCATTTGTTGAATTGTGGTTTGTTTGTTTGTTTTTTTTTTTTTTTTTTTTTTACTATATTTTATTGATTTTTTACAGAGAGGAAGAGCGAGGGATAGAGAGTTAGAAACATCGATGAGAGAGAATCATCGACCAGCTGCCTCCTGCACACCCCTACTGGGGTGTGCCCGCAACCAAGGTACATGCCCCTGACCGGAATCCGGGACCTTTCAGTCCCCAGGCTGACGCTCTATCCACTGAGCCAAACCGGTCTCGGCTGAATTGTTGATGGTAGCCATTCTGACAGGTGTGAGATGGTACTGCATTGTCATTTTGATTTGCATCTCTTGGACAATTAGTGACTTTGAGAATGTTTCCATATGTCTCTCTCAGACTTCTGTATGTCCACTTTCAAAAGTGTCTATTTAGGTCCTTTGCCCATATATTGATTGGATTGTTTATCTTCCTTTTATTAAAATGTATGAGTCCCCTATAAATTTTGGAGATTAGGCTCTTATGAGATATAGCATTGCCATGTCAACCCCATGCGTGGCAACTGTGCGACCTACCCATCAAGCCCATCAGGCTGAGTTTTAAAACATAATTTCACCAACTATTAGTAGCTATCTTACCTTGGACAAGTAACACTAACCTCTCTCTGCCTCAGTTTAGCTACCTGTAAAATGGAGATAATAACAGCACTAATTTATGGTGCTGGCTACTGTGAGGATCAAATGACTTTATTTATAAAGCACTTAGAAGGATACCCAGCGCATGTTATGTATTGTATAAGTGTGTGTTGCTGTTATTATTATGATGATGATTATAGTGGTTTTTATCAAATGCACTATTTTTATGAATGTTAAATTATTCATACATTTTAAAAATATGCTTCAAAGACCATGCCACATTAATTATGCATGGAGTTGGGTTCTTGTCCTATGAAATTTGAAAAATACATTTGCAGACTAGAAGGCTTCTTTAGTAAAAATGTGGAAGTTTATTGGAAGCAAACTCCCCCTGGGCAGAGTTTCCCAAATGAGAAAAGCCTGCGCGCGTTCTCTCTCTCTCTCTCTCTCTCTCTCTCTCTCTCTCTCTCTCTCTCTCAAAAATCTAAATCTAAATCTGTGTTGAGTCTCTTTTTTTCTCTGGTTTATATATTCTGGTAGCTCTTTGTCTGCATATGACTCTTTCTAATTGGACCCTTCCTTAATGTATGACCCCCATGCTTTCCTCATTTGTCTTTCTTCTGCAGAGTATCACTTTCAAAGGTCAAAGCTCACCTGGTCCCCCCTTTTCCTCTCCCCCTGTCTTTCAAAGTTCTCTGTCCTCTGTGAATGTATGTCTTCCCTGTGTAACATTTCTCTGTTTTCTGTGAAAGTAAGGTAAGCATTCTGGAGTCTCCAGGCCATCACCTATGCATTGCTCTCCCGTGGACCCCCTTTTCCCTAAAACTGCCTGTCCTATCTCCAAAATTCCTTTCATTAAGATTCCACATTAAATGAGCCATTGAGGAGCTGTTGCATTATCCTTGGTAAATTGGGGTGGTAATGTTGGAGAAATAGGAAAGTTGCAGATGACATGGGGCTTCATAGAAATAAGTGTGTGCCATCCTGCTTCTCCTATATCAGGGAACTTCTCAAATAGTGTGGGTAGAGTTACTAGATACATCAATATTGAAACTAAACAAGGTCCAATCACTTTTAGAAAGATTGCATTTTGAGAAGTTTGGTAGATGTATTTTAATTAAATTGATACATTGTTTATGATGAATTTCAAGAACTTTTCATACTTCAGCTAACTTTAATTCAGCTGACCGCCAAAACTTCACTTTTTCTCTGTGTCCTTTCTCACTGGCTCTAGTAGAAATGTGGTTTCCAGTGTGCTCTCAGAGATTACTGAATCCCCAGATGCATAAGATATTTATAGTATTATCTTCTTTACAGACTGGGTTTCTTGTTCATCAGACTGTGAATCACTTATAAGTAGTAACAATATTTTCTTAACTGTATAATTCATAGTATATAACATACTGCTTGGTGTAGATTTCCAATAGTTTTTTTTATTATTTTTATTTTATTATTTTTTAAAATATATTTTATTGATTTTTCACAGAGAGGAAGGGATAGGGATAGAGAGTTAGAAACATCGATGAGAGAAACATTGATCAGCTGCCTCTTGCACACTATAACCAAGGTACATGCCCTTGACCAGAATGGAACCTGGTACCTTTCAGTCCGCAGGCCTACACTCTATCCACTGAGCCAAACCGGTTTCGGCATCCAATAAATTTTATTAAATAAATGCATAAATAATGTCATCTGTCACTGAAAATTGAAATTTAAAACTACTTATTTATTTAGTAGGATGTTAGCATGATCCTCTGTCTTCAAACCATTATTATTGAGACAGAAAAAAAGTGAGACAATAGCACTTGAAAGTTTTTTTTGTTATAGGATTGGAATTTTCCTCTCAGATTCAACTTTCACAAATCCAATAGTCTCATTTTCAATGTGTAAGGATGCCTACTGAATCCTGAAATAAGTTGTTGCTGCCATATCATTTTGCGTTGTAGTCTTTTATTACAATCACTGAATCAGAGATTTGGACAAAGTCAAACTGTTGTTTATTTCATTACACATAAAATATAGACTTTATATTTTCAGTGATTTTTCTATATATTAATGATAATGAATTTACTTTAGCCTGCAATTATTTTGGTTACTTATTTAAATACAAAATTTACAAGAAAGATTATACTCTTCCAATATATCTTTCCCTTTATCCTCAACTAAAAGAATGGTGTTTTGAAAGTATGGCTAAATAATGTGTGTGTGGCCAGATTATTATGCATTCAGAGATCATAGTAATCTGGCAACTTGGTGTATAATAAAAGGGTAATATGCTAGTTAGACTGGAAAACCAAATGTCCTTCTGGATATCTTTCTGGACATCCTTCTGGGCAAAGCCGTGGCAGTGGGTGGGGGCTGAGGCAAAGGCAATCAGGGGTGATCAGGTAGGCAGAATAGTTAGGGACAATCAGGCAGGCAGGTCAGTGGTTAGGGGTGATGAGGCAGGCCAGAGGTTAGGAGCCAGTGGTCCTGAATTGAGAGAGGGATGTCCAATTGCTAGTTTAGGCCTGATTCCATAGCAGGGAAATCTGTGGGATTGGGCCTGAACAGGCAGTTGTACATCCCCTCAGGGGTCCTGGATTGCAAGAGGGTGCAGGCCTGGCGGAGGGACATGCCCTTGTGCACAAATTTCATGCACCAGGCCTCTAGTATATACCCTATCTAATAATAAAACAACATGCAAATTAACCATCACTCCACGACAAAAATGGCAGCACCAGGGAGTCACGGTGGCCGAGTGGTTAAGGCATTGGACTCGAAAAATGGCAGTACCCATAGGCAGAAGATGGCGGCACCCAGTCCTCTCAGGCCCGCTGGAGACCCCTAGTCCCAGGGAGGGCTGCCAATGAGAGCCAGCAGGCAGTGTGGTCCAGGCTGTAGGCCTGGGAGGTGGTCGCACCCCCGGGCATGATCTATTGCTAGCCTCGGCTGTGCATCCCTTTTGCCATCTGCTCCTAGCCGCAGTCCTGGCGATCCACCTGGGAGGCTCCCGTGCCTCCCACCTCCCATCCCCCCATGATCCACTTCCAGCCTCAGCCAGACCGTGAGCCTGCGAGGTGGCCATGCCCTCTGGTGAGATCTGCTCCCAGCAGTGACCAAGGTTGTAGGCCTGTCCACTGCGAGGCGCCTGAGCCCCTCTCAGCACATTCAGCTCCCAGCTGGCCAGGGCTGTGGGCCTAGGAAGCAGCTGCACCTCCCAGGCATGATCCGCTTCCAGCTGTGGCCAGGGCTGTAGGCCTATTGGCTGGGAGATGCCTGCGCCCTCTCAGTGTGTTCTGCTTCCAGCTGTGGCCAGGGCTGTGGGTGCGCCTTTCCCGTGCGGTCCACTTCTACTCATGACCCAGGCTATAGGTCTGTGGACTGGGAGGTGTCTGTAGCCTTCTAGGCATATTCCACTTTCAGCCACCACTTGCTTCTTCCCAACCTGCAAAACTCCAGCTTGATTCCCCTGTAAAGGGGAGAGAATAGGACAGACTTTCCCAGGAAACGATGACAACTGGTTGCATGTGTCCACAGCACTGTGGGAACACTGAGGAAGAAGCAAGCAGATCTGTCTACAAGGAAGGAGAGGGCCACAGAGACCTGGCCAACCCTCAAAGGTAGAACTTTCATAGATAGGAAGATTGAGATTACTAAGAGGAAAAAGGCATCTTGGAAGGAGTATTTCTAGCAGAAGGGGAGAAATGGGCCAAAAGTTTGTGGGAAAATGGATAAGTACAGTGCTAGGTGAAAAAGCCTTCCATCTTGACACCTACATTACTTAATAGACTTGTCTCCAATTGACTTTGCCCTTTTACAATAATTTTTGGAGGTAAAGATGGACAGTTGATTATATGTCTATTGTTTATAAAAGAAAAAGAAAGTTTTTGAAAACATGAAAAAGTGTGAAATTACCTATAAACCTTTTAATTATTAAAATATAAGCCCAACAACCACATGATATCACCTTTCCAGGGTCTCATGAAATTCCTGTTTAAGGAGTTTATTATATGACACTTTCAGTTTGGGTTTACATTTTTACTGACTTGTCAAGACCATGGCAGGTACACTGTCCAAAATGTTAAGGAAAAAAACCCTATCTAACAAAGAGGGAATATGCAGAAGAGGTCATCTGTGGGCTGTCATGGGAGGGCAGTTGGGAATGATCAGGCAGGCAGGGGAACAGTTAGGCATCAGTCAGGCTGGCAGGGGAGTGGTTAGGGGCAATGAGGCAGTCAGGCAAGCAGTTGGGAGCCAGTAGACCCGAATTATGAAAGGGATGTCCTGATCCCATAGGACATCTCCCGAGGGGTTTCAGATTGGAGAGGGTGCAGGTTGGGCTGAGGGACACCCCCGCCCTAGTGCACAAATTCTGTGCACTGGGCCTCTAGTACATAATAAAAATGTAATATGCTAATTAGACCAGACAGCCAAAGACCTTCCAGACAAAACTATGGTGGTGGGAGGAGGCAATGGTGGTTAGGGGCAATCAGGTTGGCAGGCAGCAGTCCTAGATTGCAAGAAGAATGTCCAACTGCTGGTTTATGCTGGTCCCTGAGGGGTCTCAAATTGCGAGAGGGTGCAGGCTGGGCTAAGGGACCACCCTCTTGCCATGCAAAATGTTGTTCACTGATCCTCTAGTCTAAATATATATTTCTACTTTCTGTCTTCTTTGGGAAAAAAGCAAATTTCAAAATAAGTAAAAACTTGAATGAGGGCACTGAGGTTGCAAATTCTCTACATGGAGAATTCTTTTCAGATCAGGTAACAAGGGGGGAAATGCTTGGGAAGGATCTTTCTATCTTTTCCCCAAGGAATTAAAGTTAACAACCACAGTCATCTAATCTGATTGCTTCTCATATTCCTTTCATAGGTTAATCTCACAGGTGGACTGGTTTTTCCTCATTTTCATTCTTTTTAGTCTCTTTCTTAGCCTTTGATATCTTTTACAAAGTGCACAATTGCAATTTCAACATTAAATTTCTCTATAATACTGCTTGTCTCTTTTCCTCTTATTGATTCAAAGCTACATGCCAAGTCAAAGGAGCAAAGTTAGTTTAATTCTTTCCTTGGCTACTTTCCTTCTCCATCAAGCAGCAGGAATTAAAAAGAATACAACACTTCAATCGTTTTTTTTATGTAATTAGATGAACAATTCTTCAGAGGACCTGCTTATTATCGATTCCGTTCAACTTTTCATCCTTTCCCCCTTCTTAATGCATCCCCCCCAGTTAGCCACAGCAGAAGTGGGACATCTGCTCAGAAAAACATTTAGATTACTAATGATTCTTTTTAACATCTGCTGCATTGCTACTGAACAGTTGTTGTTTCTTTAAGGAGGCTCAAGGGACAAGACCTATGTCACATTAATAGTGGGTACTTTTTGGAAGTAGTAAGTCCTATGCCTTTGGGAGCTATCGAGCAGTGCTGTTGTGTACATACATAACTGAACATGTCCGCTCTCACATTTCTTCTTTTTTCAAGTGCAGTATATCTGATTAGAATAATTTGAGTCTGGTCGTGGCAATACTTGATAGATTTTTTTTTTTGTTGTGTGAGTGTTTTTATTCCGCTGTTCATTACTGTTGCACTTTTAAAGAGAAACCGTATTAAGCACAAAATGCATCTCATATCTACTATTGAATTGGATGTGAGCCTTTTATAAAAAAAAAAAAACATTCAAATGGGCTTTGATACCAACAACTCAATCTGTATGATAATTCACAACAAGGAAATTACTTGAGAATATGGTCTGGGACCAGATTTTTTACTTTGTTTTCAGCAAATGCATGTGTATTTATTCACAAATACTTTGCATAAGAATAAATACAAAAATAATTTCTTTTAAATGTCCCTTCTCAGGGTGTCCTGGAAATGTTCTCTTGTCCTCATTCTACAAAATAATAATAATAATAATAATAATAATAATAATAATAGTAATAATAACAATAAATCTTTCTCACACATTCAGACCACAGAGGCCAGAAATTACTGGTGCAGCAAGATGAAAAGAAAGATGAAAATACTAAAAGAAATTTTCGGAAGTCAGGCTTTGTCATACAAATATCCAATATCTGAAACAGAACTTAAAATAAGTATAAGATAATTGTGTATGGCTAATTCATTTTCCATTCAATTTCAGATTAAGGCAAATCTAGTATCTAAGGGAATTAGTTGTTATTTGGTTTTTATTTATTAGTTGATCTATTTTTTAATCAGAATATGAATATGCATATATAGTGAATATGCATGACTAGCTTTCTCATATTCTGCACATTTTTGCTATTTCCCATTGTCTTTCATCTGCAAAAAGCCCTATTGCAACCTCTGGTGGATGAATCAATTATGAAACCCGGAGAAAATAACCTAATATTTGCATAGGAATTTATATAGCCACACAGCATATCTTTTACTTTACATTATTGATTCCTTGTATCAATTACTTAAAAGTGGAGCCTATTTTTCCTCTGTCTGACATATTGAGACAAATATTATTTGTATATGTTTGTTGTTGTTATTGTTTCTGTTTGTTTTCTTAACCACCTTAGAAAATACAATAGCAACTGAGTGACAGTCACTATTCAGTTATCTGGGCTCTTCCACTTTTGACTTTTCACTTAGCTGTCACTAGGTGGGAACTAGGTCTCTCTTTTTTTTAGGCATTTTGTTAAGGAGTTACTCATAAAAGTAAAGAATCTGTAGTTTGTTAAACCAATTAAATTATTGCTTATCTAAGTTTCCTCTGGGGTTCATGATTTGAATTTATGGCATGGGATTTAAGAGCAAAATACTTTTGTTCCTTCTTCTTTCTTAAATATGTTCAATAAGTAATATAATTCTTGATTAATTAATAATTGAAATAAAAAGTGTTGTAGACAATAGATGTTAGAGATAAAATAAACAATGATGCAGCATAAACAGAGCATGTACTCATGTAAAAAGTAGCACTAGAAAAGACTATTTAATACAAGACAAAGCATGACAAGTAGTATCCCTTTATGGCTAATTGTAGACTTAAGATTCCCTGACACCAAGACCATTATGTGTTTCAAATACATTAAAATTGTGCTTCATGATTGAGTTTTGATTTAGTTACATAAAATGCCTGCATGGAAAGTTTAAAAATTTGGGCATTTCATCATATTGCTTTCTTAAATTTTAATTTTTAAGGTTTAATGATAAACTTTTGAATTAAAATGAATATAAATCTCATTGTATAATCTATCAAGACCATCTGGTTCCTATCCAATGAGGTGTTTCAGATAAAATACAGATTTCAGAGCAATCCAATAAAGTCTGATTCTATTTTAAGTTTTACCAGTGGCTTTCTAAGGATTTCCTTTAATTGTTCCTCTTCTCTCTCTCTTTTTCCTTCCTCTCTTCCTTTGTTCCTTCATTTCTTCCTTTCTTTCTTTATTTTCCTTCCTTCTTTCCTCCCTTCTTCCATTCCTTCCTTCTTTCTTTTATATTTTACATGTATAAAAGTTATATGTATATTATAATTAATGATAGATGATATATATTTTAAATATATATTTTATTGATTTTTTTTACAGAGAGGAAGAGAGAGGGATAGAGAGTTAGAAACATTGATGAGAGAGAATCATGGATCAGCTGCCTCTTGCACACCCCCTTCTGGGGATATGCCCGCAACCAAGGTATATGCCCTTGACCGGAATCAAACCTGGGACCTTTCAGTCTGCAGGCCAATGCTCTATCCACTGAGCCAAACCGGTTTTGGCGATAGATGATATTTTAATAAGTGATATTTTACTTTCTTAGTGATAATAAAATAATGACACATCTTACTATTAAAGACATCTTAGGGTAAATAAACATGGGAAGTAGATACTTAAGAATATGGGTGAGGGTGGAGGGGGTCAATGGATAAAAGGGGTATATCTGTGAAACTTTTAACAGTGAAGATAATTTTAAAAAAAATAATATGTTAGACTTTGAACCTATTGTTCAGATTATGTAAAATATCCTTTGTAAGCAACAGCTCATACTTGATGTTCTTTATCCTTATGGAGTTACCTAGAATCAATATCAGTGACTCACTGGAATTTTGAAGCCAACTGCTTATTTTCTTCACTTTCCTATCAGCCAATTCTCCAAATAACATGTTTATAAGAGAAAACTGACCCTAGTATATATCATATATGCTTGATCATGAGAGTGCCGCACCTAGTAATTTATGGAACATTAGTTATGAAATACTCAAGTGTATTTTTGTAGTGCAGCATCTGAAATTATTTGTATATGCTCGAGTGACATTTAACTACATAGTTTTTTAAATATATATATATATATATATATATATTTATATATATATATATATATATATAGTATTTCTTAAACTTTTATTTTTTATTTTTTAAAATATATTTTGTTGATTTTTTACAGAGAGGAAGAGATAGAGAGTTAGAAACATTGATGAAGGGAGAATCTTCTATCAGCTGCCTCTTGCACACCCCCTACTGGGGATGTGCCCACAACCAAGGTACATGCCCTTGACCGAATCGAACCTAGGACCTTTCAGTCTGTAGACCAATGCTCTATCCACTGAGCCAAACCAGTTTCAGCTGTATTTCTTAAACTTTTAAAATCCTACCCTGTCATGTTGTCAGATGAAGTGGGGTTCCTTTTCCCCACTGGGTGCTGGGTGTGGAGTCCTTATAATAGCTCAAGAAAAATAATTTTCTGAGACTAGCACCGGAGAATAATTGACTTTTATTTAAGATGTCTTTAATAGTAAGCTGTGTTATTATGTTATGCTCACTAAGAAAGTAAAATACCACTTATTAAAATACGACCTGTCATTAATTGTAATATACATATAACTCTCAGACATGTAAAAATATAAGAGAAAGAAGGAAGGAAAAAGAAGAAAGGAAGGAAGAAATGAAGGAACAAAGAAAGAGAGGAAGGAAAAAGAGAGAGAGAGACGAGAAACAATTGTTCTCCCTGGATGTCCAAAGTCCCATTTCCCTTTGTCCAGACATAGGAGTGTAGCTGGGGTTTCAGTAAAGCTAAAATCAGAACCAGTGTCCAGAGTTTCCCTTCTAGGTTGGGGACAGGTCCAGACAGCATCAGGCTGGCTGCTGCAGTCCCTTAGTCCATTGTGTGTGGAGGCCACGGGCCATGTGAGCGAGTGCAGGAGAGAGCACCCAAGCAACCAGAGTCCCAAGGGTCGTGAAAGGACAAGAGGAACCAAGAGAGGGAGCTCCTTTGTTTGGGGGACTAAATATCCCAAGCAGCGGCCACACCCACTCTGGCCAATCACCTTTGTTCTCTGATGTGACTGACAGCAAGCAGGTTCCCTATGTCACCCCAACTTTACTGGGCATATGTCTGTCTCCCCTTTGTTGGACCCCTGGAGAGTGTAAATGTGTAGCTTCCTGGCAAAAGTGCCCAAATGACATGCATATAATGTCTGTCCTTCTCTTTGCTCCTTTCCTATTATCAATATCTAGGTTAATTACAATGGTTTCAGTCATAGAAACTTTAATATATAAATGCAACATTCTTTCATATTTTACGCAGCAAAATTTATGCTTGAGAAATTTGTATTATTTGATTTGCACCTCGGCACATCCATCCAGTAAAGTATCGTTCCCATGGCCTTATGTAGCACTTCATCTTTCTTGTCGTTGCTATCATTGGTGGAGTGGGGAAGAGATTGAGAAAGTATGTAAGTGATATGTCCCTGGGTTTGCTGTGTATTCAGAACTGAGTAAGATAAAAAGCCCTGTTTGGGTAAATTATTACAAAAAACAAAAAAAAATCTATCATCAGTAGCAATGACAAGTGTGCCATCCATTAGCCTGCTAGCTATTCATATGCAGAAGGAAGCAAAGAATTGAAATTGGAAGCCAGTTTATGCCTTTTCTCTCCCCTTGTCTCTTTTTATTCAAGGGCTATGGCAGCCCCTTCCATTTAGCATCACTCAGGGTCACCTGGGTGTGTCTCTGTCACCATGGGGAGTCTCTCATTTGCCTGGAGATATCTCCTGGCACTGGGCTGTCAGGTACTCTATCTCAAAGGTGTGTTTGTTTGCATGTATTAACAACCCCAGCATAACACATAATATCGCCAAGTTTGAATCTAATGTTTCCACATCAATTTAATAAGCACACACCTTACAAAGTATAACTAGTACATCTATTCAAACACAGAGCAAGCGGAAGCAATAGCATTGTATACAGTGGCCCTGACTTTTATTTATTCTAAAACAAGCAATATTTAAAAACTCGTTTTAATCATTCACCTCCTTAGGAAGGTCAAGATCATTATGTTTTTTTCTTGGACTGTTTAAATTTATTGTTCCCATCTACTCAGCTGCCTTCATTACTATGCAGATATAAAATTATAGTAAAAACATTTACTATTCGGAGGGAGGCTGTCTTCAAAATATTCATTAGTACAGAAAATTAGTGATATTCATTATCATCTGTTAAAAATCAGAATATTTTAATAGAACTTAAGTTTAAATGGTTTACTTACACTTCCTAAAATATAGTTTGGAAGAGGCACTTAGGTTAGCAAGAAATTTTCAAAAAGGAAATAAAGAAATAGCTATTAAATCACTTCTTTCTTTGTATTTATTATATTTGATTCTCAGATTATAGTGAAAGGGCATTCGAGTTCTGATGTTATGCATATCAGCAACAAGAAAGAAATAACTGAAATGTTATTTCATCCAGATTTAAAGTAAGCTTGTTTTATGTCTTTGTTCACACTGAGCTGGAGAGAAAAGAAAAAAAAAGCAAAGGCCAATTCTGAAGCCAATCAAACATTTTACTCCCACCTTGTGGCAGCGTGCTGCATGGCTGCTCTTTTAAATTAAAGACCCCAGAATCTTGGTTGAAAAGTACTTATTTTTATATCATCTTATGCACTGATGAAAATGAAATTGATTAGGAAAGGGACTTGATGATTCAGCAGATGCAAAGGTCTGTTGCTCAGGGCTTTTGCAGCGTGCAAATCAACAAGGGGTGGAATGACCAGAGCTACAGAACAAATACTCTCCTTTCTCCACCGTGGGCAGACAACACGAAGAAGTTCTGCAGGCTCCCTTTGCTGGCTAACTATCACTGCCAAGTTTTGTACCTCAGAATTCAAAATGTTTTTAATTGTTATGATTATTTCACAAGCCAAATTTAGGGTGTGAACAAAAGCACACCTTTTCATCTGCTTCCCTTCAGCATTAAAAAAAAAAGATATAAAGAAACACGATACCTCAAAAAATATACTACATAAATTAAATGTTCTGCAGAAGTATAAAGACAACTTAATTTGAATGCTTATTTACGTAAATTTATGTCTATCCTTTTTCATTTCTGTGGATTAAGGAATATATGAAAGTGGTGAGTTTGGCTTCTAAGTTAGAGAAATAGATCTGAGATTCCCCCCCCCCCCCCCGCGCCTTAAACTCCTATTTATTCCGAAATCCACCTCCTCAGAATTCAAAACTACACCCAACATATTCTTCTGTCCCAGATTGATCTTCCTATCTCCCTAATTGAGTTTAACATCCATCTTTATTAGAAAGAGCACTCCGCTTCTTTCAGTCAGAATAAAGTAAAAGCGCCTTAGTTTCAAGAAGGAATGACCTTGGAACCAGGAACTCTTTTTTCTCCTTGGGCTTCTCCAAAGGTGTTTGTGGCCTGCCCTGCAGTGTTTCTCCGTGTCCTGGCAATTTCTGAAAACAACTAGCTTTGTATCTTCCAAAGATTCCTTCCACACAATTCAACTTGTGACTGACAGTCTGTGTCTGAGGGTTGCCTTTCCATTCGAACTTATCAGATTGAGTTCAGAAAAATATAGTAAGTGAGTTTTATTGTTTCACAAGTGTAAGAAAGCATGAGTAAGGAGTTAGCCTAACTTAGGAAACATAATTCCTAATTTATTTGAAATTGAATATTATCTTTTAATAAAAGTACTAAAGAAACAAATCTATTAAAGTTATTTTTTATTATTTGTAAGATATAAAGTGAAGCATATATGAATATATATGATTATATGTATACATAAACATACACATATGTAAATATGAATGCATGTGCACGTATGTATTCATGAACAACCGCATATATGTTTTTACTCCTTAATTTTTGAAATCACAGCTAATAAAATTGCTGTCAATTTGGCATTTTTAAGTCCTCAGAGTGTCTAGATGATATAAGAAATAATTAAACTTTTTTTGTCCCTTAAAAATGAGTAATAGAAAGAGATGTGTTTTTACTACTTAATTGTTATCTATTACCAGATAAAATATTAAATTTAAAAAGTAATTCATTCTCATCATCCTTATTTCCTTATTATTCTTTTGTATTTAAACATTTTTCGGCATTTTAAGATACTTGACTAGAAACGCCTTCCACATTTCTAAATGCTGACATTAATTTAAAAATGCCAGCCACACAGGTGTCTGATATTTCAAATTGAAGATGTATTGGGATTAAAGAGTATACAAACATCCTCAAAATCCATTTTATTCCACATGCAATATTAACTTTTACATAGTTTATTTCTCAATTCCTAAAAACACATAGAAGAGCTTTTCTAGTAAACATATTATGAGACAAAAATATGTTTACCTCCTATTTTCTTTCTTAACACTGTCTCTTTGGCATGAGAGGCTAATTTCTCCCCTCTGCAAACTATTATTTTGAGTTAGGAACTAATTGGCTCTGTGTATCTTCTCACTGTCCACCTGCATCCTTATCTGAATGTCTCATCTGGGAGAACTTGGGTTTTGTTTATTGATGTTACATTCGTAACTGACTGCTTGTCAAACCACCCTGCCATCCCTTTAGGAGGCAAAGCACAGCAATGAATGAGGTTGAAATTCTTTATTCCTCATCGGGCACGTCATTACTTTTCCTGGGTAAGGAAGTATCTGTACGATACTTTCATTTTTCATTTCTTTCTCAAGTCCTATTTTTTTTCATTGTGAAAATTCCTTCTATTTTCTACATTGTTCTATCCATTTATTTGTTATCTTTCTTTTTTATTAAATTTAATGGGATGACATTGGTGAATAAAATTATATAGGTTTCAAGTGAACGTTTCTATGATACCTCGTCTGTATATTGAATCGTGTGCTCACCACCCAAAGTCAAATCTTCTCCAATCGCTAAATATTTGACCCTCTTTACTCTTTCTTTTCCTTCCCATCCCCTTTTCCTCTGGTAGCCAACACACTGCTGCCCTTGCCTATGATTTTTTGTTTGTGTTGTTTGTTCATTAGTTGCTTTCAGTTTTATATCCCACATGTGAGTGAAGTCACATGGTTCTTGACTAAGAAAAGATGAAATACTGCCATATGCTACAACATGGGTGGATCTTGAGACTAACATGCTAAGCAGAATAAGTCAGACAGGAAGTCAAGAACCATATGTTCTATCCATTAAAAACTCAATGTTAGGAACAGTCAGAAGAATCTCAGAGGGAAGAAGGGAGGAGGGACAGGAAGAGATTAACTAAAGAACTTATATGCATATATGCATAACCTATGACAATATGTGGTAGGACTGGACAGGGATGGGGGTCTAGGAGGGAGCAGGTATGTAGTTTAAGGGGGTCAAAGGGAGAAAAGGGGGACATGTTAATACTTTGAGTACTAAAGATACAATTTTTTAAAAATCTAAGGAGTTCTCACTGAAGACTTAGGAAAAAACATTTTTCTTCTACTTTTACTTTTCAAAATGCCCCAACAAGATTGAAGGAACTAGTAAATCAAATGTCTTATTTCCTAAATATTCAAATACTAAAACATTTCTGGAGCAGACTAGGCATTCTCCAAAATGTCAAAAATATGTTTCTTCTGATAAGAAAGAGGGAGCTCACTCTCAAAATGTTATGGGTAGTTAAAACCTATTTTTAAAAATTTTGCACTCTTTTAAAAAATATATTTTATTGATTTTCTACAGAGAGGAAGGGAGAGGAATAGAAAGCTAGAAACATCAATAAGAGAGAACCATAGACCAGCTGCCGCCTGCACATACCCTACTGGGGATGTGCCCTCAACCAATGTACACTCCCTTGACCAGAATCGAACCTGGGATCTTTCAGTCCGCAGACTGACACTCTATCCACTGAGACAAACCAGTTTTGGCAAATTTTGCACTCTTAAGTTACATAGACAATAAAAAAAGAGAACACATGAAAATTACTGATGCTTCCGTATTCTTAAATGTATCACCTTCATTTTTTTGAATTATACATGTAGAATATGACATTTTAGAAAAAATGAGGAATAAAAAAGAAAGGTGAATAGCACCAACAATGAAATTATAGCCTAGAAAGTAGAACTGTTCAAAATATGCTAATTAAACCATTGTTGGTGAAACTTTATCAGGCTTAGTGACTTCTGGAATCTATTGCCCAGACAGAACTGAATAATGTATATGGATTTAATAAGAGGAGGATATTCAAGTATCATTATCCTCTGACTTAAAACTAGCTATATATGCACACAGTCAACTGGGAGAGCTACTCCACACTTTAGAACTCACTAAGAGGAAAGAGTAGTTTAAAAACACACATACAAAGTCATACATGTCCCGCTGTAACTAATCTAGTATTTTTGTGGACTGCATGTTTGTGTTCCCTCAAATCTATATGTTGAAACACTAGCCCCAATGTGTTGGTATTTGCAGGTGGGGCCTTTGGGAAGTAATGGGCTTTAAAGAGGTGACAAGGGTGAAGCCTTCATAATGGGCTAATTGTCCTTTTAAGGAGAGAAAGAGACTAAAGCTCTATCTCTCTCTCTCCATCATGTCTGTAAACCTGGGTAAAGGACTCTCAGCAGAAACCTAATCTGCAGGCATCCTGATATTGAATTTTCTAGTCTTCCAAACTGTGAGAAAGAAATGTAGCCCAGCTGTCATGGCTAAGTGGTTGAATGTTGACCTATGAATCAGGAGGCATGTGCCCTGACGGGTTCAATTCCCAGACAAGGCACATACCCAGGTGGTGGCTCCATTCCCAACAGGGGGTGTGCAGGAGGCAGCTAGTCAATGATTCTCATTCATCACTAATGTTTCTCTCTCTCCCTCTCCATTCTTCTCTGAAATCATTCAAAATATGTTTTTTTTAAAAAAGAAATGGATATTAAGCAGCTCAGTCTATGATATCTTATTATAATACCACTTGAACTCATCAAGACAAGTGACATCCTAAATTTTAAGAAATAAGACACCATTTTATGCCAGAGTTGGCATAGTCTTAATTCGCTCAATTTTATTTAGCACATTTAAAAACATCTCACCTTTTTATACAATAGGACAAATAATTTTACTCAACAAGTAAGTGAAATACCCGTGGAATTTCATGGCCTAAAATATAGTTTTGTCCTGGAATATTTCAATATTATTCAAGACTTTTTTTCTTGTCTAATATTATTTAGTTTTTAACCAAAATTTATGAAGTGACTGCTATGGACTAGGCATGTTACTTTGAAAATATGAAAAATAAAATAAAACCTCTCTCTTTCTCCTGTTCCAAATTGTTGGGATATAGTTGGGACTTACAGCAGTATACCGACAATTATTACAAAATATGACAAGGTTACAGTAACGGTATGCCCTGGTTCCCTCAGGTTGCTGTAAAGAGGAGCATTAACACGACACAGACTAGGAAAGGTCATGGTGTTCTGGGCGACATCCCACCAACTCTTTAAGTTTTCAAAGAATATCCTTTTGAATTTTTTTTGTCAGCTTTAGTAAGAAAGCTCATTTTCAAACAAGAGAAACAAGAGAACATACATATTTTAATGTATACATGTATCTATTTTTATGCCATAGAATGGAATGTCAAAGGGCCAGAGTCTTGTAAACTTTCTCAATAGATTGGCACAACCATTTTTGAGCCCTTAGCATCTACAAGGCATTTTACTAGGAACAATACAGAAATTAAAATGTTTTCAATTTCTTCAGTTCAATACTTTGTTTACATAAGCTAAATGGAATAAAGATTTGAGTAAAATATATCTAGATAATTTGTTCAAGGTAGAAATCCTTTCTATGATTACTCGAGTGTAAATACAAGCCACTTTGACCCTCTGAGGAGCACAAGTGTCTGCATTATCTCAGACTGAAACAGACTCGGTGGGAGATCTGAAAAGGCAATTGAAACCACAGTAGGGAAACTTGTTATTGGATATTTTTAAAATCTCATGCCTTGTGACATACTAGCATTTGAGAAGGTCAGCCTTGTTGAGGCATGGGTACTTTAATAACAAGTATCTCTTCATAACAAACTTCACTTGATACTATAATTGACTTCACATCTGCAAGATTTTTATTACTGTGGATTTTCATCAACACTTCACCCAACATCCTAACTTGCTATTAAATAATGCCTGGTGAGTCATAGAGCTGAGATTACAAAGTGGGTTTATGTGGTTGATAGCCTCTATTATAGGACCATTGCCAATCTATAAATGTGATGAAAAAATTGCAAAATGCTTATATTTGACCCTTGCAACAGTCATCCATTAATATCACTGTGCTACTGGCAAAGAATTACTTTTCCCTCCCCAGCATCTTCATGAGTGATTGGGATCTCCTACACAAATGAATTAAGACTTCAACTTTCTGGAAATTTTTTTAAGAAACTGCCACATTCCTGTAATTTAAAAACAGTTTAGATCAGTTATCTTTGCAATATTATTTAAAATAGTCACATAAATTATAAAACAAACCCACTTTAAATTGAGATTAGAAAGACCAATGGAAGTGGAAGAGTTGAGATGAAATGTCAAGCTTTCTTTTGTATAAATTTTATCTAATGCAGAGTCCCCACACAACTCTCAAGAGACATGGAGAGTGAGTGAATGAATGTATAAAGAAGGCAGCAGAGAAACTCAACCAAGCCAGACAACCAAATGTCAGGAACTCTTCCCATAGGTTATTAAAATAACAAGTGTCTAATATATTCAGCTCAATGCATTTTCTCTGGTAAGGCTAGCAGGAGGAATCACAGCGCAATTGTAAGGAAATCTTTTTCTTTAAAAAAAAACACACATTTGTATTGATTTCAGCAAAGGAGGGAATGAGGAAGGAGAGAGAGAGAGAGAAAGGGAGAGAGAAATACATCAGTGATGAGACAGAATCACTGATTGGCTGCTTCCTGTGCACTCTTCACTAGGAATCCAGTCAGCAAGCTAGGCATGTGTCCTGACCAGGAATTGAACCATGACCTCCTGGTTCATGGGTCAACACAGGGTCATGCCAGCTAGGCAATGCTAAGGTAATCTTGACACCAAACTAAGTTAGGGCAGGCAGGCATTGGCACATTCTCATGCAAGTCTTTCAAAGACAAAAATACTGAAAGTTGGCTTTGATTGTCAATACACCATTAAAATAAACAAGGAATGGAAACCAGAACACTTAAAACTGAGAAGGGTAATGAAGAAAACAGAACCAAATCCATCTTCCCTTAATGATCCCACATAAATTAAGATACAATCTGTGTTAAATTTACAGTATTTTCCAATAGAGTTTTATATTTATATAGAGAAAGGAAAGTAATGTCTTTCATCTTCACTGTAAAATTATTTTCCTTTGAAAACCCAAATCTATATCAATGAGAACTTTATACACTAACTACCCAATATATCAAAGGATGGGAAAAAAGGTTATCACCATTTATTAGGTACCTACTATGTACTAGAAACAACAGAGATCAGATATTTGAATCTTCACAATTCTTCATTGATAGGGTTATCTTTTTTTTATAGATAAAGACATGACTCATAGATAATATATATTGTTCAGTTCAATTTATCAGAGGCTAAGCCAGCATTTTACTGAAGTTTAGCTGGACATGAAAGTCCATATTTTTTCACTATATATCAGTCTTCTGACATTAGGTACTAAGGTCTGTTAACTGCATGGGACTAGTCATTTAATGGATGTTTTAGGTGAACTAATTGACTTTGTTCAGTGAATGTGTAATAATTTCACTCCTCCCTTGACTACTTGAGTTATAGTTAATGATTCAGGGATATGTGATTATTCTGAAACACAAAAAATATTCATGGAAAATGAATTGATAAGGGAGTGCTATATCTTGGAAGTATACATATTTTATGTAATGGCATTACCATTATGATCATAATCTCCCTTTTATGAGTCATTCTTATGTAATGTTCTATGTCCCAAAGTAAAGGCACTATAACTAAGACCATAACTCTTGCCAATACATGAAGCAAAATATAGATTGGGTGGGAAGAGGATCTAAGGTTAAGATTATCTACTAAGTTTTCTAATATAGAAAATGGTGAAAATTGCACTAATACTTTCATTTAAAAATATTTTATATTTTATTTAAATTGTGTGTGTATATATATATATATATATATATATATATATACACACATACACACACACACACACACACACACACACACTAATAGTCACTAATTTCACTTGCTACAGAAAGTTATACTTAAAATATTAAAAATGTATCTATGTTTTCTGAATTTTCTAAATGAGACAATATCTCAGAAGGCAAGTTAAGGGGCTATTCATATATATATATATTTTTTTTTCCCTAATCCATCAGAAAATAGCTAAGAGGTATAAATATATTTCATAAATTATTGTGAATGTTAGTATATGGATTATTTCAAATAGGTTGTAATTTTCTGTGAAAAATTTCCTAGACTCTTGAAACCATATTCCATATATTTGCCTTTGTCCTTGCCTTTTCCCACTATTTTCTTTGGCAGTCTGATTTTTCCTTTTATCTCTATAAATGATCCTTTTCAGATTTTACTTTTTCTCTTATTTCTGAAATATTTGAAGTGTCCCATTTTGTCTTCCTTACCTAACCTCTCATACATAAGTACTATCTAACTTTGACTGTTTCTATTTTATTCATTTAAAATTTATTAAATCATCTTTCTTACTTAATGTTGCTGTTGTTATAATTCTAATTAAGACAAATATCAGCTTCCTTTATGTTGAGACTTTTCCTTTTTTGAACTAAACTTTATCAGTTGAGTATAGGAATTTTTTTGGCATGAAATTTTTCTTTGTTTTTTTGCTTTCTAGACATATGCTAATTTCTCATCTGATTTTTGTTTTGTTTTGTTTTTTGCTTTGATCCAATTGTTATATGAGAAGTTACTTTTAAATTCTAATCAATAAAGATTTCTGTGTTTATCTTTATTATGTACTAGAGGACCAATGCATGAACTTTGTGCACAGGGGTGGAATCCTGGCCTGCACCCTCTCTAATCCAGGACACACTGTGGGATTGGGCCTAAACCTGCAGTCAGACATCCCTCTCGCAATTCGGGACTGCTGGCTCCCAACTGCTCACCTGCCTGCCTGCCTAACTGATCATCCCTAACCACTCTGCCTGCCTGCCTGATTGCCCATAACTCCTCTACCTGCCAGCCTGATTGGCCCTAACCACTTCTGGCCTGATCTTTCCTAACCGCCCTTCCCTGCTG
The DNA here is from genome assembly GCA_963924515.1 of Vespertilio murinus. NCBI lineage: Eukaryota > Metazoa > Chordata > Mammalia > Chiroptera > Vespertilionidae > Vespertilio > Vespertilio murinus. The sequence continues at coordinate 141,074,377 of OZ004704.1, read as the reverse complement.
GCCTGATCGCCCCTAACTTCCACGGCCCCTGTCACTGTGGCTTATTTGGTTGACCCAGTCTAATAAGCATATTACCCTTTTATTAGTATAGATTTATCATTATAATTGGTGTATTCAGAGAATGGGGCTATAAGATCTCTAAATGTTTCTATAAAACTGTAAGAAGAAAGACACTATTTTCCCAGGTTTATTAGAGTATGATGAACGAATAAAAGTTGTGTTACAGAAAATCCTAAAGACTCCATCAAAAAATTATTAGATTTAATAAATGAATTCAGCAATGTAGCAGAATACAAAATTAACACCAAGAAATCTATGGCATTTGTATACACCAACAGTGAACTTACAGAAAGAGCGATAAAAAAAAATCCATTTTACTATCATGCCAAAAGAACTTAAGATACCTAGGAATAAACTTCACTAAGAAGGTAAAAAAACCTGTACTCAGAAAACTACAAAACACTGAAAAAAGAGATAGAGGAAGACATAAACAGATGAAAGAATATACCGTGTTCATGGATTTGTAGAATCAACATCATTAAAATGCCCACACTACCTAAAGAAATCTATAGATTCAATGCACTCTCCATTAAAATACCAACGGCATATTTCACAGACCTAGAAAAAAATTTTCAAAAATTCATCTGGAATTAAAAATAGTCCCCGAATAGCTGCAGCAATCCTGAGAAAAATAAAGTAGGAGGGATCTCAATACCAGATATCAAGATGTATTACAAAGCCACTGTTCTCAGAACTGCCTGGTACTGGCACAAAAACAGACATATAGATGAGTGGAATAGAATAGAGAACCCAGAAATAGACCCAAACCACTATGTTCAATTAATATTTGACAAAGGAGGCAAGAACATACAATGGAGTCAAGACAGTCTCTTCAATAAATGGTGTTGGGAAATTTGGAAAGATACATGCAAAAAAATGAAACTAGACATCCAGCTTACACCATACACAAAAGTAAACTCAAAATAGATAAAGGACTTAAACATAAGATGGGAAACCATAAAAATACTAGAAGAATCTACAGGCAGAAAAATCTCAAACATATGCCAAAGCAATTTCTTCACTGATACAGCTCCTAGGACAATGGAAACTAAAGAGAAAATAAACAAATGGGACTACATCAAAATAAAAAGCTTTTGCACAGCAAAAGAAACCATCAACAAAACAACAAGAAATCCCACAGCATGGAGAATATATTTGCCAATATTATCAACCGATAAGAATTTAATCTCTAACATTTACAGGGAACACATACAATTTAACAAAAGGAAGATAAACAACCCAATTTAAAAAATGGGCAACGGACCTAAATAGGTACTTTTGGAAAGAAGACATAAGGAAGGCCAAGAGACATATGAAAACATGCTCAAAACCACTAATCATACGAGAGATGCAAATCAAAAGGACAATGAGATACCATCTCACACCTGTCAGAATGGCTATCATCAACAAATCAACAAATGACAAGTGCTGGCGAGGATGTGGAGAAAAAGGAACCCTTGTGCACTGTTGGTGGGAATGCAGATTAGTATAGCCACTGTAGAGAACAGTATGGAGTTTCCTCAAAAAAGTCAAAAATGGAAACCCCCTTTGATCAGATGATTCCACTTCTAGGATTATATCCCAAGAAACTAGAAACACCAATCAGAAAGGATATATACACTGCTTTATTCATAGCAGTACAATTTACAATAGCTAAGATTTGAAACAGTCCAGGTGCCCATCAGCAGATGAGTGGATTAAAAAACTGTAGTACATCTATACAATGGAATACTACACTATGGTAAAAAAAAAAATAAAAAAATAAAGTAGAAGAAGGAGGAGGAAGAGGAGGAGGAAGAAAGAAGAAGAAGGAATTCTTACCATTTGCAACAGTATAGATGGAACTGGAGAGAATTAGGCTAAACTAAATAAGCCAGTCAGAGAAAGATAAATATCACATAATCTCACTCATTTGTGGAATATAATGAACAACATAAACTGATGAACAGATCCAGAGACAGAGACACATCTATCAGACTGTTATACCTCAGAAAAAAGGTAGGGGAGGGTGGGGGAGGAGGGGAGATCAACGAAAGGACTTGTATGCATGCATATAAGCCTAACCAGTGGACACAGACACCAGGGTGATGAGGGCATGAATGGGGGGGGTAGTAATGGGGGAATAAGGACACATGTAATACCTTAATAAATAAAAAAAATGTTGTGTTTATTTTGGTTATACAATGTAATTTTTTATTTTTTTTATTTTTAAACATATATATTTTATTGATATTTTACAGAGAGGAAGGGAGAGAGATAGAGAGCTATAAACATCGATGAGAGAGAAACATCGACCAGCTGCCTCTTGCACACCCCCTACTGGGGATGTGCCCGCAACCAATGCACATGCCCTTGACCGGAATTGAACCCGGGACCTTTCAGTCCGCAGACCAAAGCTCTACCACTGAGCCAAACCGGTTTCTGCTACAATGTGATTTTTTAACATGCATGTGATTCTATATATTTATACATTGTAAAATGAATGTCACAATCAAATTAACACATTCATCACCTCATATTGTTACCACATTTCTAAAAGATGCTATTGATTTTTAGAGAGAGAGAAAAACATTGATGTGAGAGCAAAACATTGATCAGCTGCCTCCTGCACACTCCCTACTGGGAATCGACCCCACAACCCAGGCATGTGCTCTTATCTAACCTGAACCCTTTCGGTAAATGTGTAACAATTTCACAGTGCCCAACCAGCCAAGCCACATTGGTCAAGGCTGTTACCACATGTTTGAATGTGTGGTGAGAACACTTAATACCTATTCTCATAGCAACTTTCAAGTATGCAATAGTGTGTTATAACTATAACCACCAAATTAGATTCTCAGAACATATTCATTTTATAAGTGAATGTTTGTACTCATTGAATAGTATCCCCCCATCTCCCTCTCTCCAGTCCCTGGGATCTACAGTCAAAATCTGGTTCTAGGAGTTTGACTTTCAATTCCATGTATCAGTGAGGTCATACTGTGTTTGTCTTTCTGTCTTTAACTTATTTCACTTAGCATACTATGTTCCAGTTTCATTCATGTTGTCACAAATGATAGGCTTTTCTCTTTATAACCGAATAATATCTCTATGTTTTAAAACTGAATGAGAGAGAGAGAGAGAGAGAGAGAGAGAGAGAGAGAGAGAGATCTTTATGCATATATTAATCAATGGACACTCAAGTTGTTGTATTCATACCTTGGTTACAATGAAAAATGATGTAATAATATGGGAGTGCAGATATCTTTTATTTTTTAAATTTAATTTATTGTTTAAAGTATTACAAATAGTAGTACATATGTCTCATTTTTTTGCCATTGCCCTTCCCCCAATATCTTTTTGAGGTATGCTTTTTATTTCCCTTGAATTTATACCCAGAAGCGGCTTTGCTTGATGATATGATGGTTCTATTTTTAAGTTTTTGAGAAATATCCATTATGTATATATGCATGTATTTATATATATTGTTTACGCTATTATAAATATCCCCATTTTCACCCCCCTTTGCCTACCTCTATCCAGCCCTCACCTTCTCTCTGGCTAACGCCTCACTGGCTATGCCAATTTATATTCCCGCCAACAGAGCAGAAGGTACTACCTTCTCCATGCCCTTGGAAACACTTATGTCTTTTTTACCATGGCCATACTAACAGGTGTGAGGTGATATCTCATTGTGGTTTTTATTTGCATTTTCCTGACAATTGCTGATGTGAAGCACCCTTTCAAAAAGTCTTGGCCATTTGCATGTCTATTTTAGAAAATTGTCTATTCAGGTCCTCTGCCCATTTTTAACCGAGAGCTTGTTTCTTTGCTATTGATTTGTATGAGGCCCTTAAATATTTTGAATATGAACTCTATCAGAAATATGGCTTGAAATATTTTCTCCCATTTTATAGGAACCTTTACATTTATATGATTGTTTCTATACAGAAGCCTTTTAGTTTGATGTAGCCCAACTAGTGTATTTTGCTTTTGTTGGCTGCACTTTTGGTGTATGTATTATGGTTAAGATCAATTTCAAGGATTTTTTTCTAGTTTTACAGTTTTAGGTTTTTTTGTTCCAAAGTAGTTTCCGTTTTGTAGACTTTTAAAAAATATATTTTATTGATTTTTTTACAGAGAGGAATGGAGAGGAGAGAGATAGAGAGCTATAAACATCAATGAAAGAGAGACATTGATCAGCTGCCTCTTGCACATCCCACACCAGGGATGTGCCCGCAACCAATGTACATGCCCTTGACTAGAATTGAACCCGGGACCTTTCAGTCCACAGACCGACGCTCCACCACTGAGCCAAACCGTTGTGGCCAAACTCTGTATTTTTAGTGGAAATGTTAGGGGGTTGTCTTATACCCCGGCAAATACGTATTTTTCAGGGCCAAAAAATCGTCTTATACGCCAGCAAATACGGTAAATTAGTTTACTGTGTAAGTTTGGTTTTATTGCAGGGCTCTCTGTTCTGTTACATTAGTCTGTATGTCCTTATTTATTCCAGTACCAAACTTTCTTGATTACTATAGCTTTTAATATGGTCTGTGTTCAGGAAGTGTGCTACTTTTCCATTTTGTTTACTTCCCCAATTGCCTTGTCTATTTAGCATCATTTATACTTCCATACAAATTTTAGCATATTTTTTATATCTATGAGAAATATCATTGGCATTTTAATAGGGATTGCATTAAACCTATAGATAGCTTTGGGTCATATGGGCATTTTAATAGTGTTATTTCTTCCAATATGAACGTAAAATATTTTGCCATTTATTTGTGTCTTCAATTTATTTTATGATGCCATTTGGTTTTCAGTGTATAGATCTTTCACCTCCTTGATTAAATGTATTACTAAGTATTGCTTTCCAATGCTATTGAAAATAAGATTTATTTTTTTCCAGATGGTTCTTTGTTAGTGTATAGAAACTTAACTGATTTTTTTGTTCACTGAAAAATTGTCAATTATTTGTGGTTATGAATGGATTTGAATATTCTCAGAGATATAAATTAAATTATTATTAATGTTATCCTACTGTGCAATGCTAACTTAATTCTCATTCCCTTCCTCCTCACTCCCTCCCTCTTCTACTTTGCTCCAGTCCTCTCACACCTGTTCTCTCTGCACTGCAATTTAGCCCATTTATTTGTTCTGTTTTTTTGCTAGAGTTCTATATAAGATCATGTCATCTCAAAGACAATTTTTCTTCTTCCTTTCCAATTTGAATGCTTTTTGTTTCTTTTTGCTGCCAAATTGCTCTGGCAATACTAGTACCAGTACTATGTAGAACAGAAGTGGTGAGAATGCTCATCCTTGTATTTTTCCTGATTTTAGAGCAAAAGCTAAATAAGTTTTACACCATTGAGTAAATGTTAGCTCTGAGATTGTCAGATATATTGGGAGATTTTAATCATGAAAGATATTTAGCTATGTCACATATTTTTTGCAAATATTGAGATGATTGTATGATTACTGCAACGACCATTAAATGCTAGCCATACTTTCCTCCAGATTTGTGATGTCAAACCAAATAAATATTTAATCATAATCATTAACCCAGTTTCAGATGATACTTATTATAATATATACTCCATTGGGACAAGAATCTCATTTATTTTTAATAGATGCACCTCTAATACCATGAACCTAGCCCAAAATAGGTGCCCAATAAATATTTGTCAATTAAATCAAGTAATATTTTGTTCTACTAGTGACATATATTTATATAGCTTTTTAATCAAATTTATTTTAATGTGATTCTCATTTAACATTAATATGGCTGCTTCTTATTTTAGTTTTCTGTTAACTGGTACATTTGTTCGCATTTTCATTTTCAACCTTTCTGTATCTCTTTAAGTCTGTTACTTAAAGCTGAGTTGTTTTTAAACTACACCAAATAGATTTCTTCTTTCAACTTGGAATTTTAACCCACTTATTTAGTTTTTTAAAGTTTTTTAAATAATTATTTTCTTTACTGATTTAATGAAGTTGCTATTCCTTGAATTACACTTATTAATCAGGATAACTACATGATGTTCATTATAAAATCTACTAATGGCCTGGTGTATGAAATTCGTGCACGGGGAGCGGGGGAGAGGGGGCGGGAGAGACGGTGTCCCTTAGCCTGGCCTGCACCCTCTCCAATCTAAGACGCCTCAGGGGATGTCTGACTGCTGGCAGTCGGACATCTCTCTCGCAATCCGGGACTGCTGGCTCCTAACCACTCACCTGCCTGCTTGTCTGATTGCCCTAAACCACTCTACCTGCTGACATGCTTTGCCCCCATCTGCCCCCACTGCCAGCCTGCTTGCCACTAACTGCTCCCTCCTTGCTGGCCTACTCACTCCCAACTGCCCTCCCCATCTGTCCTGATTGTCCCTAACCACCTCTGCCTCAACCCCACCAGCATGGCTTTGTCCAGGACATCTGGAAGGTCTCTTGGAGGGTCTCGCAGTCTAATTACCATATTACCATTTTATTAGAAGAAGCGTGGTGCATGGGTGGGGGCTGACTGGTCTGCCCTGAAGGGGGTCCCAGATCAGGGTGGGGGTCCCTTTGAGGGGTGGGGCTGGCTGGGCGAGGGGCTTAGGGCAGTTTGCAGGCAAGCCACGCCCTTTGGAGTGAAGGTCCCTGTTGAGGGGCATGGCCAGCCTGGGCGAGGGGCTGATGGCCATTTGCAGTCTGCCAACGCCCCCATTGAGGTGTGGGTCCCCCCTGGGGGGCATGGCCTGCCTGGGCAAGGGGCTGAGGGACGTTTGCAGGCCAGCCAAGCCCCCAGCTTTGTCCAGAAGGACTTCTGGAAGGTCTCTAGAAGGTCTCCTGGTCTAAATAGCATATTACTCTTTTATTAGTATAGAAATTTCTCTGCTATTAAATAGAAAGAAGATACAAATTATTACCCCCACGAAGGTATTCTAATCTGTTTGTTCTTTTGTTCCTCCCCAAATAAGATAATCCTTTGAGTTTATGTTCTTATTCTTACTTTTCTCCAAGCACTTTGTAAATGAAACATTTAAAGAATGTTTTTGTTCTGTATCATCCTGAGTGTATTTAATTAGTATTATTATATTTTTTCTTAATATATGTTCCTTTTTTCAAGAATCCTGATTTAATAATATACTCTTATAGATTTATATACAACTATATTGTTCACCAATTTTTTTTTTTTTTTTTTTTTTTTTTTTTTGTATCTCATCTTTTTCCTACCTCCAGGTCTCTGGTATAATTCACATGTACTTTGGTTAGAATTATTTATCAAGAATATTCCTAAATGTGCTGAAACCGGTTTGGCTCAGTGGTAGAGCGTCGGTCTGTGGACTGAAAGGTCCCAGGTTCCATTCCGGTCAAGGGCATGTACCTTGGCTGCAGGCACATCCCCAGTAGGGGGTATGCAAGAGGCAGCTGGTCGATGTTTCTCTATCATCGATGTTTCTAGCTCTCTATCTCTCTCCCTTCCTCTCTGTAAAATATCAATAAAATATATTTTAAAAAAAGAATATTCCTAAATGAAGTAGACAGGGTACCCTCTGGACCCGTGTATGCCTGTGAATGGCTTTTATTCTGACAAGTGAATGCAATATGGTGTTTTTTACTCAATTGTCTGTAATTACTCCAAACTGTTTTCAGCTGTGGTCAATTGTGTAGCTAATGATAATAGATGTACATTACATATACACAAGAAATATAACAGAATATTCTGAGGCACATATATTTATTAATCGATATTTCCTGGATCTTGATTAGCAATTTTGATATATAAACTCAATTTTTATTAAGAGTGCTTCTCAGAAAAAAAATGCAAAAAAACTGTTTTATTATATATGGTTTCTTATTCTGTTTCTTACTTCTTTTACACATCAGTCTCCTGAATCTATATCTAAATTTTATCTTTTCAATGTAATTAAATATAATCATATTTCTGTTTTGTGATTTGAACTACTTTTTTTGGTTTCTGTTTGCTTCCTATTCATGCTTGAGTATTTTTTCTTTAATTAAACTTATAGGCTAAAACATTATATAGGTTTCAAGTGTACAACTCTATGATGCATCATCTGTATACTGCGTTGTGTGCCCACCACCCAAAGTCAAATCTTCCATCACCAAATATTTGACCCCCTTTAACCTTTACTACCCCTGACCCCCCTTCCTGCTGGTAACTGCCTCTGTATGACATTTCATTTAGCATGCTATTCTCAAGGTCCCTCCATGTTGTCACAAATGGCAGTATTTCATCTTCTCTTAGGGTTGAGTAGTATTCCATTATATATCACATCTTCTTTGTCTAATCACTTAGCAAAGGACAGTCCAGTTGTTTCCATGTCTCAGCCACCGTGAATAATGCTGCAATGAACATATATGTTTTTAAATCTCCGTGAATACCCGGAAGAGAGGTTGCTGGGTCATGTGGGAACTCTAGTCATAATGTTTTGAGAAACTTCCATATTGTTTCCCATAGTGGTTGTACCAGTTCTACCAGTAGTGAATGAGGGTTTATTTTTCCTCCACAGCCTCTCTAAAACTTACTACTTACTATCTTATTGATAATTGTAACAGGTGTGAGGTGGTATCTCTTTGTAGTTTTATAATGGATTCCCTAATAGTAAAGTTGAACATCTTTTCATATATCTGTTGGCCATTTTTTGTTTGTTTGTTTGTTTTTCTGTTGGCCATTTGTATGTCTTCTTTGGAGAAGTGTCTGTTATGTCCTTTGCCCATTTTAAAAATTGGATTGTTTGTTTGGTGTGGAGTTCTATGAGTCCTTTATATATTTTGGATATGAACATATTGTTGTAGCTGTTGTTTGCAACTATCTTCTCCCATTCTGTTTGTTGCCTTTTTGTATTGTTGTAAGTTTCTATTGCTATGCAGATGCATTTTAATTTGATATAGTCTTATTCATTTATTTTTGTCTTTATTTTCCTTACGAACAAAATAGATCCAGAAACACAGAACCATGGAACAGACTCCTGCTGCCACTGCCAGCAGTGCAAGCTTTGGCCAGCCCTGGTTACCTGAGCTTAAGGAGGACCTGGGTGGCTGGACAGCTGCCATCCAAGGCTTGTATGTACCTCGGGCCAGCCTTAGGCAGCTTGGTAGCCAATATCCTAGGCTTGCCTGTGCCTTCGTCCAACCCAGAGCAGCTGGAGGCCTGAGGGCGTGTCTGGCACTGGGCACCTGCCACCACCCCCCCTCCCAGTAGGGCTGAAAGAACTGGGGGATTCCAGCAGAGCTGAGGGGACTGGGTGCCACCATCTTTTGGCTATGGGTGCTGCCATCTTTGTGTGATGGTCAATTTTCATAGTCTCTTCATTAGATAGGATAAGCATAAACCATGGTGTGTGTGTGTGTTTGTGTGTGTGTGTATATATATATATATATATATATATATATATATATATATATAGTGTAGTAAAGGCTTGGGAGAGGCAAGTGTGGGGAGGAGAACAATCAATGGGGGGAAAGACAACAACAAAGAAAGGAGACATCTGTAATACTTTCAACAATAAAGACCACAAGAAAAGGAAAAAAGAAAACCCAGCATGGTATTGGCAGAAAAACAGACACACGGACCAATTCAACAGGATTGAGAATCCAAAAATAAACTCACTTGTATGTGAACAAATAATTTCTGACAAATGAGCTATTTCTTATATATAATCTTTAAACATAAACTATAATATCAGTGGGGACCTTCCATTTCTCAAATGTACCTATTATATGTTTCAGTTGGAAAATAATGGGTTTTAGCCCTGCTTGTGTGGCTCAGTGGTTGAGTGTCAACCCATAAACCAGGAAGTCACTGGTTCAATTCCAGGTCAGAGCACATGTTTGGGTTGTGGGCTCAATCCCCAGAAGGGGTACAGGAAGGAGCCAATCAATGTTTCTCTTGCTCTCCCTTCCTCTCTCTCTCTTAAAATCAATAAAAACATATATTTTATTTAAAAAGAAAATTATGCAATTTAGACCCAGGATTTTATTTCTGTTTTTAACTAAAACCTACTTATGTATTCTTAGTAAGTGATAATTGGAGTATATTATGCAATAAATTGTAAAGTGTTCAAACTGAAATTTTTTTTTATTCTTATCTTAAAATGTAAGGTCACTTTAATTTTCCTGGTCAAAACCATCTTTTTGACATTTTAGAGTGATCTAAAAAAAATAGTAAGTCATAGAATCCATCCATTCAAGCAAAGTGGCAAGGGAGTGAAATTTTAGAGAGAATGTCTCTAACACTCTCCCAAAAATGAAAGGAAAAGTAGGTCAAAATTATTTAAGGTAATTAGAAGATACTGTTTCCATAGGTGTCAGGGGAATTATTTGGAAGTTATTTTTTATAATTTATTTTGAATAATGTTAAAGTAAGGTGTTAACATCACTTTAGTGTTAGTAATGAGATAGGGCACAAAAATATGAGGAACAATAAATGAAACATAGCAAAATTGACTCTATTTTTAAAGATATGCTGTAAAAATAGGACAATCCTGGAGGCACACAGTTTTTAGAATTTGAATTTGTTATATTAGAGTGAAGAATGTTTCTGAGTTAGTCTTTTTTATATCAGTGATCTCCATGGAATTATACAAGTCACCAAGGCCATGTATAGAAAGAGAAAAATAAGGAGGAAACTATCAGTGTTTACATTCTTCTCACTTTAATAATTGAATAAGATAAAAACTTATTATCCAAGGCCAAGTAGCTCAATTGGTTAGTGTTGTCACAATATGCCAAGGTTTCTGGGTTCTATCCACCTTTAGGGCCTATACAAGAATCAACCAATGAAAGTATAAGTGGAACTATATATATATATATATATATATATATCTCCATATCCTCTCTCTCTCTCTCTCTCTCTCTCTCTCTCTCTCTCTCTCTCTTATTCCTTTTCTTCCTCCCTCTCCCAAACACACTTCACACTCTCCCTCTTTCCCTCCCCATCTCCCTCTTTCTCAAGAAAATTAAAATTAAAAATAAAAATAAACACATATAACATATTTGGACCTCAGCACAATGAAACAGAATCAAACTAAGACTGGACCAAACAGATGGAACTTTATTACCTCGGAGATACTTCATATATAATTTTGATATAAATGATAATAAAGTATAGAATACAGCCATGTACTACTTAATAATCGGGATACATTTTTTTTCTGAGAAATGCATTATTAGGCAATTTTGTCATTCTGTTTACACAAACCTAGATGGTATCTATTACATATGTAGGCTCTATGGTATAGCCTATTGCTCTTAGGTTTTAAGCCTGCACTGCACATTATGGTACAACACAAGAAAATGATGGATTCAAGAGAAGTAGTAAAGATGTATGAGACTGCTTGTTTTATAGCAATAATTTCTTAGTAAGTACAAAATATACTCTAAAATAACAATAAAATATAGTGTAGTAAATATATAACCAAGCAACTTAGTCATTTATCAAGTATTATGTACTGTACATAATTATGGTTGTATACTTTTATATAATTGGAAGTTCAATAGGTTTGCTTACACAGCATCACCACAAACATGTGAGCAATGCATTGTGCTATGATGTTATCAGAGCTATGACATCATTAGGTGATGGGAATTTTTCAGCTCCATCATAATTTTATGGGACCATTGTCATATGTGCAACCTATTGCTGACTGGGACTTATGTTATGCAGTGCATGACTGTAATAAAATTGAGTATAATCATTTCAATCACCAAATCAATTGGAGACTGCAGTCAAGAAATCAAGAGAAGGCTAAGTCTCAGAAAGGGGTGCAGTGGAGAAATTAGGAAAGATTTTTCAGAGTAAAGGTATGTTCTTAGAGACCAAGGCTAAGATCATCTGCACACTGGTATTCTCAGTTAACTATGTATGGATGTAAATGTTGGACAGTGCATAAGGTTGCTTAAAAAAGTGATTCATTTATTTATTGGAGGAGAGCTCTGTGAATGCCTTGGACCACAGAAAAGCTAAAAGTGGGTCCTAGAGCAAATTAAGCCGGAAACATTGTTAGAGACAAAATTGACAAAATTGAAATTGAGGATTGTTTTATGGCTTCCAAAAATAGCTGTCCTCCTCCAGAGATTTTAAAATGTAAATCCATGAAACATGGAATTACCATCACTGAAGTTTAAACTTTGTTTTGTCAATAATTGCATTTATGTGTTTCTTGCCTGTAATTTCTACCCTCTTCAGTTTCACCCAACATATTGCTATCAGATTAATTTTAATGGCTTTACAAAATAAAAATGAAATTCTTATAGAGTTACTATATTTTTGTGATATTTCAGAATGTAGTAGTTTGGATGGAATCTTTGATGGTCAGTCTCAGTTTCATGTATTCTATTCTCCAATCAAATTATATTTCTGGAATCTACATAAGCCAGGAGCATCCATACCATCAATATAGGGTGTCCCCAAAATGTATACACACTCTTTGAATAATTATAAAGGCAGTGTTTATTTAAATACATTTAATTTTAAAAATTGAGCTATCAAATGTTAAAGTGGGTATACATTTTTTGGGACACCCTGTATTTTCCAACCTAGATTAACACTTTCTCCCATCTCTAACCTCTAACTTTCGTAGGAATCTCCAAAAAACCCCTACTTGATATGTATTCTGCTTCTTCATCATTTTAGTATGTCTCTTACAGCCCGTACTATTACCTACTTTTTGTGCTTGCAGCATATTTGTATCCCATGCTACTATTCATTTGTCCCCTCTTTGGGTGGAGGACCTATGTCTGATTTATAATTCCCTCCTACTCCACAAACCTAATACGAGAGATGTTTGAAAAATATTTATCATATGCATGATACTGTTTGGTTCATACATATTACAATATCATATGTATTAGTTTGGCAACATAAAAGAGGTCAAATAAAATAATAAAATATACCCAGTGCCTGACACAATGCCTTCATATATAAATACTTCAGAAAAGTTTCCGTTATTGAATAGGTTAACCAAAATTTGAATATTGACCTTTTTTTTGGTATGTATGTTTTCTTTTAAATCGTGTATTTTCTGATATGCCTCATTTTTCCAAGTTTGAAGCTACATGAGGGAGAATGGTAATTTGTTCCTTACAATGTAAGTCAGTATGGAGTCAGACTTTAGGGATGTGGAGCAGTGCAGTATGGTTTGCTATATTGGGAAACTCTAGCCAACAAATTAAGTCAGCCTAGACTCTGCAATCTACTCATGGACTCATACTGGTTGTGCGGAGTTTAGAGTCCACCAGCCCAATACCACTCTATAATGGAATAGACACAGTGACCTGTAACAGCTTAGACATTCCTTTAAGTTAAAAAGATCTAGGACACAATTATACTTTTGGGGTTTGGCTCAAGATTATATAGTGTTTTAACCCATAGGGTAGCTTTTGTCAAATAGTTAAAACTACTTTTTTTTTTTTACACAGAAGCATATGCAGCATTTAAAAAAAATTAACAGATCTAACCTTTACAAGTATAGGAAAATCCATATTCTTTATTTCAAATTTGTAATTTTTATGTCGTTCCTTAAATGCTCATACATTCTAGAGACACAATAACATTTGCACTGTTTATAGATGATAGCATTACAAAAGACTAGGATCATAAAACTAATTTTCTATGAACCATTTTCTTCCGAAGATTACATTTTCCAGTGTTCTGGCTGCCATGAAGTAATATACTTGCCCAGACATTTTTTTTAATTACCTAAGAAAGTTTATTGTAAAAGTACAGCCTCCATTTCTCTTTCTCAGACATAGATCATTTCAAAAAGTTTTAAGTCTAAACCAATAAGTATAAAAATTTATAATACCATTTTTAAAAATTGAATAAGGATTTTTAAGAAGAAAAAAAAAGAGTGATCATTAAGTGGAATAAAAAAATGACCTCACTTATATTGCCTATTATAAACTGAGTAACTAATCTCCCTAGCCACCTCAGATGCAGGCAAGAATATTGCTTCTTGCTCAGAACTTCAGATTTCTGATAAATATCACATATATCCTTTGGTATATTTCAGCTACATTGCATAAGATGATGATAATGACAGCAAACATTCATTTAACCTGTGTCATTGTGCTCCACATTTTGCATATAATATCTTCTTTAGTCTTTAAGACAGATCTAAAAAATATGTAATATTATTTCCCTATCACACTTACAGGAAACTGAAGCATAGAGACGCTTAATAATTTGTCATGGGCCACATAGTTACTAAATTCAAGAATCAAGACTATAATCCAGTTCTATCTAATTTCACCACAAGGGCTCTGTGTTGTTACAGAATATTGTAAATGCCTAGTACTCAGGTTCCATGACCCAAGAATTAAAATTACATCAGAATTTGAAATAGCATTAGAATATTAAATAACAGAGACGGCTTGATTTTTGTGGACTAACCAAGGATTTAAGAAAATGGGATTTCAATGTCATTTAAACAGTTGTATAATTATCTCATTTTCCCTCCCTCTTCTCTCTCTCTCTCTCTCTCTCTCTCTCTCTCTCTCTCTCTCTCTCTCTCTCTCTCTCTCTTCTCCTCCTTCCCTTTATCTTTCTCTTTATCCTTCTTCTCCATATAATATTAAGAATTTATATGTGAGTGTATGAGAAAATGGCTGGTATGTCACTAGTGAGACCCTATAAAGCACAATATAAAGTGAATTTACAATTGAATAAAAAGCAAGTTACAAAAGTATTTTATTAAATTTGTTAATATTATGCAAAAATAACATTGGTGTTGCTCATAAATTGTATTACTTGAATAAATATTATAAATCATCTAGTTCATTATTCTCCATTCATTTTTTATTCTAAAACCCCACATTAATATGTATTCCTACCTAAGACACTTTTCAGTGGTCTTTTACAGCTAGAATCTCTTTGATTGGCTGGTATTTACTTTAACCCACTATGCCTGTACCGTAGTAGTTAAATGTTTTTTTTTGTGTGTTTTTTTTTTTAAATATCACTCTAGTTTTATTTTTTCCCTTAGAAATTTTGGAATCAATATTATTTGATAGATTAGTTGGACATGCTCTATTGAAAGCAGATGCCAAGACAGAATTATATTTAAATAAACTTTAATATAGAAAAGGCCTATAAAACATGGGTTGGAGCTCAGATGACTCCTGTGCCATGGTCTAATGGCCCTCCCAATAATCCTTACTGCCTCTCTTTTAGTATAAAAAAGAAATAATAACTTCTCTATGTAGTGCCAATGTTCTCCATTGTGAAATATATTATGTAATCTACCAATGTTATCAGAATTTATTAATTTAGAAATGTTTTGTTATTGGGCGAAAAGTGTGTGTGTGGGGGGTCCTTTGTCCTAGTAGGTTCTAAGGGTGGGGTACATACAATATCTCAAGAAAAATATTTTTCTGATATTCACACAGGAGAATGAGTGACTTTTATTTGCGGGGAGTTAAATGCCTGGGTTTCCAAAGTCTCATTTCCCTTTATCAAATCATAGAAGTGTATCTTGGTTTCAGTAAAGCTAAAATCAGAGCCAGTGTCCAGAAT
The DNA here is from genome assembly GCA_963924515.1 of Vespertilio murinus. NCBI lineage: Eukaryota > Metazoa > Chordata > Mammalia > Chiroptera > Vespertilionidae > Vespertilio > Vespertilio murinus. Next base: position 141,058,818 of record OZ004704.1, on the reverse strand, counting down.
TTCCTTCCCATGTTGGAGACAGGTCCAGTACATCATCAGGCTAGCTAAGGGCCATTAGACCATTGTGTGTGGGATCCACATGGCCGTGAGTCATATAGGCAAATACAGGAGACTGTGCCCCAAGCAACAAGAGTCCCAAAGGTCCCAAAAGCCCTAGAGGAACCAGAAGAGCGAACTCCTTTGTTCAGGGAATTGAATATCTCAAATTTCATGACCTTGCAGTAGCCATGCCCATTTTGGCCAACCATATCTCTGTGTGATTGACAGCAAGCACCTCCAATAGTTCCCCAACTTTACTGGGCATATGTCTATTGTTCCTTTGTCCAGTTCCTAGAGAGAGTTATAGCTTCTTGGTGAAGCTATCTAAATGACATGCCTAAATATCTGGCTTTCCATTTGGTGCCTTATTTATTTATTTATTTATTTATTTATTTATAAAATATATTTTATTGATTTTTCTTTTTATCTTTTTTTTAATATATATTTTATTGATATTTTACAGAGAGGAAGGGAGAGAGAGAGAGAGAGCTAGAAACGTCGATGAGAGAGAAACATCAACCAGCCGCCTCTTGCACACCCCCTACCGGGGATGTGCCCGCAACCAATGTACATGCCCTTGACCAGAATCGAACCTGGGACCTTTTAGTCCGCAGACCGACGCTCTACCACTGAGCCAAACCGGTTTCGGCTATTTTATTGATTTTTCACAGAGAGGAAGGGAGAGGGTTAGAGAGCTAGAAACATCTATGAGAGAGAAACATCGACCAGCTGCCTTCTGCACATCCCCTACTGAGGATGTGCCCGCAACCAATGTACATGCCCTTAACTGGAATCGAACCTGGGACCTTTCACTCCGCAGACCAATGCTCTATCCACTGAGCCAAACCAGTTTCGGCTGGTACCTTTTTTATTATTATTGATAACTAAGTTAAGTACAATGGTATTAGTGTTAAGCATATTCTTAGAAACTTATTTTTCTCCCTCAATAAAATGAGTAAGTGGAAATGAAACATCTAGTTACAGGCTAAACCAAGTATTGAATGATTACCAATCCCACTCTCAACAATGAAAAATTCACTAACTCTTTGTTAATACACATTTGTTTATTTATACTAATAATAAAATAGAAAAATATCAAAATTAGCCTTTTTTCATAATTTTTGACAATGTAAAAAAAAACGCCAATGAAATTGGAACATTTGGCCACAACTTATTATATACTTTTATCAAATTCTGGTACCTATAGAATACTTGGCAAAAAGTTATAATAGAGAATTCTGCTTAAAATAAGTCTGACTTTCTAGTGGTAATATGCAAAAATTACAAATAAATTTAAATTCCTTTACCTATAGCATGAAACAAGCAAACCTTTAGGGCTGGCAGTTCTCCATTATCATTTTATTTGGTAAAGGGGTGGTTCTTTTTTTTTTTCTTCTTGTTGTTCAAACTGAGATTAGAGGGTAACTGAACCAGAAAAAGACAATTAGGTTGGAGCTACACTTGCTTTCTCAAGTACTCAGCATTATGAATGCAGACATAATGCTGTTTTTATTCACCGGGCACACACATAAATCAACTTTAATGTCAATAAAGTCAGTAATGATAGATTTCATCACTAAAATATAACTAAGCAATAATGACCAGGGAGAAAGTAAGTCGCTCACAGCAGCAGAAGCTATTTCTTTTTTGTCCTAGGTGAAGTCAAGGGTATCTGAAAAGACTGGCCTTTTCCCCTCTATTATTAACTGCAAATCATTCTTGTCATGTTAGAGAGCAGATTGTTTTTCTCAAGTGTTATATACACCATTATGTTTGGATCACATAACCTGACCTTATTCCAGGGAACTTAAACTCCATTTCCAATTAGCAAGAATGCTTAGAGTGGAGATGAAGTCTCTCTGCCTATTAAGCTTTTCTTATCATAACAACTTGAGCAGAAATTTATATTCTCTGTTCCCCCTGTGCTGATGGTACCTTGTTTCCCAGCATTCCAATTTAGTGTCATCAATGTGTTTTTCCTACCTGCCAAAAACCACAACAAAAAGGCCAATTTTGATGTTTTTCCATTTCTATTCTGAATATGTTGAAAATTTGGTAATATAACAGTAGGGGAATGACAAAATGGAGTAAAGGGTTTGTTTATGCAATTTCAAAAACACACACATACACAAAACCCTTTACTGCACAAACTATATCTGGGACTTAACTAAAACTACTACTTGAGGAAAGATGCTATAAATTGTGCAATTCACTCAAATTATGTCTTAAAACAGCATTCTGATGTCCTGTGTGCAAAGTGTTTTACGCTTGGTTCTTAGCATTCTGTGGCCATGTGGATGTTTTTGGCTGACATTCAACCAATGTGTGAGTAGATATTGTACTTAGTTCAGTAGTCTACCTACCTTTGCATATGCCTATCCTTTGGAAAGCTCTCAGTAACAGCGAGTGTTTCTCCCAACTTCATCCTTGCTTGCCATTATAATTCTGCCTACTGAGAAAGTAAAGCATTCCCATGCTCACATTATAAATGATCTTTAATTTGAAAGAAATAATGTTTTTCCCCCCAAATATTCTAATCTCAAATGAGGATGAACAGACTATCTTTCCTGCATGACGGCTTTAAACTATCTGATTTTACCTTGAGGCCATTTTGTACTCCACTAGAACAGGGTTAAAGCAAAATAGATGAAAAGTTTACTGAAAATGTTTTCATTAAAATAGCTTAAGTTTGCAAATGTAGTTTATTCCCTTAAGCCCAAATATGGCTCGTGGATTTTTTTTTTCATTTTTTAAAATCTTGATTTGTTTCTTAAACTATGAAGAAATTATAAGAGAATGATTTTCCATAAGACTGAAAATTAGCCCACTAGGAGGTCACAGGTTTGATTACTGGTCAGGGCACCTGCCCAGGTTTGGGGCTCAATACCAGTAGAGGCATGTAGGAAGCAACCAATCTGTTTCTCTCTCCCTCTCCCTTTCCCTTCCTCTCTCTCAAATCAATAAAAACATTATTTTTAAAGTCAGGATGAGAATCAGTCTACTACTTACAAAAATTAAACACTGAAAATTATTATTATGTGTTTGAATATATTACCAAATAGTATTGTAGGGGTCTACATATGAGAGAATATGCTACTATAGCAAAAACTCCTTTCTTAGACCACTTTATGTATTACCTTGTAGTGTATTTTATTACATATACTCAATTCAACTTCATATGTTATTTTAATGCAGGTAAAAGGATTGCCTAAAGTGTAATATGTTTGTGATACTTCATTTTATAGCTTACTATTTAAGCTATTGTGGTAAAAATTAGAATTCAAACATTATTCCAAAGATGTATAGGTAGCTCTACATTACAGAGATCATAATTATATTTTTCCAATAGCAAATAAATTACTAAACCCCTATTTTTTTCAGATTACATTGCTTTAATATTTTTTGTTGACACTTGGGAATAATCAATACACAGATTACCTTATAATAGATATAAAAGGTCAATAAAGTTAGATGATAAAATTAGTTTTATTATTATTATTTTCTACATAATGCATGTGGAACAATGCCATATTCTCTACAAAATAGAGTTTAAAGAATTACTCCCAGCTTTTAGTTTGTAGTATAATGGAGTAAACTCCTAATAGAGAAACCTTCCAAAATATAAATAAAAACTCTAGAAAAAAATACAAATGAAACTTTATTATGTCTTAAGAGAGAAGGCTGGTAAATTTTGGAGGGAAGTCCAAATTTTGAAGAAGGGACTGAAAAATGGTGAGTTTCCCAAGTTTCAGCTTTTTCTTAAGGGCAGACATCAGTTGTGACATGGTGCAGATTCCTAAAACTCAAATAATACACCAGACATATTTTGTGCCTGAAAAACTACATAACAGAGACCAAGGCAACTGGAATAGCTAAAAAGGGAAGAGGAAGCAACTTGGAAAAAACAGAGGCAAGCAAATAGCCACAAACACTATATATAAATTCTTCCTAACTCTCTAGCTGCACTGCAGTTCATGAAGCATTGAAGCAGACTCAAATCGGCTTAACCTAAGACAGAAATGACAGAGCTGATCTTTGAACTGCTGCCAATCATAGGAAAGACAAAGGTTGCAAAGCAAATTGAAGAACATTAATTACCTACTAAAACTAAAACATCTACAGGTATTACAGGAACAGGAAGCCAGTTTCCACAAATAAATATTCAAAATATAAATAATACAATCCAAAAGTACTAAGCACACAAAGAACCAGAATAATATAACTAATTTTCAAGGCAGGCAGGCAGTGAAGGTCAGACCAAGATGGCCCAGACAAGCACTTTGAAAAAACTCTCAGAATTCTGCTCCATGACCAGACATATTTAATTGCTTGCATTAGAAGAGAACACAACTTGTTTGAAAGACTTATAATTACTTTTAGGAGGAAGAAGAAACATCAAAGCAAACCCAATGCTACTAGGAGGAGAAACATAGTAAAGATCAGAGCAGAAATACATGCCATAGAAAACAAATAATGCATAGAACTGGTAAAGCCTGCTTTTAGACAACATCAACAAAATAAAGGAGGATGACAACAAAAAGCAAGGAAGGGGCCAAACAAAAAACAAATAATAAAATGTTAAAAAGAAATTTATCCAGGATCACAATTACATTAAATGTTAAAGAATTCAATTATTTTTCATGTCTGTGTTAAAAATTGCTTTTATTGAGATGTAATTGATATGTAACATTATATTAGTTTCAGGTGTATAATATAATGTTTCAAAATCCTATATAATAAAGAGGTAATACATAATATGGCTGTCCCCATGGGGTCAAAGATGGCCGTCCCCATAAGGACACAAGATGGCCACCACAAGACTGACTGGGCCAGCAGGGGAGGATAGTTGGGAGTGACCATACCTGTAAGGACGGGCAGTTGGGTCAACCAGATTGGCAAGGGAGTACAGTTAGGGGTGACAAGGCCAGCAGGGGAGGGCAGTTAGGGGCAATCAGGCCAGCACAGGAGTAGTTAGGTTTCAATTAGGCTGGCAGGGGAGTAATTAGGGGGTGATCAGGCTGGCAGGCAGAAGCGGTTGGGGGCTATTAGGCAGGCAGGTGAGCAGTTGAGAGCCAGCAGTTCTGGATTGTGTGAGGGATGTCCAACTGCCCATTTAGGGACGGGGCCTAACCATGCAGTCGGACATCCCTCAAGGGGTCCCAGATTGGACAGGGTGCAGGCTGTACTGAGGGACACACACCTCCCATGCACAAATTTCATTCACCAGGCCTCTAGTTTGTATACTTTCTGAAATGATGACCATGATAACTGTAGTTAGCATCTATCACCATAAATAGTATGAAAGATGTTTTCTTCTGATAACTTTTAAGATCTACTCTCAGCAACTTTCAACTGTCAGAGTACTGTTAACTACAGTCACTCTGCTCTACATTATATTCCCATATTTTTTTTTTATTTTATAAGTGGAAGTTTGTACTTTTTGATCACCTTCATCTATTTCACTTCTTTTCCAACCCCCCCCAACCCTCTTCTGGCAACCACTAATCTGTTCTCTTAATCTATGAGCTTGTTGTTGTTTTATATTCCACATATAAATGAGGTAACAAAGTGAGATTTCTCTGTCTGACTTATTTCACTTAGTGAAACGACCACAAGGTCCATCCATATGACAAGTTTTCATTCTTTTTTATGGCTAAATAATATTTGATTGTGTAAACATACTACATTTATTTGTTCATTTATTACCCATTGATGGACACTGGGGATGTTTTCTTGACTTAGATATCCTACCCAATAAAGAGGGGATATGCTAATTGACCATAATGCCCTCACAAAAAATGGTGGTACACGCAGCCAATAAAGAGGTAATATGCTAATTGACTGCCTCACCCTTGGAGATGGCAGTGCCCACAGCCACAAGATGGCAGTGTCCAGTCCCCTCAGCCCCGCTGGGGCAGCATGCATGCAGCACGGCTGGGCCCACCCCCAGGCAGGTCTGGCCACTCCACATGCCTGCCTCCAGAGTCCTCCAGTCCCCTCAGCCCTCCAACTACCCGGGGCCTGCCCAAGGTGCAGGAAAGCCTCAGATATCAGCTTCCCAGCAGCCCAGGGCCAGCCTGAGGTGCAGACAAGCCTCAGATGGCAGCTGCCCAGCCACCCACACCACCTGAGGCACAGGTAACCAGGCCTCGCCGAGGTTTGCGCTGCAGGCAGTGTCAGCAGCAAAGGTGTGATGGGGGCATCACTTTCCCCTGTTCATCAGGTCACCTGCTGCCCCTGAGGGCTTCTGGACTGTGAGAGGGGGCAGTCCATGCTAAGGGACCCCCCCACCTCTAGTTATAAATAATGCTGTTGTCAACAGAGTGTCCCAAAGAATGTCTACACACTTTGTGTGATTATAGAGTTAGTATTTATTAACAAACAGTTCATTTTTGAAACTTAAAAGTATCTACAGAAATTAGTAATATTTTTTGACAACTTCTGTTTTCAAACCGATGTCCAGGCACTGCTGATAACCTGAAACAATGGAATAAAAAACGTCAAGAATCATTTTGTTTGGTATTTGTGTGACCTCAACTCATTAACTATTGCTGATTTTGTACTATAGAATTTATCTTTTATGTATTTCCATAAAAAATGTCGTGGCACTTTACAGTAAATTTCTTTGTTCAAAGCTTTTAGTCTGGCTTCACCCATTATTTCAAATCAGTTACATCTGAAAAGGAGTGAAAATTAAGTGAATTATCAGCTGTTAAATCATGTATACATTTTTGGGGGTACACCCTCTATATTTCTTGAGTTAGAGTTTTAATTTTCTTCAACTAAATACCCAGAAGTGCAATTACTGATTTATATGGTAATTCCCTTATAACAGGTTTTTTTTTTAGTAGAGTCTTTATAGTTTTCAATATATCATATCATGTCATCTGCAATTAGTGACAATTTTACTTCTTCCTTTATGATTTTGAATGGTAGAAATGGGCCTGTCATAAATGACCTTAATTAGTTGTAGTAATTTCTACTATACCTCATTCATTAAGAGAAAGGCTGTTTAATTTTGAAAAATTCTTTTTCTGTGATTATTGAGATGATCATATTATTTTTTTCTTCATTTTGTTAAAATGGTGTATCACATTGACTGATTTGTGGATATTGAACCATATTTGTGCCCCTGGAATAAATTTTTATCCCTCTCAATCATGGTGTATGATACTTTTAAGGTAATGTTGAATTTGGTTAACTATTATTTATTAAGAACTTTTCATCTGTGTACAATAGGGATATTTGCTTATAATTTTCTTTTTTCATGCGTGACATTCTTGTCTAGTTTTGGTATCAAGGTAATGCTGGTGTAATAAAATGAGATTGAATATGTTGCTTCAATTTTGTTTTTAAAGTTTAAGAAGGATTGGTATTATTTTTTTAAATGTATGTTAAAATTTATTAGTGAAGCCATCCAGTCCTGAACTTTCATTAGTTGCACGTTTTCAATTACTGATTCAATGCCGAACTAGTAAACAGTTTGTCCAGATATGTATTTCTTCATTCTTCAGTCTTAGTAGGTTCCTAAGAATTTATCTACTTTATTTATATTCTCCATTTAGTTGGGCCATAATTATTTATAGTCTCTGTATTTCTGTGCTATCAGTTGTAGCATATCTTTCATTTCTGATTTTATTTATTTGAGTCCTCTTTTTCTCTTTTATTTTTAAAGAGGATAAAGGGAGTTTAGCTAAATGTTAGAAAGGTTTTCTCATATGTTGATCTTTTCAAAGAACCAGCTTTAGTTTCTTTGATTTATTCTCTATTGTCTTTTTGGTCTATTATTTATTTTTACTATGATTTTTGTTATTTCCTTCCTTCTATGAATTTTGAACTTCATTTGTTCCTCTTTTTCTAGTTCACTGAAGTGTAAAGTTAGATTGTTTATTTGAGTTTGTTCTTGTTTCTTGAGGTAGGGATTTTATTGCTATGAATTTCCCTCTGAGAACTGCTTTTGCTGCATCTAGTAAGTTTTAGCAATGTTGTATTTTCATTTCCTTAAGGCATTTTTTATTACTATTTTTATTTCTTCTTTGATCCATTGTAAGATGTTTAATCTCCACATATATGTGGATTTTCCACTTTTCTTCTTGTTTTTGAGTTCTAGTTTCATACTATTTGGTCAGAAAATATGCTTTATATTATTTAAATTTTCTTAAATTTATTGACTTGTACTGTAGGATAACATATGATCTATCCTGGAAAATATTCCATATGTGGTTAGATTGAATGTTCTGTGTATATCTAAGTCTAACTAGTCGAATGTACCATCTAAGATCAATATTTTCTTATTGATTTTCTGTCAGGGTGATCTATCCATTGCTAAACTTGGGATATTAAATTTCCCTAGTATTATTATATTGATCTTTATACATACTTTGCAATAAATTCAAGATTTTGTAATATCAATGTATCATGAATTATTCAACCATTTATTCTTCTGACCTTATTTTTCTTAAATATTATGAAAAATGATACAATGGGAGCTGTGGGTTTATTTGTATCTCCTTCTTTAGAATATTTTCCATTACCTTGTTCTAAGTGTTCTCTTTGTAATTGAACACAATTGCATTATACTTTTTATGCAATGTAACTTTTTCTATATGTTAGTAAGAAAATCCAAACCTTTTATATGTGATATCATGACAGACATTAGACTTATTTCTATCATTGTGCTCTATGTTTAAAAAATATTAATATTTTACTGTTTTCTTTTTTTAATATAATGGTTTCATCAAAATTTAATTGTCCAGTTTCTTCTTATTTCTGGATATCTCTTATTCTATTACTAGAGACTCGGTGCCTGGAATGTACACAATCAGTGGGGGGGGGTCTCTCATCCTGGCCTGTGTCCTCTCACAATCTGGGAGCCCTTGGGGGATGTCTGACTGATAGCTTAGGCCCACTCCCTGCAGGGAGTGGATCTAAGTGACAGCTGGACATCCTTAGTGCTGGCACAGAGGTGAGAGAGGCTCCCTCTGCTGTCACTGTGCTTGTTAGCTATTAGCCTGGCTTCTGGATGAATGGAGCTCCCCCTGTAAAAGCACACTCACCACCAGTGGGCAGCTCCTCCATCTGCCTCCTGATGGTCAGTGTGTGTCATAGCGACTGGTCATTCCACTATTGGACTGAAACTGGCTCTCTGACATCCACTGAGGAGTCCTGGATTGCAAGAGGGCACAGGCCAGGCCCACGGACCCCACTCGTGCATGATCAGGGCCAGAGAGGGATATAGGAGTTTGGCCAGCTGAGGAGAGACCACAGGAGGGATCCAGGGGATGTCTGGCCTGTCTTCCTCAGTCCCAATAGGCTGGACCCCAGCAGCAAGCTAACCTACTGGTCAGATCATCTGACCCCTGGCTGTCAGTGCACATCATAGCAAGTAGTTGAGTGGCCTTAGCATATCATTAGCATATTACACTTTGATTGGTAAAATGGCCAACTGGATGACCAGACACTTAGAATATTAGGCTTTTATTATATAGGATTGTTTTATTTGCCTTCTCTCATATTGCCCTCATTAATAAAATATAAATTCTTATATCATAATACAAAAAATACTATTTCTCCTACTACTTCTTGACTAATACTAATTCCCATTCACAAGGAGAAATTGAAATATCTATTAAGTTTTCCCTTGGCCTCTTAGGATCCAGAGAATGTAATGGCCTTCAGTAGAGTCTGTGTCACAGATCCAAAGATCTCTGTCTAACCTGTTTCCAATATCTTCAGCTTTCTCACCTTAGTCTGTCCTCTCTGATACTTTTCTCTAGTTTTTGACCCAGTGCCTTGAAGAGAAAGGCCAATACAAGTGCTCTAAGCTGGCCTTAACATCTAACATCTCACTTTCTCAGTCTTGACAAGTCTGAGAATCTATTTGGAAGTGGATAGGAAAAATTAATATTTATTTCTCCTCTTTCCCATAATTCACACATACACATACACATACATACACAGGGTGTTCCCCCAAAAGCTATATATACTTTAACAGCTGATAGCTCAATTTTGAAAATAAAATGTATTTTAATAAACACTGCCTTTATAATTATTCAAAGTGTGTATATATATTTTGGGGGATGCCCTATATATAGTAATTTGACAAATATATAAATGCATTTAGTGATTTGAATAAAATAGCTATTAATTGAAAGGAAATTGAATAGTATTATTTCATAAACTGATAAAATTAAAATTTCCATGTATAGATATTTAAGATGATGTTACTCTATGGAATTTTTTAATGACAATAGGTATAACCCCTTTTATCATCATTATCCTACATATCAATCTTTATGTGTATAATGCTACACATTGAGATATATCCAAATCAATCCGAATTCTTGTCTCTAAATTAACTAAGAGCTTACTTTGTAAAATAAAATGTACATTTACATTGGTGGCCTAGGACAATTCTTAAAACATAAATTTTGTAACTAGGTATAATGTTCAGTTCATCTGAAGTATTAAAAGATCAGTGTAAAGTGAAGTTAAAATTTCCCATGAAACCAAAGTATCATTGGAGAATGTAGCCAATGTCTTTGTATTTAAATAAAAAGAGGTTGATTTTCCTGTTGCTTGAAATTGGTAATCTATACACCCTATCTCTGTATTTGGAGACAATATATTTTAATTCTGTGAATTTAAAATTCCAAAAATTTAAATTTGGATATATTTTTAAATTTCTTTATTGATAAAGTATCACATATTTGTCCTCATCTCCCCATTCCCATCCCAAACCCCTCCCCATGCATGACCCCACCCCCCTGCTGTCCCTGACCACTGGTTAGACTCATATGCATACCCTCATGTCCTTTGGTTGATCTCTCTCCATTATCCCCACCCTCCCCTACCTTCCCTCTGAGGTCCAACAGTCTGATCAATGCTTCCCTGTCTCTGGATCTGTTCTTGTTTATCAGTCTATGTTGTTCATCATTTCCCCTAGATGAGTCACCTCATGTAATACTAGAAATACACTTATAAGAACAGAAAATGAAACAAGCAATAAGGGTTATTCTGAGAGGCAAATGAATTATTCTAAATTTGGATATATTTTTAATATGCTTTTATTTATTTCAAACAGGAAAGGAGATGGAGAAATAGAAACATCAAGCATGAGAAATAATCACTGATTGGCTGCCTCCTGCCTGCCCCCTACTGGGGATGACCCTCAACAAGAGCATGTGCCCTGACTTTCAATCTAACCATGACTCCTAGTTAGGTCGCCACACTGGCTAGGCAATCTCTGAGATATTTGTTACATCATCCATTTAATTTTGCTAACATGGCAATGTAAAAAGCAGATAATAAAATTAGATTTGCTGTTTTCTTTAATGTATTTGCAATGTACATGACAGGTATAAAGGTAAAATAATCAGTAATTAACTCCTTTCTTTTAGTTCTAGAGAGATATAGAAATCTACCCTTTATTTTATGTGTGAGTTACTTCATGTTTAAAAGTTAATTCATGCTTATAATTTCTAGAAAGACAAAAGTTAACATGACAACATTTAGAATATACCAAAGAATATTTTTTCTTGAAATTATGTTATATTCAATAATAGCTATAACTTAATAAAAAGTCATTTTAAGTAATATTTCTTACAAAAATATATTTATATTTTAAATTGCATTTTCATGTTTTATTATTTATTGAGAAACTGATGAGGAATTATGAAGCAAAGCATAACATTTTTCTTCTGCTGTTAGGGTAAAGCCAGTCTGATTCAGAGGACAGACACAAAAATGCCAGGTACAGGACAATTAACTCTCCTTAGTAGATTCAATGATGCCTCCACAGAGAGGACTTTCCATTTGGTATTTAATGATACATATGAATTTTCCAGAAAGAATTTAGGAAAGATAATTAAATCAATTAAAGAAGAGTAAAGCACATGTGTAGTCATAAAGGAAAGAGTGTTCACAATGTTTTAGAATTGAGAAGTTTAGTGTGATTGTAGCATATTGCGCCAAGGATATGTAGTGAAGGCTACACCTTCTGTATAGCTAAACAGATAGGTGACTTGATGATGAGAATTTTTTACATACCTGTGATGAGGAAACATTCTCTTCAAGTTTCACCCACATTAAATGTTTAATAAAATGAAATATATTTTAAAACAACATAGCCCAATGTAAAATCAAAGAGACAGGACCTGCCAAAAATCAGAGGAGAAATAGGATTAGGAAGACTAAAAGTGAGATAAGTGAACCTGTAAGGTTATAGTGCTGGTGAAACTTCTGTAAGGTTATAGTACGGGAATAACTTCAGGAGTGAAGAGCTAATATTTTAAAGGCAAAAGAGAATTTTCCTTTATCAGCTGTACAAGGCACAATTAAAATTCTCATGCTGGCTTACAACTAGGAGGCATTTTTCAGTTATTCAGAACAAATAAATTAGTTTAAAGCTACTTCAGAAATGGAGTAATATAGGGAATCCTGGCAGTAGCAAATAAAAACAATCATACAGGGTGCCACTAGAACACAGAAACCACACTACTTTAATTAAAAAATTACCATTCTGAAGATGAGTTCACAGTAAAAAATTACAAAACACGTAATTATTATTATTAAGAAGAAATAATTTAGGGTAAAAAAAAGCAAAATTCTCACAAAGACACACTGTAAGGAAACTGAAGAAAACCAATGAAAATGAGAACAATTAAAAAGTAATCAGAACTTACCTATAAAATGATAATTAGACTGAACTGCATTGCTCATTAGCACAAGTAGGATTCAGAGGGTAATTATATAACATTTTCAAAGTTAAAAACCATTTCAGGTTCTGGTAATAAAAGAATAGGTTATATTAGACTAAACCTCTCTCTGGTAACAACTCTAAACTCTTGACAAAATACTTTAAAACTCAACAGCTTGAAGGCATTGCAGAGCAACTAAATACTGGCAGATATTGGAGTTGGTTTGACCTTTGAAGGAACAAACAAAACAAGGTGAGAGCTATATTTATATAGTTCAGAGGGCACTCCTCAGTTCACAAAATTCCAGTCTTTCTGGCCTGAGGCAATAGAGTGGAGAATTTGGAACTACCAGAGGGCAGAAATTGAGGAGGGAATGCTCAGAAATGAAGAAGTTCAGGAAATAAAGGTCCAAACCTGACTTTGAGGATATAAACTATCCTCAAATTCTTGACTATCTTTTGAAATATGAATGCACAGGGGCCTGCAAGTGCACAAGGAAAACAACTGAAAATATGAACAGCTGAAAAGCTAAGCAGAAAGTTTAGCTTCAACTTTGTCATAAACAAAGGCAATAGTAATTCCACATTATTGTTCAGAGTTGGACTTACACAGGTTGTTTCTTAAAAACAGATAATTTATTCTCAAACAGTTTGTGTCAACCAGGAAACAACCTCTCAATGGGGTTGAATATAAATATATATATATATATATATATATATATATATATATATATATATATATAATATGCAAAGTATCCCTTGGGAGTTTGACCAACTGGGAGTTCCATCGCTCACTAGGACGTGCGCTGAGCACCAGGGGGTGGTGCAGAATGAAGGGAGGCCCCAGCCAGTGGCTGGCAGCCAGGGAAGGGAGGCCCTAGCTGTCAGCCAGCAGCCACTAGGGACCCTACCCGTGCCTGAATTTTATGCACTGGGCCTCTAGTGAAAGCATAAAATGCTTATAGCATTTCAGTCAAATCTCCAACAATAAGCAAATATATAAACTTGCAATACTGTAGCATACATAGCATCCCAAACTCTAGCACAAGTTTTTATCTAGTCAATAAATGTATTTTTCTGCCAATAGGCCCTAACACCCTCTGTTTTTGTCTCCCCCCTCCACAAATTAATATTTCTACCTTCCCTTCAAACTTCTGTACAAAATTCTACAACATGGAAATCTTTCAGCAAAACCTTTTATCAGTCTCATATAAAACCTCATGATGGAATCTTTTCAATTTCTCTGGAAGAATGTACAGCTATATAATTTTGATATTAAATATAATTATAGTTTTCTTTCATATTTCTATTGCTATATTTATGTTTTCATACTAGTAAGCAAACATATATTAGTAATTAATGCCTAGGAAAGATTTAATTTATCACAATATACTGTGTTTCCCCGAAAACAAGACATCCTCTGAAAATAAGACCTACTTCATGGAAACATAAGACATCCCCTGAAAATAAGACCTAGCGCATCTTTGGGAGCAAAAATTAATATAAGACACTGTCTTATTTTCAGGGAAACAGGGCAGAAACGACATTCTATTGGGCTCTTCAAATATGTTAGTGTTTATTGTCATAAGAACTGCAAATCTAAAAGAAAAGCAACTACCACATATATTATTGCTACATGTTTTTTATTTGCTGGATTTTATTTATATTTATTTTATTCATTGTGGTACAATTAACATACATTTTATGATTTTCAGGTGTATAATGCAATAATTTGATATTTATGCAAAGTCTATTTAACATCCATCATCATATATTTTTACCTGTGATGAAAACTTTTAAGAGTTAATCTCTTAACATCTTTCAAATATGCAATAGAATATTATTAACTACTAGAGGCCCAGTGCACGAAAGCCGTGCATGGTGAGGCAGGATCCCTCCTCCTGGCTTGTGCCCTTTTGCAATTGGGACGCCTCAGGGGATATCTGACTGCTGGTTAGAGGTTAGGAAAAAACAAAACAAAACAAAAAAACAACCTTGTGAATGAAAAGCAAAACAAAACAAAGGCCACTCCAGCGAGGGTGGGTTCTGAGGGCCTGGGGTTAACTTTCTGTGTGAAGATTCGCCAGGCCAGGGAACATGGGAGGAAGGGGTGAGTGTGTGTGTGTGTGTGTGTGTGTGTGTGTGTGTGTGTGTGTGTGTGTCAGAAAGAGAAAAAGAGAGAGACCCCCAAAGACTCTAGAATCTTTTGTTTTAAAGCACAAAACTTTGCTTTTCCCACATTTATCACATGTCTAAACACAAACCATCATGTACTTCAAGCAACATGTATTAGAGAAGGAGAATGCAGCCTTAAAGCACAGGATGAGGGTGTCAGAAGTGAGTAACTCATCTCATCCCTCCAGCTGAAGCTCCTTGAGGGCCTGCCTCTTTGTGAATCCACATTTATCTCTTTGTGCATGGGAGGTTAGGGAGAGCAGCATAATCCTGGAGGGGAAGGTCACGGGGACTGCAACCTTAGTAATCACCCCAAGTTTCATTTCCTCACCCTCCTGTTCGCTTTCCACCCCACCACTGATCCAGTTAATCCAGGTGGCTGGATGCCTCCAAGTGGAGAGCATGCTGGGGGTCAAATGGTCCAGCTATGATGCTTCTGCATCCATGTCCCACCCCTGCCATCTTCCCACCTGCAGGCAGTTGTTCAGATTTTTCTGCCCCGCCATGTACCAGACTCATTCCGACTAGGTGCTGGGAGAGATTGGGTGGCTCCATGACTAGCACCTTTGAATTGCATGCTGCTAGGGGGGAAAGAAAAGCCTCCCCAGAAAGAGGTTTTTCAAAGTCTTCAGGGATGGGGAAGTTGGCCATTTGGGGAGCTCCTTCCTCTAGCTGTAGGCAGCCAGCCCCGCCCCCTGCCCACACCCGCCTTGGCCTGGTGCTGCCTGTGTTCACTAGCAGCCCTGGTTTCCCATTCTCTATCAGGCTATAAGCACCTGCTGGCTGTGGGGAGGGACTGGGAGGATGGCTGTCAGGCCCCAATTAGGTGATTGGGGTGGTCAATGTGCATCATAGTGACTGGTCATTCTGGTCGTTCGGTTCTTCCACCCTAATGGTCACTTAGGCTTTTATGTATATAAACTAGTGGTCCAGTACATGAAATTCATTCATTGGGGGGTAGGGTGTCCCTCAGCCCAGCCTGCACTCTCTCCACTCTGGGACTTCTTGGGGCATGTCCAACTGCCAGTTTAGGCTCAGACCCACAGGAATTGGGCCTAAACTGGCAGTTGGACATCCCTCTCATAATCTGGGACCACTGGCTCCTAATCACTCACCTGCCTGCCTGCCTGATTGCCCCTAACCACTTTGCTTGCCAGCCTGCTTGCACCCAACTGCTCCTCCCTGCTGGCCTGCTTGCCCCCAACTGACTTGCCTGCCAGCCTGGTTACCTCA
This sequence comes from Vespertilio murinus, assembly GCA_963924515.1. Classification (NCBI taxonomy): domain Eukaryota; kingdom Metazoa; phylum Chordata; class Mammalia; order Chiroptera; family Vespertilionidae; genus Vespertilio; species Vespertilio murinus. The sequence continues at coordinate 141,042,674 of OZ004704.1, read as the reverse complement.
CACAGCCTGTGCTGTTCAGTCATTTGGTCACCCCTCACCTCCCTGCCAGCCTGGTTTCCCCATGCAGCCTGCTGTTGTCGTTTGGTTATCCCCCACTAAGCACCACGCTGGCCTTGTCACTCCACACAGCTTGCTGTTCAGTCATTTCTGTTACTGTGATGGTATCCTGGACAATTTGCATATTCCTCTATTATTAGTATAGATTATAGACTTCATTTGTGTCTGGTGCTTTTTCATGGTTTCTCTCTTTGGGTAAGTTCTGAGTTCACCTAATCTTCTGTCGAGTTCACTGAGTAACTTTACTACCAGTGTTTTGAACTTTGTATCTGGTAGATTGCTTGTCTCCAGTTCATTCAGCTTTTATTTCTGGAATTTGTCCTGTTCTTTCATGTGAACATGTTTCTTTTGTCTCCTCATTTTGATTGACCGCCTATATTTGTTTCTATATATACAAATGCCCTTATGCTGTAGGTGTCATGTGAGGCTTAGTGGCACAGTTTCCCTGGTAACTTGAACTGGGTGTTACAGGGGTATCTGTTGTGGGGGTTGTATATGCCCTCTAGTTGCAGTGGAGCCCTATTCTTTGGCACCTTAGTGAGTGGGGTTGATTCTCAGGCTGACTGGCTATGAGGATTAGCCATGATGACAGTGTATGGGCTATTGTGTAAGAGATGACCCCATGAAGTATGCTTTGCTCTGGTGGGATTCTGGTACATGTAGAGACTACCTTCCAGGTGTGTTATTTGTGCAGCTAATTGCATGATATTCTGATGTAGTCTGAAGCACCCACCAGTTATGCTGGGTCTGGGCCCTCTTACGAGGGCTCCAGTGCAGATGAATGTCAGCTGCTACTTGTACTTGCAATGGGCTCCCTGATAGGACCTACAATGAGATGTTGGTTAGTAGCTGCCTGCACTGGACTTGGAAAGATCTAGGTAGGCTATGCTTTGAACTGAGACTGGCTGCCACTAATTCTGAGCGTTGGTCCACTTAGCAAGAGGTACAGAACCCAATGAGCCTATCTATTGCTTGTTTGGGGTTTGTGAGCCTCTGAGAGATTTTAGGAAAGTCTTCAGGATGATGGCTACACATAGTGATTGTGTGGAACAGCCGCTGAAAGAAGTTTATGCAGGGCATGTGAGTTGCATGGGGAGGGTTGTGGTTGGGCAGTCACCAGAGTGGGGTGAGTGATGTTAGCCAGGTTAATGGAGACTTACATTCGGTGGCCACATTTGCCTGTGTGGGGGAGGCCTCAGCCTGGGATCAATGGCACCTGACAGCACTTCAGCCTGGAGGAGAGATACCCCTCCACTCCTGGCCCTGAATCTGGACAATTTAGTTTTTCCTTATATGTTTCTGGTGCTTTTTGAGCTGCTATGGCAGGACTGGAGCTTGGGGAGAGCGTTCATGATCAAGTAAGTCTGTGCTTGGGCTATGTAACAGGACACCTGAGTCTGTAGCAGCCCTTCCTCTCATTCAGACGAAACCCACCTTGATTTTCACAGCCAGATATTGTGTGGACTCTTCCAGGACAGCTTCTCCCAAATACCTCCAAGTCCAACAGCAAACAACCACAGATTACTTCCCACTTACTACCCAGTGGCCCCAAGCCAGACACAAATGGCAACTGACATTGACCTGTAATGGATCTCTTCCCAAGAGTCAGTTCACCTGGTGGCTAGCTTCAGACTATACAAGAGCACCATATTGGCAGACTCAGCTGATATTAAAGCTCGGCTAACATGACTCATGGTCCTTGGAGTCAGCTCCAGCATAGCAGCTGGTCTGCTATAGTCACACCAGTCTTCACAGTGAGTCATCTTAAAGCTAAATCCTATCCACTTATGCGCCAACAGCAATCAAAGCTCAATTACAAAACAACACGCTCAAGTGATGCCCACTCAAGTGACCAAGGAGACTGCACCTCTGGGTCTCATAAAATACCTACTACAGAAGGCTACTCTGTGAAGATATGGATGTAGCAGATCTACCTAATACATAGAAATAAACACAAGTAGTCAGCCAAAATAAGGATATAGAGAAACATGCCCCAAATGAAAGAACAGAATAAATTAAAAATTTAAAAAATAAATGAAATGGAGACAAGCAATCTACCAGCTATAGAGTTCAAAACACTGGTTATAAGGATGCTCAATGAACTTAAGAAAAGAAATAGATGAGTTCAGTGAGAACTTACACAAATAGATAAAAACCACAAAAAAGGAACATTCAGACATGAAGAACATAATAACTAAAATAGAGACTATATTAAAGGGAGTCAATAGCAGAATAGGTAAAGCAGACAACTGAATTACCGTTTTGGAATATAAGGTAGAACAAAACAGCTGATTAGAAAAACAAATGGAAAAAAAAGGGAATTTAAAAAATGAGGATTGTTTAGGGCACCTTTGATACAACATTAGGCATAACAGCATTTATATCATAGGGATACCAGAAGAGAGAAATTGAAAACCTATATGAAGAAATACTGATAGAAATATTCCCTTAGTTGGCAAAGGAAATAGACATACCAATCCAGAAACACAGAGAGGCTGATATGAAGACACATTATAAATCAAATGCCAATGGTTAAAGACAAAGAGAATATCTCAAAAGTACCAAGAGAAAATCAGTTATATACAAGGGAGCTCCCATCAGACTATCAGCTGATATTTTAGCAGAAACTTTGCAGGCCAGAAGAGAGTGACACAAAATATTGAAATTAATGATAAGCAAGGATCTACAACCAAGATTATTCTACCCAGCAATGCTATCATTTAGAATTGAAAGAAAGATAAATCATTTTCCAGAAAAGAAACAACTAATGTAGCTCACCACCACTAAACCAGTATTATAAGAAATGTTAAAGAGACATCTTTTTTTGTTAGAAAGGAAAATACAAAAATAAGAATAAGATAATATAGGAAGCAAAAAACTTCTCACTGACCAAGGAGAATACATAATAGAAGCAGTACAAATGTTAAAAGACAAATGTAGGAAGATCATGTACATTACAATAAATTAAGAGATACAAACACACAAAAGAAGTAAAACAGAATGACAAACATGGAAGGGGTGAGTAAAAATGATAGTGATTTTAGAATGTGTTTTAACTTAAGCATCCACTAACTTAAAGTAGACTGCTATAAACATAGTTTGATATAATTTGGAGCACATGGTAACCACAAACAAACAAAAAATATCTAAGAGATATAGAAAAAATAGAGAAAGTAACCCAAACACAACATTATTAAAGTATAAGAGAATGAGAAAGGAAAGAGAACTACAAAAATAGGGAATGCTAAAATGGCTATAACTATTTACCTACCACTAGTTACTTAAATATAAAATGGACTAGATACTCCAAACAAAAGGGTGGCTGAATGGATAAGAAGACCCATACATGTGTTGCTTACAACAAAACCACTTCATATTGAAAGACATGCACAGACTGAAAACAAATTTAAAAAATACATTTCATACAAATGGAATAAAAAAATTGGGGTTGTAACACTCATATCAGATAAAATAAACTTTAAAACAAGGGCTGTGACAAGAGACAAAGATGAGAATTTCATGATAAAGGTATCTATCAAACAGGAAAAAAAAGAATACTATTTTATTTCACTTACATGTGGAATCTAAACAAATACACAAAACAGAAACAGACTAAAATCAGAGAACAAAATGTTGGTTGCCAGATGAGAGGAGTGTGGGCGGCTGGATGAAAGTGGTAAAGGGATTAAGAAGTACAAATTAGTCACCTGGGTATAAAGTGAAGCATGGAGAACATAGTCAATAATATTGTAATAACTATGTATGTGCTGGGTGGGTACTAGACTTATCCAAGGGCTTACTTCATCTTACCTAATAATAGACAAATATGTAAATTGACTGTACCTTCACTATGCCCATAGCCAATCAGAGTGATTATGCAAATTAACCCTAAAAAAGATGGTGGTTAATTTGCATACATAGGCACCCAGTGCCTGTGTTCAAGGAACATCCTGGCACCCAGGTCACTGTGAAATAAGGCCTGGGCAGGAGCAGAGCTTAAGATCAATCACAGGAAGCTGGATCTCAGGGAGCTGGGGGTCTGCTCCTTCCCAAGAGGCTTTCAGCCTGAGCAGGGGCAGAGCCAGTGATCAGAGGGACCTGGAGGGCCCCTGCCCAGACCTAAAGCTTCAGCCAGAGGCTTTAGGCCTGGGCAGGGCCCAGCTCTCGATTGGTGTGAACTATAGAGGACCTTTTCTGACTGCACATTGGCTAAGCTTCTGGTATGCCACTGGTAATATTCTTAGTAACTTGGGTAATATGAATCCAAAAAGGTGATCTAGGGTTTTTCCACCACAATCCTGGAGAAAAAAACAACAAAGGTCCACTGCTGGAGGGCTAAGAAATATCATATCCTGCCCTCGCCAGTTTGGCTCAGTGGATAGAGCCTCAGCCTGCCTATCTCAGGGTCTGGATTCAATTCTGATCAAGGGCATGTAGATAGGTTGCAAGCTCCTCCCTGGCCAGGGCCCAGATCAGGGCTCATGCAGAAGGCAACCAATTAAAGTGTTCCTCTCACTTTGATGTTTCTCTCTGGCTTTCCCTTTCTCTTCCACATTCTCTAAAAGTCAATGGAAACATATCCTCAGGTGAGGATAAACACATAAAGAAATGCATATCTTATGAAAGACATATCTTGAAAATGCCTTAAAAAAAAGTTGTAATTTTTTCTTGGAGTCCGTGTTGATGAAAACACCTTGGTGACTGTGGTGACTGGCAGTGGCTGCAGCAATAGGGTGATTGGGCTGGTGCCTTCCCTTGATCAGCCCAGTTGCCTCCCACAAAGAGAGACCAGAGTACAGCTTAGTCATGCTCCCCATGGGTAGTGGACCTAGCCACCAATAGGACATCCCCTGAGGGCTCCCAGTGTGTGAGAGGAGGCAGGTTGGGCTGAGGGACCCCCCCACCCTTAGTGTACAAATTTCATGCACCGGGCCCCTAGTAAGTTATATAAATGTCTAACCACTATGTTGTATACTTGAAATGTTGAATGTCAACTGTAATTGAAAAAAAAGTAAAAAAAAAATGAAAGTAATGAAGTTTTTTACAATAATGGATGATTTCTCAAATAATAAGAAAATATACCTAAAGGATATAATAGTTATAGGCAAATTTGGTTTAATAATATTAAGAATATAATTATGCAAATAATCAGATTAAGAAAATAGTTAAGTATATAGCTACAGAATTTTAGAGCATATTATAAAAGACTCTACAGTAATAAATTAAGCATTTCGTTAAAATTCAATTATATGTGTATATATTGCCAAAATTGTCAAAATAAATTGTCAAAAAAACAAAAAATGGAAATAGAAAAAATAGTGATTTGATATGTATCTTTCAATATACTTGTCATCAGGTATAGTTTTAGTTTGTAAGGTTTTGTATAAACATAATAGTGTATAAAATTTCAGAGATGAGTATATTCATATATGCAAGTAACAGATAATTCCAAAATAAATAAACATTATATGCAGGCATATGTGCTGTATGAAATCCCAAATTAACTTGATAGAGAATCAAAGCCGAATTTCAAAGGTTTTTTTAAAATAGAACCACATAATTGGCAGACCTTTGAGATCATCCAGCTCAAACGCTACAATGCTGCAGAGACCAGCATGGCAATATCCCAGGCATGTTGGCACCCATTCTCTGGCTGCTTCCAATGACAGGTTGCTCACGATTAGCTCAGAACATAGTCTCTTACATAGTTGGGCAGTTAAATTTATAAGGAAATTTGTCCTTATTCTGAGATGAAGCCACAGGAGTATAATTGTTCCAGAATGTCAGTTCATTGCATTTATTTAGACATTTACTACTTGTTCTCTACAATATTTTCAGGTTTTAATACCTCAAAATGTCCTCGTTTAAAATAGCTTCAAAATATCGGTCACCCATCCCAGAACATATTTGTGAACCTACTTATGTTGTCTTAAATATAATGCCCGGAACTGAAAATGATACTCCACACAATGTATGATTAATGCACAAAGCAGTATAACAATCTCCCTTTTTATTCTGAACACTACATTTCTATTAATAAAACCTAATACTGCATTAGCTGTCTTTTGACAGCTATGTCACACTGTTGGCTCTCATGGAAATCGTGGTTATTCAAATGTCTAGCAAATTTACATATGGAAAGTAATTAAATCCAACTCCATTTTAAGCTTAAGAAAAATGAATAAGAATAAAGGGGTAATTTCTCAGAAAGGGTTCAGATAAACAACTGTGAGTAATCCTGATGATGTTATTTTAAAAAAGAAAAGGAGGGAAACTAACTTCAAAGATAATAGATAACTTTTCCCTGACATTATAGGACAAAATGGGTGCATGTAGAGTCCTGGATAAGGTACTTTTGATTAGTATTAACATGCTATATCGTTTTCATTCCTTTATTTTTAATCTATCAGAGTTTTAAATCAATTTTTGTTACTTTTTATAGAGAACCTACTTATATAACTTGAGAATATCTGTGTTTAATAGCTACATTTAGATCATTAATATTTACAGTGCTTATTACAAAAGGTTAATATATACCATCTATGTCTGTTTTTTATTTGTTGCATTTCTTTTTTATTTTTTTCTTACCCCATTTAATTAAGAGTTTAATATGATTGAACTATATCCGATCTCTTAGCATGCTATTTATGCTTGAATTTTTTGTTTCCCTTGAGTTTACAATATGCATTTTTAATTATTTAAGTCCACCTTCAAATACACTTTATAATTCCACATATGGCATATGGAATTTATGACAGAGTATCCCAATTCCACCCTCCTGTCCTTTGTGAAATTGCCATCATTCATTGCACTGTACTTATCTATATAACCCAATCCATTGCAACAACTATTGATTTACAGTTATATTTTAGATAAAATTCAAGAATAAAAATATTATATTTTTATCTTTATTCTCTGACACTATTCCTTTATTTAGATTTAAAAAATTCTGATTTATATAATTTTCCTTCTCACTGAAGTACTTCTTTCAATATTACATGCAGGGCAAGACTATAGTGATTAATTGCTCCAATATTTGTTTTTAAAGGAGTCTCTCTCTTCATTTTTGCAAGGTAATTTCCCTAGATACAGAATTTTAGGACTTTGCATTTTGTTTCATATTTTACTTTCAATACTTTCAATATATCATTGTACATTTTTCTTACTTGCAGATTTCTGAAGAGAAGTCTGATGTGATGGAATTCCTCTATGGTTAAATATTTTGCTTTGCCTTGATTACCCTCAAGATTTTCTCTTTGTTTATGGTCTCCTGCACACTAAATGTGTTATGTCTAGGTAGTGAGTGTGTATGTGAGTGTGTTTGTGTGTTTTGTATTTCTTCCAAGCTCTTTGCACATGTTGGAGTTGCAAGGAGAAGCCCACATGTTCTGTTGTCTCAGCTTCCAGTTGGAATGATGAAAATAGTAAATGCATGGCATCTGTATGTGCTACTATGTGCTAGGCACTGTTATAGATACATACACACTAGAGGCTCAATGCACGAAGGTACATGCAAGAATAGGCATTTCTTCCCCTGGCTGCTGACACCGCCTTTGCTCTCGCCCAGAGCCGCCTTTCCACCTTCGCTCTGACCAGAGCCACCTTCCTCCTCTCACCTTGCCATGTCAATTTGCATATTCCCTTTAATTGGTTGTGGGCACCACCATCTTTGTTGTGGAATTATGGTCAATTTGCATATTCTGTCTTTATTATATAAGATAGGTATGTGTAAATACATTCACTTAATCCTTATAATTCTACTAGAGGCTCAGTGCACAAATTTGTGCATGGGGTTGGAGGGAGGGACCATGGGAGGCTGGCCAATCAGGGGGGAGGATAGGAGGGACCGCAGGAGGTTGGCTGCCAGTCCAAGAAGGGAGCTGGCCTTTGTCCCCCCTCCCCCGGGGGGAAAGGGGCCACATCTGCCACTACCCACCCCTGAAGCCCCGGTGGGGTCAGGAAAGGAGGTGACAGTTGCTGGGCTAAACACAGAAGGAATGGACACAGATGCTGATGCCACCCCACCACAGCATAGTTCCCTGCCTCCCCCCTCCTCCTTCCCTAGCCACTGTGCTACCACCACAGCAGGGAGGTGATCCCCATGGAAGAGAGAGCAGGGCAGTAAGCAAACCTTTGTGTTGAGGCTGTCTTTCAGTAGATCACATTGAGGGAGCTTTTTTGCTACGTAGAAAACCTGGACCCAGAAGCAGGTTGTCTACAAATGGTAGAGCATCAGGGGCCAATGGGGGCCAGCCAGCCAGGGGTAGGGACCGCAGATGATTGGCCAACCTTAGGAGGTTGGCTGTGGAAGTGCACTGACCACCAGGGGGCCGCTCCTAGATTGAGGATCCACCCCCTGGTGGTCAGTGCGCATCATGCGATTGGTCGACTAGTCATTCTTGTCGTTTGGTTGTAACAGCTGCTAGAAACACAAAGGACAGAACCAATGGATGCACAGAGTTACCAGAAAACAAAAGATAAAATAGCTATAGTAAATCCTCTTACATCATAATCACCCTAAATGTAAATGTATATGTAAATGTAAATGTAAATGGTGTACTGAATCCACCAATAAAGAAGCACAGAGTATCAGATAGAGTATCAATAAAATGTATCAGATTGGATAAAAAACAAAACTCAACCATATGATTCCTTTAGAAGATTCAGATAGCTGCAAAGTCAAAGGTAGATTCAAGTGGAAGGTTGGGAAATGATTCTCCACACAAATAACATCCACTGGAAAACAGATGTAGCTATAATTTAATCAGACAAAATAGGTTTCAAGATAACAAAGGTAACAAGAGACAAAGATGAACATTTTATAACTAGAGGCCTGATGCACAAAATTCGTGCACAGGTAGGGTCCCTAGGCCTGGCTGGCGATCAGGGCCAACATGGGCCTTCTGGCTTCTGGCTGGGTCCATCCTTCCCCAGCTGCCGGCGGCCAGTGAGGGCCTTCCTCCCCCAATCTCTGGCTGCTGACTGGAGCCTTCCTTCATTCGATGACACCTCCTGTGGTCAGCACACATCATAGCTATTGATGGAACTCCTGTCCTCTCAAGAGGACAATTTGCATATTAGGCTTTTATATAGAAAGGGACATTGCATTAAGTGGACATACCACTTCTTAATATGAATGCACACATCAGGGAGCACCAAATATATAAAGCAACTACTAACAGAACTAAAAAGAGAAACAGACAAGAACACAATCATAATTGAGGACCTTAACATTACACTAGACAGTGCTAGACAGATCATCTAAACAGAAAATCAACAAAGAAGTATTGGCCTTCATTCAATTATGACCAAATGGATATCAAAGCCCTTCATTTCAGAACATCAGATTATACATTTTTCTCCAGTGCACATGGAACATTCTCAAGAATAGACTGTATGTCAGGCCATAATACTAGTCTCAACAAATTCAAGAAGATTGAAATTATACCAAGCATATCTATTGACCACGAGACTAAAATTAGGAAACAACTACAAAAAGAAAGTGAAGAAACCCACATATATGGGGTAGTATGCAGCACAAGCAGTAATAAGAGAGATATTTATATCATTACAGGGCTACTCAAGAAACAAGAAAATGTCAAGCAACCTAACATTAAATCTTAAAGACCTAGAAAATAACAAAAGTAGCCCAAAGTAAGCAAAAAAAAGAAAGAAAGAAAGAAAGAAAGAAAGAAAGAAAGAAAGAAAGAAAGAAAGAAAATAATAGAAGTTAGAGTATAATTAAATGAAAGAGGAAACAAAAAGACTATACAAAAAATTAGATTGCCATTATACCACATCCCTAACTATATTTAAAATAAGATGTATGTCTGGTATGCATGATCAGAGCCAAAACCATTTTACCTTAGAGATAAAAGCTCTAAGGAAACAGGAAATTTGATTAGTGGTATAGTCTTTATTATTGTTCACCTTGAATGTTGACTTTTTAAAATACCCTTTGTTTAATAAAATGCCTTAAAATTATTCTTTACAATGCTTAGATATGAATTCTACAAGTGAGTAGCATTTTAGAGTTGTCAAGTATGGTGAGGAAATATCTATGTGGATGAACAAAAATTTCTGCCTCCAAGGCTATATATACCACAAGATAACTATTGCGATAATTATCGTGTCTGATCATATACATATTTATTTCCTATGAAATAATGCTAATATATTTTCTTAAATAATTGGAATTGAGAATTCTGTACGATAGATGGATATGAAAAGTTGGTTGATTTATTTGAATTTTTATTCAGTTGCCTTATAAGAAGAAGCTTTTTCTCTCTATTTGGTTCCATTCAATTGAAAATATTTTATTTAGTTGCAGAATCAGAGTCCAGTTTGTACTACCCATTGTGCATATGTATTTTTAAAACTACACATGTGAAAGGCTGTCTTTGAGCACAAAGCATCCTATTGCTACACATTGGCTTAATCTCAGGATATCAGGGATGTACTAGGAAAGAACTAGGCAAACCTAAATAGTCAGAGACTGTTGAGTGCTTCAATTCACCTGCAGCTAACCCACCAAGTGGGACACCTTATTTGTTGAGAAATGCTGTGCCAAGGATATCACATTTAATGGCTTTGGCAAGAAGGATGATTTTCATCAGCTGTAACAAACAAGTTCCTCATCTCCAACCCTACCATCTGTCCTCCTGGTTTCCACCCAGAGCTCTATATATGTGCTCAATTGAACAGGTTTCAGACTGCCTAAGGTCACTGCACAATCAACCTTAACAGATGGCATCACAGCAAACATCTAAACTGTAGCAGTGGCCAAATGCAGAGGATAATCCTCATTGCTGAGGAAGAATGCCCTCTGTGCATGCCGCCCTGATGTTTTGATTCTACTAAACATTTCATGTGAAAATAAGGCTCCATAGTCTTTGTATTAATAGCTTAAGTGGATTGGTCTTTGCACTAATTTGCCCATGCATATTTTATCTTAAACCTTTTTTTGTATTTTCATTGATTTGGTATAATTAAAGGTAATACTCTGAGATAATATCTACTATTAATCACCACCAGAATATTACATATGTATTTAAAAGGAGAGAGAGACTAAACCTTAGGATGTTTTTTTCTTTACTTTTAACAGTGTGTACTGAAAACCATACTGTTAGCTGTTAAAATATTCATATACAGCTTAAGATAACAATAGGGAATTAATGATAAACATGGCATCATCCTTTTAAATTGAAATTTAGTCCTCCTTAAGTCAGACCAATATGCTCATACTTATCCCCAGCTGACTGATATTCTCACATCTTTTCTCAACATCACTTTAATTCAATAGCAAAGGGCATTATTCTTGCTCTCAAATTAGCTTTAATTGTTAATTTCCATATTTCTGTTACAAATACTTTTATTTTACCCTTTCCCTAGCTTCAAATTTTGGAGACAAATAACACAAGAATTTAAAGTTTATGCAGCCTGTTTTCTCCCCTCAATATTAACACCCCCAGCCTCATATCCCATCATGCTCTAGGAATTCTGGAAGGCAAGTTTATATGTTCCATGTGGAAATTAGGAGCATCCATTCCAAAGAAGCCCAGGCCAGAGAAAAGACAAATAGACTGAAACCCTATAACTCCCAATGAAAAGGGTCAGAGAGGATACACAAGTCCTGATATGCATATTGAAGAATGAAAGATACAGTGAGGAAAAATATTTAAAATTAAAATAAGAATTAAGTCAGTGAAAAAATAGGAGACAAAATTTAAAGAAACTATAGCAGCAGCTCAGGAATATCAAAAGCTGAATAATGAGAGGCATCTAAAAACAAAAGAAGATTATTAAGAAAAATAATTTAGCCGGAACCAGTTTGGCTCAGTGGTAGAGCATCGGTCTGCGGACTGAAAGGTCCTGGGTTCGATTCTGGTCAAGGGCATGTACCTTGGTTGCGGGCACATCCCCGGTAGGGGATGTGCAAGAGGCAGCTGGTCGATGTTTCTCTCTCATTGACATTTCTAGCTCTCTATCTCTCTCCCTTCCTCTCTGTAAAATATCAATAAAATATATTTTTTAAAAAGAAAAACAATTTAAATAAATTTCCTAGAATTTAGGGACATTAATTTTTCATATTATAAGGATTTGTCTAGGGACCCTGAAGTCCTATACTACGGCATTTTATCACAAAAGTTCAGGACAGTAGGGTCTTGGAGCAGATCATAAAAACTGCCATAGACAATAGAATGGCTCACATCTAAAAATCAAGAGCCAGAATAGCAGCACCAGAAGCTGAGAGACAATAAATAAATGCCTTTCTGTTTTGAGAGGATTACTTTAGAAATCAGAAAATGGGCAATCAATTAAGGGTATGAATACAATAAAGATGCATTCTGATAAATTATCAAAAATTTACTTCCAGAAGGTTCAGAGGATTTTCTCCATATCAGTAGGATATAAACCAAGAAAGAGGACATAGTATGAAGCCACTAGTCCTGTGGTTGGCAAACTGACTCGCGAGCCACATGTGACTCTTTGGCCCCTTAGTGTGGCTCTTCCACAAAATACCATGGCCTGGGCGAGTCTATTTTGAAGAAGTGGCGTTAGAAAAATGATCTGTTTAACTACATGTGAGATAATATTCAGAGAGATTTTACAATCATCTTCTAAATTTTGAAAAATTACATAAAAAATTAAGCAAAGAGAGAATATGAGGTTATAAAGTGGTAATAACAAAAGAAAGGGAACCTTAGTACATTTGTGTCTTATGTAATCAGTCATAGTTAATATAGAGTAAACATTACATATTTGTTTAATCAAAAATTGCAATACACTTTATTGGGAGGAGAAAGGGGAGTTAACTAGGAACCTCAGGATGATAGTTCAGTAAGCTAAGTTCTTATTACCACAGTTGGAAATCAATTAAAAAATGCCTAAAGTTAAAAAAATATTATTTGAAGAATACACTTTATGAATATGGAAATGCGTACCAGAATTAACCAATTAGAGATTGGATGAAGAGAGTACATAGTGTTAGAAATATGGAAATAGATTATTAGTATCATTTTCCTTAAAATAGTGTTTTTCTTGTTAGAAAACATAATTAGAAACAGAAATGGAAATTAATAAAAATATAAAATTAAAACATAATAATGCTTGCTTACCGTAGATAGAGGATGAATGAAGGATGAGAAAGAAACTAATAAATTCAAAGAGGGGTTAATATGAACTCATCCAGCTCGTACTATCCTATTTAACAAAAGCCTAATATGCTAAGTCATCCGGTCATCCATTTAACAAATCAAAGTACAATATGCTAATGATATGCTAAGGCCCACAACCTCTCATTATAATGTACACTGACCGGGGTGGGGGGGTGGGGGCATTTAGTCAACCAGTTGACCAGTGGATATGATGTGCACCGATCACCAGGGGGCAGACATTCTGACTGGTAGGTTAGCTTGCTGCTGGGGTATGGCCGATCAGGACTGAACAAGATGGGTTGGACATGCCCTGAAGCCTCCCCAGCTGGCCAACCTCGGGCATCTCTCTCTGACCCTGATCATGCACTGGTGGGGTCCCTCAGCCTGGTCTGTTCCCTCTCTCAATCCGGAACCTTTGGGGGATGCTGGAGTGCTAGTTTCAGCTGAACCCTGCTCAATGCAGGAGCTTCCCCCTAGTGGTCAGTGCACTCCCACAAGGGGAGCACTGCTCAGCCAGAAACCAGGCTCATGACTGGCGAGTGCATTGGCAGTGGTGGGAGCCTCTTCAGTCTTTGCAGCCGTGCTAAGGATGTCTGACTGTCAGTTTAGTCTCACTCTGGAGCAGGCCTAAGTCGGCAGTCAGATATCCCCCAAGGACTCCTAACTGCGAGAGGACACAAGCCAGGCTGAGAGACCCCCCCCCTCATTCCCAGTGCATGAATTTTATGCACCAGGCCTCTAGTTACAAAATAAGGAAGGACTCTAATAAGTCCATTACCTTCACGAAGAAGAGATGGACAAGGGACAGACTCGGCATCAAGGATCTTGAGACATGGATTTAGTAGTAGCCTAGGGGCTGTGGAAACTTTTGAGCTCTAGTTTTTAGCTATTAGATAACATTCTTCAATGATATGCCATGACTTCTCCTTTCGAAGAATTTTGGAAATATTAATGCTTTCTATAATTGTACTTGTATTGTTTCAACTATCTAGAGTGATATCTATTTGCTGCACTGGCAATTAATCATACACTATCTAATATGAGTCACTTTACTCATTAAACCATTAAAAACAACAATACTTGGGTGCATGGGTAAAATTCACAAGATAGAAAAATAAATGACATATTGGTAAATCAGAATAGAGAAGGCCAGTTAAAAATATAACTAGTGCTTTGGAATATATCAAAGATTGCTTACTTTGATAACAATAATGATAGTCACTGAGTAAGAGGACTTGATTCATTGAAAATGAGAAAGATGCCATTGGATATTTAAAAAAACAAAAACAAAAAAACCTTGAGCCAGTAAGGACAAACAGCTAAGTGGCTTGTGACATAGTTCATAAAATTTGGGTCCCTGAAGAGCTTCATTTAAAAAAACCAACAATCTGTCTTTAACTATGAGAATTATTTACAAAGAGGGAAGGGGACCAGGATCCCTGACATTCTTTCATTTCTATTGTTGAAGCATACAAAGAATAAAATTCATACTTAAAAAGAAAATGCATGTACTTCTTTCTAACATATTTGTCATTTTTACCTGAAAAACATTAGTGAAATTAGCAAAATATTTGGTTTGTATTATGGTATAGACTTTATGGTCCATAATCTTCTAAAGAGAAATGCTTAGGGAAAAATTTAAATTCCCAAAGGAAAACATTCAAAAAATTCAGGCAGCAAGTATTTTAAAGATGCTTATTATCTTATTTCAGTAATGATTGTTGATTATGGTAATTGATCATCTCAATAATTTCTTATATAGATAATTTGCAAGAGTAATTTAAGTGCACTCCTATTTTAAATATTCTTAATTAGTGAGGCAAATTTAAATAAATTACCATATTATTGAAGGTCACACATAAGTATGGATCACCAAATTTTATAAAGTTATAGTAAACTAGTATGTTCTGTGAAATTTATCTTTAAGAGTAGCTAAGTAAAATATAAATCAGACATTTGATGGATAAACAGTTTTTGTTTTTTTAAATACATTTTGTAATTGATTTCAGAGAGGAAGGGAGAAAGAGGGAGAGATAGAAACATCATTGATGAGATGCTGCTTCCTGCACACCCCCTACTAGTGATCGAACCCACAACTTGAGCATGTGCCCTAACTGGGAATCAAACCGTTACCTTCTGGTTCATAGGTCGACTCTCAACCATTGAGCCATGCTGGCTGGGCAACAGTTTTTATAATGGAGCTTATTTCTTAAACATACAAACAAATCATAGTTAGCCACCAAATTTTATATACCTATTTTTGACCAAAAAAGTAATCACTTGACACAGGAGAAGTAATAATTTTTCCTATATGATTAGCAATGTAAGTAGAATTTGAGGGAAGATTTTGGAGAGAAGGAAACAATAATGGACAAATAACTGAGCAAAAATGCACCTGTCTTTCTAGTCAGAACATCTACATTAGCTAAGCTAATAAATTGTCTAAAATATTAATAATATGTTATTATGGGATGTAATATTAGAGGAAAGATAATTATTATATAAAGGCTATATGTGAGATAGTTTATAAAGGGTAGTAATATGATATAACTAATATAAACAAAATGAAATAGACAAGGGAGCAATGAACAATCAATGGGGAAAGACAAGTCTCTTCAACAAAGGGTGTTTGGAATACTACACAGGCACATGGACAAATATGAAATTAAATCCCTAGCTTACCCCACTTACAAAATTTAACTCAAAGTGGATTAAAGTCTTAAATATAAAATCTAATACCATAAAAGGCCTAGAAGAAAACATAGAAAGATCTTGACTTTGGTCTTTGCATGGCTTTTTTTTAATGTGATGCCAAAAGCACAAGCAACAAAAGCAAAACTAAACAAGTAGGACTGATTCAAACTAAAAAGCTTCTGCAGAGTAATAGATACAATCAACAAAATGAAAAGGCAACCATTAAATGAGAGAAAATATTTGCTAACTACATACTAGATATAGGGTTAATATTCAATATACAACTCATACAACTTTATACCAAAAACAAAACAAAACAAAAAGGTACACAAATCAATCTGATTTTTAAATGGGCAAAGGAACCAAATAGGCATTTTTCTAAAGATAAACAAATGGCCAATAGATTCATAAAAAAGATGCTCAACGCCCCTAATCAATATGGTAATGCACACTGAAACCACAATGAGATATTTCACACCTGTTAGAATGGCAGTCATCAAGCTATATACCTGAAACTAAAAATAATATTCAATATAAACTATAACTGACAAAATTTAAAATAAAAAAGAAAACCAGAGATAATAAGCATGAACTATACATGGAAAAAGGGAAACTTTGTAACTTTGTTGGTGAGAATGTAAACTGAAAAGGTCACTATGAAAAGCAATATGGAGGTTCCTTGAAAAATTATATATATAACTACCATATGGTTTGCAATCCCACTTCTGGGTATATGGTTAAAGAAAATTGAAAAGTATATTTAAGAGATATCTGTACTTCCATGTTCATTGTAGCACCATAGCCGGATATGAAAACAACCTAATCAATGGATGAATGGATAAAGAATATGTCGCATACACACACGAATGAGAAAGATGGAAAATTTGCCATTTCTGGCAACAAAGATGGATAATGAAGGCTTTATGCTAAGTGAGATGTCAGACAAAGAAATATATTATTTACTTGTTAAATATAAAAAAGTCAACATTGTAAAAAGAGGTAATAGAATGGTGGTTGTCAGGAATTGGTAGATGGGTGAGAAATTGGAAAGATGTTGTTTAAGGTTATAAACTTAACTTAGTAGGTAAATAAATCCCAGAGATCTAATGCACAGCAAAGTGATTATAGTCAACAGTTCAGTATTAGAAATCTCAAAGCTGTTAAGACCAAATCTTAATTTTTCTCACCACACATGCAAAAAAATAATTATATGACATAATAGAGGTGCCAGCTAATATTATGGTGACAATCGTAATTGCAATATATAAATGTATCAAATCAACATATTGTACAGCTAAAACTTAATGTTATAAGTCAATTACACCTCAATAAAAACTAAAATAAATTTAATGTTTTATAATCAGCATTTTAAAAATAAATTACAATATGGCAGAATAATGCATTATACGGAAAGAGGACTTTTTTTTTCTAGAAGCATTTATTATATATTCTAGAGACCCTTTACACAAAGATCTAACTCATTTCTCTACTGACTATGCATGTTATTTGTGAAAGAGGCCTAGAAATTATCTTCCCAATTTATAGATAAGAAAGCTGAATCCCAGGATATTTTACAACTCGTCCAAAGTCAAGTAGGAGGAGGACTAAAATCATACTCTAAATTAAGACATTTCTTTATCTATGACTATTTTAATGTTACAGGGCTTATATAAAGATTTATTTTTGAGAGCCCAATTTTGTCATAAAGATCTTTATATAAACAAAGGATTTTAAACAAAAACTGTTTAAAATTGAGCAGATTAACTAAATAAAATCTACCTATTTTCCCCTTACTTCCAATAGATAAAAGTAAATTTGTTATTCTCAAGTCAAATTTATTCTACTGGAAAAATAATTAGTTATTATTTATATTTAATCAATTAAAAATAAGGAAGAAACATAAGATAAATATCACCATTTCCACAAATGGGTTTTAAAGTCCAAAATCTGTGGAGTCAGGAAATTTTTACTGTTCTGCCCTTTTACATAATGAAGACAATATCAGACAGTACACTAAAAGTCTTTCATTTAACATATACTTTAATTCCCACACTACTTATGTACTCTAAGGCACATAATCTTATTTCTCATCATTTTATAGATAGGAAAACAAAAGGCTTAGTCACATACCAAAATCATACAGCTAAAAAAATTAAAAGACTTTCAACCCCAAATCCATCTCCTTTTTTTTAAAAAACTTTTTATCATATGCCTAACATTATTTCTTATCTCAGGAAGAGTGATACAAAGGAAGTAATCCTCTTCTATAATAGAGAGATAACATTTCACCTTTTAAAGGGTTGTTGGTTAAGTCACCAAGAGAACACATATTCAATTAATTATCAAAACACAGCTTAATTATGTTATCTCATTAATGAGTTTCAAAAGGTTAATAAGGTACTTCTACTTGTTACCACCAAGAGACACTCAAATCAGAATGCTGGTCAGGAGTTAATGAATATGGAAACTGGAAATTTACATTAATATAAATATACTTTAAATCTTTAAAATTCTCTGCCATATCAATATACAGTGAATTAAAAATTTAGTTGTTTTTTCTGGATAGTTACTGTCCCATGTAGTATAACTATGTAACATAAAGTAGTTTAATTATAAGTAGAATGACCTCTTCTACATGGGGCTTGAAGAATCAGTCTCATTATCATAGTTTTCCTGATTTTTGCCACACACAAAAGATAATTTCCTAAAATTATTTCACCATTTTACTAATTAGCTTTGTTATAATGACTTGGGTTATTTACAAAATATGTATTTATCCTCAAAGTCTAGGCTTTTAAAACATTCAAATAAAAGAAACATTTTGTGAGTTGTTTTTTTTTTTAATGCAACAAGGGAATTTTTTTAAATTGTGAGGATTGAGATGACTGTAGATTAAGTGTATAATTTTGGAAAGCAACTACCTTAAAGCCATCAATTTTCATTTAGATCTATAATTTCTGACACACTTATTTTAAAAAATACGGTCCATTTTTTAAAACTGTATTCATAAATTAGAAGCTCAAAATGTTTAGTTTTTAGATGTCATAATTGGCCAACAAACCCAGTTCTAAGCCCTTGTAAAGACATAGTAATAGGGTTTTTGTTTTTTGTTTTTTTTGCTCTCCCTCCCCTCCCCCATTCATTCTCTATCTTTCTCAGCTTCTTCTATAATCCGGAGGACGGTGATGTTAAGTTTTTGATTAGGTTCTGCTAAAGCAGCTACCAGCTGGAGATCAGACTATTGAAGAGAGGAGGTTAGCATATTTATCTGCACCCCCACTTGTCCCATCAGGTCTCTGGGATTATCTAAAGCTCTATCCAGCAAGACCCTCCATACTATGACTCATTTACATCATTTCCTTCCTTTATCCCTTCGGCCCTATGGGTAACAACTGCTTCCCATGTTGCTAATGTCTGGATGCCTCAGCATCTCTTACTGGTTCTTTTAAATGGTTCACCCACTATAGGTAATCCTGCCATTAAATTACCTTCAGTGTAACACTTTGAGAGTTCTATGTGTTTATAGTACATGACTCATACATGTGAATACACAAAATATAGAAATATATATTTAAATATGTTTTATTGATTTTAGAAAGAGGATGGGAGAAGGGGGAGAGGCAGAAGGAGAGAGAGAGAGAGAGAGAGAGAGAGAGAGAGAGAGAATGAATTGGCTACCTCCTGCACACCTCATACTGGGGATGAGCCCTTATAGAAGTGAAGAAGAAACTGACAAAATGCCTGTCCTCATGGAGTTCATGTTCTGATTGGGGAGAGATTCGTCAAATATATAGTACACAGGATGGCAATAGTACACAGGACATACATTATCTAAGGAAGGGGCATGGATCTAAGGAATGATCTATGACACAGGTTGGCAACGTAATTCATAAGATTGACTTTTCAGGCATGACTTCACTGAGAATACAGCATTGGAGAAAATACATAAAAGAAGTTGTGCAGATATCTAAAATAAACATATTTTTGAAGAAGAGACTTTCTTTAGTATTTTTTATACAACATGTTTGGGCATAATATTTTCTCTCAGCCTTTGTTTAATTGAAAAATTCACATTGAAAAATAGCTTTAATGGATATAGAATTCCAGAATGATATTTTCCTAGCAATTTGAATATATTGTTTCACTTATCTTGAAGCTTATTTTCCTTTTGAAAGTTTTGGGATTTTCAAATACAATCAACATATGGTTAGATGGTAAATTTAATATTATCCATTTTTAACTCAAGGAATTAAAAAAAATAAAATAAGCCAGCAACAAAAAATAATTCATTGAAGATAGTGAGTATGCCAGGACCTAAAGTTTTCAAGGTATGAAAAGGATTGATCATTTTCAGTAACAGGATTTCCTTTATATAAAAAGGGATTCTACATTAGATTAATTTAAATAAATTTAAATTTAGAAACTATAGATATAGTATTAAATAGAAAAGGCATAATTCTAAGAATTTGAGAACATGTTTGCCTTACAGATTTTAATTTTCACTGAAACTGGAAAATATGATTTGCTGAGGATGCTAAGAGGAAGTTATGGCATATTTTGGTAAGAAAGCTGAGAAGAGAAATTTTGAAAAATATAGGAATGAGTTAGTTGGTAGATGTGTATATCACAGTTGAGATCCTTTGTTTGAGCTCTATGTTTTAGTACCAAACTGTTGTGTCTTTGTCATTTTTATTTAGTATTACCAAACACAATGTGTACACACAATATATGACAAATATACAAATAAAAATATACATTAATGAGCTGAAACCAGTTTGGCTCAGTGGATAGAGCATCTGTCTGCAGACTGAAAGGTCCCAGGTTTGATTCTGGTCAAAGCACATACATTAGTTGTGGGCACATCCCCAGTGGGGGGTGGGCAGGAGGCAGCCGATCGATGTTTCTCTCTCATCGATGTTTCTAGTTTTCTATCCCTCTCCCTTCCTCTCTAAAAAATCAATAAAATATGTTTTTTAAATATATATATATATATATACACATTAAAGAAAAAATATGCTTTTAAATTTTAGTCCACCCCACAAGTGCTCACACACACAAACACATAGACATACACGATTATTATGTATTTTATTTCTTTTATATATGACTCCACAAACTCATCCTATCTAATAGAATAGTAATATGCAAATTGACCATCACTCCAAGACACAAGATGGCTGCCCCCTTGTGAACACAAGATGGTCACCACAAGATGACCTGCAGGGCAAGGCAGTTGTGGGCAGATAGGGGTAACCAAGCCAGCAGAGAAGGGCAGTTGGGGGTGAACAGTCCAGCAGGGAAGGCAGTTAGGGGTGACCAGGCCAGCAGGGGAGGGCAGTTGGGGGCGACCAGGGTTGGATTGGGCCTAAAGAGAAGGTCAGATATTCCTCAAGGAGTCCCAGATTGGAGAGGGTGCAGGATTCCCCCGCCCCCGTGTATGAATTTCGTTCATTGGGTTTCTAGTTTAACATAGTCATCTAGCTACATTATTTGGCTTTAATTTGCCAGCAAGATTTCAGATTAGCATTTTTTGAGTTCACCATTATATAATTAACAGAACTCTAAAGTGATTCAAGTCCAGTTCACCCTGCCCCCCAAAGCGTAATACACACATACACAAAATGCCCTGAGTAAATGTACTCACATGAAAGGCACTCACCAGATGTGTGTGAAGGTATGCTGGATGAATACCAAGGAAAAGAAGGAGCCAAGAATAGAGGTCTTACCACTTTGGTGCAGTTCTCTTCCATCATACCCCAGGGTATTTTGCTAAGGCAATTATATAATTAACAACTAGGCTATGAACATGCTGCCTGAAAAAGTCTAGCTATACTATGTGACTGATTCCCAGTTGAAGAAACTTTGTTTTAGTAGTGTATTATAATAATAGTATATTAGTTATGCTGATAGTTAACATTAATTTACAAAAGATTCCATACAGTAAAAATATAGTAGGTCTTTGGATAACATAATTTTATTCAATACTAGAGGCCTAGTACATGAAATTTGTGCATGCTGGGGGGGAGAGGAGGGTGTCCCCTAAGCCCAGCCTGCACCCTCAGGGGATGTCCAATTGCCAGTTGGGATTGGGCCTAAACTGACAGTTAGACATCCCTCTCACAATCCTGGACTGCTGGCTCCTAATTGCTCGCCTGCCTGCCTGCCTGCCTGGTCGCCCCTAACTGCCCTTAGCCTGGTTGCCCCCAACTGATCCACCCCCCCCCACTAGCCTGGTCATTCTTTTATGTCCCCCTCCAGCCTGGTCATCCCACACACAGCCTGCTTTTTCAGTCATTTGATAATCCATCACTAACCCCCCCCCTGCTGGTTTGGTGACCCCATGCAGCCTATTGTTCAGTCCTTAGGTTGTTCCTCACTAACCCCCCTGCCAGGCTGGTCATAGGCAGCCATCTTGTGAGGGCATGATGGTCAATTTGTATATTACCTCTTTATTATATAGGATAATGTTGATGAGATACTATAGGAACTTAACCTTTGTTTATACATTTAATCCTCAGTTAAACTGGTTTTTCGATAACTCGTTTCACTGCATCTCCAATAACCTATCCATGCCACTAAGTGAGGACTTATTATATAAGGAGAGTACTAATTGTTCATTGAAAATAAACTTAGAAAATGTATACAATTAAATTTTATCAATTTAATTTTTTAAAAATTAGAGGGAGCTGAAACTTGAGTTTTCTGAATCTTATTCTAAATTGCATTTCAACTATAAGTCTATGTTTTCAATTCACAACTAACTAAATTCATAGTCTATATTACTTGTGACAATAGGGAGAAAATAAGAATTCTAAATGCATTTGTGCTAAGGACAATTCTTCATTTTCATTCTTTCAGGCTATTAAACAAAAAGGAGGGATAGTTTATAACAGAAGCTATATTGAATACTAATCTCATGAGCTAAAGTAAAACCTCCTTAGCTCAGTGGCTGAATATATGTATCTCTTTGCCAATCATTGTTTTTGTTAATTAGATAATTAGCATTTTTATAATATTAAAAGAGCCTTAATTATATTAGTCCATATTTCAAGTTATAGGGATGACTATAAATGTGGTTCATTTCAGAACAGAAGAGAAGGTTTATGCACTTGAGAATATTTGTTTACTTCCAAATTAAATTAAGATATGAAACTCAAAGGAACCACTAAACAAGATAAATCAAAGATTGACATTTAACCATCACAGCATTTAAAGCATATTAAATTGATGTGGGTAAAATGATTTAAAATTAAAATACATGAATATTAACTCTGCCACTTTCTTATACATGCATCTCTCTTTTTATATACACACATGCACAGAAGAATGAATGATATGTCACATATCATAGATCACATGCATATGGCAGAAATCTTCAATATATTTTAATACACTTTGAATTGTTTGTGACAGTGAACCCTCAATGATTCCATGTGTCAGGAGCTCGTGGCACTGCATCCATTCAGTGTGGTTCATCAAACACCAACAATGTGCTCTACACATAAGAAATCTTACTTATCCTCTTCACTCATTGTTCTTGCTGACATTTCACGGTACATGTGAACTTGAATATTTCATTGATCTGTTAAATCATTGTTTCCCTAGTAACACCAACAGCTTCCTCAGGATGGAAATTGTGTCCCACACTTCATTATATACTTACAGTACTTCACAAGTGGTGAGTGCTACTGCTTAAGTCAAATTGAATTTAACCACAAATGAGAAGCAGTATCAAAATTTTAAAACAGAACCATTTTTTTACCATGTTCCAACATATTACATCACCTGCTTGCTCTTCTCTTTCTGGAATAATCTAAACAAATTAAATCAGGTAGCTCAAAGGTTCCTCTGCTCTAATGTTTGACTTCCACACTGGCATCGTGACACTGGACTCTCCATTGATTTCTAAATTGCTTTATTGTGTAATTTGGGAGAACCAGAGAAATAGAATCTACAATCAGAGGCAGCTGGTCGAAACAGGTGTTGCAGAAAATTATAATTCTACCTTGATTAATCCTGTTTTTTATACCTGCCCTGCAGTTATGCATGACAGGTATCCAAATAATCAAACACAATCTTTATTGCAACAATCTGAGTTATTGTCAGGAGAAACATCAGGAATTATTGGAGCATTGATGCCAAAATAATGTGTGTTTCATGAAATAGACTCTTGTTATTCCATTATTCCTTGAATTTCTGGGGATAAATGCAGGTGTATGTGAATGTTATGTGTGTGATTTTCATTACAAATCTGTGAGTTTTTCTGTTTGTAATAGTGGTTTTCAATAATCCACAAATTAATTTTTTGCCTTCCCAAAGTCATTTTAAAATGCAGCTTACTGTAAACAGGTCTATGGTAATTGTTTTATACAGCATCTGGAATGATAATTACATCTATTAACAAGGCATATACAATTTAAGGACATTTCTGAAGATATCAAAATACTATATTATTTTTATGTGTGTCAACATGCTGTTAAATATTTCTTCTGGTTTGCTTAATCTTTTCCAACATATAGCATCACCACCATGGCTCAAAATGTCCAGATTTTAGAATTTTTGAGATTTGTTCTGTGAATGTATTTGGTTTAGGATTAGCTCATAATTGATTTTTGTGGGGTTTGAAGCTAATACCTTCAGAACTGTCAAGGCATGAAAAAATGTTCCTGTCTTAATTTGTAAACCAACTCTACTTAAGTAAATGAATCTTTGAGATAAATATAGAAAAGTTAAAATTTGTACAAACAACTGTATAATTAGTAGGCTTACCTAGTGAAGTAACTTAGTATAGGATTCTTTGATCCTTCTGTCTTTGTTAAAAATGAAAGCCAGGATCTTTATCTGTCTTGAACAAATATGATGCTTTAGCAGTAGGAGGTGTTCACTCAAAGTTCTTAATATAGTATCAATATATTTCAATAAAGTATTCTCTCAATGTGAGTATTAAAAATTCAATACCCTAAAATTATTGTTATTACATTTAATGTTTCACAAAATGCTTTAACTTTTAACACTGCTTATATAGAATGCATGAACACCATGACATGAGAGAACAATATTTTATTTTGTATCTGAAAAAAAGATGCCCATGATTTGATTAATACTGTCCTCACATTATCTAGTTAGACATAATTATATGGGTTCAACTGTTTAGCAATTAATAGAAAGTTTTTAAATAAAGAAGTTTAAAATATCTGCTTGAAATAGCCATTTAACTGTTCTTGAGTTAATATCCTATCTAATAAAAGAGTGATATGCAAATTGACCAGACCTCCACTACACCCACAAGTCAATCAGGAGCGAGTATGCAAATTAATCCAATCAAGATGGCTGCCACCACAGAGAGAGCAGGAGACTTGGGTTTCCCCGGCAATGAAGAAAGCCAAGCTTTCCACCTGCCTTGGCCTCTGCTTAAGGCTACAAAGTTTCAATTATAGAAGTTAAATAAATCCCTGATTCCAGGGCCCCCTCTTGAGTTGCCAGGGGGTGTGACCAGCCTGAGAAACACCACAGGCCCCTCACCCAGGACATCCCATGCCCCAAGGGAACCGCCACCATGAATTGGGACACCCTTCAGAGCAAACAAGCTGGCCCCCACCTGTGCACCAGGCCTCTATCCCATCTAATAAAATAATAATATGCAAATTGACCATCACTCCAACACACAAGATGGCTACCCTCATGTGGTCAAAGATGGCTACCCCTTGTGGACAAAAGATAGCTGCTACCAGATGGCCAGCAGGGGAGAACAGTTGGGAGGGACCAGGCCTGCAAGGGAGGGCAGTTGGGGGGCAATCAAGCCTGCAGGGATGGAAGTTAAAGATGACCAGGCTGGCAGAGGAAGGAAGTTGGAGATGACTAGGCCTGCAGGGATGGGCAGTTGGGGGGACCAGGCCTGCAGGGGGGGGCAGTTAGGGACAAACAAGCTGGCAGGGGTGCAGTTAGGCATTAATCAGGCTGTTAGGTGAATAGTTAGAGGGTTATCAGGCTGGCAAGCAGAAGCAGTTAGGGGCAATCAGGACAACAGTCAGGCAAGCAGTTGGGAGTCAGCAGTCCTGGATAGTGAGAAGGATATCCAACTGCCCTTTAAGGCCCAATTCAGGTAGGGGTCCCAGATTGGAGAGGGTGCAGGCTGGGCTGAGGAACATGCTCCTCTGTGCATGAATTTTGTGCCCTGGGCCTCTAGGTTTTAAATAAAAAGTTGAGAGGTACATAAAATATACATTTTATTGAAAATTAAATGCTGTAATTATCACATATGATTAGTATCTGACTATATTAATATCTGAACCAAGATAGACCTCATGCATGTTATAATCTGATTCCATAAAAATGCTTTCATAATAGGGCTTCAAAGTGAAGCATCAACCTTATATTTGAATGTATGATTCTGTCAAACCCTACTTTATTTAATGAATTTGGAGTCACCACCTAAACTGGTGTTTTCATTAAATATTAATCATCATTTATCTTTCACACAACTTCTGGAGCATTATTTTTAGAAAGCACTTAAAATACTTGAAGACATTTTCTACTTTTTTTGAGAGAAATAATCATGTTAATGTATCTTTATAGTTCAAATAAGTTCAAAGTAAATGTAGAGATTTCTGTATTCACTGTCTCTCATATTTTCTCGTGAGCCAAATTTAATCAGAAATTTCCCCATACTAACCCACAGAAATAGTTATTGTCTAGATCAACAGTGACCTTCTTACCCCAGTGGTCATCATTGTATACATTCTATCATAAACTACTGGACAAAGCAGCTCTTTCCTTCCTAGAATCATATTCTTCACTTGGATTCAAACATTCCATTCCCTCTGCATTCCTTCATAATATACTTGCTATTTCTTCTTAATCTCCTCTCCTATTTCTTCTTCAAGTTTCTGTCATCTAAACTTAGTGTACTCAAGGACTAAGTATTACAGCTTCTTCTCTTCATTCATTCTCATTCCGTTGGCCAACACATACATTTAATTATATACATGCATAAAAACAAAAACAAAACAAAACAAAACAAAAAAACTATAGGCCTGGTGCACAAAATTCATGCATAGGAAGGATTCCTAGTCCTGGCCTGTGATCAGGGCCAATCAGGACCAGGCTGATCAGGGATGGGCCGGAGAGGAGGCGAAGGTCACCTGGCCAGGTGCAGAGGAATAGAAGCCATCTGCCGTCACCACCATCTTTAGCACCCTGCAGTTCCCCACCTCCCCTGCCTTCTTCCCCTGCCACCACGCCACCACCACAGCAGACAGGCAGCAGGCTGATTGGGGCCTGCTAGCTGGGTGGATGGACAGGGAACAGGAGGTTAGTCACTGGCCCTGAGGAGGGAACCAGCCCTCGGCCCCCCCTCGAGTTACTATTTTTGAATGAAGATTTGAGAGGTACAAATTCAGGCCCCAGCAGGGTTGTGAGACGAGGCAATGGTCACCAGGCTGTTATGGAAGGAGTGGATGCTAGTAGTTCCAGTTGTTCTTGTTGCTTTGGCATATATATATATGTATTCACACTAGGGGACCAGTGTATAAATCTGTGTACCTTGAAAGGAATTGTGGGTCATGAGGCCATGGTGGGCACAGAGGAGGGTCTTGGCCCATCCTCCATGCCCCCATCAGGCCCCTCCAGTTACAGCCTCCAATCCCCTGTCTGTCAGCAGCCCCTCTCCCACTGCCATAGCTCCCACATGCTGATGGCACTGGCACCAATCACGCCCGCTGACAGCGTGAAGCAATGGGGCTGGTACAAGTGGCGGGTGTGAGCAGGGCTGGTGCCATCAGCAGTGCAAGCAGCATCTGCTGCCCTGTTTGCCCTTTAGGAGCAGGGGGAGGTGGAGAAGCCCTCAGCAGTGATTGGAGCCAGCACTGGGCACCTGCAGTGTGTGTGAGCAGCGGCTCCAGCACCAGCAGCAGGTGTGTGTGCCAGGTGGGATTGTTGCACATGGGAGCAAAGAATTTTCAGTAAGTACCAGAGGCATGCCCAGATTATAGTGACCAGTGCCCCGCCTTATTCTGGTGTCCCGTCCACCTGCTTCACCATCCTGCCTCAGTTGACGCCCGCCATGTTCCATGTTCTGCCACCTGCTACCATTGTCTTCCATGTTCCGCGTACGCCCCCTGGTGGTCAGCGCATGTCATGGCAACTGGTTGTTCGGTTGTTCAGTTGTCCTGTTGTTTGGTCTATTTGCATATTAAGGTTTTTATATACACTGAGTGGCCAGATTATTATGACCACCTGATGTCTGAAGGCAAATTAGCCATTCACTGAATCGTATGGGATATGGAAGTCGAAGGCCTGTTCCAACACCTTTGCTGTCTGCAGTTACGAAGATAAAATGTCTTCAATTCACATAGGAACACAGAATTGGACAATGGAGCATTAGAAAAAAGTCATGTGGTCCGATGAATCATGATTCCAGTTGCATCATGCAGATGGCAGAGTGAGAATTTGGTGGAAACATCATGAAAGCATGCATCTTACATGCATGAGTACAACCCTTCAAGCTGGTGGGGGCAGTGTTATGGTGGAGCATGTTTTTCTGGCATGATTTAATCTTTGTGGAACAGTGTCTGAATAGCACAACATACCTAAGTATCATTGCTGATCAAGTTCATCCTATCATGTTGATAGTGTATCCCAATGGAGATGGCTTCTTTCAACAAGAAAATGCACCATGCCATTGTGCTCGTATTGTCCAGGAGTGGTTTCAAGAACATGAGGGAGACTTCACCTTGCTTAGGTGGCCCCACAATCACCAGATCTTAGTCCAATTGAGCATTTGTGGGACAAAGTTAAAAGAGCCATCAGGCAGCTGGTTCCACAACCATCAAATCTCACAGAACTGGACAGTGCTATTCATCAGGCATGGTGTCAGATTCCTTGCATCACCTTTCAACATCTCGTGGAGTAAATGCCAAGAATCACCACAGACAAAAGGTGGCCCAACAAAGTACTGATGGGGTGGTCATAATAATCTGGCCACTCAGTGTATATAGATGAGAGGCTCAGTGCATGACATTTGTGCACTTGTGGGGGAGGGTCCCTTGGTCCAGCCTGTGCCCTCTTGCAGTCTGGGACCCCTCAGGGGATGTTCATCTATTGGTTTAGCCCCACTCCCCAAAATCTGGCTACCTCTCATGACCTACATGCCAGGGTTGCAGGCTTGATCCCTGGTGGGAGGACTGCAGGAGGTAGCCAATCAATATTTCTCTTTCACTGATGTTTCCAGCTCTCTATCCCTATCCCTATCCCTATCCCTTCCTCTACCTAAAATCAATAAAAACACATTTTAAAGGTTAGTTTTATCAACCTCTTTCCTACCCTCTTCAGTAGGATAGTACTAGTACTAGTATATATTTGTTATATTCATTTTTCACAGTCTGCATTCCATTTTAAACACCCTAAAATCAAATGGTTATTATTATTGCTGTTTGCCCCATTCATTCATCATAATATACAAGCATATGGGTTTTTAGAAAGGGGTGGAATCATGTATTTACTGCCTTAGTACTATGTAGGAGAAGTGTACCAGTGTAAAAATTGCTTTTTGAGAGTCATTGTAATCAACCCCTTACTTGTTCTCCATCCCTACAGTAGTGAAGGAATATTAGTCTCCTGGGAGCCTTGGGTGGAACATGAGATGAAGAAATTAACCAGGGGTTCACAGGGGCCTTCATCCTGTCATCGCATTTTCAGTCCAAATCCCTGCTTTTAGAGGTACACAATACTAGGATTTGGCCTCATAAAATGATCTCCTTTTGGACTTGCCCCTCTCTCATATCCTGTAAACTTAGTTTCAGCTTTCTCCAGTTTGCGAATTAGTAACCATTCTTTCATCTGCTTTGAACTTGTTTTGTTGGTTTGCGCTCTTTGCTATCACCACAATCTACATGTCCTTTGGATATACAGCTTTATTAAAAATTTTCTGGAATTTAAGGAAGAAACAAAAATAAATATGTATGTTTAGTATCATATTTAACTATAGACATATACCCTGGACACTTAATTTTATTTTCAGATTTTGAAAATTAAATTAAGTGAAAAATTCAAATTCCACAAATGCACATATTACACCATCATTTAGGTAAATATATATGCATATATATGTGTATATATATATATATATATATATATATATATATATATATATTTTAATTGAATTTATAAAAATAAAATAAGAGTATTTTCAATGGGGTATATGGGGAATACGCCTGAGGATAGAAACGATGTGTACTTTAAAGTTCTACTACTTTTTTTAAAAATAAATCTTAAGTAAAAGTTTATTATATTTTAATTAAAGATATCAGGTACCAGAATATTTGTAATATTATTACTTATGACTTTGTATGTATTTTATGTATTCCACAATTATAAAACGTATCAAATTTTTATGGTCAATAATATTTTATTCCCTAGATTATAGCCATTATAAGAAAAAGCATGGAGTTTTTAGTGTTAGATAACATCAGGTTTCTGTCTTTGGCCCACTACACTTTAATTTATAAAGTGCAAAATATCATGCCCTGGCCAGGTGCCTGAATTGGTTGAAGCATACTCCCATAATCTAAAATTTTGCAGGTTTGATTTCTAGTCAGGGCATTTATGGGAGGCAACCAATTGATGTTTCCCATATTGATGTTTCTCTCTCTCTAAAATTAATCAATAAAAAAATTTTAAAAACACATATCCTTGGGTGAGGATATTTTTTTAAATGTTACCCATGGATACATATAAGAAATAAAATTAAAGATAACTACTTTTTCTTTTATTTTTTGTTAATCCTCACCAGAGAATATTTTTTCTATTGATTTTTTAAAATTTTATTTCATTATTTAAATTATTATAAGTAGTAGTACATATGTCTCTTTTTTCCCCATCGACCTTTTCCAGGCCTCCCCTACCCCCTGGCACATGTCCTTAACCACACCCCCCTTCCAGTGTCTGTGTCCACTGGTTATGCTTATATGCATACATATAAGTCCTTTGATTGATCTCTTACCCACCCCCAACACTCCTCAGCCTTCTTGCTATAATTTGGCAGTCTGTTCCATGCTTCTCTGCCTCTGTATCTGTTTTGTTGTTGTTGTTGTTGTTCATCAGGTTATAATGTTTTTTATTACCCATAAATGATTGAGATCATGTGGTATTTTTCTTTCACTGCCTGGGTTATTTCACTTAGCATAATACTCTTCAGTTCCTCCATGCTATTTAGGCTATTTCCAAATCTTAGCTATTGTAAATTGTGCTACTAGGAACATAGGGGTGCATATATCCTTTCTGATGGGTGTTTCTGTTTTCTTGGGATATATTCCAAGAAGTGGTATTGCTGGGTCAAATAGAAGTTCCATTTTTACATTTTTGAGGAAATGCCATACTGTTCTCCACAGTGGCTGCACCAGTCTGCATTCCCCCCAACAGTCCATGAAGATTCCTTTTTCTCCTTATCCTCTCCAGCACTTGTCATTTGTTGACAATAGACATTCTGACAGGTGTGAGCTGGCACCTCATTGTTGTTTTGATTTGTATCTCTCTGGTGATTAGTGACTTTGAGCATGTTTTCATGTGTCTCTGGGCTTTCTGCATGTCCTATTTTTTAGTAAGAGTGGAAGGGGGGAAAGAGAGAGATAAAACATCAATGTGAGAGATACAAATTGATTAGTTGCCACCTGCATTCACCCTGACCGTGGCAGGGCTCAAACCTGCAAACCAGAAATGGTTTCTGCCCTTGACCAGAAATGGAACCCATAACCATTCGCTGTATGGGCCATCATTATAGCCACTAAGCACCCCTAACCAGGGCAAAGATTACACTTTCTTTTTTTATATATTTTATTGCTTTTTTACAGAGAGGAAGGGAAAGGGATAGAGAGTTAGAAACATCAATGAGAGAGAACCATTGATCAGCTGCCTCTTGCACACCCCCTACTGGGGATGTGCCTGCAACCAAGGTACATGCCCTTGACTGGAATCGAACCTGTTACCTTTCAGTCCGCAGTCCAACACTCTATCCACTGAGCCAAACTGGTTTCCGCCGATTAAACTTTCTTAAGGGACTAATCTGATATATACTTTGTAGCAACTTAGTAAATTACATTGATATGATCAAATATGCAACCTAGTATAAGAACAAACAAAACATCTGGCATCGTAGACAGGCAATACACATGCACTTTCAGATCTCTTTTCTTCATTAAGGATCCTATGATGACCCAGAGTTACTTGGCTATAATATCACAAGTACATAGTTAGAATCTCATATCTTCTCAATTCTCCCCATGAAGAAAGAATACCAAATTTTGTAAGTTTTAAAGTTCACCTATGTTTCTAAGAACATTAGTAGTTATAAAATGAAATGTAAAAATCACACTGATGCATAACACATTGTTTTAACTCTGGTAGTAGTATATTATAGATAAAGAACACATATGCCCATCATTTTAATCACTGTAACTAGTTTTCATTGTTATTAACCAAGTTGTAGAGCTGTTCACATTACAAAATTTTCTTTGAAGACCCTCACAAAGGGCTCCCATTGGCATCAGTCAACGACAGAGTGTGCCTGCTTTAATGAGAACACTTGGACTCAACATCTGTCATTTTCTTTGCAATTCTTGCCCTGAACCCATGCTTTTACTCTTTGTTTACAAATGTTTGCTATCTGTATTATGCTACTTTGCTTTCATGCTCACAGGTGTTTTAGAAACTATTTATTTTAATGTAAATATCTTCAATGTTTTTAGTCTTGCTGCAATCAATGCTGATTAATACATTCAGACAATACAGACAATTATAAAATTGAATATAAAATGTTTCTGAGTATTTTTTTATCAGCTGCAACCACAGGATGAATGTATTATATGCTTTCACAAAACATTCACTTTATTTTCAATGGCACAAATAGGTTCAAAGTAAAAAGATGGGGAATTTTTTATACAAAGAGTGACTAAAAGAGAGTTGGTGTAGCTATTTTAATATCAAACAAAAGAGACTATAAGAAAATAATTGTTATGAGAAACAAAGGAGATTATATAATGATAAAAGTGTGACTATATAAAATATGTTAAATTTTAAACATATGCACCTAACAAGAGATCCTCATTATATATTAAACCAAACTGACAGATTTGAGAGAAGAAACAGCAAGTACAACAATAATAGTTAACTATATCACTAGTCCACTTTCAATAATAGTAAAAAAAAAAAAAAAAAACCTAGCTAGAAGATCAGACAAAAATTAGGAGACTTAAATGATACTAAAAATCAACTGGAAATGACATTCTATCTAATAAAAAAGTAATATGCAAATTGACCATACCTCTGCTACACACACCAGTCAGACCCACCAGCCAATCAGGAAGAAGTATGCAAATTAACCCAGCCAAGCTAGCTAAGGCTTGGGTTTCCCCAGCGATGGAAGAAGCCAAGCTTCCCACACACCCTCACTAGCCGTGGACACCACTCAAGGCTACAAAGATTCAATTATAAAAGTTAAATAAATCCCAACAAAAATGGCTGTGGCCACTGAGCTAGCGGGAGGCTTGGGTTTCCCCAGAAATGAAGGAAGCCAAACTTTCTGCCTGCCCTGGTCTGCCCTAGCCTCTGCTCAAGGCTACAAAGTTTCAATTATAGAAGATAATATATAGTAAATGAAATCAAAATATCAGACATCTACAATTCCATTTCATTGCAGCATCATTCACATAGCCAAGATATTTAAACAACCTAAATATCCTTCAATGGATTAATGGATAAGTAAAATGTGGTACATATATGAAATGGAATATCACTAAGTTGAAAGAAAAAGAATGAACTTGAGACAACATATATGAACCTGGAGGGCATTGTGCTAAGTGAATTAAGCCAGGCAGAGAAAGATAAATTCTATATAGTATTACTTATGTATTTAATTTAAAAAAAAAGAACAAATGGTGGTTGCCAGGAGGTGAGGGAAAGGGAAATGTGTGAATGTAGATAATTATAAAATCCTTCAGTTATAAGAAAAATAAGTTCTGATGATCTAATGTACAGAAAGGTGACTGTAGTTAATAATACAGTATTATATACTAGGAAGTGCTGAGCATAGATCTCAAGTGTTGTCATTGTGTGTGCATGTGCATACATATACACACAAAAAAAGTGAACTATGTAAGGTGGAATATTAATTACCTTGGTCTTGGTAATTATATGGCAATATTTATGCCTACCAAATGTTATATATTTTAAATAGATGCAATTATATTGTTCAAAAATTCTTGAATAACATTGTAAAACTAAACACTATATATTCGTTTTCTAGGGCTACTGAAAAAGACAAAACAATAGATGTTTATTGACTCACAGTTCACCTGAGAGGTTAGAAATCTGAAATCAAAGTCTTAGCTGGCCATAATTTCTATAAAGCCAGTAGGGGAATCCTTTCTTGCCTCTTAGTAGTTGGTAGTTTCCAGACAATCTTGTTCTTTAGATTGAAGCTACATAACTCACTGTCATGAGGCATTTTGTCTGTGTGTCTGCTTTCACATGGCTCTCTTTTAATTACAGTGGTCATCTTGGATTAGGGGGACACCTTACTCCATATGACTTCATTTGAATTTCACTAATTACCTTAGTAACAACCCTATTTCAAAATAAGGTCACATCCTGCAATAGTGGGTGTTAAGATTTCAATATGTCTTTTTTGGGAGATATTATTCATCCTACAGTATGTTTCTGAGTATTAAAGGGTCAAAGAAAAAATCACAGGAGAAATTAGAAACAACAACAATTAATATAGATAAAAATCCCTTATGAATACTGCTACAAAAATCCTTAAAAGGACGCCATACTGAATTCTATAGCATATTAAGAGGATTAGACGCTATGACCTTCTGGGATTTGTCCCAAATTATGAGTTTAATTCAACATATGAAAAACAATTCAATGGAATATATCATATTAATAGAATAAAATAAAAAAGCAATCAGTTCAATAGATTCAGAAAAGTATTTGACACACCATTTCATGACAAAAAATGTTAAACATAAAAGGAATGGAAGGGAATCTCCTCACTCTGTTACTTAAGAATAAAAAATTAAAAATGTTCCCTTGAGATCAGGAATTACACATGATATCTGTACTATTCAGCATTGTACTGAAGGTTGGAACCAGGGTAATTAAGCACTAAAATAGTAAAGGCATTCAAATAGAAAGAAGTGAAGTAAAACAATCTCTATTCACAAATGATATGGTCTTATATGTAGAAATTATAAACAGCCACATGAACACAAATTTTGAGCTAATAAATTAGTTCAATAAAGTTGTAGATTGTAAGATAAAAAAAATAAGCTGTACATCTATGAATTAGCACTATCCAATTTAATAATGAAATTAAGAAAACAATTTCATTTAAAATGCATGAACATGAGTATAATACTTAGAAATAAATTTAATCAAAGAAATGTAACACCTGTACATTGAAACTACGAAGCATTAGTAAAAATAATAATAATAATAATGAATTCAAAGATAGACCATGTTTATAGACTGAAAGCCTTAACATTTTAATGGAAATAGGAATCAAATTGTTCTACAGAGCCAATGTAATCTCTACCAAAATTCCAACTTCTCTTTTGCAGAAATAGACAATCTTATCATAAAATATAAATGCAAATTAAAGGGACCCCAAATAGTCAACCCAATCTTTGAAATGAAGAACAAAGTTGGATGCTGTAAAAATGAGGAATGTTTTCTCTTTTGGGACAGCATGGATGGACTTGGAAAATATTATGTTAAGTGAAATAATCCAATCGGAGAAAGACAAGTATCACATGATCTCACTTATTTGTAAAATCTAATGAACAAAATGAATTGACCAACAAAATAAGTCCTGGAGCATGGAGTCATGGAATAGACTGACAGTTTATTCCATGACAATAGGGCAATAGGTTTGTGAAGACCCAGGGAGGGGATGTAGGAGCTTGGAGGAGGGGGTGAAGGAGGGAAAATGGAAGATATCTGTAATACTATCAACAATAAAAATATATATAACAAACAGTATGGTGTTGGTATTATGATAGACATATAGATCAATTAATTGGAATTCAGCATCTAAATAAGTCTATGGTCAATTTATTTTCAAGAAGGTTGCCAAGATCATTCAATGAACAAAGAATAATCTTTAAAAAAAAACTGGTGCTGGAATAACTGGATATCTACACATAAGATAATGAAACTGAATGCCTAACTCATATCAGATAACAAAATTAACTCATGCCCGGCCATTGTGGTTCAGTAGTTGAGCATTGACTTAGGAACCAAGAAGTCACTGTGTTGTACACCAGAAACTATTATTACATATTTTATTTCAACTATAAATGAAAAATAAATTAAACAATAATCTTTTAACAGTGGGTGAAGCCGAAACCTGTTTGGCTCAGTGGATAGAGCATCAGACTGCAGACTCAAGGATCCCAGGTTCAATTCTGGTCAAGGGCATGTACCTTGGTTGCAGGCACATCCCCAGTAGGGGGTGTGCAGGAGGCAGCTGATCAATATTTCTCTCTCATTGATGTTTCTATCTATAAAATCAATAAAATGTATTTAAAAATAAAAGTGGGTGAAATATAGTTATTTTTAAATAGTCAAAACTGGTATAATTCATCGTCAGCAGATGTGCATGCAAAAGAAAGTTAGTTAGGCTGAAGATTAATGATACCAGATGAAACTTTGATGTACAGAGAGAATTTAACAATATCTAACATGTTAAGTACATAGATAGCTATTAAGGATATTTTTGCTTTTATTTCCCCCCTCTCTTAATATCTTCAATATTAAACTGTTTAAAGCATTGATATCTTATTGTGATATTTCACTTAAATAATGCATATTTAAGTGAAAATATTTGAGAGCAAAAGCAAAAGAGAATGGGGTTCAAATAGAAGTGTATTTTTGCAAGTTCCTTTATTTTATGTGAAGTAGTCCAATGTTAACTCTAAGTAGAATGGGACAGAATGGAAGCCCTACTATAACCACTAAAATAATAATAATAATAATAATAATAATAATAATAATAATATGAATAGGTATCACTGAAAAGCCAACAGATTAAATAAAACAATGCTAAATAATGTTGTTAGCATAAAACAATTCAGAAAATTAAGGGCAGAGGATAAAACTTACATGGGAAAATATAAAACAATAGCAGAATATTAGTCTTATTCTCAGTCATAAATAATCGCATTAATATAATGTATTGAACATTTTCATTTAAATTCAAACAATATCATGTTGCAATTAAAACAACAATAGCAAATCCCCAATTACAGTGTTTAAAAGAGCACTTAAAATAAAACCAAGTCGATGGTAAGAAAGATAAAGATGACATGGCTGCTCTTTAATATTAGTAAAAGTAGATCTTGGGCCCAGCTGGTATGTCTCAGTGATTGAATGTTGACCCATGAATAAAAAATTCACCAGTTCAATTCCCAGTTAGGGCATATGCCTGGATTGTGGGCTCGATTCCCAGTAGGGGACATGGAGGAGGCAGCCAATGAATGTTTCTCTCTCATCAGTATTTCTCTCTCTTTGTCCATTTTCCTCCCCCTCCCCCTCAAATCAATAAAAGAAAAAAAGAAAAAAAAATGTTGATTTTTTTTTCTTACCAGGGTGCTAGTAAGGTCCCTTGGCCTGGCCTGCAAGGATCAGGCCAAACTGGCCTGGTGCACGAATTTGTGCACTGGTGGGGTCCCTCAGCCTGGCCTGGGGGATTGGGTCGAATCCAGCTCTCTGACATCCCCCAAGGGGTCCCAGATTGTGAGAGGGTGCAGGCCAGGCTGAGGGACCCCACAGGTGCATGGATTACACCAGACCTCTAGTAATAAATAAGGAAGCACATCACATAATGACAAAGGGATCAATCTATCAAGAGGAAATAAACCCTTTAAACATTTATGCACCCAACATAGGAGCACTTAAATATATAATGCAAATATTAATGAGCATAAAGGGAGAGATTGACAGTAATACAGTCATATTAAAGGATTTTAATACTCCATTGACATCAATGGATAGATCTTCTAGACCAAAATTCAACAAGGACACAATAGCCTTAATTGACACACTAACCAATATAAATGTGATTGATATTTTCAAAGCATTTTATTCCAAAGGAGCAGAATATATAAAGTGTCTATACCACCCAAAACAATCTATAACTTAAATGCAATTTCTTTAAAATACCAAAATCTTATTTCACAACACTGGAATAAATAATCCAAAAACTTATATAGAACCAAAAAGGCCCCAAGTAGACAACAATCTTGAGAAAAAAGAACAAAGTTGGAGGTATCACACTACCTAATATCAAGTTATATTATAAGGCCATAGTAATAAAAAAAATCATGGTACTGGCATAAAAACAGACATATAGATCAATGGCACAGAATAGAGAGCTCAGAAACAAAGCTACACTTTTATAGTCAATTAATATTTGCCTAAAGAGGCAAAAACATACAATGGGATAAAGACAGACTTTTCAATTAACAGTGTTGGAGAGATACATGCAAAAACAAAACAAAACAAAACAAAAAAACTAGATTATTTTTTTCACCATTAAAAAAAACAAAAACCTCAAATGAATTTTAGGCTTAAATGTAAGACTCCAAGCCATAAATCTTCCAAGATAAAATATAGGCAGTAAAGTCTTGGACAGTTCTTATAGCAATATTTTTCTCATATATCTTCTCAGGCAAAGAAAACTAAGAAAATATAAACAAATGGGACAATATCAAACTAAAAAAAAAATTGCACAACAAAAGAAACCATCAACAAAATTAAAAGATAAGACATTAAATGGAAGAATATATTCACCAATAAATCTCATAAAAGATTAATATTTAAAATTTAGAATGAACTCATACAACACCAACAAAACAATATCACCAACACCAATCACATTTAAAAATGGTCAAAGGACATGAATAGATACATATCCAAACAGGACATACAGCAATAAACATATGAAAAGATGCTCAATGTCACTAATCATCAGAGAAATGCAAATTAAAACCCTAATAAAACCACAATAAAACCTCACACCTGTCAAAATGCGTTATCACCAATAAAACAGCAAACAGTGGCTGTGAGAATGTGGTGAGGAGGAAACCCTCCTGCACTGCTGGTGGGTACAGATGGGTGAAGCCACCGTGAAAAACAGGACTGCCTTTGTGACCCAGCGACCGACCCCATTCCCAGCTCCAGCCGGTTCTGTGGGAGACCATTTGTGACAAATTTTTATGAAGCTAAAATTTCCCGAATATACTGTGCCACTGCCTCTCCCTACCCCTACCCCATATCCTATTGTTTTCTGTGACTTACTGTTTATGATTGGCATAAATGATAACTAGCAGACTATAAAAGTAATCCCCATAAAGCAGTAAAAAAGGGGGAAGGGTAGCAAATGAAACAATCCAAAAAGAAAAGGACAGAGTATCAACAGGCAGTCACAAAAAAAAAAGGAAGACAAATGACAATTTCAGTAGAAATTGACAAAATAATTTTAACCATGGCATTACTGCTTTCAGAAGGCCAAAAGTTGAAAAAATAATCATAAAATCTATTTTGATAAATACATAGATAATAGGCAATCTCATCCATTTCTGGTATAAGGGTAGATTGATAAGCAACTTATAGGTATTTTCCCTACAGAAATATTAATGTGTGTGAATAAATGCTAGATATAGGCACTATACCTTTATAATTAAAAAAAATCAGAAATTGCCCTAACCAGTTTGGCTCTGTGGATAGAGCATCAGCCTGTGGTTTGAAGGGTTCCAGGTTTGATTTAGGTCAAGGGCACATGCCTGGTTGTGGGCTGGATCCCCAATAAGGGGTGTGCAGTAGGCAGCCAATCAATGATTCTCTCTTGTCATTGATGTTTCTCTCTCACTCTCTCCATTCCTCTCTGAAATCAACAACAAAAAACATTTTTAAAAAATCAGAAACACCTTAAAATCTTTATGTAAACAAGGAAGTTGTTAAAACCATGCTACATTAATATTGTAGACTACTATGCAGAAGTTGTTTTTCCATTGACAAAAAGCCAATGAATATATTTATATGTTATTAACAAAATAACAAACTGAAAAAGATACCAAGCAATACATACTATATGTTTTTTAAGACAACAAATAATGGATGTATATATCTATGTATAAAAATACAAAACAGCCGAAACTAGTTTGGCTCAGTGGTAGAGCATCGGTCTGTGTACTGAAAGGTCCCAGGTTCCATTCTGATCAAGAGCATGTACATTGGTTGCGTGCACATCCCCGGTAGGGGGTGTGCAAGAGGCAGTTGCTCGATGTTTCTCTCATCGATGTTTCTAGCTCTCTATCTCTCTCCCTTCCTCTCTGTAAAATATCAATAAAATATAGTTTAAAAATATAAAAATATAAAACATATTTTAGGTTTGTATATGTGCATATACTCATATATATGTAAATGCATAGTAAAATGATTCACAACAACAAACCAAATTTGTAACAGAGATTACCTCAGGGAGGAAAGTGCAAATGAATCATTTTCCTGTACCAGTACACTGTGAATTCAAAAATGAAAATATATTTTGTCTATTACCAATGCAATTAAAAATAATTGCCAGGCAGGGAGGGCTAAACTAATCAGACTGCTTCAGAAATTGGCGCCTGAGTGGCATAGGTGCAGTTACCCAATGGTTTGGTGAAGAAAGATACGGGGTCAGAGTGTAGGAAGTAGTGGAGGATTCTGATGTCTGTCTTTTCTCGGGTGGTCTGAGCATGCTTTCCTCAATCTGGCTTCACCTACATTTAATATATTTTATTGTTCTCCCATATTTTAGCCTTAGGTAAACCGTCAGTCTTAGGTTTTGGAATATTGATCTTTTTCCTCTTCTTATGTCTTCTAATGGGAAGCTTGGGGAGCCAGCATCAGGAGTTGCATGACAGATATCACATTAAATTACAAGTAGAATAAAATATGCGTACGCTGCATTTGAATTTGCTGAAATACCCTCTTGGGAATTTATCCTGAGAGCCTCCTTTAATGCCAAGCAAGTACAAAAGTATCAAACAAGACCTAAATTGCGGTACACCACGAATCAGTGTAAAGCCTGTTGTAGGTCCAAAGTGGTGGTGGGAGGGGAGGGCAGGCTTGTGGGGAAAGCTGAGCAGCCCCTCCAGGATCAGCGCCTCCCCGCTTCCCCCAAAGACCTGGAGCACCTCAAGCCAAGAGCCGCTTGTCATGAAGCAAGTGGGCTTCCTCCTGAAAGAAGCAGATTTCCAGACCTGACCTGCTAAAGTAGGAAGAACTCTACTGAGTCCCATACAAACACTTGTTTTTTTTTCAGATTTTAAAGGAACTGTCCCTTAGCTCTCCAAAAGAAAGGTTATACTTTGCAGAATCTCATTTCCATTCTAGATGTGATCATACAGAGGAGAGCTACCAGATATGGAACATTGTTACTACCCTTTAGATTTTATTGTGAATCATATTGGCCCTATATAAATTTTAATCCCCTTCACAGTCCCTGAAGGACCAACTTGAAAACCAACCTCCAGATGTGCCGTGACTCTGAAATCTCTCGGATCAACATAATGACCAGCAAAGCTCTATTATTTTCTTTGTTCCTTTACTCCACACTCTGCTAAGTTTTTCTTTTCCAAGCAAATGCTTACCCAAGTCCCTCAGCAATGGGCTCGGTCCCTAAAAGAGCTACAGCTCATCATCAACGAGGAAGTCTCCAGTTTGCATCAGATTGTTCTAGTATCCAGTGGAATATCGCTGCGTGCATTTAAGACAGAGTAAGGGAATGCTTAATGGGAAGTGGTTTCATTATAACAAGCTGCTGAATTATTTATACCAATAAAAATTTATCTGCTGGAGTCTCCTGAAAAAAATTATCCTCTTGGTAGATAGAATTGTTGTCTGCAGTGAAATAAGAATGCACAGCACTGCCATCCCACAAGCACCACAGGAACATTTAAATTATTCTCCTATCTCTCCTTGTCTTTTTGTGTTTGGTAAAGGGAATTAAGGAAATTAATGCCTACTTGGGCTGA
This sequence comes from Vespertilio murinus, assembly GCA_963924515.1. Classification (NCBI taxonomy): domain Eukaryota; kingdom Metazoa; phylum Chordata; class Mammalia; order Chiroptera; family Vespertilionidae; genus Vespertilio; species Vespertilio murinus. The sequence goes on along the minus strand of OZ004704.1, from coordinate 141,000,694 downwards.
AAGTAATGACCACACAGCAGTATCCTTATCTCTAAAAGATTTGCATCTTAAGTGCCTTTAAGAAATAGTAAAAATTTCAAGTCTTATAGTACCATACCTGCTAATATATGTGGTTTAAAATAACCATAACAAAGAATGGGGAGGCTCACCATGAGGAAATAGGCCATGTAATTTCTTACACATATCAAAGAGAATAATATAAAAAGAAAAATTGAGATTGCCATTAAATTGAGAATACATTCTTAGTGTTGAGGTTTAAAAAAGAGATAAGTTATAATCTTATTTTAGATGTATTGATTCCTTCCTTTCGACTCCTGCAAGATTATCTATAGAACTATTAGCTAGGAAACCGGAAGGTGAAGAACAGATTAATCTCCCAAAGAAGCAGTTGTAATTGGGTACATGAGCACTCACCAGGGCTATCCACAGAGCTCAGCACAGAGGGAAGGCAAAGTGCCCGTCTCCCAGTATGATCTGACAGCATATTTACAGCTGCAGCCTAGGGGTCCAGCTTCTAACTAGCACAAATCTAGGTGCTGACTGTGATTCTTTTCAGAGCCCTTAAATATAGATAGACAAATGTCTTGCTCCAATAAAAAAAAAAAAGAAAGAAAGAAAAACCCACACAGGTTTAACTTTGAAAATGGCAGCTGGCAGGACAGCAGTGACGGTAAGAGTGTGAGGGAGGGAGTGAAAAGGGAATGTGTGGAAATGTGGGGTGTGTGTGTGTGTGTGTGTGTGTGTGTGAGAGAGAGAGAGAGAGAGAGAGAGAGAGAGAGAGAGAGAGAGAGAGAGATGGTTCTTGCAGAAGTCTCAGGGCCCTCAAATGGGGCTCTCTTAGATGGGGAACCTCTGCTATCACTGCAAGCACTCCCAGGGTGGACTGCACCGGCAAAGAAACCACGCCATCTTGAAAGAGAGAGCTGCTGTGACCAGGAGCCCAGCCTCACCACCACCCAGTCTGGCCTCAGAGAACACCCCAGACCCTACAGCCACTCTGGCCAAAGATCTGAAAGCTTATCTGCAGATCCAATGCAATCTATAGATTCAATGCACTCCCCATTAAAATACCAATGGCATATTTCACAGACTAGAACAAACTCTCCAAAAATTCATCTGGAATAAAAAAAGACCCCGAATAGCTGCAGTAATCCTAGGAGAGAAGAACAAAGTAGGAAGGATCTCAATACCAGATCTCAAGCTGTATTACAAAGCCACTGTTCTCAAAACAGCCTGGTACTGGCACAGAACAGACATATAGATCAATGGAATAGAATAGAGAACCCAGAAATCGACCCAAACCACTATGCTCAATTAATATCTGATAAAGAAGGCAAGAACATACAATAGAATAAAGGCAGTCTCTTCAATAAATGGTGTTGGGAAAATTGGACAGATACATGCAAAAAATGAAAATAGACCACCAAATTATACCATGCACAAAAATAAACTCAAAGTGGATAAAGGACTCAAATATAAGATGGGAAACCATAAAAATCTTAGAAGAATCCATACGCAGCAAAATAGCAGACATGTTACAATAATATCTTTACCAATATAGCTCTTAGGGCAATGGAAACTAAGGTGAAAATAAACAAATGAGACTACATCAAAATAAAAAGTTTCTTCACAGCAAAAGAAAAATAAATAAAATAAAAATAATAAATAAAAAATAAAAAATCATTAACAAAATAATAAGAAAGCCCACTGCATGGGAGAACATATTTTCCAATGTTATCTCTGATAAGGGCATAATCTATAAAATGTATAGGAAACTCACAAACCTTAACAAAAGGAAGATAAGCAATCCAATTTTAAAAAATGGGTAAAGGGTCTAAATAAACACTTTTTGAAAGAAGGCCAAAGACATATGAAAACATGCTAAAATTTACTAATTATCTGAGAGAAGGAAATCAAAATGACATTGAGGTACCATCTCAGACCTGTCAGAATGACTGTCATCAACAAAGGACAAGCAGCTGGCAAGGATGTGGAGAAAAAGGAACCCTCATGCACTGCTGGTGGGAATGCAGACTGGTGCAGCCACTGTGGAGAACAGAATGGTGTTTCCTCAAAAAGTTAAAAACGGAACTACCATTTGACCCAAAGTAATTCCACTTTTAGGAATATATCCCAACAACTCAGAAATACCAATTAGAAAGGACATATGCACCCCTATGTTTATAGCAGCACAATTCACCATTGCTAAGATTTGGAAACAGCCTAAATGCCCATCAGCAGATGAGTGGATTAAAAAAACAGTGGTACATCTGCATAATGGAGGACTATGTTGCAGTAAAAAAAGAAAGAACTCTTACTGCTTGCAACAGCATGGATGGACCTGGAGAGCATTATGCTAAGCAAAATAAGCCAATCAGAGAAATATAAATATCACCTGATCTCACCCATTTGAGGGTTATAATGAACAACATACACTGGTGAAGAAAAGTAGATCCAGAGACATAGAGGCATTGATCAGATGCTCAAGCCTCAGAGGGAAGGCAGGGGAGGGTGGGGTGGAGTGGTAAGAAATCAACCAAAGGACTTGTATGCATACATATAGGGGTAACAAATGGACACAGACACTAGGCGGGGAGTGAGGGCATGTGCTTGGCATAGGGGTAGCAGGGAAGAAGCCAATGGAGGAACAAGAAGACATAGGAAATACACTATATAACACTTTAAACAATAAAAATAAAGAGTTTCCCAGTTTCCTCCTAGAAGAAGCATATCCACACATTTAGATACCCAGCATTTATGACTGCTACTCAAGGGATGAGTCCCAAAACCATCAATAGGTCTTACACTGACAAATCCTATAGGACTGTAGAAAATAAATCAGTTTCTATATGATGGCAGAGGCACCATCACATGGCTATCCACACAAGCTCAGCACACAAAATATCTGAACAGAACAATTACGAATAAAAAGATTGAATCAGTTATCTAAAGCCTCCCCCCCCAAAGAAAGTCTGGGCCAAGGAACTTAATTATTAAATTCTACCAAGCATTTAAAAATAATTAGTATCAATCCTCTTCAAAGTCTTCCAGGAGATATGAGAGAGGAACACCTCCCAATTTTTTTCCAAGGTAAGCCTCACACTGATACCAAAGCCTAATAAGAACATGAGAAGGAAGAGAATGATAGGCCAGTATCCCTGATGAACATATCTGTAAAAACTAACAACAAAATACTGGCATCCAAATTCACCAGGACACTGAGAGGATTATACACCACAATCAGGTGGCATTTATGCCAAGGATGCAAGGATGATTCAACCCATGCTATTCAATATATATGGTATATCACATTAAAAAATATAAAAATCATTGGATTATCTCAATAAATGCAGAAAAACACTTGAAAAATACCCCTTTAGAATTTAAAAAATAAAAAGCTAAACAAACTAGGGATAGAAGAAATTATCTCAACCTAATAAAGAACTCTTAAAACTCATTGATAAGAAAATGAAAAACCTAATTTTAAAGGGAACAAAATTCTATCCAGATCATCAAGAAAAAGATATGCAAATAGCATATAGACATATGAAAAATAATTAATATCATGGGTCATCAGGGTATTGCAAATCGAAACAATGAGATATCACCACACACCTATCAGAATACCAAAATCGAGAACAGTGACAGCACCAAATTCTGGCAAGAATGTGGAGCAAGAGGAGCTCTCCTTCATTGCTGGTGTTTTAAAACTATGTATTGCATAGTGTTACCATCCAAACCACCAATTGAACTCCTCTGTATTTATCTCAATGAGTTCAAAATTTATGTCCCCACAAAAATCTATACACAGAGGTTCACAGCAACATCTTAATATTTAAAAACCCATGGTCCTTAAAGTACAAAATGAATAAAGGCTAAACCAACCAGAAGTCATTCCTGGGGGCTGTGGATCAGGCTTGGATAGAGGCCTGGAGAGAGAAGCAGGGTCTAATCCGTAGCCTCTGGGGCAGCTGTTGATCACCACTTGCGTCTCTCTTTCTCTCCGGGCCCGGCTAGCAGCAGCACCTCTCTTTCTTTCTAGGCCTTCACCAGGGCTGCTGATCAGCTCCACCTCTCTGATCAGGCCCTGAAATAAGCTCAGAGAAGCTGATTGGCACAGAAACTCACCAATCAGAACGTAATCTGGGTGAACTGCGAAGGAAGAACCTAAGATGGGGGCTGAGGAGGGATTTTAAGGGCAACAGCTATTTGGTGTAAGGCGTAAGAAAGTGATTCAATTTTTTTTTAAATAACTGGTATGGCAGTATAGTGCATGTAGTGAATTTGTTTTGCCAGTAGTATAGCATGGCTAGCTATCAGTCCAGGTATAGAAATTATATATTTTTATCTGCCAAGAGTATCTCTTCCTGCTGAACTCCCGCCTCCATTTAAGCAAACCTATTTTATATAATTTATCTATACTATTAAAAGGGTAATATGCTAATTAGAACAGGTTGACCAGCCACCTTTTGGACGTTTGACTGTCCCAGATTGTGAGATGGATGTCTGACTGCCAGTTTAGGTCCAATCCCACAGGGGTCCTCGATTGGAGAGGGTGCGGGATGGGCTGAGGGAAACCCCCCCATGCAAGAATTTTGTGCACAAAGCAGCTAGTCTCTCTATATAAAACCCTAATATGCAAATATACCAAACAGTGGAACAACCTAAAAACCAATAAATCAGTTGCTATGACATGCACTTACCACCAGGGGGCATGCGTGGAACATGGTGAGCATTGGCAGCACAAGGCAGAGAATGGAACATGGCAGCTGTTGACTGCAGTGTGATGGTAGAGCAGGTGAGTGGGTGCACCAGACCAAGGTGGGGTGCTGGTCGCTGTCATTGGGGCAAACCTCTGGTGTTTACTGAACATTCTTTGCTCCCACATGCAGCTATCTTGCCAGACACTCACATTTGCTGCCAGCACCAATCTCACTCAAACCACTGCCATAGCCAGAGCCGCCACTTATACCCGCTGCAAGCTCCCAGCACTGGCCCCGATTGCTTGGCACTGTCAGCAAGCTGCTGTGGAAGCAGGGCTTCTGGGAAACAGGGGGCCAGGAACCATGGTGGGATGGGCTGGGTGGGGGCTTGGAGGATAGGCCAAATCCTACCCCTGTGCTCACCACAGCTTCATGACCCACAGTTTCTTTCAAGGTGCATGAATTCATGCACTGGGCCCCTAGTTATTTATAATTAACAAAATTGGAAGCAACAAGATGCCCTTCAGTAGGTGAATATATACATTCAGTATATTCAGTATATGTAGTATATTCATACAATGGAATATTATTCAGCACTATACAAAATTGCTATGGTTCATGAAAAGACATGGAGGAAACTCAAATGCATATTACTAAGTGAAAAATGTCAATCTGAAAAGGCTACACATACTGTACAACTCCAACTATATGACATTATGAAAAAGGGAAACTATACAGAGCAGTTGTTAGGAGTTAGGAAGTAGGGATGAATTAGAAGAGCACAGAGGATTTGGGGGCAGTGAAACTAGTCTGTATGGTGTAATGGAGCATATATGTCATTATACACATGTCAAAACCCACAGGAAGTACACCACCGAGAGTGAGCCCTAATGCAAACTATGAACTTCGGCTGAAAATAATGTGTAGGCTCATCGACAACAAAAAAATGTATTGTTTGAGGTAGCATGTTGACAGTGAGGGCGGCTGTGCAGGTGTGGGGACAGGTGAGTATATGGGAGCTCTTTGAACTTCCTATTCAATTTTGCTGTGAACTTAAAACTGTTCTAAAAAACACAGCTTATTACCAAATTAGTAAGTAATAATACCATAGTTTAAGATAAATCATTCAAATTTGCCTTCTTCTCCTTTCATCTTAGATACCTTTCAGAAAAGAATAGGTTTTATTCTTCATATATATCCATTAAAGCAGTAATTTAGTTCTAATTATGGTAGGATACGTTTATTAGGCAAACAACTTCTGACTTTGAGACTTATAGCCTCTATAGACAAATGTCTAGGTGGGACGAGCTAAGAGTACCTACTTGGCATTACCAAGTTAGAATTCAGATTCTTTAGAAGTTAGCCATGGCTATTTATCTCTTCGGAATATTTATTTCATTTTTTCCCCAACCGCCAGTCCTGGTGTTGGTAAACTGGTTCGTGGAGAGAGAAGGGAAATTCCTGATTTTTAACGTTTGCCAATTTTCAAGATGTTCATACTTCCACCATGGCCCATGTCAAGGAACCAATGTTTTACATGGATCACAAAATTCTCCCTCCTAAACTTATGGCAGGCTATGCATCACCCAATGCCTTCATTTAATCTGTCTTCTTTTTATATAAGTCTCTGTATTTAAAGTTAGAGAACGTGTCTAAGCTGATTTCAAAACTAAGGAGATTCAAATATTCAGGAATAATTGAAACCGTTTGTAGGACCCTCTTACCCAGCCAAAGTAATGGAATTTAAAGTATGCAACTTATAAGTTAAGAAAGGCATCATTGTAAACAGCAGATTCTAGTTGATTGACAAACATAATGCTCTCTACTCTCACAGGCACTTCTGCAATCTTGATAACACTTTAATATATTTTGTTCCTAATCACACTTTTCAGGACAGTGAAAATAAGGCTTTAAAGGACAGGAAACAATAACATGCTTTTAAGGAGCAAAATCACAGGGCAGACAAGGAGCTATCATTTCCCCCTGCTGTGATGCACCAGATGAATGAGATTTCTATGTGACTTACTTTCACGTTCATGTCAGGGGCATCTAGCATTTAACTACATCCACTTTTCCAAATAACAATAGCAGAAGTGAAAGTATCAAATGGTTATCTTGAATCTACCATAATTTACAGTGAAAGTCACTTACAAATTCCAAAACAGCATTAGAAAGTAATGGTGTGACACAACTCATATAGATTGCCATCATCTAATTTCTTTTAAAATAGCTCTTTAAAGCAGACATGGTTATTATTCCCTTATGACTGATAAAAAAAATAATAGCATTGACAAAGATAACACAACACTAAGTGAATTTGGATGTTTGTTTGTCCCCCCTCCCCAAGGTCATATGGCCAATGACTAATAGAATAAAAATTCATTCATTCATTCATTCATTCATTCAACAAAACTGTATTGAGTGGTAACATCACTGGAGATAAAAAGTTTTCTGTTCTGTTCAGATTACACTTTACTGAAGGACAAAGATTATTAATTCATGATCACAACATAGTATTAAATGTTGTGGTACAGGTATGCATAGACTACTCTTAGAGCAAATAAGTGAGCACCTAAATAATGCTGGATAAGAGAAGGAAGTAAAACATAGCTAGAATATAAAGAACTATTAAAAGTTAGGTATATAAATAATGTTGAGAAGAATATGCCCAGAGTTAACAACATATGGAAAACCGGTGAAAAAATATGGCTGATTTGAATAACTTCACTAAGTTCAGTGTGGCAGGATGAAAGAATGCATAAATCTGAATAGTAAGAAATAAAACTAGAGAGGTAGGCAGAGGCTAATAATATGCATAACTTCATCTTTTACAGTTTGCTCAATATACCTCACTTGAAAAATATACATTCCAATAGTACCTGCATCTCATTATGGCAATGACTCTAAATTGACAATGCATACAAAAGGAGGAAATATCAGACACTGTAGAGCTTCTTATTCTTAATATTCTTTCAGAAAGTTATCAGAGCATAGTGGATTCTGAGTAAAAAAATTATGTATTTAAATATGAAATTTAGAAAGGACATTTCAACCACAGCATGAGAATAGATCACAATAGATCCGAAAGTGGAGAGATCATTCAGAAGGCATTTGTAACAATTCAAATGAGAAGTAGTGATAGTTTCAACTAAGACTAGAGGCCCAGTGCAAGAAATCCATGTACAGGGGGGGGGGGTGTCTCTCAGCCCAAACTGCACCCTCTCCAATCTGGGACACTCCAGAGGCCGCAGAGCAGCCAGGCTTGATCTGCTACCTGAGTGGGGGCATCCTACGGGACCCCTGCCCAGGCCCTTAGGCCCAAACACTCCAGCCTCACTGCTCAGCCCCAGGCACTCCAGAGGCAGCAGAGCAGTGAGGCCTGATCTGCTACTGCAGTGGGTGCATCGCACATGACTCCTGGCTGGACACCCCAGGTGCCTCCCTCAGTGGTAGGGATCGGTGCATGGGGATCTTGCTGCTTCCCAGCTGCACACCCCAGGCTGCCTTCGCTGGTGGTAGGATTGGTGTATGGGGGCGCAAGTGCCTCCCAGACAGACTGTGAGACTCCAGAGGGGCTGGACTGGAGGACTCCAGTGGGGCTGGACTGGGGAACTTCACTGGGGCTAAGAGCACTGGGCACCATCATCTTGTGGCTATGGGTGCCCCCATTTTGTAGGGGAGTGATGGTTAATTTGCATATTACTCTTTTATTAGATGATATGATATTGACCCTCACACCCTCACATCACAAGATGGCCACCCCCATGTTGTCACAAGATGGCCAGAAGGGGAAGGCAATTGGGGGTAACCAGAACTGCAGGGGAGGGCACTTGGGAGTGATCAGGCCAGCAGGGGAATAGTTATGTGTCAATCAAGCTGTCAGGAGAGCAGTCAGGGGGTGATCAGGCTGGCAGGCAAAAGTGGTTAGGGGCAATCAGGCAGGCAAGCAAGCAAGTGGTTAGGGGCCAGCAGACCTGGATTGTGAGAGGGATGTTCGACTACCTGTTTAGGCCCAAATTTCATACACCAGACCTGTAGTAACAATATAACAGAGAATTTGGATATTAATCTATATACATGTTGATAGTTGATAGAATATAGGAATTCAACAATATAGAATAGAAATAAATTCATATTTCTAGATTATTTATATAACAGCACAGTTTTTAACATTTTGAGGGTCATGGACTTACTTAAAAATCTGAGTAATACCTGTCCTATGGCTAAAATATATTCCTACTATTTCATGAATTCGATTAATATATCCAAAGACACCAGACTAAATATCACTACATTGGATTAATCTATTGAGATGTGAATACAGTAAGAGAAATACCTTGGAGAGGAAAGATGTAGTACAATCATTCTAAACATATAAAGGTGTTTATAGAACACCCTAAAAGAGATATTAAGAACCTGGGTCATATTACTCTGAAAGAGAAGTCATTGGTGAAGATACAGTTTTAAATTTCTCAACTAAAGGCACTGTAAAATAAACAGAACAGTAAAAAATGAGCCCTTGAACCATAATGATGTAAAGAATTATCAAAGGATAGAGGGAAAGATTGAGAAAAACAACAACTTAGGAGAGTTGGGAATCAGAGGCAAGGGATTTCAACTACCACTGTTGGACTCTGGAGATTGAACTCAATATTAAATGTGGGTTTATACAATTTCAATATTACTTATAGGCCCCTCTAAAAATTTGATCCAATAGAGGTAATTTGGTATTGTTTAATGCACTGGGTGTTACTTTATATGACACTATATTTATATATGTATGCATTCTACATTTGTAAGTAATAAATAATTTATATTTGATGTGTGAACACAGGGTGTAGCCTCTTAATTCTACAAGTGCCCTACTTTATATGTGAATATAATGAAGGTAATGTTCAAAGCTAGATATGGCTCAAGTCAGAGGAATCTTCTCACCTTATCATAGAGGAGAAAGATAAATTTTCTTCACCATATTTACTGGAACTCAATTGTAAGTTACTTTGTGTTTTTCTTCATTTTCTGTTTTTAAGTGATATCAAAACTGTTCAAAATTATAAAAATACATTTTTCTATATCATTTATCTTCCAATTCAGTTTTAAATATATTTTAAGTAAATACTTTCTAAAAATAAGATGATTATTAGCTATAAACATTGAAAATTATTTTTAAAAGTCATAGTATCCCTTGAAAATTGAATTCAATATCTCAAAATTCATGGAGTGATTTCTTTTCTGATTAACATTACTCATTACTTCAGGGAATATTCTCAGTGAAATTTAAAATGTACATTTTATTTGCTAGGCTACATCATATAATAAGCCCCTTTTTTACAACTCAATAATTATTTCCATGGGCACATCTTTTTATTGCATATTTGTATTACTTTTTCAGTAAGAAGAAGTCTTTACAGAAACACTGAGTTTGTTTTATGAATTTAGAACCATTCATTTTTAAGTTCCTTATAATATCTCCACTGTTCTTTGATCATTAGAGAAGCTCATACTTTCTTTACATGAATGAATCATGCCTTCATAATACAATGCTAATAACCATTCTGTAAACAGCTCAAAATGACTTTGCACCACCTCAGTATTTTAAGGATGATTGCAAATGAAGAAGGGTAGATATTAACAGACATTTGTATTTTCTCAAGAGAGAGACCTACGAAGTCATGTAGTTTTTCTAGGTATATAGAGAAATATTGTGATCTAAAAAGTTAGAAAATAAACGGTGAAGTAATAAACGTTAACTAACAATGTGCGGTCAGTTATTTCATATTTTGAAAACAAAAAGGGAGTGGGGAAGGGAGCAAAAGAGAGGCTATAAAAGAGGAGAGGAAGAGAAGAATGGAGGGAAGGGCACAGCAGAGCAAAGAGGAAGGGAAGGAGGAGGAAGAGCAGCATCAGGGAAGGAAGAAAAGAAAAAAAATTAAGAGAAGCCAAAATGAACACAATATGACTAAACAATCTCAATTAAAAGGTAAGCTATTGGTAAAATGACCAATTTAATGTATGAGCACCACATAGTGTTCTGTACAATTCAAGTTCTTGTAACTTAACTAGATAACTCTGGAAAAATAGGAGTGCCATATGGTTAACCAAAATCTAATTTCTCATAAATGTGTCCATAGTAAAGAAGAATCCATTTCAAAGTAAATTACAAACATTTTTCAACATTGCAGAATAAGCTAAACTCATTTTGGCATTTAACTCAATTAGAAATAATATATTGTTGATTATGTATGTGCAGTTAATTCATTTGAATGTCTAGCATTCACAACTGATTAAATTGGAATATGCATTCTGAATATTAAACACATTAGATAATATTTCTAGATTTTACTTCTGTAAAATGAGCTCAGTTTCACTTAAAAGCAGATAACAATTAAAATGAAGTTTTAAGATATTGTATCACAGCCCACTCAAAAATTGGTTCTTACAAGCAGTCTCCTGATAATTTCTTTAGATCTCAATTCTACAGTAATATCATAAAATACATTAGACAAAAATTCAGGAGGGGAATAAAAATGCAATGTGGATGGTAAAATGCAATAATCCCAGCCCAGTAAAGAATTAAATTTGATGAAATCGCAAACCTTTTCCCTTCTTTCTTACATTTGTTCCAACTAAGCTGTCTTGAGATTGACAGCTAAAAATAATAAAAGTTCAATTATTTTGATGAGTGCTGCATAGTATGATTGGTGTCTGAAACCAAATTCCAGAAAATAAAGTTGGTCTATTTTCCACAATGCTTACTCTCTCCAAATCTATATGATTCATCTCTGTAGAATTATCATACAGTGAGATAAAGGAGGAAGAAGAACTTATAATGTAACATAAAAGACAAAGGCAATTAAGTTAGATGATTTGAGCTAAAATCAAAGTGTAAGACATATTAGCTTTCTGAATAAAAGTATGTTTTTTTTAGATTATTAGGTTCTGATATATTCAATTCAAAAATATCAATAACAATGCTTATCCACTCTGCTTCTTCTCAGTTGTTAATTCACAATTATATTAAATAATGTGAATAAATTAAAAAAACATATATTTTTATTGATTTTTTACAGAGAGGAATAGAGAGGGACAGAGAGTTAGAAACATCGATGAGAATCATCGATCAGCTGCCTCCTGCACACCCCCTACTGGGGATGTGCCCGCAACCCAGGTACATGCCCTTGACCGGAATCGAACCTGAGACCTTCCAGTCCACAGGCCGACGCTCTATCCACTGAGCCAAACCGGTTCCGGCATGTGAATAAAAATTATAGTCTTCATTAAAATTTGGCTAAAGGTTATGGTAATATAAATATAATAAAGACAAGAAGATGGTAATGTCAAATGAGAAGTAGGAAAAGGGAAATTGAGATTTTTGGAACTCAAATTCTTTAATGTTGGCAATTTAAGAAAACAATGTTCTCTATAACAATTAGCAATAAAATATCTTTATTACATAAACATATAGTGATCCCTTCTAGAGCAGAAATCATATTCTTTTATTTTCGTGGACATTTGAATTGCCTGTAACAATTGCTTTAAATGTGTCCTATCACTATCACCGAATACACTAAAAAACACCTCTTACCTAATTTATCACTCTTTGTCAAGTGTCCCTACAAACACATAAAATACCAAAGCCATTCTCAGACTTTATTATAAGTGCTGCATTCATAGATTTCTCAATCTAAACTAAGTTTCTTGGGGTCAGAGACTTGTATTCTCTAGGTCCTAGAAATTATGTGACAAATAGTAAGAATGTATTAACTAATCCAAATTATGTTGGTCAAATATATTGGTTAAATAAAAACATATTGCCTGATTAGTGCTCTCACTAATCCTGTATCAAAAATACAGGATGTCCAATTAAATTTGAATTTCAGATAGCCAACACAAATTCAGGACATACATATATGAAAAATGTATTCATTGCTTATCTGAAATTAAAATTTGACTAGGTGTTCTATTTTTGATCTGGCAATCCTACATGAAACAGAAAGACTATCAGATGGCTTTAAGGCAATTGAATTCAAATAATGATATCAATAAATTATTTAAATTCAACTCTATGTTACAAATAACACAGAGAAGGAGTAACAAAATCTTGTAAGCTAAAAAATAAATTTACTGTTCAAAGAACACTTTCTAGTAAGCTAATGTACCAACAGAAAACAACAAACGTATAGCCTTTCAACTTAGGGTATCAATTTGCCATTGTTGTAGATGTAGATGATTGTTTAGCAAATATTCAAATACCCATTTCTTCAAACTTGGACTTGAGCAATACACTCATTTTGGTGGATGTCATCTGTGTGCAAGTGACAGTGTGGTGACTTCAAGCCTAGTCCTCAACAAGTTGAGTATGCTTTTGCTCATCCTTCTGAGAGAGTCCAAACTGTGCTGTGAAAAGGATATACTCTAGGTAGCTGTTGCTTCTTTATCCAACACTCTGTAGTGAGACAGAGTAAAATCCAGTGGCCTACAGCTGGAGGCAGAGTCATTCCAGCTGACCGGTAGAACTTTGATTAAGGAATAAGTGTTTAATGTTAAATGTCACTAAAGTTTTGTTGATGTTTGTCATGAAGATTCATGGCAAAAATAAGCAATTGATCCACCTATAGTTTTTTTTTTAAATACACACACTTTCTTATTCAGTCACAAGCAAACCTGGAGAGTTGGTACCTTCAGAACAATTAAAGTGTACATTTAAAGCATTTTTCTCTTTTTCAGAGTAGGTAGAGGGGAATTCAGGTCTTTGACCATTCATTACACTATATATCAATAAACTCACCTTGGTAAGACTATAATTATTTTCATACTAAACCTAATGTGAATTATTTCTTAAATGCACTTTGTGTATTGGATTAGAGCATTCAAAAAAGTGATGGCATTATCTTTTACTCTATAAAATCATATTGGCAAGAAAAGAATCCCAGTATTCATTTTTTCCTACACAAAATGGTAAGCTAATTCTGCTACAGATAATTCATTCATATTTCCAGGAGAGACAATACAGGGTGGGGCAAAAGTAAGTTTAAGTTGTAATGCCACTAAATAAAACAATAATTAATAATTAATAGTAGAATAAACTCTGTACTTTATGTACTTACAACTGTAAAACTACCTTTGCTCCACCCTGTATTATTCCTTAGAGGAAGTTATCCTAGGAAATATATTTTCTTGCTAAGTATTGGAAGCTATTTAAATGCTATGAAATCACCCAGAAACTATTATGCACATATATGTATGCATATAGATGTATATTTGCTAGAAATTCAAAGGATATAAAAGCTACACTTGTTCAGGCATTTTACAGAGCTCCAACTGAGTGCAAAGCAGCACACTGTGAATCATGCCATGTTATGTAAGATGTAGATATCATCCCCCCCAAAAAATGTAGACTAATACGTGAAAGCACTGAACTCTTGCTTTTTAAAGAAAATTTTCTAGTGAGATCTAGTAAATGGAATATATATATATTTTTCTATTTATACATTGAGTTTATCCTTTTGTACTGAGATTTTTGTAATATATGATAGCTTTATCTATCAGGGGGTTTACAATAATACTATGAACTGAATGTTTGCATCCCCACAAAATTCATATTTTGAAGCCCTAACCCACAATGTGATAATAGTGGGAGGTGTGGTCATTGGGAGATAATCAGGTTTAGATGAGGTCATGAGGGTACAACCCCCATGAAGAGATTAGTACTAGTATAAGAAGTGAGAGATACACTAGAGCTTTCTCCTGGGGTCAATGTGAGGATATAGTAAGAAGGCAAATATCTGCAAGCCAGAAGAGGATGCTCACAAAGAACTGAGTCTAAGAGTACCTTGATCTTAGACTTCTCAGCCTCCAGAACTGGGAAAAATTAATGTCTGTTGTTTTAGCCATCCAGTCTGTGGTATCTTGTCATAGCAACCTCATCTGAGACAAGTAATAACAAAAATAACACAAACAAAAATGTTTATTGCACAAAAATATAGACTTACCTGTTGTATTGTGTACTGGCTGTTATTCTCTAGAGATTATATTATTTCATATCTGCATCCTTGTTACCAAAGATATTGCATAACAGATAAAAATGGCTGGATGAGAACATGTGAACTAAATATTCAATGACAACTTCATAGGACCAATCCTGACTTAAAAGTACAGATATGTATTTAAGATATTTTAGCTACACAGTCTAAAAATGTTGGCCTAATCCCAGCTTTGAATCCAAATCTCAATAATTTGCTATCTACTTTTGGTCTAATTGACAACATTATTTGCTATTCAAAGACCAATACCACTTTTGGCAGCCACCATATTACCTAGTCTAGTGTTGTTAATAGTTCTAATTGTAATCCAGATTTTATACCTGGATACTGGTTCCCAAGGACTAAATGCTAAAACAAAGCTCCTAAAATTTTCTTGCCAGTTTCTCTTTCTCAGGAATGGAAATCTTGTCTCTGACCACTAATGTGGTATTTGGAGCCACCCTCACTACAGCCGAGATGAGATTTTCAGGTGAAGAGGGCCTTTTTAGCCTGGTTTTTAGTAATAATTGTTCTTGGGATCACTCATGTTCCCATTATGTTCTTATGTTATCAAATATATGCCTAACTGATCCTACTGCTGCCATTTTAATTTGAATAACAAATGTGCTTGTAAAAGAGAATTATCTTTCTGTATAGTGATTCTATGCACAGATTCCTCATGTTTGTCTGTCCAATTAAACTATTTCTCCATCCCATTTCTGATTTTTATGCTCACATTTAAACAACTTTAAATTATTTATTGATCAGCATACATAAATCTTGGTAATAAGATATCTAGGGCAGATTTCATTACAAATAAGTTTATTATATGTAAGTGAATTTATGTTCATTTGTCCAAACCTTCAAATAATGTATTAAATATATTGAATTTCTTTAGAGATGTTTTATTTTTTCATTTGGAGGAGTGCCCTTTTGGGGAAAGAATCACAGGATTACCTATCTAGTCCTTTCTGAAACAGAAAGATTAGGTTTTTATATCATTAAAGGTAAATTGGCCCTAAACTGTTTGGCTCAGTGGATAGAGCATCGGCCTGTAGACTGGAAGGTCCCAGGTTCGATTCCAGTCAAGGGCATGTACCTTAGTTGCGGACACATCCCCAGTAGGGGGTGTGCAGGAGGCAGCTGATTGATATTTCTCTCTCATCGATGTTTCTGGCTCTCTGTCCCTCTCCCTTCCTCTCTTTAAAAAATTATATATATATATATATATATATATATATATATATATATATATATTTAAAAAGGTAAATTGTACAGTGATAGTAAATGGTCTGACATGTCCCAACATTTTCTTGATTCATTTGTCCCTCAAACATGATTGAATTTTGTTTTTCTTGTCCTTTCTGATATTAATTAATATTCTCTCTGAAAACAATTTTAAAACTCCCTTTTTAGTCTTTCAATACTCTACCAATTATTTTCCCTAATATCTACCTTATTTCCTAATCATTACTTTTAGAATTTGAATAAAATACATGTAGGAGCAAAAGTAGTTTTATATTTGTTCATATGGAAAATAATACAATAATACTAATATATAAAAACCTAGGATCCATAACATCCAAAATGACCAAAGGTTCCACTAACCGAAAGTCAGTTCTGTAGTCAGTACAGGGTTGCGTTGGTGACCCCACACTGACTGTCACCACTATGGGCAGCAACCCAGCATTGATTGCTGAGGGAGCTGTGGATCAGTCCTGGAGAGAGGCCTGGAGAGAGAAGTATGGTCTGATCCGTAGCCTCCATGGCAGCTATTGATCAGCACTTGCCTCTCTCTTTCTCTCTGGGCCTGACCAGCAGTCATGCCTCTCTTTCTCTCCAAGCCTCTGAGGGGGCTGCTGGTTAGCCCCACCTCTATAATCAGGCCCAGAAACAGGCCTGGAGATGCTGATTAGCATAGAAACCAACCAATCAGAATCAAATCTGGGTGAACTGCCAGAAGATAAGTTTTATTATGGCAGCCAATGACTGCCTGGGAGGCAGAGTTTTTGACACTGACTGGCATAGAAACCAACCAATCAGAACCAAATCTGAGTCCACTGGGCCACTAGTTAGTAAATAATAATCCTAATATATAAAAACCCTGGGTCATAGTGACCTAGGCTCGACCAACCAGAAGTCAGTCCTGCAGTCAGCGCTGGGTTGCCATGACTACTTCTGCTTTAGGTGTGGTGCCCCAGCACTGATTGTTAAGGGGGCTGCGAATCAGAACCAGCAAGAGGCCTGAAGAGAGAAGCAGGGACTCTGAGGCATTGCTCTGAGGCAGCTTTTGATCAGCACTTGCCTCTCTTTTTCTCTCTCAGTCTGGGCAGCAGCTGTGCCTCCATTTCTCTCCAGGCCTCCACCGAGGGGCTGCTGATCAACCCCACCTTTCTGATTAGGCCCCATTGATAGACCCAGAGATGCTGACTGGCATAAGAACTGACCAATCAGAACCCAATGTGGGTGCTATGAAGAACCAATGGCTGCCTAGGAAGTGGAGTTACTGATACTGGACTGGCATAGAAAACAATCAATCAGTACCAAATTGGCCAGCGGAGGAGGGCAGTTGGAAACAACATCAGGCCGGCAGAGGAGGACAGTTGGGGGCAATCAGCCAGCAGGGGAGGGTAGTTAAGGGTGATCAGGCAGGCAAGTAGAGGAGGTTATAGTCAACCAATCCAGCAGGGGAGGGTAGTTAGGGGTGATCAGGCAGGTAGGCAGGTGATCAGGTAGGAGCCAGTGGTCCCAAATTTTGAAAGGGATGCCCAACTGCTGGATTAGGGCCAATCCCTAAACTGGCAGTCAGATATCTCCCAAGGGGTCCTCAATTGGAGAGGGTGCAGGCTGGGCTGAGAGAATCCCCCTCTGTGTACGAATTTCATGCACCAGGCCTCTAGTATAAGAATAAACTCTGTTTTGTTTACTCACAGCTGTGTACCTACCTACTTTTTTCTACCATTAGGCAATTTCTAATTAAGTCAGAACTACATTTTACTTTGCCTTCACAGACAAAGCAACTTTTTCAAACTTCTTATTGATAGTTTCCCACAGACACTAGTACTAGTACATGCTTACAAATGTTGCTCATCTTATCAAACACCATGACAAAACATGTTTATTACCAATTAAGATAACTAAGATGGTTAACAAAACTACTTTTTTTTTCTTAATCCTCACCCAAGGATTTATTTCCATTGATTTTTAGAGAGAGTGGAAAGGAGAGGGAGGGACAGAGAGAAACAATGATGGGAGAGAGACAATAATTGGTTGCCTCCTGCACACATCCCGACCAGGGCCAGGGAGCATGCAACTGAGGTACATGCTTTTGGCTAGCATCAAACCCAAGACCCTCAGTCCTTGAGCTGATGCTCTATCCACTAAGCAAACCATCTGGTGTCAACCTCATTATTTTCTATCTTAAGCCCTTGTTTGCTTACATTTGGTACCTGTCTTTTCCAACAGAAGTAAGTTTTATTATGGCAGTGACCTTGCCTGTCTTGTTCCATTTTATTCTTAGCATCTGGATACATTCTTGTTATGCAGTAGATGTTAAGTAAATATTAGTTAAATGGACCAGTGAATTTGACAATAATGAGATAACACTGCCATCTTACAATTCATCATATCCTGTGGGTACAAATGACACATTTTAAAGCACAAATTACCAAGTAGTCATTTATGAATATGTGAAATTCATGTGGGGATAGAATTTTGATCAAGTGGTTTCAAATGAAGGATATAATTCTTCTAAAAGCAATAGTCCAAGCCTTGACCTTCACTGTACTCAGTAAAATACCAGTAGTTCTCACATAATAGGTACTCAAAAAAGACTTACTTTTATGATGAATGATAAATAATCATGAGATTGTAAATAATATTTCATTAAATTGACTCTTAACATTTGTTACAAATCATGTTTGGAGAAAAGTAGAGTAGCCACTGTTATAAATCCAATTCAACTCAAGGATAAAAGAGTCAAGGAAAACTTACTATTTTGCCTTAAAAATAAGTGTAGCACAATTACTTGCAACAGTGAACAAATACTAACATGCTGGTAGTTTTGACCTCCCTATTTTAGAGCAAAACTTTGGAGGCCTAACATTTAAGTAAACGTACATAGTTAAAACAGCAAATCTGCTCATGAAAAGAAAACTACAAAGCATTATAGGCAGTCAAGAAATTGGTATTTCCAGAAAAAGAACACACACATGCATATTAATTGTGCCTGTCAGAAAGACGATTTTAACAGGCCATGTATAATTGCAATAATAATAGGTGACTGGAGATCTTTCAGATGCCAGTATAATTTTATGATAAAATGTATGCTCTGATTACCATTCTTGGACTTAACTGAGATGCTTTACTATATCACTGATAATTAACACATTTTTGTGCCCTCAACTGAATATCAGATGTGAGTGATATCCCATAACTGAAATCTCTCCTGCAGAAAGTGTTATTATTTGGTTACATGAGATTGTTTTCTGTCAGGAAAACAAAACAAGAAAATTTAATTATTTGATGCCCAATCCAAGTAGATTAAATTAGATATTCTTAGCACTACTATAGGTATTCCAAAATTGAATTTTGAAGTACTTTGGAATTAATGAATAATGAACTCTTTTTTAAAAGCTCTTGGTGATATCTAGTATGTTTATTTTTTGTTTCAAATGCTTCAGATAACAGTCATATGAAATAAACACTAAAAATTCCATCAATCCCTATAACTCTAGTCAATCCCTATAACCCATTTTATAATGTTGCAGGTTTTGTCTATACCGAAATTGAGTTAGCTAATTATAAAGGACTTGATTACAGTAAAATTGCTAAAATAGAAACATATTTTAAAACTAGAGGCCTGATTCACAAAATTCATGCAAGAGTAGGCCTTCCTTCCCCTGGCTGCCAGCACTTGCCTCCCTCTGGCACCAGGGGTCAGGGCTTCTCTCACAGCCCCTGCTTCATCCAGAAGGTCATCAGGAAGGATGTAGGGTCTAATTAGCATATTAGACTTTTATTATTATACTAGAGGCCCAGTGCATGAAAATCATGCATGGGGTTGAAACTGGTGTGGCTCAGTAGATAGAGCATCAGGCTGCAGACTGAAGGGTCCTGGGTTCAATTCCGGTCAAGGGCATGTACCTTGGTTATGGGCACATTCCCAGTTGGGGTGTGCAGGAGGCAACTGATCAATATTTCTCTCTCATTGATGTTTCTAGCTCTCTCTTTCCCTTCCTCTCTGTAAAAAAATCAATAAAATATATTGTTTTTTAAAAAAGAAAGAAAATCGCCAAAACCAGTTTGGCTCAATGGATAGAGCATCGGCCAGTGGACTGGAGGGTTCTGGGTTCAATTCCGGTCAAGGGCATGTACCTTGGTTGCCGGCACATCCCAAGTAGGGGGTGTGCAAGAGGCAGCTGATCGATGATTCTCTCTCATCGATGTTTCTAACTCTCTTTCCTTCTCTCTTCCTCTCTGTAAAAAATCAATAAAATATATTTTTTTTAAAAAGAAAAAAAATCATGCATGGGGGCAGGTGTCCCTCAGCCCAGCCTGCACCATCTCTAATCTGGGACCCCTCGGAGGGTGTCCAACTGGGGTCCAGCCTAAACTGGCAGTCAGACATCCCTCTCACAGTCCAGGACTGCTGGCTCCCAACCATTCACCTGCCTGTTTGCCTGATCACTCCCTAACCACTCTTCTGCTAGTCTGATTGATGCTTAACTTCTCCTCTGCCAGCCTGATTGCCCCTAACTGCCCTCATCTGCACCCTCAACTGCCATTCCCTGTAGGCCTGGTTCCCCTCAACAGCCCTCCCCTGCTGGCCTGATTGCCCACAACTACCCTCTCCTGTTGGTCATCTTGTGGTGGCCATCTTTGACCACATGGGGGTGGCCATCTTGTGCAATGGTGTGAGGGTCAATTTGCATATTATCTCTTTATTATATAGGACTAGAAGATCATTCCATTCTTTGATAGGCCATTTTGAATTTGATGTTTTGATAATAACTAAAAATCAGCAATGTGCCGAAACCGGTGTGGCTCAGTGGATAGAGCGTCGGCCTGCGGACTGAAAGGTCCCAGGTTCAGTTCTGGTCAGGGGCATGTGCCTTGGTTGCGGGCGCATCCCCCATTGGGGGTGTGCAAGAGGCAGCTGATCGATGTCTCTCTCTCATCGATGTTTCTAACTCTCTATCCCTCTCTCTTCCTCTCTATGAAAAATCAATAAAATATATATTTTTTAAATAAAATAAATAAAAATCAGCAATGATATTCAAATTTTATTCTAACAAATCTTAAAAGATATCTAAACAAGAACAAGAAGAAAATTATAACAATTTTTTATTAACCTGGATCCATATATAGAGATGATTTCACTGGATAAAACTGTGAATTGTGCTTGAAGAGAATTCTGTACTCTTTTTTTTTAAATATATTTTTATTGATATTTCACAGAGAGGAAGAGAGAGAGATAGAGAGCTAGAAACGTCAATGAGAGAGAAACATCGACCAGCTGCCTCTTGCACACCCCCTACCGGGGATGTGCCCGCAACCAATGTACATGCCCTTGACCGGAATCGAAGCCAGGACCTTTCAGTCCACAGACCGATGCTCTACCACTGAGCTAAACCGGTTTCGGCAAGAATTCTGTACTCTTTGTGCTTATTTAATTTGACCACATCTCTGCTATGGGCTTCTTTGATTTTCAGACCTCCCCTCACATACTTCAATTTCTATGAAATATCTGGAAAACTCTAGGGGAAAATGTGATTTCTCAGCATTTACTGATGCAGTACATTAAGTTAATCAAGAAAGAAAGAATGATGCTGAACCCGGTTTGGCTCAGTGGATAGAGCATCGGCCAAAGGTCCCAGGTTCGAATCTGGTCAAGGGCATGTACATTGGTTGCGGGCACATCCCCAGTCGGGGGGGGGGGGGGTGTGTGCAGGAGGCAGCTGGTCAATGTATCTCTCTCATCGATGTTTTTAGCTCTCTATCTCTCTTCCTTCCTCTCTGTGAAAAATCAATAAAATATTTTTTTTAAAAAAAAAGAAGAAAGAAAGAAGGAAAGAAGGGAGGTGGAGAGAAAAACATGGAGATACAGTAGAGGGGGAAGGAGGAAGAGGAAAGTGGGAGGGAAAGGAAGAGAAGTTGCCATTGGTCCTATTATTCATGAGTCCCTAACAACAAACTGAATAAAGAAATTCGGCAGTTTCATATACTTCAATATAGGTATTTGTTCTCATTGATGATAAATCTCTTCTTCAAAAATAATCTTGGATGTTTGTAAAAATAACCATATGATAAAATAGAACAACATCTTTAATAACATGCTGCAAATTGGCTTCCATGTGCAGTGCTGAATAAATTCCACAGAGACTGGAACATTTCATTAATACAATACAGGCCTGATGTTTCTGTAATCCATTTAACACGTTTACAAACAAGTTTGGAAAACAAGCTGAGTCAGAGGGGTGTTTATCATGGGTAATAAAATGCTTGTTCCTTTAACTAAGAACATTTCCTTTAGACTAAGTTCTAAAATTCAAGTTTAGTGTTATGCTAAGTTAATAATTGAGACACTATAATAAGTGAAGCCATCAAAATAGGTAAGATCAATTTATGCAAATAAATTATTATCCACAGAGCTTTATTGCTTGAGGAGTTTTAATCTACTAGCTCTTACAGCAGAATTCAGTGGGATAAGATCTATAGAATTATTTCCCAGGCAATCAAAATATAAGTAAATGAATCAATTCTCTAGAACCCACTTATAGAAATTTTATCCTTTGCTGTTGAAAGTTCCAACCAAACCATCTGTCAGGATAAGTAGGATAAGGTTTTAATTACTTACAGCAATGCAATTATACCATTAATGTTCAGCTAAAATTGAACCCATTCAATTTAATTAGCAGTGCAGCTGTGAGTGGAAAGAGACTGTTCTTTCAAATAGCCAGCACAAGGGGTTATAAAAGCTCTCTCTCCTCTCTCTCTCTCTCTCTCTCTCTCTCTCTCTCTCTCTCTCTCTCATTCTCTCTCTCTCTCATTCTCTCCCTCTCTTCTTCTCTCCCTCTCTCTTTCTCTCCCTCTCTTCCTCTCTCCTTCTCTCCTTCTCTCCCTCTCTCCCTCTCTTCTTCTCTCCCTATCTCCCTCTCTCCCTCTCCTCTTTCCCTCAACAGCCAGGACTTTGCTCTGGTATAATCCCTTATTCTGCTGTACTACTCTTTCAGTGAGTGTGTGTATATGTGTGTTGTGTAAATAAACACCGTGATTGTAAATATATGTCTATATACCCTTTCTGAAGGACTGTGTATCTGTTTATATAGAGAGGTTATATATGTTTAACAGATAGCATATACAAATATCTACCACATAATTCCATATGCACACACAAACCTTTAGAAAAGTAAATCTTCATCTATTTGTGGCCATAATTTTATATCTGCCCCACATATGACATGGAAAATAAATTTATTCAATCCACAGAGAAACAACCTGTCTTTCAATTACAATTAGTGTTTTAGTAAATACATTCTCATTACAGTAACAACACTAGCCATAGGCTAAGAGAAAAAGAAAAACAAGCATAAAATATAGCTATTCATTGAAGGTGCCAACAATCTACTTGGGAAAATGAGAGAGAGAGTGTGTGTGTGTGTGTGTGTATTATATATATATATATATATATATATATATATATATATATATACACTAGTGAAATAAAAATACAAGAAACACATTATAAGATACAAAATAATTAAATTTAAAAAACACAATATGTATCCTAATATTTTTTTAATATATATTTTATTGATATTTTACAGAGAGGAAGGGAGAGAGATAGAGAGCTAGAAATGTCGATGAGAGAGAAACATCGACCAGCTACCTCTTGCACACCCCCTACTGGGGATGTGCCCGCAACCAATGTACATGCCCTTGACCGGAATCGAACCTGGGACCTTTCAGTCCGCAGACCGACGCTCTACCACTGAGCCAAACCGGTTTCGGCTGTATCCTAATATTTTGAAGAAGAAAATAATGGAGGCTTGAGAAGAATAAATTTTAGACTTTTTCTGAATTTCAGAAAAATTGTTTTAATGGTAACTGAACAGTGTGGTGGACACTTTGTAGTATATACAAAGATCAAATTATTATGTTGTGTACCTGAAATGAAAATGTTATATATCAATTTTACCTCAATAAGAAATTAAAAATGGCTTTAGATATTGATACACACATAAATGAGGAAAAAAGAGTGCTCCAGGTTGAATCAATGTTTTGTGGATGGCATGAAGACATCGTGAGGAAGGTGAGTTCAAAGGGAAATCGATCTGTACCCAAGGCTTCCCAGGCAGAAGGCTCATGCTGGGAATAAAGGTGGGTACCGTGGACGAGAGCAGAGAAGGCATTTTGAGCAGAGCCATCATAACGTCTGCTTGCTGCAAGAAGCTTTTATAAAATAACAACATTCCTAAACATGCAGCAACTAAATCTTCTCTGGTCTTGCTAACATTGATGTATTCTAAATGGAAATATTTTTTAAATGTTAACATTATGAACATAAGGAAGGGTTAACAGAGTCAGGTTTCTGTGAGGTTTCTCTCATCACACATCTCATAGTTGCTATAGCAATGTTTTCACAAGCAGAGCCATAACAAGAGAAAAGCTGGCATGTTTGGGAAACTGACCAGAATTGTTCCAATTTGAGACTGAAATAAAGGAAGCAGCATGCACTTTGTATCTGGTATGTCTGAGTTCAAATTCTATTAATATGTATTTTGCCAACTGAGTTAACTAAGACCTCCACATTCTCGGATAAAACAAGGAATATAAGGTTGAAAGAATTGAATAATATCATTAACAAAGCCTTAGAGTGGTGGCTGACACTCAGCCATTATTATAAAACTTCAGCCATTATTATAAAAATAAGTTTCACATGCTGAAACCGGTTTGGCTCAGTGGTAGAGTGTCGGTCTGCGGACTGAAAGGTCCCGGGTTCGATTCTGGTCAAGGGCATGTACATTGGTTGCGGGCACATCCCTGGTAGGGGGTGTGCAAGAGGCAGCTGGTTGATGTTTCTCTCTCATTAACGTTTCTAGCTCTCTCTCTCTCCTCTTCTCTGTAAAATATCAATAAAATATATTTTTAAAAAATAAGTTTCACAAATAACACTTGACTAATAAGTAAATTCCCAATTTATTCTAATAACTAAGTAATTAGAATCTTTTTCTAACTTTGCATACATCATGCTTAATGATAATCATCCTCAGGATCTAAATCTATAAAGAACTATGCCAATTATACCTTAAGTCCCACCACTAAGACCTATATAATAAATTAGATTAAGTTTTGAAAAAAAGCAGAACCTAAATTTTTAATTTTATAAGTATTCACTTCCTGGGTCGGGGGGTGGGGGGGACCTAAGGCCTTCAGCATACTTTATGAAATCAAGTGCCTTTTCAGGTCACACACTTACAGTAAGTAAGTGAAGCAGAAGCAATACAAGCAATAAGGAAGGTCAAGGGCTGTGACCAAATGAAGCAAAGGCCTCTAACAAAAGTGGCTTTGGCAACACAAACTATGTTGCTAGGCTGAATTTGGCTATCAGAGCATCAGTGTGCAAACCCGTTAGTGCAAAACTTTATCTCAAGAAGGAAGAACTTCCCTAGTGTTTCCTTCATTATCCATTGTTGCAGGAAGCAGGTTATCTAAGTTTATATCAGATGATCTCACTCATTTGTGGAATATAATGAACAACATAAACGGATGAACAAAAACAGATCCAGAGACAGAGGAGTGTCCATCAGACCATCAAACCTCAGAGGGAAGGCAGGGGATGGTGGGATGTTGACTGGCATAGAAACTGACCAATCAGAACCTAATCTGGGTGAGCTGCTAAGGAAGAACTCACAGTGGGGGCTGTGAAAGGGCTTTAAGGGGAACAGCTATTTGGTGTAAGAAATAAGAAAGGGGTGTAATTTTTTAATCACCAGTTTGTCAGTATAGTTGATATGGCTGGCTATCAGTCCAGATATAGGGATTACCTATTTTTGTTTGCCAAGAGCATCTCCTCCTGCTGAAAAAGGCTTGCTTCTCCCTGCCCCCCATTTAAGCAACCCTATCCTATATAATCTATCTATATTAATAAAAGGTAATATGCTAATTAGACGGGGTTGACCAGCCATCTTCTGGATGTCTGGCTTCCTTCCGGACAAAGCCATGGGGGTGGGGGCTAAGGCAGAGGCAGTTAGGGGTGATCAGGCAGGCAGGGGAGGGCAGTAAGGGGTGATCAGGCAGTCAGGAAGAGGCAGTTAGGGATGATCAGGCAGGCAGGCAGAGAGGTTAGGGATGATAAGGCAGGCAGAGGGGTTAAGAGTGATCAGGCAGGCAGGCAGAGGCAGTTAGGGGAGATCAGGCAGGCAGGCAGGTAAGCAGGCAGATGAGCAATTAGAAGCCAGTAGTCCCAGATTGGGAGAGGGATGTCAGATTGGAGAGGGTGAAGGCTGGGTTGAAGGAACCTTTCCCCCCCTGCTGTGCATGAATTTCATACACTGGACCATTGGTAATCAATAAAGAAAATAAATAATTAAAACTATCAAAGAAAAGGGAGGAATGCATTGAGTTTTATAATATTCTTCCATTCTTTCATAATAAATTAAAACAATGTTGGTATTAAGGAAAAAATCGTTTTCTTTCCTCACATTTATTCCCTTTGCTTTAAGAAAATAAAGCATGGGGAAAAGCTCTTTTAGCAGTTCATCTTTGCAAATCTGACCATGATAAAGAAGGAATGTCCCAATAAATCCTGAAACTTTATTTCTATATCATTCACCCACCAGAGATACTGAATATGTAAATGCAATAATAAAGATTTTGGAAACATTCTTTGGTGAACTTCGCCAGTCATCAATCCATGATGAAATACACCATCTAGATAAACCCCACTAGAGATGACATCATTAAAACTTTGCATTTACAAACAATTGCATGAACTCTGAGTCAATAATCTGATGACTAAAATATGCTAGAATATCTAGTTGTTATGGAAAAAGAGTGAAAGCAATCCAAAAGTTCATTAATAAGGGACTAATCAAGTATATTAGGAAACATCCAAGCAATAGAGATGTTTTGTTTTGTTTTTTGAAGGTGAAAAAAAACCTAAGAAACATCTCTGGTAATTGTTATGTAGAACTTTTAGTATATGTAAGTGAAAAACACCACCTTGGAGGAATATGTGTTTAGTGAGTTAAAATAAGCTACCATTTACTTAAGAAAATGTAGAGTTGCTTAAATTGGTTTGGCTCGGTGCATAAGGCCTCTGCCTGTGGACTGAAAGGTCCCAGGTTCAATTCCAGTCAAGGGCATGTATCTTGGTTGTGGGCACATCCCCAGTGGGGGTTGTGCAGGAGGCAGCTGACCAGTATTTCTCTCTCATGGATGTTTCTTTCTATCTCTCTTCCTTCCTCTCTGTAAAAATAATCAATAAAATATGTATTTTTTTTAAAGTGTAGAGTTATAAAAAAAAGAATTTTTTTAAAAAGTTACCTATGAAGATGGAACAAATAAGTGGGTGTAGGGAGTAGGTATGTAAAATAAGACTTTTTATAATTTTAACTTACAATGTGAATTTAGATTTGGATGTATATGAAATAAATATACAGAAATACATACGTTTATACATAAAATACATTAACACTAAATTAGAATAAAGCAAATGAGCTTAATAATCTACGGAGTTGTTAGACAAATCACACAGTGGAAATTCTAGTAAGATGGTGAGATATTTAAAGTTCAAAAAACTTTGAATTTTCAGTAATTATATCATTAATACTGGTAATAACTTTGCATTACAATAACAAATGATATTAATGTCATTAGAAACAAAGATTTTCAAATATAGGAAAATAAATACAATTGCAAAGAAATTAAGCCAAAGCTCTATAAATATAAGTTTGAACTGAAAATATCTAACTCATGATACCTTCCATTTAAAAAATATAGACTTCTTATTGTTGTCCACTCAAAAGGTTAAGAAATCATAAATCCACCAGCAAAGATCATCTCTGCTGCCAAGATTGTGGTCTCTAAATACCACTGTCCACTAAAAGGAGCCAGGTTTTCTTGGAGAAAAAGGCTGACACCCCAAGCTCCATGGCAAGAATTTATAATATGTACTTGGATTCGGTTTTTATTCTTATTTATTTATGTATTTTTGTTGTTGTTAATCCTCACTCTAGGATATTTTTTCATTGATTTTTGAGGGAGAGTGGAAGAGAAAAGGAAAGACAGAGAGAAACATCAACATGAGAGAAACACATTGATTGGTTGCCTCCTGCAGGAGTCTTGGCCAAGGCCCAGGCCGGGAAGGGCCCCCAACCAAGGTACGTGCCCTTGACCAGAATCAAACCCCAGATCCTTTAGGACAATGCTCTATCCAATGAGCCAAACCAAGTAGGGTGGGACTTTTTTCAAACCAGAAGTTATGAAAGATTGTTTTTATGGCCTAGAGGCTTTTGCTATAATTTGAGGAGCTCTGACAGGCCAGAATTAGAGTATATTTATATGATGTATATTATAGAACTGTAGACTTGAAACCTACATAATTTTATTTACTAATGTCACCCCAATAAGTTCACGAAAAATACATATTTTTAAAAGAATATTTGGAGTACCATGAAAGACATAGTTACAACAGATTTAAATATGTCTATCTACAAGAGAAACATGCAAATTGACCATTCCTCAGCTTCCACCACAAGCCACCTCCACCAGCCATTCAGGAGCAAGTATACAAATTAACCCAACCAAGATGGCTGTAGCCACAGAGTGAGCTTATATTTTCCTGGCAATAGAGGAAGCCAAGCTTCCAGCTCACTCGGGCCAACCCTAGCCTCTGCTCAAGGCTACAAAGTTTCATTTATAGAAGTTAAATCAATCTCAAATACCAGGACCTTCTCTTGGGTCGCCAGGGGGTGTGACCAACCTGCAAACCACTACAGGCTCCTTGCCTAGGCCACTCTATGCCCCAAGGGAACCCACACCCTGATTCAGGAGACCCTTCAGGGCAAACCAGCTGCCCCCACCCACACACCATGCCTCTCTCCTATCTAATAAAAGAGTAATATGCAGATTGGCCATCATTCCAACACACAAGATGGCTGCCTCCATGTGGTCAAAGATGGCTTCCCTCATGGGTACACAAGATGACTAGCAGGATAGGGCAGTTGGGAGGGACCAGGACTGCAAGGGACGGCAAATGGGGGCAATCAAGCCTGCAGGGGAGAACAGTTAGGGGTGACCAGGTGAGCAGAGAAGGGAAGTTGAGGCTGACTGGGCCTGCGGGGAAGGGCAGTTGGAGGATACACAGGCCTGCAAGGAGGGCAGTTAGGGGTGACCAAGCTGGCAGGGGAGCAATTAGGCAACAATCAGGCTGGCAGGCAGAAGCAGTAGGGGCAATTAGGAAGGCAGGCAGGCTAGCAGTTGGGAGCCAGCAGGCCTGTATTGTGAGAGAGATGTCTGACTGACTGTTTAGTCCTGATCCTACCAAGATCAGGCCTAAATGGGCAGTCGGACATCCCTTGAGGGGTCCCAGATTGGAGAGGGTGCAGGCTGGCCTGAGGGACACACACCCCTGTGCACAAATTTTGTGTACTGGGCCTCTAGTTTATATAAAAATATCTATGAAATTATAATGATACTTTCAAATATTAATATATCAATGTACTTTCAAATATTAATATATCAATGTCTTATTTTAAAACTGGTAAAATTGATAAATGAGAAAAATCAACATTAAAGTGTCCTTTCTGCTTTTGAAAGTTTTCTTAGTCAAAAGTTAAAGCAATTTTTGGCTATAAAAAATATCTCATTGGCTGACTGGTATGGCTCAATGGTTGAGCTTAGACTTATGAATCAAGAGGTTGCTAGTTTGGTTCCAGGTCAGAACACATGCCTGGGCTGTGGGCTCTCTTCTCAGTAGGAGGTGTGCAGGAAGCAGTCGATCAATGATTTTCTCTCATCATTGATGTTTCCATCTCTCCTTCTCCCTGATTCTCTGAAATCAATAAAAAATTTTAAAATAGTATTATAAATTGTAATAGGTGACTCATCAAACTATATTTTGCTCAAAAGCTACAATATCTGATTCTGATACCTCTCTAGGAAATGTATACTCAAAAATATGAAAAATAAAGACAGATATAGAAAATTTAATAGAAAATACCTAGCAACCTGCCTAACTCACACCATGTTATTAAAGGAAGCAGCGTTAAACTTTTTTGAAAAGCTTGAGGAAATGTTAATATATTTTTTCCCCTCACTGAGATACCTAAGATATATTGAAAGTACCTGTGGCCCATTTGTATTAAGCCAGAACCAGTTTGGCTCAGTGGATAGAGCGTCGGCCTGCGGACTGAAGGATTCCAGGTTCGATTCCAGTCAAGGGCATCTACCTTGGTTGTGGGCACATCCCTGGTAGGGGGTGTTCAGGAGGCAGCTGGTCGATGTTTCTCTCTCATCGATGTTTCTGACTTTCTGTCCCTCTCCCTTCCTTTCTGTAAAATATCAATAAAACATACTCTTAAAAATCCAATTGATCTACTGAGTTGCATCTTTAGAAATCATGGCATAATTTTATCATGCAGATAGCTTATTTTACTAGCTGAAGGAAAAGTCTGTCAGTATGACACTACTTCCCTTTGTCTTTTTCATCCTTGGATAAATGTCATCAAATGGGTATAGAAGTTGCCATGCCACGGCCTAGAAAATAAATGCAGTTCTCTCCACTCTCCTGCATAGTTTAATTTATATGTGTTTCCTTTTACTGAACAGTGAGTAAAATAATTTCTAGTGTAGAGAGGTTTGTTCATAATGCATTATGTAGGCTCACCTCTACCTCAGTGATGGGCACACAGTAGAGGATCGCCCGAGAATGCCCTTCCCCAGATCAAGATTTATGATCACTGTTTAGAAAGAGAGGCTCGAAGAGTGACCATCAGGAGTTGCTTTACAGATCATTCTCAACTTCTGGCGAATTGGAATAATTCAATTTTTTATAACTGTATTTCAAGCCTGCCGCATTCTGAGCTAATACGTGCTGGAAAATGGAAATAGAGGGTAAAGCATACGAGATAGCTCCATTTCAGTTTGAGAGTGTGCGGCCTCTCCTTTGCTGCCTTTTGACTTGTTATGTGAACATCTGGTGCCTTTGACATGTGTTAAGTGACCTCTTTTTCCCCTTCTTCCACATGCACACACCCAGTGCAGGCAGTTGAACAGTCATACATGCAATGAACACAGTATTTCATGGTTAATGTACCATTCTTTATGAGAATATGCTAGCATAATGATAGAGGGCTGAAGCATGTAATCTATAATTAATACAAAGTGAACTGCCATGTAGGGGAAAATGGGGCTTTCTACAGACGTATAAGTGCAGTCATGGAAACGGAGATAGCTCCTTGATTGTAATTATTCAGCCTCACGAGGGGTCTGCAGCTAGCTATTAGAGTGCTAGTGGTCCCTCGTGGAGCAGTCTCCTATCCAATTAAACTTCCACAGACTATTCAGGAGGCACACTTTAGGTTGTCAAGACATTGTGGGAACGCCACTGTGTTCCATTAAAGAGTGTCAAGCACCTGCATTTCTAATAGAACATAATGCTTTGGTTACCTTTGCATATAGAATTTGATAAGAGAATTTTTTTGTCTGACTTGAATCTCAGAACAGAAAAAAAGAAAAAAACATTTGTCATTGGCCTTAAGAGAAAGGTCTTAAGTTTCTGATTCCTGACAGGACTGTACTAATTTAACATTTTCTCTCTTGTACAAAAGGAAAGCATATGCAGAAGTCAGTGAGAAACAAAGAAAAGTTAAAGGTTGGGATGATTGCAAAGATAGATGCAGTGTAAGTTCAGTCAGTAAGCAAAGTATTTCACTGGATATTTAAATGTTTATCTAGGCATATTTGATATAAATTTTGAAATCTTGGAAAAATATACAGTGAGAATTCCCAAACATTCTATGATTTCATGAGCTAAGGACTTTCATTAAAATTATTGCAATTTCTACTGCACATTTCAAAGTAAAAAAGGGCTGAATTTTGAGAAATGAAATGATATTAAGGAAATCAGTAGATGCAGCATGATATACTAGACATATGTTTTGATTGAGAAGTAGATTATTCATACATATTTATACCTATATTCAATGATAATGATAAGGTACTTTTTGTACACTTCTTAAAATCTTCTCAGCCTTACCTCTAAATTGTTGTTTTTAGTCACTAGTTTTGCACAGGTTTTAACCAGCTATGACAGATAAACCAAATTTGTTACACCTCTGCCTGAGCCTCCCACTTTGTTCTCCAAAATCCCTCTGACTCACTGGTATGATGGCATTTGTGATATGAATCACAAGGAAGTTAAATTCTTGGGGCCACATTTGACCAACAAGGAATAAGAGCCTTAAGTAGACAGTTAGGCTCAAGAATCAGTCATCTGTAGCTGTCTGTGGCCAACTGGGTAAGGATGAGTTGCTTGTTTTCCCACCTTCTATTTTTTGCTCCCCAATCCTCACTCTGCCTCCTGGGAAATAGTAAGGATATCTCTCTCTCTATGGCTTTTCTTTTGAGAAAAAAATATGGTTCCCACTATACTATTTACTAATTCTATAACCCTGTGTAAATAGCTTAACTTCTCTATATCACAATTTTCTGTTAACTGAGATGCCTAGGCAAAAAGAGTCTGTAAAAATCTAAAACCATAACTTTATGAAAAAGCGGTAGCCAAGCTTCAAAATATGTCACTACCTTACCCTAAGGAAGGAAGAAGGGCATATCTTCCTACCTTTTGCTGCATATAAAATTGTGCTTTTGTTTTCGTTTGTTTCAGTCTGCCTTGGTTTTATACTAGGAAGTATATAACTAGTCTGTTATTAATATGGCTGTTCAGAGGTACATGCAGATTATATGAGGTTACCAGTCATGCACAGAAAATTATATTTGCTCTCTGGAGTTTGCAACAATCTCAAAACTGCACTACCCTTCAGCCCTGGGGTGGATAACAGTACTGAGACAGCCATGGTGCTCTTTCATCACTTCCTCCACATCATTACTATGGCCATTAGGAGACTTGTGCTCCCAAAATAACCATATAGGATATAGAGAATGTATGAAGAGTGAAGAATGATCAGCTGAAATATAACACTAGTCAGAGACAAGGAAGAACCTTGATAGAGAAAATCTATAATACTAAAATCATAATATGCAAATAGGCCAAATGCCCAAACAGTGGAACAGCCATTCAAATGACCTTCCAGAGGATGGAAGCCATGGCTACAAGGGCCTAGCCTTGCACAAATTTCGTGCATGGGGCCTATAGTAGAAAATAATTATTGTTTTTAATGTAATGCATTGGTCCAGGTCAGAAAATCAGGCAATATGTAGATGCTAGGAACTGAGGAAAAGGTAATACCATTGGTCTTTTATTTTACTTCTTAAAGACAAAAATAAGTTCAAGACAAAATTAACAAATACATTTTATTCATAAACTTGTAGTAAGGATATCTTTCAGCCATCACTTTCATCTCAGCAAGGTGCCAAAGGTGTTAGAAAGGAGGACACATTTCACAGAGTAAAAAGAGGAAAACTGAGTCTCTGGCACATATTCTATTAAAGAGTGATTTTTATTGTTGGAAGTAGGGGAGACTTGCTAATTGGTCTAGAAGGACATCAGTTGGTCTTTGGTTGGCCACAATGGGACAATCAAGTGATTTGGGGACATATTTTTTATAAAAGAATAATTATTCAATATTGGGGTAGAGGGTTTTCTGTGGTCATTCCTGGAAAAATGGGGACCAATTTTCATAAGCAAAGTGTCCCTATGAGTGGAGAGGAATGGCTACCATGGCAGACAGTTTGCCAAATTTTACTAGCCATTCAAAAACAAAACAAAACAAACACACACACACACACACACACACACACACACACACACACACACCACAACCCCCCCAAAAAAATTTTAAATATTTCTGATGGCATAAGAAAATGTTAATCTATAATATTAAAAGTGTAATATGCTAATTAGACCAAACAGCTGGACAATCTCCCAGATGTCCTTCTGGATATCCTTCCAGATGAAGCCAGGGTTGCAAGGGCTTAGGCAAGCTGCTGTGGCTATGAGGGCCTATCCCCTTGCACAAATTTTGTGAATTGGGCCTCTAGTATGATATAGTATATACCGTATTTGCCGGCGTATAAGACGATTTTTTGGCCCTGGAAAATATGCCTCCAAGTGGGGGGTAGTCTTATACGGCGAGTATATAACAAACTCTGTATTTTGAGTGGAAATGTTAGGGGGTCGTCTTATATGCCCAGTCTCTTATATGCCGGCCAATACGGTATTTTTCAGGGCCAAAAAATCGTCTTATATGCCGGCAAATACGGTATGTTACGGTATATACATAGTGGTAACATAATCCTATCTAATAAAAGAGTAATATGCAGATTGACCATCACTCCAACACACAAGACAGTTGCCCCCATGTGGTCAAAGATCCTGCCCCATGTGGACACAAGATGGCCACCACAAGATGGCTAGCAGGGGAGGGCAGTTGGGAGGCACCAGGCCTGCAAGGGAGGGCAGTTGGAGGTGATCAACCCTGCAGGGGAGGGCAGTTAGAGTTGACCAGGAAGTCAGGGGAGGAAAGTTGGGGGCAAACAGGCTGGCAGGGGAACAGTTAGGCATCAATCAGGCTGGCAGGAAGTGGTTAGGGGTTGATCGGGCTGGCAAGCAGAAGTGGTTAGGAACAATCAGGAAGGCAGGCAGGTGAGCAGTTGGGACCTAGCAGTCCTGGATTGTGAGAGGGATGTTCAATTGTGAGAGGCAGTCAGACATCCCTCGAGGGGTCCCAGATTGGAGAGGGTGCAGGCTGAGCTAAGGGATACTCCCCCCCCATGCATGAATTTCATGCACCAGGCCTCTAGTCCTATATAATAAAAGCCTAGATGCAAATTGTCCCCTTGGTTGTTCAACTGGGAGTTCAACCTGGAACTTGACCATTCACTATTATGTGTACTGACCACCAGGGGGCAGCCTGGAACATGGAGGGCATTGGCAACCTGCTGCAACCTTTTGCCCGCTATTTGGAGGCCGGGGTAACTGGGACAGAAGTGCAGTGAGAATGTGTGGTGTCTGCCAAGCTCGTTCTCACTCTCCCTGCTACCCTCCCCCGGGGTGCCAGGAAAGCCCTGTGCTCAAGTGCCAGGTGCCCATAAGGAGCCCACCCACACCCGCTCAGGCTCCTCTGGGGTCATGTAAGAGCCAGTCTGCAAGGCTGACCGGGAGAGAGCACGCTGCCTGCCCAACTTCTATGTGGTGCCACTGGGTGACGCAGAGGACCACACTACACCCTGGCCCGCGGTGTCCAGCCACACTCACCATATCTTCATGAGGGGACTCGGGTACCATGACTCAGATGGAGGAGGAAGCATGGGGGACCATGGGACCCAGGTGCTGCCCAGGGCCTGGAGGTCGGCTGGGACCTGCCCTTCCATGCCAGACACTCATGCTTTGATTGCCTATCAGGCTTAGGGACCACACCCATGCATGAATTTCATGCACCAGGCCTCTAGTAGATAGATATATAGATAGATTCCAGACATTTAACCTACTAAAGCTTTAGTTTTCTCACTTATAAAATATGCTAACATTCACTTCGTAGAAATATTTTAAGTTTTTATTTGATAGAGCCAAAAAGTGCTATCATATGCTGCATAACGTTTATGTACATCCGATATATCCAAAAGTGTGTTTAAAATTACACAAAAAGTGTCACAGTAATTCTGGGGTGATGAAATTACCCCTGTTTGCCCAAATTTTCACAGTTTTAAAACTGAAAGTCCTACATCACAGGAACTTCTTTCATAGTGGGCAAACCAAGACAGTTGATCCCTTAAGAAGCAGGTCATAAAGGCAAAACTTAATTTTAGCTCAGACTCCAAAAATAAATAATCCCCTCCTAATAAACATAACTTTAAAACCATAATCATGATTACTGTGATATCATAATGAAAATTTCTGACCCCAAAACATTTCCATCCCTGAAAGAACACTATTGCCAAGTGACAGGGCTTGTAGGTTAGAGTCAGAGCCTAACTTTTTGCAGCCTTTTTTTGGTTGGCAACCAAAACTAACTCTTTGGAATCAGAATAAAAGGTGCTAATGTAGGCAAGATGTATTAAAATTGAGAGTGAATTACAAGCGGATACTGAATACAAGCTGAACAACCATAACACCATTCCCTAACACACTGAGGATGCACATTATTAATTTCTTATGAGGGTATGCTAGAACTAATTCTAGACTTCCACAGTTTTTACACGTTGTATATATATATATTGCATGCATATACAATACATACTATGTGTGTATAATAAAATGGTCTCTATGTTTTGAGGGTGTTTTATTTTTAGCCTCAACAAATTATTTTCATGTTTTGCTATTTATGTATGCTCAATATAGAACTGACAATTGGTACAGAAAAAAAGCATATTCAATTAAAAAAATGATTTTAGAAATAAATTTTCTACTTAACAAATCCCTTTAGGTATATGGTTTGTACCTAAATAACCCTTTAGTCCAGAGCAGGATAACACAGTTTATATCAGAGGTTATTTTTGTTCTGAGGACTATACATTACTATATTTATAAACACTCATGATGTATGGTACTGATAACTGAAATGATCAATGGATTATTAGCACTGGGATTTTAGGATTATAGCCCTATTATTTATGGTAATAATAATTGTGGATGTTACCTGAGTGTTTACAATGTACTAAGGTACTTGATATATTATTTTCATTAATTTATCTCATATAATCCCAAAACAAACCTATGAGGCAGTATTTCATTCCTTATATTTTCAGAAGAGAACAATTAATCTCAGGAAGATAAAGTCACTTCCTCTGAGTCAAAGTCAAACTATGAATTTAAAAAATATGTCTTATTCTGATATTAAATAGAATTCCTAAATAGTTAGAAAACTACTAAAATAAATGTTTAGAAAAGAATGCTAAATTATGGCCGAAACCAGTTTGGCTCAGTGGATAGAGCATCAGTCTGCAGACTGAAGGGCCCCGGGTTTGATTCCAGTCAAGGGCATGTACCTTGGTTGTGGGCACATCCCCAGTAGGGGGTGTGCAAGAGGCAGCTGATCGATGATTCTCTCTCATCGATGTTTCTAACTCTCTATCCTTCTCTCTTCCTCTCTGTAAAAAATCAATAATATATATATATATTTTTTTAAACATATTTTATTGACATTTTCAGAGAGGAAGGGAAAGAGATGGAGAGCTAGAAATGTCGATGAGAGAGAAACATTGACCAGCTGCCTCTTGTACACCCCCTTCTGGGAATGTGCCCGCAGCCAATGTACATGCCCTTGACCGGAATCGAACCCGGGACCTTTCAGTCTGCAGACCGACGCTCTACCACTGAGCCAAACCGGTTTCGGCAAAATATATATTTTTTAAAAGAATGTTAAATTATGAACACAGTGTTTACTTTTCTCAAAACAACTACTACAAAAAAAAATTAAAGATCTACTGTTAAATGCCTCAGTATTTTCCAAGGAAGTAAATTTCTAAGGGAACCACTTATAGTACCTATTCATCCTGCTGAAGACAATTTCAGGATCTATTTCTAAAGTCACTCATCCTGTTGCTTGCTACAGTATCAAGAGCTTTGCTCTAAATGAATTAAGAAGATGAGACTACCACCAAGAGGACTCTGCTTTTAAGGAATGTCTAACACTGGCCTCATCTGAGCAGACTCTAAAGGCTGAGAGAAATGCCTTTTCAATAAAATGCACTATTCCTTCCCCAAGATGTTTCTTTTTATTTGCTGTATAAATATCTGGTATCTGAAAACAGAAAAGAAAGTCTTTTGTTGCTTCAAATCCTTTTGTATAAATTATTTTGAAACTTCCAGAATTGTTATTTTACTTCCCTCCCAAATCTTTGAAAGGTCTATGCCTGTGAAAATCAGAATAAAAATTGCTTAACAGTTTATAGATTATCTTTGAAGGTAGCATCACCACATTTTTTAGAAACAGGCTTATCTAATTCCAGCTGACCTTGTGGTGTGTGGATCGACTTAAATCAAGGATTGGCAAACATTATAAATGAATCCCGCTCAAGGCACGGTGCCTGTACTCATGACATCTGCCTCACCTTGTGCTGCCAGAGAGCAGTCAGATCTCAGAACATCTTACTCAAAGGATTGATCTCTTCATAGTTGTCAGATTTGAGAGCAAGAAAAAAAGAAGAAAATGGGAAATATTTTTTAAAAGAAAAGTTGTTTCTTTTTTTTCTTTCTTTTTTCTGGGGGCCGGGGGGGCGGTGCCTTCCTCCATATTAAGAGAGTCTGAACTGTTTTATTTTTCTTCAGGAGTACAGCAACACCCAAAATATAAGAAAACTAAAAATGTTCATTTTGAAGGGCCATACATCCTGCAACCAGGATGTACTTCTCACTGAATTTTAATCAGCAGGGAATACACATTATTTGAGGCTGTTTCTATATTCTAATAGTAGGTCTAGAAATATCGACTATTATTAGTTGTGAATCTTGTGTTCCCTTACAGGATGCAAATAAACTCTATTGCTATGAACAGACGTAGGGTTCTGTCAGTGAAAATTCCAGTAAAAATTGTGCTCCAGGAGTTGCTCCTAATCATTTTGCTCTTAACAATTACACTAACACAAGAAATCAGCTTGTCAAATCAGCCTCCCATAGATAAGAAAACTTGTCCATTATCAAGATTTACTTATAATTTAAAGAATATAAGCACTCAAGAGGCCTGAATGATGTAAGGAGAGGTCTGGGACACCCTGTGTGGTTTCTCATCCTTATTCATGGCTTAGAAATGCACTCCCCGGCCCAGAACAATAGAAAAGTCTATGAAAGTTACCTCAGTTTCCCTGAAACAGCAGAGAGCATGTGAGTCATGAAATGTTGCCATGAGTTGAGAGCCATGTCTCTAAATCCATAGACTGCTGGTTTGTTTTACCACAAGCAATCCTAAACCTGGGGCATTCAGCCCAAACCATTGTACAGATAAGGATATCTCTCTTGCGAATTTCATTAGTGAATTTGCCCAGAAGCTCAGCTATCATTTTCACAATGAGAATAGACCTAGCCACCTACTTTATTTTCTTTTCCCCTGGAAACACATCCTCACCCAAAACCCTACCCAGAAATTGGAGAATAAATGAATCATCGGGCATATTTTAATTTCTTTCTCTAGCAATTGACCTTGGGAAAACTCAGTCAAGACAATTAGGGTCCACTGGCCCAGAAGCTAAGTGTACCTTCTTTGCCAGTCTCGATGGCCACAAAAAGAAAATGCTCCTTCCATTTGTGGAATCCCTCCTCACTTTTGAACTTTTGAATAAAGAAGACAATTGACTGTTCATATTCTGGTTTATGATCTCCTACTGGATATATCCTATTGACCAATTAGGGAGAGCTAATTCATATGAATTATTAGCAGCTGTATAAGAATTCCTAGAATGCAATCTCATTGGCCATAGTTACTCATTTTGTAATGTGAGGCAGGTGGCATAAATCAGGATGGAATGCTTCTTAATTTATTTGTTAAACATATAAGCATTTATTAATGGCTTACTTCCCATTTAAGTTTAAAATATGTTCTAATTCTAGAAAATGGCAGCTTTAGGTTGAGATCAAACCATACACCATGCTTGAAAGTAGCCAGTTTAAAATCTAAGACTTTGTCCCAGATCCTTTAAATCCATCATTGTATTAGTATATAATTAATGCCAAAATTAAACTGCATTTAGAGAGGGTATAATGAACTTCATCAAGAAAAGTCATATTGCCATAATTCTATAATGTATCCTTCCTTAAAAATCTCACTGGCATTCAAAAACCAAGAAAAATGACCAAAATGCAATTCCATTGAATCTCAAACCTTTGAACAAAAACAAAAATAAATTTAAAATGACAACTAACTTCTGAGTTTGTCGGCTTTTAAAAAGTTATATCTTTGAGCATTTTTTCCTATATCTCTTGACTATCTGTATGTCATTGATCATCAGAGAGATGCAAATTAAAATGAAAATGAGATATCACCTCACCTTTCAGAATGGCACCATCAACAAATCAACAAAGGACAGGAGCTGCCGAGGATGTGGAGAAAAAGGAACCCTCATGCACTGCTGGTAGGAATGCAGACTGGTGCAGCCACTGTGAAGAATCAGAAAACTAAAAATGGAACTCCCATTTGACCTAGTGATCCCACTTCTAGGAATATATGCCAAGAAACTAGAAACACCAATCAGAAAAAAATGTATGCACCTCTTTGTAACACAACTTATAATAGCTAAGATCTGAAAACAGCACAAGTTCCCATCAGTGGATGAGTGGATAAAAAAGCTGTTGTACATTGACATGTGGGATAATCTGCAACAGTAAAAAGGAAGGATCTCTTCCCCTTTGAGACAGTATGGAGGGACCTGGAGAGTATTATGCTAAGCAAAATAAGCAATCAGAGAAAGGCAAGTATCACATGATCTCACTCATATGTGATATATATATCAAGTCAGCCTCCCATAGATAAGAAAACTTGTCCATTATCAAGATTTACTTATAATTTAAAGACTGTAAGCACTCAAGAGGCCTGAGTGATGTAAGGAGAGGTCTGGGACACCCTGTGTGGTTCCTCATTCTTACATGTGGCTTAGAAATGCACTCCCTGGCCCAGAACTATATATATATATAGGCTGAAACTGGTTTGGCTCAGTGGATAGAGCATCGACCTGCGGACTAAAAGGTCCAGGTTTCTATTCCGATCAAGGGCATGTACCTTGGTTGCGGGCACATCCCCAGTAGTGAGTGTGCAAGAGGCAGCTGATTGATG
Source organism: Vespertilio murinus (assembly GCA_963924515.1). Taxonomy (NCBI): domain Eukaryota; kingdom Metazoa; phylum Chordata; class Mammalia; order Chiroptera; family Vespertilionidae; genus Vespertilio; species Vespertilio murinus. Next base: position 140,960,020 of record OZ004704.1, on the reverse strand, counting down.
ATTTTCTCTCATCGATGTTTCTAACTCTATCCCTCTCTCTTCCTCTCTGTAAAAAGAACCAATAAAATATATATTTTTTTAAAACAAAAAACAAAACAGTGGTACAGACAAAACAGGTTTGACTCAGTAGATAGAGTGTCGGCCTGCAGACTAAATGGTCACAGGTTTGATTCCGGTCTAGGGCATATACCTTGGTTGCTGGCATATCCCCAGTGGGGGGTGTGCAGGAAGCAGCTGATTGATGTTTCTCTCTCATCTAACTCTCTGTCCTCCCTTCCTCTCTATAAAAAATCAATAAAATATAATTTTTTAAAAAACAGTGATACATATACACAATAGAATATTATGCTGCTATAAAAAAAAAGAAATAAATCTTACCATTTGCAACAGCATGGATGGACCTGGAGAGCATTACACTAAGTGAAATAAGCCAGTCAGAGAAAGATAAATATCACATGATCTCACACAATTGTGGAATATAATGAACAACATAAAGTGATGAACAGAAATAGATCCAGAGACATAGAAAAATCGAAAATACAGTCAAACCTCAGAGAGAAGGCATGGATGGTGGAAGGAGGTGGGGGTAAGAGGTCAACCAAAGGACTTGCATGCATGCATATAAGCATAACCAATGGATCAACATAACATTTGTTACTTACTTTAAAGTACAGTTCAGGAAAAGAAGTAGGAAAATTCATGTGAAATTGTTTTTAGCTTAAATTCTTTTCTTTTTTTAAATCCTCACCTGAGAATATTATTAGGGAGGGAGGGAGGGAGGGAAGAAGGGAGGGAGAGAGAGACATGAAACACCAATGTGAGAAAGACACACTACTAATTGCTTCCTGCACATGCCTGGACCTGACTGAGCAAGGATCAACTTGCAACTGAGGCGTGTCCTTGACCGGGAATCAAACTGTGATTCTGTGGTCCAATGGCCAACACTCTAACCACTGACCAAAGCAGCCAGGGCTTAGCTTAAATTATTATTCAAAAATTGATTCACAAGATTAAACTTGACTAATTCATTGCTGAGATAGTATGGAAAACTGATCAAGCAACTCAAATTTTAGTAATGCTGAATTGTCATCCTATTTTTATTTCTGCTCAAGTAACTCCATTTCTATTTGAAGTCCTATTAGGAACATTCAGTTTTGAAGTGTTTCTTTGGATAAAGGCTTTATCTACCCACTTTTAGGAAAAGTCTAAAAAAGAAAACCCCAATATTGTTTTTTATCAACAGGCAGAAGGTGAATTTTAGAATAACAGTGATGATGATAGTTATAGGCAGAACAAATGACTGCAATGATATCGAGATGCAAAGATTTTCACTCTTCTTGTATGACTGGAAATTGATAGATTAAATTGACAATTATCTCAAACAAAAGTTTATGAGGAACACTTAAAATTATAGATCCTCTGGGTATCACTTAAAATTCTGATTCATTAAGTCCAGAGTAAGATATCTATAATTTTTTCTCAGGTAATCCTACTGATGCAGCATGTTCCTGAGCTACTGTCCACCTACATGTGCCAAGGTTTTTTTTTTTAACAGATTAAGTACCTCAGGATAACCATTAAGACGAAATGCTCCTGCCTCTCCCCTATTTAATTCTATGAAGAGTAATTTCCTAAAATAATCCTGCTCATTTTATTTCCATAAGAAGTATGACTAATCTCCTAGTCAACTGGCATATAGCAATTAGTCCATGGTTATCTAATGCATAATGTTAATCTAACAGAGGCTCAGTACATGTAAAAATTTGGACTTTCCCCTTCATTTTTCACCATAAGACCGATCTCACACAGCTACCTGGCTACCTTTCCCTTCTATAGACAGACACTTGACCCTTAGAAGACTGGGTTTCCACTGGAGAAGTGTTGGCAAGCCAATTTTGATACTATGTTGTACTCTTTAAATTTGTCCTTGTGGATTGAAATAATAGGGTTTTTTTTTTTACATAATAAGCACATCTTATTTATCAATGGGTTCAAAACTCATGTATAAAAGAGCAACTATATATATATATATATATATATATATATATAATATTATATATAATATTATCTATATATAATATATTATATATAATATATTATATATATAATGTAATATATTATTATATATTGATATATATTATCTCACCCTCTCCAGTCCGGGATCACTCAGGGAATGTATGTCCCACTGCTGGTTTAGGCCCGATCCCCGGGATCGGGCTAAACCGACAGTCAGCATCCTTCTCATAATCCTGGACTGCTGGCTCCTAACTGCTCATCTGCCTGCCTGCCTGACCACCCCTAACTGCCCCCCCCCCCCCGCACCAGCCTGATCACCCCTAATCGCTTCTGCCTGCTGTTCTGATCACCCCCAACTGAATCCTGCCAGCCTGGTTGCCCCCAACTGCCCCACCTGCAGACCTGGTAGCCCCATGCAGCCTGCTGTTTGGTCATTTGTTTGCCCCTATCTTTCCCCACTGCTGGCCTGGTCTCCCCATGCAGCCTGCTGCTCAATTGTTTGGTTGCCCCTTACTAACCCTCCTGCCAACCTGGTTGCCCCACACAGCCTATATGGCCATCCATTTGGTTGTTTCAGTTGTGACAGTCACTTAGGCTTTTAGATAGATAGATAGATAGATAGATAGATAGATAGATAGATAGATAATTCCAGGGCAATTTTTTACTTTATTTTAAGTAAACTAGTGTAATAGAAATATATGATTGGATATCTAAACTGATAGAAATTATTAAATATAACAAGAATTTTGTGAGTATGAGAACAAGAGCTAGTCAAATATCTACAGTTATAAACACTTGTTCTATTTGATCATCTATAATTTCTCATAATTTTCAAAGTATATCATGAATGTATTTTAGGAATTTATTCATAAAAGCCCAGTCCTTGCATGAGATGTATTATAGAAACTTATAATAACATGTGAAATGTTTTATTCTTCTGTATGAACAACCATCTTCCATATTTGTTGTTTTCTGAATTTTAAGAAAAAAATATACTCAAATTGCATTATGAGCAATTTGAATATATTTCTAAGAAGAATTAACTGTATCCATAATCTAGAATCTACTTCTACCTGTGTAATAGGTGTTTAGTATTTCATTTTCTACCAACACTATTCTAACTGTGTTTTTCTTTTGGATTCCTTGGGTCATCTTATTTCACATTTTCCTCACATATTCAATCACAACTCCTATTGACTGTACCTCTGAAATGTTTTTTTTTCTGCTAATGCAATAGCTTATCTAGTCTTTAAATTTCTTCCATATCCTGTTCAATATTTGTTCCATTACCAAACTAATTTTTCTAAAATGCAAGTTTCATAATGTTCCTTTTCCATTCTCATTTTTAAAAGTTTAATACTTCTGCATTTTTTTTTTGCGCAGTAAAATGTAAATCTTTCAGAATGAATTTCAAAATGCCATTCCATTTAGTTTGCAGTAGTCTGTCACCACTCTGCCACTATTCTGGCTCCATGGACCTAGTGCCCCGATTACATAGAAATACTAACAATTTACTGATATGCATGTGAATGGCCCTCTTTCTGTAGAAAGTGTTCTTTTCTTCCTCTACCTGGTAAAACAGTAACATAATCTTTAAAACTTAGCCACCTTATCACCATCTTCTTGAAAAGCTTTTCCCGAGTGCCCCTCAAATAGACTAATCATGACCTCCTCTGGGATTCTACTGCACCTCTCATGTTGCCTATGAGCCTCCCCTTTGAACTATGAGACCATGGAGCAGGGACAACCTCAGTTTTTGTTCTTGCGGTGATTGGGACTCTGACAATAACACTAAATACAATCCTGATTTAGTCATAGTTTTCATGAATTTTACTTCACAAAAGAGATGGGAAACATTCAGATTATCACGTAGATTAAATGAAAGGTGCATGCAAAACTATTGCTGCCATAATATGTAGCACACAGTAGCATTCAATAAGTATTAAAGTTGGAATATGTGATGTTTTCAGAGTATCATTCATTTACAAATTGCTAGGCATACATTAAAGAAAGCTACTATATAGAGAGTAACCTTGAAATTTCAACAAAAATAATGATTAAAGTTACAACACAAAAGTAAATTCAAAGTATACATTGTTTTATCAATGTATATATTCACAACAAAACTGAGCTAGATATAAATATTATGCATAGCAAAAATGCCTTTATAAAGTGCCATCTATATAATAAAGAGGTAATATGCAAATTGTCCATTATGGCATCACAGTAACAACCATTCAGCAGGCTGTGCATGCAGCAAAGGGACTTGCATGAGGCTCACTTCCCTGCCCCTGGCACTGAGCTGGGGAAGTGAGGCTGTGGTGCTGGAGTCCTCTTTTTCTCCCGGGTGCATGCGCCCAACAAACACCCCATGACACTGCAACCCGTGCAAGAGCACTCTGCCCAGGGTCGCCACCAATCCCCCTGAGGTGCGGGGGAGGGGCCAAGGGGCGACACCTGCGTGGCAGAAGGCCAGTTCTCTGGGCATGGTCTGCAGACACCAATAGGGGGGTACGAGCGATGGCAGTGACCCCTGGGAGGGGTCATGCATGCAAATCGAGAGGGTGTGGACCCAACATGAAGGAAGGGCCCAGGCGTGATGACAGAGAGTAGGCGACAAGGCAAGGCACCGGACCTGGACAGGTCACCGGTTAAACAACACAAGGATCCCACCACTACCGAAACACAGGGCAGTCTGCGAGGCCCAGGATGCTGGTCAGTACTCCCAAATACAAACTTGAAGTCTCCTCCTGCTGTGCGGACCCGGCCACCACCATGGAGACCACAGGTGACCCTCACACCACACGGAAGCTGCCGCAGCTTTCTCCAGCTGTCCATCCATTCATCTGCCAGTCCAACCCAGACAGGGGCTCCCCTCCTGGGTGGAACGCCCCCCAAGGACAAGCCAGGCCCTGACTGTGTCTGCCCAAGCATGCCTGTCTCCTGTGAATTTGGGACGGGGACAGATGGAGAGACACGCGAGGCATGGGAGCAGGCACGCCAGAGGACAGGAAAGGCCTCTGTGTCCTCCCCTTCAGCACGCAATGGGGGTAGTCTCTCACATGCACAAATGCACATGCGCATGCACATAACACAGCGGTGTCTGTGATGGACGCCGGCCCGGTGGGACCCTCCCCTGACTCAGAGAGGGGAGGTGCGGGCCACAGTAGGCAAGACACAGCTGTGTCATCGCTCAGCCCCTCAAAGCTGTTGTGAGAGGGGCCCGAGTCTCCAAACAAAGGCAGCTACAGGTCCCAGAGAGGAAAGAAGTCAATACTAAGACAGGATGAAAAGCATAGAATTTTTAATTAGCCTATAGAAAGAGTAAAAGAGTGATGGAAGAGGGGGGGAATGGGAAAGAAGGGAAGAAGAGATGGAAGAACTTTATAAAGGAATCAGTAGAGAGTAGAGTTAAAGAAGGAAAGAGTGAGTAAGGGAACTGTAGGAGCTATAATGAAAATCAAGTATAGTTGTGTACTGGGGACAGATTGTAAAAGTGGAAGTCAGAAAAGAAAAAAAGATAAATGATATTGAATAATTTGGCAGGTGGATAGATATTAAGAGAGTGGAAGTAAGTAGAGAATAATGCATGGGAAAGGTAGGATGAGAGAGAAAGAAGGACAGAGGAAAAGTTTTAAAGGGGAACAATATATATATATCGCTGCCTCCAATTGCATGCATGTGTCATTGTCTCATTATCGATTGTGAATTTGATTGACACTTCTATTACAGAGAAAGGGCAAATAGCAATATTAAAATATTTCTTCTAATTAATTTCCTTTCAATGTGCACAAATCATGCTGCACTGGGCCTCTAGTTTTAATATAATAGATGATAGGTGATAGTTAAATGAATAAATACTTATATTGGTTAAGAAAGAAATGCACAAATAAGAAAGAAAACAAAGAAGAATGAAGGGGACAGACGTAGGCTCAATCACTATTCATTGATTGTCCCAATTAAACATTAAGTGAATATTAACATAGGTTTTAGGGAATACAGGAATACTTTCTGTCTTCATTCTGTGAGCTTCTAAAGAAGTTGAGGTAATAAAACTTACCATTTTGGATGTTTTAATGAGGAGCACATATCTGCATGTCACAAAATTCTTAACCAGTACTCCAGAGATAGAGGGACTAGAGTTGATTCAATGGCTCAAGAAAAGTGTCAGGAGCCCATGATGCTGTTATTGTGCTAATTATCTAAAATTCACAGCCGAACTGCTATATATCCAGATATCATATCTTAATTATAGGAAGAAAGAAGACAGAAGAAGCAAAGGGTAAATAGGACCCTGCCAATTAATTCTGTTATGTTACCTCAAATACATTTTCATAGAAGCTACACTTACATTCACTTCACCCAAAACTGGAACATGTCTACCCTATTCTGACATCAAAGGAGGTCAACCAACTGTTTACATCCTGTCAACTCAAAATTCATGTATATTCTTTTCTGCAATACACAGAGTAATCTCACCCACTATTCAGAGGAGAGAGCCACAAAGTCCATCAAGTCACTGGATCCAGATTGCATGTTTAAAAGACAGCTTACCTATTTACAGCACCCACAATGTACAGTGGTTAAGAAACAAGTAACTACAATAAAAAATCACATTTGGAAAAAGGGAGGATTATATTATACATATAGCAGTATTTGATATATATCAACATCAACAAATATTATAACTGATAGGATTAGTGAGACTTTTTGCTCTACAATGAAATAATTTTCCTGATCAGATATACTGGAAGCTTGTATGTCTCCTCTTTGCAAAAATCTTTCTTTTTCATTAAGATACTGCCTTGGGCAAAGGAGCTGGGATATCCTTTCTTTGACCAGCATTACTACAGCAACTCTTACCCCAGTCTGTGTGAAATAGAGATAGAGCACGTGAGGGGCTGAGCAATCGGGATTGTAGCTGGCCAGGCCTTGAATTTCTCTAAAAATTCTTCTTTCAAAAATACAGCCAACGCACAGTCCTAATGCTTTTGGTCAAGTCATTTTACATGTAAAACAGTCCCACTGATTATCTAGGCATAGCCTTAAGCTTGGTAATTTTTTAAGTATGGACTTCTGTATACTCCCTCAGTCTTATCAGACAGTCTCCACATAAATATCATCATCTAGAAGCAGACCATATGAGATCCCTAGCTGTCAGAAAATTAGTATTTCTGTTTCATAGACTATCTAGAGAAGAAGGCAAAAAAAAAATAGCTGTGAACGCTATCTGGGTGTGCAAATTTGATGACCGTGTTATGGGTTACAGATAAAGCCTTTTTTTTCCTTGTCTATTTCCAAATGAGTCACTACACCTCTATCTTTTATGTTGGGTTTCTAGAATTTGATAAACATTCATGATTACAATAGATTTTCTTAATTTTATAAGTGTTAAATAATAATCAATGTATTCTTTCAGCATGATTAATGTTAAGAAATAAATAAAATGAGAGTAGAAAAACAATAGCAACATAACAAATTAGAAGATTGAGTGTGTTTTTAAGATTAACAAAATTGATAAAATTTTAACTTAAGAAATGGAGGGGAGACTCTAATTAAAACTAGAAATTAAATATTATGGTACAATATTCGCAAATCAATAAACGTGATACATCACATAAACAAATTGAGAGATAAAAATCACACAATCATATCAATTGATGCAGAAAAAGCATTTGATAAAATCCAACACCCTTTCTTGATAAAAACTCTCAGCAAGGTAGGAATAGAAGGAGCATACCTCAACATAATAAAAGCCATATATGACAAACCCACAGCCAACATCATACTCAATGGGCAAAAACTAAAACCATTCCCTCTAAGAACAGGAACAAGACAGGGATGCCCACTCTCACCACTCCTGTTCAACATAGTGCTGGAAGTACTAGTCATAACAATCAGACAAGAAGAAGAAATAAAAGGCATCCAAATTGGAAAAGAAGAAGTAAAACTGCCTTTATTCACAGATGACATGATACTGTACATAGAAAACCCTAAATACTCCATCAAAAAATTATTAGATTTAATAAGTGAATTTGGCAATGTAGCAGGATACAAAATCAACGCCAAGAAATCTATGGCATTTATTTTTTTAAAATATATTTTATTGATTTTTTACAGAGAGGAAGAGAGAGGGATAGAGAATTAGAAACATCGATGAGAGAATCATGGATCAGCTGCCTCTTGCACACCCCGTGCCAGGGCTATGCCCGCAACCAAGGTACATGCCATTGACCAGAATCAAACCTGGGACCTTTTAGTCTGCAGGCTGAGGCTCTATCCACTGAGCCAAACCTGTTTTGGCAATCCCCAATTTCTTAGGCAAATTCCATTTTTATTAAATCTTCCTTGGCCTGAGTTTGAATTCAAATATAAATGTGCTATGAGTTAATCTAACTGTAGAATCATTTTTTTAATTTTCTTTTTAAGAATTTGCCTTATGTTAGTAAAACTTCTGTTGGACATTTCTGGTCATAGTAGTATAGAGGTTTGATCCCCCCCACACATCCCTTCACACACACACACACACACACACACACACACACACACACACACGGAGCTGAATTTACTCCTCCCCAATACCCTTGCACAACAAGTAGTTTGGAGACTACTAACCTAAAAATATAGTTTAAGTTTGTTCATATAAGACATCACATTTAATCCTCATTCGAGGATATTTTTTACATTGATTTTTAGAGAGAGTGGAAGGAAAGGTGAGAGACTCAGAGGGAAACATCAATGATGTGAGAGAGACACTTGGATTGGTTGTCTCCCACACACACCCCAACCAGGGTCAGGAATCAAGCCTGCCACCAAGGTGCATGCCCTTGACAGGAATCAAACCCACAATCCTTCAGTTGTTGGGCTGTCACTAACTGATGAGCCAAACCGGCTATGGCCATTTACTAATGTTTTGATTACTCTCATAGTTTCCCGAAAATATCCTGCTCATCTTCATCATTTTGACATTTCAATCCAAGTTGAAAAGTTTATTGTACATTTCCTCTAACAGATAGTCCATATAAATGCTCAGTGAACTGGCCAAATCATTATCTCTGGAGAATTTCTCTGTTGATACTTATGCTGCTCTTGCCAGAGAAGTGTCCGTTTATCTTTTCCTATTTGATTCCTCTTTGTAAGATATTCACCACTAGCTTCTTCTGACAGGTAGTTTTATTTAGATAGCCTTTACTGTGGACATTTACTGAATATTTATTGAAAGTCTGTATCACAAACATGCAACAGCTGCCTCTTTCTATGCAATTTTACATCATATTAAAAATATCAGTCAAGTTTGTTATAGTAATCTGCTTGTGCTTCACCTGCATGTCCTTGATGAAGACATAACCTTTATTGACCAGCATAGCTTAACACAGAACTATAAAAGTAAGCATTCAAAAGCTGTGCTTACTTAAGTATTGCATTACCATTTTTATTTTTGAAAATTCCAAAAGTGAGTGTGTAAAATTAAGACTAAATGATTAAATTTTACCTTCTTTAAGACTTATAGATGTACAAGATTGGCAAAGTGTCATGTACCAAATTGACTAGGTAAATGTAAATTCAGTTAAATTTTAAACTAAGAATGAATATAGTTAGTATGAAAATGCTCCAAATATTTTATGGAGCATATCTATATATTTTTAAAAGTGTATGATGATTATCTGAAATTAGATCTCACTGAATTTTATTTGGCAGCCCTACAAATGGGTATATGTAGCCCAAAAGATTTCCTTTACAAATTTAAGAAAGGTATCCTGCAGCCCAAGTAATCTGTCTTCATTTAGTTAATTAGATCCAGCACAACCTGTCCATATACTTAATGTGTGCAATCTAATACTGCAACCTTATTTGTTTTAAAGGCTAAATTTGAACTAAAATTTTCTTTACCATATCACTATAAAGAAATAAGACAAACCTGCTCAATGGTTGAATATCAACCTATGAACCAAGAAGTTATGGTTGAATTTCCCATCAGGGCATATGCCCAGGTTGTAGGTGGCGCAGAGGCAGCCAATCAGTGATTCTCTTTCGCCATTGATGTTTCCATCTCTCTCTCTCTCCCCCTCTCCCTTCCTCTCTGAAATCAATAAAAATATATTTAAAAAAATAAAAATGAAGGCAAAATTTTAGTGCATTTTAATGTGTCTCACTGAGAATAAAATTTTCTACTCTTCATTATCTAGTCTTTTATATGTAACTAGTGACCCAGTGCACAGGTTCATGCACATTGAAAAGAAATTAATTAGAAGGTGGCTGGTGGGGTGGGACTGGGCCAGATGGGCCAGGCAAGCTGTGGAACCAACCTCCTGTGGCCCCTCCCCGGCGTCGCAGTGAGTGGGTTCCCTCCCACAGGTGCGGTCCCTTGGTCTGGCTTGTGGGGATCTGACTGAAACCAGCTCTCTAACATCCTCCCAAGGTTCCCAGAATATGAGAGGATACTGTGCAAAGTTTCTGTCATACAGGGTGTGGAACACAAACACAAGTGTGCAGTAAACCAGATTTGGGGCCAACAGTGCCCCAGCAACAACATAACTCATGGCCAAAGGTGGAATTGTGTGGCCCTGCAAGGATTATGGCTCCCTCCTTTCTGGTTTTGGGGTACATCACATGAGAACCAGTGCTGCCAAGTCACTGCAGCTCAGCAGCTCATGAGTTGAGCGTCTGCTCCCAAGTGGTCAGTGTGTGCCATAGTAACCAGTTTAATGGGTGGAGGGACACTTAGCATATTAGCCTTTTATATATACCCTACAGGCCTAATGCATGGATTTCATGTACTGGTGGGGGGCATGGCCTGCAGGGATCAGACCGCTGTGGGAACACCGCTCATCCTGGTCAGCCAAGCAGCGCTAACACTGTGGGAGCACACTGACCATCAGGAGGAAGTTCCTCCTTTGAGCATTCGCCCCCTGGTGACCATTGTGCATCATACTGACCTACTGAGCAGTCAACTGGTCGCTCAGGCTTTTATATATGGGGATAGATTATTACAGTTTAATGGCATTTTTAAATATTATTCGATTTTGGTGTCTAATTTAAAATATACTTATTACTTTTATCAGTAGCTGTCCCCATCTTTTAGGCTCCCTACTTACAGGCAAAATAATGGATAATTTTTTCAGTTCTGTTCCACTGAGCTTTTACATAACAAAAAGTAACAACAATCCTGACAAGTTTGGCTCAGTGGATAGAGCATTGGCCTGGGGACTGAAGGGTCCCAGGTTCGATTCCAGTCAAGGGCATGTACCTTGGTTGCAGGCACATCCCCAATAGCGGGGGTGCAGGAGGCAGCTGATTGATGTTAGTCTCTCATCAATGTTTCTACCTCTCTATCCATTACCTTTTCTCTCTTTAAAAAATCAATAAAATATGTATTTTTTAAAGTAACAACAGCTTCTGGTAATAGAAGAGCAGTAACAGAATTAATACAGTATTGACTGAAGTCAATGCTAAATTTCAATGTTTTAAACATTAATATTTTTTCTGTTATTTTGAAAAAAATTTACTGTGAGCTTACAAGAAAATATTAGACACTACTCACTAGAATTAATTTTAAATTAATTGTACCTTTTTTAGGCAACATTGGACTCCCAGGTACTGAATTTTAAATAAATTCTCTTTTTATTTTTTAAATATAGTAATCAGTTTTTTTTTGTTTTGTTTTGTTTTGTTGTGTGTGTGTGTGTGTGTGTGTGTGTGTGTGTGTGTGTTCTTTTTTAGGTTAATAGACTGTTTTTATAGCAGAGTCAGGTTTACAGAAAAATTGAGTAAAAATACAGAGTTCTATTATACTCCCTTACTCTCCCCATTCCTGCACAAACACAAGGATCCCTATACACATCTTAATTGGTGTAGTACATTTCTTACAACTGGTAACTCAAATTTGAAGCACATTAACTAAAATCCATCATTTATATTAGGGTTTACTCTTCGTGTTGGATATTCTGTGGGTTTTTGGCAAATACAGAATTATATGTATCCAACATTATAGTAACACTAAGAAGCCCGGTGCATGGATTTGTGTACTGGTGGGGAGTGTGGCCTGCAGGAACTGGCCCACTGGAGGAGCGCCGCTCATCCTGGTCAGCTGAGTGGCTGTGGACCCACCCTCTGATCAGATGTTCCACTAAGGGAGTGAACTGACCACTAAGGGGCAGCTCCTGCATTGAGCATCTGCCCCCTGATGGTCAGTGCATGACATAAGAACTGGTCAACTGGTCATTCTGGTCATTCTACTATTTGATCACTGGGCCTTTATGTATTTAGATACAAAATAGTTTCACTTCCCTAAAAATCTCCTGTTGTTCACCTACTCACCCAGCCTGTCTTTCCCTGATCCCCCAGTAACCACCAATCTCTATAGTTTTGCCTTTTCCAAAATGTTGGAATTGAACAGTTTGTGGCCATTTTAGATTGGTTTCTTTGACTTAGCAGTATGCATTTAACACTCCTTTAGATCTTATGTAGCTAGTTAGCTCAATTCTTTTTATCTATAATAATAAAAGTATAATATGCTAATTGGACTGGATGTCCTTCTAGACATTCTTCCAGATGAAGCCAAGGCTGTGAGGGAAGGCTGGGTTCTGAGTGCCTGTAGGCAGCCAGAAGGAAGCAAGCATGGGTCCCGGGTGCCAGAGGGAAGCGGGTGCCAGCAGCCGGGGGAAGGAAAGCCTACTCTTGCAGGAATTCTATGCATCGGGCCTCTAGTTGTTTAATAATATTCCATCATAAGGATGTGCCAAAATTTCTTCATCCATTTACCTCTTGAGAGACATCTTAGTTGCTTCCAAATTTTAGTAATTTTGAATATAGCTATTATGAACATTGTTGTATAGATTTTTGTATGAACAATCATAATCATTTTTAACCAATGATTTTGGATTTGTTTGTTTTTCCTTCTTTTGCCAGAATGTCAAGTTCAGTCATGATTACTATTATGTAATGGTCAATGTATTATTATCTTCTGTATTAACTTTTGTTTGTCTCCCAGGACAGAGACTATTTCAGAGGATAATAGAATTATTTTCTGTAAATCCAAAGATATTGTGTTTTTGGTTTTCCCATCAGTTTAATGTAATGAAGCAACTCTATGCTGCTGTTATCATGGCAGAATAAAAAGTGTTGGTACCTTTATTTGTGAGGGGAAAATAATGGAGGGGGTGGTTTGTCAGTAGTCTTACTTCAAATGAGCTGTATCAACTTTCAATAGCCTTACAATACTAGCTTTAATTGGGTTGGTAAACTGAAAGCTATAAACATATGATCAAGTGCATTTTCAAATGTCTTCATAAATAAGGATTTGTTCATTGAAGCTATATTATTTTGAATTCCCGTGTTAGATAAGTAGAAAGAAAATGACGGCAGAATCAAACAACTGTTCAAATACTAGAATACTTAAATGTTGAAATTATTCCTAATAAAGAACTCAAAAATATGAGATAATTTCTATCTTTTCATATTAAGATAACTATACACCACATTTGTGGCTTTTGCAAGCATAGCTATAATTACCCCTGGCATTGTATTTTCCCTGTCTTTCTTCCCCACTTATTAAAGCTATTTATTTACTATAAATACTTCGCTTGCAAACATTAGTCTGCTGTTAACAAAAGCAAAGCCCAAGTTTGTAATTAGCTACAGCTGTACATGCTGCTTCCCTTACTCAAAAGTCTCCTATCATTGTGAAGCTGGTTAGCTCATTATATTCTTTGTGGGAACCAATCTTGAATACTGTATAAAATGCCTTGTTCTCCATATTCTGAGTTGAAATAAACTATTATCTGTTCTAGTTGGGATGGGGTACAGTTCATAGCAGTAGTTGGACTGATAGGAGGAGAGGGGGGAGGAAAAGGTCTTGAGGAAAGTTGTGCATATGTCATTAAATGAAAATAAACATTATACATTAGTTAATAATTTAAGCACCAATTCCAGATTCTGTGTTCAAGTTACATACCATTAAGTGCCAATCAATCAAAATCAAGTACATATCTTATATCATAAGGTCCAAATATGACCTGGTGCTTTTTTTGTCAGTTAATCCTACTCAATGTATAGCCCATTTATAGAATCTCATACAACGTAGCCAGGCTTCTGTCATTCTGGGAGTTACTTAACTTCTCCATTTTTCCATTTCTTCGTTTGTAAAATGGGGATAACGATCACATGTACTTCATTGGGTTTACTGAGAATTAAGTGAATTAACATTCATTGAATACTTAGAACACTGTGTTAAATTATTATAAGATCTGGTACATTTTACGGGATAAACATTTTCCCTATCCATTGTTGATATTATTGACCAAAGACTAAAAACATAAAGATATCTCTACAAAGTTCAATACACTGGTGAGTTATAAAGGGGAAATAAATGACAACAGGGCAAGATATTTTCTCCAAAATGTATTTGGTTGAAATCCTGAGCAACAGAAAATGCCATTCCAGTATTTATGATTTTGGTATTTGTAGTACTTTGCTAAAATAGATTTCATTATCCATTGGCTTACCTACAAATTACAGAAGATGATTCCAGAATAATTGACACTCTAACCTTCTGAATTACCACTCCAGATATGCCCAGAAAAGAAAATTACAAAACCTGGTGAGGATGGGTTTTCATCAACAGCAGTTATAATTTCCGTTAGATAATTTTGTTTGATATTTGATAGATGAAATGTTAAAGAAAGGAGTAAATGTGAGGAGAATAGAAAAATGACATTATTTAAAAAAAACTCACTCTGAAAGATTTATGTATAAAGATCAACAGAGTTCCATTTTATCAGATGGAGTTTGTTCAAATTAAAAGATGCATTGTTGTAAATTAAGCTTTCATTGACAATAATGTGTTATTAATCTAAATATTTCTAAAACTCACAAATATATAAAATTTAATATAACCCATCATTTCAGGCAGAATCCTAGGGGATGTCATATCAATTATGGAAAATACTCTGAAGATGTTAGATGTCAATTCTTTGTTTTCTTTTAGATAGACTCCTAATTTAAAATCAAGTATTAAAACTAAAAATACTTCTTAAAAGGTATTAATCATTAATCAGTATTAAAACTAAATCCAGTGTTAATTAATGCAAAATAAAATATTGATGGAGAGGAAAAAGGTACCATAAGAATTGAATAACCAGAACATGACATGTTTTGCATGAGATGTTAGTTGCAAAGTAATATGGTTGTGTGCTTGTGGGTGCATTTTTATAAGGTAAGTGATACAAAGAGAAAGAGATGGGCAAGATTAGAGGTGAGTGGGTCTTTGATTCCTGCATACAACAGTCAATTATTTTCCACAGTACAGAAATCCCATATAGTAGAAAAAACTGTGTAGTTCCAAACTCTACTTCAATTTATTAATAATATGCTGACAAAGCTCCAACTATAAGCAACAATCATTAACAACAGTCAAAATGTAGGTGAAATCCACAAGTTAGTTTTTGGCAGAAAGAAAAATTTTAACTATTCAGAAAATACTTCTTTTAAAAGATTAATTGGTTTTTGTATTCTTTTAAAAAAAATTAAATTCAGCTCAATAGTTGGCAGTTTGGATTAATTTTGCCTCTATATTACACTAAAGCCACCATTGTTCTTGAACACATTAATGTAAGAGATATAGCTACTCTTATAATAATATCACAATCTCAAGTTTCCTGAAAGTAGTTTGAGATCTTTGATTTCATGGTTTTCATGGTTTTCAATAGGAAGTGATCAATACTGAAAGCACTAAAGCAAAAAGTAAGTCTAGGATCTTGCTAACTTCATAAGCACCTAGGCCTTTCTTTGTTTAAGCTATTGTTGCCTGGCTATTGATTGAGGGAATGAACAAAAAAATTGTGTCTGATGTCTTTACCTGATCATAATTTCCCTCATTACACTGGACTTCCTGCTTCAATCTTGCCTGAGCTTCCTATGTTTTCTAGACTCTTTGCCTTGAAACAGTCATCTGTGTTAGTTGTATAATTCTATTAGTTGGACATCATCTATTCTGGCTATTCATGTCTTTCTTCATTTCTCCATCTCGTATACTCTCAAGAGTCTAGCTTATTTTGTACTGTTGCCCTCACAAGTCGAGGCAGCCAGAGCCGTGTAATACAAAAGTATCATAACTGGCTACATTAGCAGTATTTGAATTCATTTGCACAGTATTCCTATATAATAAAACCCTATATGCAAATCAACCAAACAGCAGAACAACCAGTTGCTATGACACATACTGACCACAAGGGGGAAGATGCTCAATGCAGAAGTTGTCCCCTGGTGGTAGTCAGTGCACTCTCACAGTGGGGGCACCACTCAGCCAGAAGCCAGGCTCATGGCTGGCAAGTGCAGCAGTGTTGACAGGAGCCTCTCTTGCCTCCACTGAAGGCAGGCAGTAAGGAGTGAGGGGTCCTGCACTACAAGAGCCCTGAACTGTGAGAGGAATGTCTGACTACCGGCAGGCAGATATCCCCTGAGGGATCCCATATTGCGAGAGGGCACAAGCCTGGCTGAGGGACAGCACCCCTAGTGCACAAATTTCATGCACCAGGACTCTAGTTTTTATTATATTCTTAGATACTGATTTTAAGATGTTTTCTCCAATATCAATATTTCCCACATGGCTCATTCCATCCCAGTAATTTCCTAATATTCCACCCACCCAATTTGCAGCCCCATCCAAGCTGTTTGTTTTCCAGAGAAATGGCCTGTCCTGGCTCAGGCTTCAGACTTTCCTAAAATCTCTTAAACAAGCAGCAGCTGGACTCGGTGTACCTGATACATCTCAATAGGCCCTGCACTATCGGCAGCTTGCCTTGGCTCACAGCTTGGTCTCTCCTAAGCACCTACAAGCCCAACATAAGTGGCAGCCAACTGCAGATCACTTTGTAGCTCATGCTGGGTGATGCAAGGCAGGGCATAGTCAGTACTTACATTGCCCCTCCTGGGGGACCTCAGAGCCAGTGCACCCAGTGGTCAGCCTCAAGCCACAAAGATTACAACCCTACTACGTTCATGAAGGCAGACTTGGTGAATACCAAGGCCCCACTGAAGCAAGTTCTGCTCCATAGGGGTGTCTCCTGCACAGAAGCTCTTCAACTATAGTAGCACCTTGTTCTTACAGACAATTGGCCTGGGGGGGGTCAATCTCCCCCAGTGATGACATCAGCAATCAAGGCTCAACTACAATAGGACAATGCACACAGACCACACAGGGAAGCACCTAGAGTGCTCAGCTTAGAGAACAGGGGAAGCCGAGCCACTGGGCCCCTCAGGACACCTACTACACAAGGCCACTTTACCAATTCCAGGAGCTATAGAAGCTCCACCTAATACATAGAAACAAACACAGGGGAGCAGCCAAAATGTGGAGACAAAAAAACATGTCACAACTGAAAGAACAGAAGAAATGTCCAGAAAAAGAACTAAATTAAATAGAAGCAAGCAAACTACCAGATACAGAGTTTAAAACAGTGGTTATAGAGATGCTCAGAAACTTAATGAGAATTTCAAGGAACTTCTCTAGAACATCAATGACATAAAAAAGGAACAGTCAGAAATTAAGGATAATTTATAAGGAATCAACAGTAGAGTAGAGGATGCTGATAATTAAATCAGTGATGTGGAATCTGAGTAAGCTAAAATTATCCAATTAGAATGGGAGGAAAAAAGAGAATCCAACAGTATGAAGATAGTGTAAGGAGCTTCTGAGACTTCAAACATACCAACATTCACATCATGGAGGTACTAGAAGGAGCAAGAAATTGAAAAATGCTCTGGCCAGTTTGGGTCAGTGGTTGGAGCATCATTCTGCAGACCAAAGAGTCCCAGTTTCAATTCCTGGTCAAGGGCATATACACACTTTGTCAGTTCAAACCCTGCCCCCAGTTGGGGCTCATGTGGGAGGCAACCAATTAATGTATATCTCTCACATCAATGTTTCTCTCTCTCTCCCTTGCTCCCTCTCCCTATCTACCTTTCTCTCCCTCTCCCTCTTCCTTTCCCTCTCCTTCTTCTTCTTCTCCTCCACCCCTTCCACTCTCTCCAAATATCAATGGAAAAATATATATCCTTAAGTGAGGATTAAAAAAAATTAAAAAGGAAATTTAAAACCTATTTTTTAAAAATAATGATCCAAAACTTTCCTTATCTGGTGAAAGAAAATAGAGGAAGCACAGAAAGTCCCAAACATGAGGAATCCAAAGAGGTCCACACCAAATAACATGCCAAAGGTTAAAGACAAAGAGAGAATCTTCAAAAGGGGCAAGAGAAAAGCAGTTAGTTACCTACAAGGGAGTGATCATACTACTGTCAGCTGATTTCTCAATAAAAATTTTGAAGGCCAGAAGAAAGTGGCAAGAAATATTCAAAATCACGAAAAGCCAAAACCTACATTACTCTACTCAGCAAAGCTTTTATTTAGAATTGAAAGTCTGATAAAACCTTCCCAAACAAGAAAAAGCTAAAGGAGTTTATAACCACCAAACCAGTATTACTGGTATATGACATATTAAAGGGTCTTCTTTAAGAAGAAGGAAAAAAATAAAAGCTATGAACAATAAAATGTCAATAAATACATAACAGTATATATCAACAATTAAATCTAGTGAAAAAGAAATCTAATGAATAAAATAAATTGAAGAATAAAATGGAATCAGAAGAATGGAAACCTAGAACAGACTGATGAATCTCAGAGGGAAGGGGCTGGAGGGCAGGGAAAGCTTAATCACAGAACTTATATGCATACATGCATTACCCATGGATACAGACAGTAGGGTGTTGAAAGCCTTGAGGTGGGGCAGAATCTGGGTGGAGGGGCTAATGGGAAAAAGGGGAGATATCTGTAATACTCTCAACAACAAAGATTAAATAAATAAGCTATTCATACAGAAGACTACATAGAAGCCTGTGGCATACCTGAGATGTCTTAAGCATGCCAGGTCCCTGAGCATAGCATAGGCAAAAGAGGATAATACTCACCTCTTTTCCACTTTCAACCTATTAAAGAGAAAGGTGGCTTAAAGCTGCTGAAAATAATTCTTGTGACCCAAAATTCAATTCTTGTCACAACACCAGTGATTCCAACTGTTAAAAATATTTAGACAATCACATTGTTGACATTACTCATATTCTCACGATTTGATCCTTTTTATATTCACTTCTCTGTGAATCTTAGGCCCTTTAATTCAACTGAGCCCTTTTGATTTCTGGATCTCTTGTTGATTTGCATGTAATGACTTACATGCAAATTCCAGAAAAAAGTATCAGTAATTTGATGTTATTGCCCAATATCTCTGTAGAATATCATTAGTATGAGATTATATAGTTTTTAAATTTCTCACAACAACTACTTCAAGTCTTACCAGTTTCTGCCATCATTTATACTAAATCTCAACATACAACTTCCCCTGCTTCTTCACAGGAAAATAGAAGTTATTATATGGGAAGTCCCTCAACATCCTAATTCCCCCTACTGAAAATAAATTGGAAACTGCTCTCAAATTTATGTCTTTTTAAAAATATATATATTTTATTGATATGTTACAGAGAGGAAGGGAGAGAGATAGAGCTAGAAATGTCCATCAGAGAGAAACATTGACCAGCTGCCTCTTGCACACCCCCTACCGGGGATGTGCCCGCAACCAATGTACATGCCCTTGACCGGAATCGAACCCGGGACCTTTCGGTATGCAGACCTATGCTCTACCACTGAGCCAAACCGGTTTTGGCAAATTTATGTCTTTATAGCTTCTTTTCTAGACCAAATTTCTCCTCCTGTAATATGAATTTAATTTTCTCCAATCTTCATGAACATTTCATTTATCAGTTATGTCTTATCTCTACTGAATTCCTAACATGCCACTATCTCCCGCAGTGTCCCTCAAACTTGGCTTCAGATTTTAATCCCTTGAAGAGCTTAAAAAATAATTATTTTTGGGTTTCACTTCCAAAAATTCTCATGTAATCAGTGGGAGGTGTGTCCCAGCCATTAGCCTATTTAAAAGCTCTTCAGGTGATTTTGATGTGAAGCCAAAATTCAAAATCATTGCTGTATTGGATCGTTTTCCCAAAACACAAAACATTCAGAATTATTCCTGTACTGTATTTATTTTAAAATAAAAACAAAGTTGAAATTTGTGAAAATTTAAGCATCAGAATAATAATCACAATGCTGACATTCAAATGAACAAAATAGCAATTTATGGATTTACATTCAATCAAAGAAAAAATAAATGGAAGGAGAGTCAGCTCTTCTTTGTAGTAAAATGATAGCTAACAAATGAGGAAGAAAAATTGGAATTAGAAAATTCACCATTTGGCAACCACTGCAGTAATAATTAATTCAATAAATAAAATTTCAATGGATGGATGTTAAAAATAGTTTATGAAAAAAGGATGAGAAACACAATTTTATATAATTTCAAAGTTCCTCCCCACAAAATATTTACTGATTAAACATGAGACAAAAGTGAGTAATAGTGATTTTCCAGTTACAAAACTAAATAAGTTAAATTACCAGTAATGGGATAAATCAACACCACATTTGCTCAAAAGGAGGCAAAGAAGAAAACTCAGCATCACTTCTACCAAAGAGTATTGCTTGGGTCAAGTCTTGAGGAAACACTAGATAAATTGGAGGAGCATTCTACACAATGAATGATTTGCAATCTTCAGAAAATCAAAGTGATAAAAGTTAAGGAACAACTGAGGAACTGTTTCATAATAAAAAAATTATAATACAAGACAACTGTGAATAACACGAGATCCTGGATTGGATCTTCTTGCTGTAAAGAATACATATAATAAAAGTATAATATGCAAATCAACCGAATGGCTAATCAGCAGAACAACCATCCAGACAACTTTCTGGATGACCTTTGGATGAAGCCAGGGCTTCGAAGGCCCACTCTGTCAAGAATGTCATGCATCAGGCCTCTAGTCTATAAGAATAAAAGCATAATATGCTAATTAGAAACAATGCCCTTCTGGATGATCTGCTGGACGAAGCTGGGGCTGTGAGGGCCTAGCCCCTTGTATGAATTTTGTGCATCAGGCCTCTAGTTTATATATAAAAGCCTAAGCAACTGTTATGGCCAAATGACCGGAACTACCAGTGGACTAGTTGTGATGAGATGGAAGGATCGAGGAAGGGAGGCAGGGAACCACATGGTGGCAAAGCACTGATGTGGCATCAGCATCCTATGTCCATTTCTTCTGCGCCCAGCCTGGCAATTGTTACCTCCTCTCCAGACCCCACTGGGAACTTTGGGCCTCAGCCTGGGACAGGGAACGGGGGTTAGGTGGAGGTGGATACAGCCCCTTTCTTAGGGGGCCAGAGGACTGGCTCCCTCCTTGGGGACCAGCAGCCAACCTCCCAAGGTCCCTCCCCTCATTTCTCCCCCCAATTGGTAGGCCCGATGGTCCTGGCCCCCATTTACCCTAATTGGGTAGGGTAAATGGGGGCCACCTAGGCCAGTCCCATGCATGAATTCGTGCACTGGGCCTCTAGTATAACATAATTGCTGAAAGAATGAGGTTTCAATTGAAGAATACAGTTGACCCTTGAACCACACAGTGGTTGGGACACCAACCCCCACGTAGTTGAAAATTAGGTTACAGCTATAGTCAGCCCTCCAAATCTGTGGATTCCCAGCCACAGACCAATAATACAGAATACAGGAGTTCTTTGAAATATTCTTAGAACTTAAGTTAAAAATGTTCAAAAAGAAAAAGCAAAAACATTGACCCCATAGCTTTCACAATGTGCCTTTAACACCATGGCAGTTACTTTTGGATTGTTTGCTTGTTTATATTTATAAAGGCCACTCTTCTAAGTATTCCTTTATCTCATTTCTTTCTATACATTTCTTCTTCTTAAAAGGATAGAATCTATTTGTTTTCTTCCCTCATTCGTTTTCTTTTCTTCCCTAAGCCTAGATATTTGAATTATGCTCCTAATAGTCTACTGAAATTATTCCTACTAGTGTCATCCATGGCCCCTTTTGCTAAATTCAATTTAAAATATTCCATTTTATGTGTTTTGACACCATTGGTTTTCCTTTTTAGTGTTGTTATATAAGTTTTCCTGTTTTTGTCCTACCTGCTATATAATCTTCTCACTACTTCATATATCCATTCACTCCTCAAATACTTAATGAATTTATTTTGTGCAACAGATACTTCCTAGGGGCAAAAGATCCAGTGGTGAACAAGATAGAGCAGGTTCTTTTCTCACGAAAGCTGTGTTCAAATGTAGAAAGAGAGACAACAAAAAAGTAACAGATAAACAAGACAGTTTCAGAAAATTTCAAACAATATTATATAACACAATAGCATAGCTTGACAGAGAATGACTGGGAAAGCAGTACCTGAAGTAGGGATTGTTTTAAATAGGTAGGTCAGAGAAGGTCTCTCTGAAAAAGTTCTATTTGAACTGAGAAATTTCAGAAAGTCTAATAGATGACACTCCTGTTTAAAAGAGCAAAAATGTTCAAATGCCCTGAGCATTGAACAAGCTTGATGTGTTTGAAGAAGAGAAGAATAGTGTGGCTGAACCAGAATGATCATATAATAGCATGGTGGAAGCAATATCACATAAGGAGTTTGGATTTTAGGTCAATACAATAGAAAGCTATTGGAGTGTTCTGATCAAAGCCAGTGGGGTTTTCTGATCACATTTTAAGGTGAAACTAGTGCTCCCCTTTGTTTATATCCCTCAGAAGAGGAGAAAGAAGGATGTGACTGGCACTAGGATTAGTGTACTACTTACTTGTCCTGGGATTTCATTAATCGTTAATCTGTCCTAAGGATTTCATTGTAGACCCTCAACTCTTGCTGCTCTACACATACTCCTTTGATAATCCACTCCCATGATTTCATCTAACACATATTTACTGATTAATTCTAGGATCTCTGATGAGCTCCAAACTCATTGTCTGTCAGCCACTATAAACCTACATACACTCAGCTAATCATCCTCTCCTTCATATCCTTCAGACCAGCTCTTCCTTCTCCATTCCCTGATTTAGTGAATGATACTGCCATCCAGTCAGAAACCTTGGTTACTCTGTATGCTTACTTAATAACCATATCATATGAAATTTTCTCATTAAAATATTTTATTCATCTCTTTCATCTCCCTGCACAATATGTTATACTAGTGGTTTAGACTCCCTCTGCACCATCTCTCACTGCAAATGCCTCTGATTCCTCTGTTTTTAGTTTCTTCTCTATCACACACATTACATTTTGCATGCTGCTGCCAGAATGAACTTTAAAAAATACATTTGATCAAAAAGAATTCATGCTTAGAATATGAATAATGTAGTTTCCCTTCAATTTGTCTCCTCTTCCAAAATAATTAACAGCAATAGCAATAATTATTATGTTATTGATGATAATTTATTGAGTGATTGCTATAGGGCCATTTATGATCTAAGAGATATATATGTATTAACTCATTTATGACATTGACTATAAGAGGAAGGTTCTATTATTACTTCCACTTTACAGATGAGACAACGGAGGTACAGAAAGCTTGAGCAGCTTGCCCCAAGGTATATAGCCAGCAAATTACAGAGCTAGGATTTAAACTTAATCTGATTCCAGAGTAAACTCAAACTTACAAGTCTCTGCATGGTTTGCCCTTGGAAAACATTCCAGCCTTAATTTCTCAAACATATGTCCTGTACTCTCACATAATATTAAACATTTTTCAGATTCTTTGCTGATATCATACACTCATCTTCCAGGTCATTTTCATGAGGTCCTTCTGACTGAGGTATCTCTTTTCCTCTCTGTCTCCAGTTAGAGCTTGTTTGTCCTACAACACTACCAGAGTCTATTTTGTCTACTTCCAGGAGATCTCCCAATGATGCTGGTGTCTATGATAAATCTATGCCTTCCTTTATTTTAGTAACCAATCCCCTCTGCATCATTATGTTTCCTTGTTTATATTTCCCTTGAAGAATTCCTTAAAAGAAGGAATTGTGTCTTTAATTTCTATATCTTTATGCCTCTATCTTGATAAATTCATATCATTTTTAATAAATTAATGAATAAATCCAACCACCATCGATTTCATGGCTTCCTAGTAGATAAGGTAGTCCTTAAAAATGGGGTACATTATAGAAATATTTTGGAAAGAAAAAAAATAATGAGACAGTCACTAAGCATAGGGAATCTACCAAGTTGATGATATATAGGCAAAGATAATTATTAGATATATAGAGACTCCCTTTAAGACACTAGATATTGGAGAACCTGGATGGTGGCACAGGTAAATGCTGGGACTTGCCACCTCCCACAAACACATAAAAATTACAACTAAAATACAGAACCACCATAATTCAGAAATTCCTGACATATGACTGAATGGAATTCCTACAACTAGAGAAGTAAAGAAAAAAGCACATAGAGACTGATAGGAGGGCCAGATGTGCAGAACTGGCTGGTCTGACACCCAGTTGTGGCCTGCTTCTTTTTTTAATTTGGAGGGATGTATCTCCTGGAGAAGCCTCCTCTGGGAAGCAAGGGGTCTCAGACCCACACCAGACACCTAGCCCAGCATTCCAGAAGTGGGAAGAGAAGTTCCATAATCTTGGATTGTAAAAACAGTGGGTTTGGGGGCTGAGTTATGGCTTACTACATAAGAGCATAAAGTCCAGTAGACATAGCAGCTCTACCTAATACATAGAAACAAATACAGGGAAGCAGTCAAAATATGGAGACACAGAAACATTTCACAAATAAATAAACAGAAGAAATCTCCAGAAAGAGAACTAAATGAAATGGAAGGAAGCAAACTACTGGATACAGAGTTCAAAACAATGGTTATAAGGTTGCTCAAGTATCTGAATGTGAACTTCAAGGGACTCAACGAGAGCTTCAAGACACTTAGTGAGACTTTCAAGGATCTTAGTGAGAATTTCAAAGACATGAAAAAGGATCTGACAGAAACTAAATATACACCAACTGAAATAAAGAATAATTAACAGGGATTCAGACAGTAGAGAATTACAAGCATCAAATCAACAATTTGGAATATGAGGAAGCAAAAAACACCCAATCAGATGAGCAGAAAGAAAAAAATAATCCAAAAATATGAAGATAATGTAATGAGCCTCTGGGACAATTTCAAGCATACCAGCATTCCAATTATGGTGATACAAGAAGAAGAGAGAAAGCAAGATATGAAAACCTATTTGAAGAAATAATGACAGAAAGCTTCCCCTACCTAGTGAAAGAAATAGTCTTACAAGACCAGGAAGTGCAGACATCTCCAAATAAAAGGAATCCAAAGAGGACCACACCAATCATAATTAAAATGTCAAAGGTTAAAGACAAAGAGCAAACCTTAAAAGCAGCAAGAGAAAACCAGTGAGTTACTTACAAGGGAGCACCCATAAGACTGTCTGCTGATTTATCAACAGAAACATTGCAGGCCAGAAGGTAATGGCAAGAAATATCCAAAGTGATGAATAATAAGGACTTACAGTCAATATTACCCTACCCAGCAAAACTATCATTTAGATTTAAAGTTTAGGTGAAAAACTTCACAGACAAGAAAAAATAATGGAAATAAGAGAGCCTAAACTAGGCTGCTTTGACTCACTGAAAAGTCAGAGAAAAAGGGTCTTGGAGACAAGTTCAGGGGGTTAGCTACTGTCTGCTGTGGCCCGGGTTACAATTTTCCTGAGGTCCCTTAGAAGAAAGAAGAGGTAAAGGTATAGCATCAGTGTGCTTCCATGGGGGAGATACTTCCATGGAAGTATTTCTCTCTCTTGCAAGTAGAAATCTTAGGGGAGGGCCCAGGGGAGGGTCTCAACAGAATATTCCACAGCTTATCAGGTGAGCTCTTTTAGGGATGTGGTCTCTACTGATTGGTCAGTGCCAAGGCAGGGGATTATTAATCAATGTAACTGCTCTTGAGGTAACCATGGCATCACTTTTCTGGTTTTCCTGCTTTTCTGGCTGGAGCTGAAATACAACCGAGGCCTAGATATTATCTTTAGGGAGGAAAAGGTCAGGGGGTCTAAACTGCATAACTAGTGATATGAAAAGTCAGGAGGTCCAAATAGCATGACCAGTGAAAATCTTGGGGAGGATAGGTTTCCCTGGGAGTGAGATTCTTGTTTTCACAGTTTTGTAAGACATCTGGGGCTTTGTGCCTGGTGAGTTTCTGTCCCTGGCTCATCGTCCTTGATCTGCTCATGACTGTCTGACTGCCTATCACATTATCAAGTTGTTAATCTTCAAATATATTAATAAATCATCTGTAAAACAAAACAAAACAAACAAACAAAGTGAAAGCTAAAGGAGTTCATCACCACCATATCATTGTTACATGACATGTTGAAGGGTATTTTTTAAGAAGAAGAAGAAGAAAAAAAAAAGAGGAAAAAAAAAGAAGAAGAAAAGATAAATATATATAAGCTACCAATAATTGAATCTAAAAATAAAAATAAATGCACAAGAAATATAATGAACAAAATAAACCAATGAATAAAATAGAACCAGAAACATGGGAACATGGAACAGACTGACAAAACACAGTTGAAAGGGGTAGGGGAGGGGTAGATTAACCAAAGAACCTATGCATACATGCTTTACCTGTGGACACAAGCAATAGGGTGGTGCAGGTCTGGGGTGGGGTGGGAACAGGGTGAAGGGAATAATGGGGGGAGAAAGGGGATATCTGTAATACTCTCAACAATAAAGATTTAAAGAAAAAATCAATGGAGAAAATAATAAAAGACACTAGATATTGAAGGAGGGTGGTAGAGGTTAGAGGCCTATGAAGAAGGAAAAGGACATATTAAAAATCAAATGATAAGAAAATATGCAAATTTCAATTTTGTTTGTTAGGATGGAATGGACTCAACTAGCTAAGAACTTAATCCCTACATTTTGTTGTTGCAATAATAACTACCTTTCCTGGGAAATGAAGCCAAAGAGACACAGGCATGTCTTCAGAGTAAACTGCTTGCTTTGTTCCACTAGCATTAGATGTTCAGTTGCAAATAGGGAGAAAACAAATGCCGTTCATTTTGTTAAATTAGAATTTTGGAAATAGAGTGATGCGTTTTATATTTAAATAAACTGACTAGGGCGGTAGCTATGTAGAGAGGCCCGGTGGTTCTCTTTGGAGTGAAGCATTCAAGGAAGAGTAGGGGCCCTGGGAAGGAGGCCTCAGGAGTCTGAAAATCCAGCCAAAACTAAAGTTTAAACATTTCGAGGATATTGGTGCTTAGAAAGCTATTTACTCGTGCAAGTGTTCCAGTCAGGAGAGGTGAAAATAAAATGCTGTTTACAAGTTTTCTGTGGTTTGTTATATAAAATGTGTTGCGCATGTGATATCTAAATTTAAAGTAACGTGATTTAAACTGCACTATGTGATGAAGAGTCCTCTGAGGTCACTAAAGCTTTGATTTTCCAGTTAGCTTATTTTATAGCTAGTGCTTTGGAAGCCATCAAGTTCATAACGAGATAGATCAATCAGATTGTTTTTATTGGTCTACTGCGTACCATACACTACACACAGCAGTATTCATTGAATCAGACTGCTTGGGAACAGCAGCTTTAACCTTGAGACTTGAGCAGAGGAAATAACAGCTTCAAAATTAAATCTCCATGAATTATATATACCCTTATATAAAACTGAATTTTTAAACAGTGCCAATTGAAATCCATTGGTAATGAACCAAGTGCAGTTATTTCAAAGAGGAATCGTGGTCAAAACATCACATGTTCGCTGATTTAAAATAGCTTACTAAACTTGATATTCAAACAGACTTTGCAGTGGTTCAAAAACCCCATATATTTTTTAAACGGCTTCAATAATACACTATTTAAAGATAAAGTAAAAAGCAATAGATGACTTTCCGAAGTTGCTTCAGATGCCTATGATGATTTTATTCTTTTATATTCATCTGCCTTTTAAAAAAATCCAAGGTAAATTAAAAGAGTAATGCAAGCTAATTATATAGTAAATGACATACTCATGGTGCTTAAGCAATGTTAATCATTTTCTCCAGATTTTCCAGAAGGCTCAAAAGTTAATATAAAGTTCACAAATTGCCTGACCTACTAGTTTCCTAAATACAAATCCTTAGCTTCATCTTTGTTCAGATTCCTCTACAAAATTCAATTTCCAACCAAGGTTAAAGTAAGGAAATTAGTGCAAAGATTAGAGTGTCCTCACAGATGTGGTCAGGAGTTCACATTAAAATATCCAAATAAGTAGCATATATAACCAGGGATAGAATTCATACCCAAAGATTCTAATCTGCGAGATAGGCACATGGAAAGAAAACATCTCTGTAGCATTGAGGACTCACATTTGGCTGGGATTGTTTCAGTTTAAAAAAAATTCTTCCAGGCTAAAGTAGACCCACACTCAAACTGATTATTTAGGGAAAATATTAAATATCATGGATTAGCCAGCAAGGAACTGGCTGGTGAACAGTGTCTTAGAGATGTGGCTGAAATTTAAGGTATAGGTCTCATCTTAGCAGGGAACTAGATGGAACCAGGACTAGAAAACAAGTATTATGTAGAACAATCTGGCAGAGTGGAAAAAAAACAAACTGCAAAATACGTATTATGCATAAGAATGAGGTATGAAATTCTAAATATAATATGAATTTGGCTTACATTAAGGCACTGGGTGGGCTGAAATTGTATGATGAAGGTCGTTAACACCCACAACTGAATAGCCTGGAGGAAGCAGAGGACTGTCATACATTTGCCCAGAGGATTCTAAGCTATCAGTCTTCTCCTGTCCCACCTGACACCAATCAGCAGGCACCATGACCAGAACTAAAAGTTTCTTATGATAACCATCAGACTCTCCCAAGGCTAAACTCTTTGTCTCTATCAGGAAGAATTTCACTAAGAAATGCTCTCATAATATTTCAAGGCCTCAAAATGAAAACATTATGCCTACATTTTTAATGATTAGACTAACAAGAAGCTCCAAATGATACTCATCTTGCAAATGAGATAAAATTGTTCTCTTTCATCTTGTTGCGTGTTTTTTTCTTGTCTTCCACTATATTATAAATACCACACATGCAAAGTCAAGTCTATTATATCCACCATTATATGCCCATCACCCAGTAGGTGCTCATCCAATATTTATGGAATGATAAATGCATGAAGAGATGGATAAATGTTGCTGCTGTAGAATTAAAAAAAAAAAGTAAATCTGTCTTCTCTTGAATTTTCTAGTATAATTCTTGGCAACTCTCTTTTCCTATAGCAATCTCTTTAGAATAGCCTTTTATAACTTGGTATCAACTTGTCTTTCTAGTGTTGGACTTTATACCTTCTTGGCATTCACTGAAAATATTCAGTATTTTTCTTACATTAAAAGTTTTTCTTACAAGAAAACTAGTACTAAAATATATATATACTTGTTAAGAAAATTCTGTGCATACTATTTATGACACAAAACCAGGTATGAAGTAATCTTTCTCAGCCTCCCCTGTTAAGCTGTGAAATAGGGTTTTAAATTAATCTATTCCTCTTTCCATACCTAACTCAGTAATTTACATGGTGTGTGTTTTCTTTAAAAATGTGGATAAAAATATAATTAAAAAAGAAAGAATTTCACTAGATATTAGTGTAAAACAATCAAAGTAATTAATAAATTGGCCAAATATAAATCTATGGTGTTATTTAGTACAACAGGGCTATTGACCTTGAGCTACTAAGATTATCAGAGTCTTGAAGAAGAACCAATCGCTGGAGGTAGAACATATGGCCGAAGTCACAGAGTGACAGTGTCTAAGGGCCACTGTCTAAACAGAAGGCATTTCTTTGGCATTTTTCATCAAAATTCTGAGCCTGTGGCAGTATGGCAATGAGACTGCTAGACATATTAATAGAGCTGCGGCATTTAAGGATGTAAATGTGACAGCTGCAATTTAAACCTGCCTTGGGGCAAAACTTAGGGATAAAAGAGAAGCATGCTTAACAAAGCTTCATATTTAAGAAAAAGTCCCCAAAAGTGCGCATAAAGCACAATTTGGTAGAACTAAGTTTTATAATAGACACGTCCCCACAGAAAGTAGCATTTAGTTCACAGAGGAAACGCTCCACGGATCCGCTGTGCATCACACATCATTCCTCTGCCCTCTCTGCCCTCATACACGCGGTTATAGATTTTGTGACAGGCAGCGTAACTCAGAGGCTACAGCTCATCGGAGCAGGACACCCTAATGTGGAGGGTGTCCTCAGTACGTGTGCAATATATCGAAGGGAGCTGCAATGGGATTACTCACTCAAATGGTATTCTCAGTGACTCCTGAGTTTAATTCAGTGCAAGAAACATTTGTTGACCATCTACACTGTAGCGTACACTGACGGAGTGCTGAATAACAGCAATGTGGGCAAAAGCAGTTCTGAAGATACAAAGTTTGGTTTCAACCTATGCCTCAACACATTAGCTGCATAAACTCAATAATAATAAAAATAATAGTTATTATTATCATTTTTATGTTTTTTAACTTATTGAGCGGTTACTCATTCCCAGGCATTTTGCAAAGGGTTATAGCATTTAGTCCTCTTAAACTAATGCGATAGAGATTGTGCTTGTGATCCCCCTTGAAACCATGAGGAAACTACAGCCTAAAAAGTGAACAGGTTTTTCTAATGTGACTAAATTAATACATAACAGCCAATCTGACTCCACACCTTTGACCTTAACTGCCACTTTATACTGTCTCCCAATTCGTGTAAAACTTCTGATATTGCTTCCTCATCTGAAAAAATGGGGATAAAAAACTCCTTCCCTACTAAATTAGCATGAGAAATCAAAATAATACTGTAGTTTTAATGATAGGAATTAGGTGCAAAAAATAACATTTTAACAGTCACTAAATTATCTCCATTACAATTCAGTAGTACTAAATTTTTCAACTAATATCTCCCATTTTTAAATGTCATATTTCATGGTTTAAACTACACAATTTAAAATTTACTCACATATTCTCTCATCCTACTGGCTCATTGTTTCCAACATGCTATAGCCTTCTTTTCTTTCTTTTTTTAAAATATATTTTATTGATTTTTTACAGAGAGGAAGGGAGAGGAATAGAGAGCTAGAAACATCAATGAGAGAGAATCATCGACCAGCTGCCTCCTACACACCTCCTACTGGGGATGTACTTGCAACCAATGTGCATGCCCTTGACCGGAATCGAACCCGGGACCTTTTAGTCCACAGGCCAACGCTCTATCCACTGAGCCAAACCTGTTTTTGGCTATAGCCTTCTTTTCTGATACAGTTAATGAATTCATTGATGGATAAAATCCATAACTCATATAATACATATGGCATGTAATGTAGCCACTCAATTGAACTTACCTCCAATTTATGTCTCTGTTGCCTTCTGATTGAGTGTGAGAGCTTTCTGAGTTCTCGCTTTGCTGGGTACTCATTTCTTCCCCTGTATCAATGAGCTTCACACTATTTCCATTTGGATCACTGCCACAAGGTCTAAATTTGTGGGGCAGGAAGGACTAGCAAACCAATTTGGTTAAGAAGATTCCAGGCCTCAGGCGGTGGCTCCCCTGCTTAGGTTTTGGGCAGAGCCCATTTGCCCACACCTCTGCACTATTACCCTAACTGGCGGGGGGGGGGGGGCAATGAGGGGAGCACAGGCACCCACCAGCACTGGTCCCAAGGCTGGGACAGGAACCTCCAGCGCGAGGTGGGGCACCCAAGCGTTTCCCACCCGGAGTGCCATGCAGACCCTGGTAGGTAGCGCGAGATCCGGCTTCCTCTGGGAGGAGAGGACACAGCCTAAGCACCTCAGGTCTGAACCCAACACTCTCTGGCATCCCAGCCCATCCCCTTCCTGTCCCTTTATCGGGCACCACCCCCCACACACCCCTGAAGTCACATAACACACCCTACTGGCTTTTCTGGAAAACCCCACATTTTCACCAATCAGACCAGGCCTCGCTCTGCCAGTACGTGCTCCATGCTGTTCAAAAGAAAAAAGTCACACCTGATTCATGTTCACCATAGACAGTCCTGGTAATAAAGGCACCTGTGATCTCTGTTTGCCTAACTCCTCCTTCTCTCGGTTGTTTCTAAATTCTAAATTATTATAATGAGGGGGGGGTATTAAGTATTAAATATCTAACCACTCCCTTCCCTAATCCACATCTAACTAGAATACGTTTTATTCCCACACTTGCAGCTTAAAAACAAAAATAAACAAACACACACACTATTTTAAACGGTGATTTTTCTGCTTTAATAGCTAACATAGAATAGATGTAAATGTCTTTTAGGTGGAGGTTATTTAGGAATCTGCTTTGTTCCTCACTATAGTAAGAAACAACTTGGGTAAAAGCACCTACTACAATTCCTGATACATAATGGGTGTTTAATAAATCTTTTTCCAGGACGGATATAAAACACATGCTTTTTAGGCAGAAAACAAAAACATTCTGTTTACAATAGCTGGCTAATCAAGTTTGCTTGCCCATCACTTCCTTGTTTTGTACTGACAATGTTTACCTACCATGGAGAGCACCCATTGGCATGCTTTATAACCAGGAGTTCTTTCGTATGGATCACGGTTAATTGTAAGGGGCAGTTGTAAGCCATCTGGCTCAATTGGCTCAACAGCACATGCCTCAGAAGCTGCCACTTGCCTCTGAATATCAGACAGGCATTTTAGTCCTTTTGTAAGTTCTCATCCCAGGTTTCTTCACTTTCAACTTGTGTGGTTCCAACATTAGAAAATATAGAAAAACAATCCTGAGACCCTGTTCAGGCAGGCTTCTGGATTCCCACAAATTACATAGCAAAACACAATTATTTGGGTAGTAAAAATAAGGTGGGAGCTAACTTCCTGCAACCTTGCCTATGGCTGCTACTAAAATCATTCACAGACATCTCCATTTCTGTTGCGGTGTTCTAGTCCTCAGATTCATGGATAATGAAGGCATTTATAGCAGTGGTGATGACAGGATTCAGCCTCTTTGTGAGCAGTCAGTGGTCCTGTGGGCATCAGGAAGTTGCACAAAACAGAAACAGATTTATAGATACAGAAAATAAACTGATGGATGCCAGAGGAGAGGGGTATTAGGGGATGGAATAAAAAAAGGTAAAGGATTAAGAAGTACTAAACTGGTAGTTACAAAATAGTCCTGGGGATGTAAAGTACAGCACAGGAAATATATATATATATATATATATATATATATATATATATATATACATATATATATATATGGCTAATATGCAAAGTGTCCCCTAGGGTGTTCAGCCGGGAGTTCTATCACTGCTCGCTATGATGTATGCCAACTACCAGGGGCCAGCATGGAACAAAGGAAGGCCCAGGCCGGCAACCAGATGCTCCAATTGGTCCTGGTCACTGGCCAGGCCTAAGAACCCTACCCATGAACGAATTTTGTGCACTGGGCCTCTAGTACTATAATTACTATCTATAGTGTCAGGTGGGCACTTGAATTATCAGAGGGAATACTTTGTAACCTACATGAATGCCTATCCACTGTGCTGTACACCTGAAACTAATACAAGAGTGTTGAATGCAAACTGTAAACAAAAAATAATTTTTTTTTAAAAAGAAGTTGCAGTCTATGGTATTAGTTTTCTAATACCTGGATGATGACTGTGATGAGGTGTTGGCCTCAGATTTCACTTTCCTGTGGCAGGTAGAGCAGGCAATTCTGAGTGTTTTTGGAGGACCAACCTAGACCCTCATCCCATTCCTCTAGTTATTTTATAATTGTGCAGTTCTTCATATTAATGACTTTCTCTTTAAAATAGTAACAATGCTTTCTGATTCCTGAAATGATCCCTGACAGCTACAGAGCTTCTCAAGTTTAATCTTGAGTCTGTGCTGATTTTGCAGAATTAAAGACATTTTCTAAAGTACTTTCATTTATTATATATTTCAGCACTGTTCTGAAAGGTCTGAAAGAACTATTTTTCATTCAGTACTTTAGATTTCAAAGTGAAATGTCATGGATGGGTCATCATAGAAAGAAATTGCCTTATATTCTTCTATTTCAATCATCACAGGTGTCATATAATTTGAAGGCAGACATTATTAATGAATATACTTGTGAATAATTTAGCAGACATTAAATATAAAATTAACAGAAATGGATATATTTTATATAATAATATATAATGTTTTAAATGTTAATAACATTAAACAAATGTACATTCTATCATTGTTTTTAAGGGTTATGTGAACCTAAAGCCTCATTTATGTTCATCAATAACTTAACTATATTGAAAAGGGACCAGTGGAAAGGTTAGCTAGCTTCAGAAAGGATCAGAACCTAACCTTTACAAAAGAGAGAACACTCCTATTTTTTTCCTAGCAGCTATGTTTTCTGGGCCATTTCCAGATATACTGACAGCACCAGATGTCAGCTGCTAGAAAAGCAAGCCAAAATAATGGAATTTTAAAAAGTTGGAGCAAAAGCAAAACAAGACAATAGATAATGGAAAAATTCTGTGTGTTGAGGGGAAGGGGCAGAAAATTCATCAAAACATGAAATGAGTCTTTCCACTTAAGAAACTGAAGTTAAATTTGTATGATTTTGATTACATCTAAAAATATAAAATAGGGATATGAATGCAATAGGGATAGGTCAGATTTTATATGTAATCTAAGATTCAGGAAAAGGGTAAAAGAAAACACAGTATAAAACAGGCATATTTGCAATTCACAATATTAAGGAGATTTAGTCATCAAGTTTTATACAATTGCTATTGAATTTGGTTTTTATAAAATGACTAGAATGTCTTCAAACTTGTTACATATATTGATTGGTTACTTTTCATATTTCATTACAAGAGTGTGTTAGGAAATTGATTTCCAACATTTTATACTGCTAGGTAAATTGCAAACTGCCACAGACAGGAGCTCTTATAATACAAATTTCAAGATGATGCAAATATGGAGGCTATATTTAGGTTTCTTTTAGAAACAAGATTGCAGGGTCTAGGCAGGGTGAAATGGTGTTCTAATGGACAAAAATTTGGACCTGTGGTAGCTAATAACCTTGTCACTTTTCAAAGACATTTTTCTCACTTAGTAGCTTTTAGTGCCCAAGATAGTATTTAGTTTTCAAGTACGGGCTTTAATAAAGAATTAAAGTTGATAGGGACCTTTATGGTAGAAGAAAAAGACAAGATAATGGATGATTTGTACTAGGTACTTGCACCACTGATCTGACCATGTTCTGTTTAAAATATAAACTTCTTCAGCTTCTGCATGAAAATTCAGGTTATTGGAAGTTTCCTAAATATATGTGAAAGTTTTCACATAACTTGAATTGAACTGTACCGATTTGAAATATTGACATTAAGAATAAAGGAAAATAAAGAAGAAAAAACTAAAGCTACCTGCTTATGAAAAAGAATGGCCTAGGCCACAAGCTGAGTTTTGATCATTTAATCCTAGATTTCTTATAACTGTTTCCTATCATCTAGATAATGGCGTTTAAATAACAGCCCGGCATAGGCATTGTGTGCCATGGACAGGTTTGCTGGAGTTTTGCATCCATTCCACCATAAAATGTCCTTTTACATTTTCTGCAAAGGATATACTTCTATCATATATTTATATTTTCAATTGTATGCAAGGTGTTTTCTTTAATCAGGTCTCCTAAAATCTATAAGTGAACCAATCATGCATATTAAGTTGTATATTTCCAATTATTTGGGGGGGAAATGTTGATTCATTCTGTCAACAAAACCACAGTGGCGAGATCCTATTAGAGAATAACAGTGTTATGGACAAACAGGTTGAGAGTATCTGAAAACATCTGTCAAGGCCAAGACATGCTATAATCTATGCAATTTGAAAGAGGTCTGTTATCACGCATGAAGCCAAATTTGTATTGCCTTTTTTTTTAAATGTCACTCTATGAACATTTTATTTTCAAATTATTAAATCAAATTTACACATATCTTGATTAGTCAATGCAAAGAAACAAACAGTAACAGATGCTTTCTGGTTTTGATGGGAAAATTATATTATGAAAATACCTTGATAAATATTTGCTTGACATTCTGCTATTGCCCTACTCAAAGACTATTTTTCTCTTCTAGGAAGAATGACAAGAAATAAGTAGTAATTATCTTTTCTATAATTAGTGGGTTCTGCTATAGAATGACTGCATCCTTGAACTATTTTTGCCCTGGCCATGGTTAATAAGCTCATAAAATCTCAGTTGATTTTAATTGTTATTTCGGATATTCTTTTTCATTGTATCACCTCTTATCTAACATTAACCAGAGCGCACTCAGCAATTTTAGCTTTGTTTTAGGTCATTATAGTAAACTAGAGGACTGGTGCGTGAAACTTGTGCATGGGGAGGGGTCTTGGTCCAAAACCGGCAGTCAGACATCCCTCTCACAATCCTGGACCACTGGTTCCTAATCACTCACCTGCCTGGTCGCCCCTAACTGCCCCCCTCTGCTGGCCTGGTTGTCCCTAACTGCCCTGTCCCCTGCAGACCTAGTCACCCCAACTGCCCTGCCTGGCCTCGTTGCCCCACACAGCTTGCTCTTCAATCATTTGGTCATCTCTCACTTATCCCACAGGTGGCCTGGTCACCCCACACAACCTGCTTGTTCAGTCTTTTGGTCGTCCCTCACCCGCCTGCCAGCCTGGTCATAGACAGCCATCTTGTGAGAGTGTGAGGTTCAATTTGTATATTAGCTCTTTATTATATAGGATAGGTAGAAACAATCAATAGAATTGCTCTACTGTAGGATATCTATCTTTCTATAAATATAATTAGGGTTTGAAATATATTTTCAACTTTTATTTTCTGTCTCAAATATAATCCATATTTTCACTTTAAATATATATTCTCTCATTTTTAAAATCATTTCACAGGTTAACTTTCTAGTCACTTTCATGCATTTAATGCTCATTGAGTTTCTACTCAAATGAGTATACCATGTCCTATATATTCTTCAGTACTGAGCACCCCAGAAACCTTGATATGTCCTCCCTGATTACAATATACTCCCTTCCAGAAGCAATCCTTATATCAAATTTTGTAATAATTAGTTTATTGATTTTCTTTAATTTTACAATCCATGTATGGGTTGTTAATCATTACAGTTATGATTTGATTTTATCACATTTGGAAAATGGAATCATAAAGTATGTTAGTCTTTTCAACTTGAACATTTTATTCTTTAGCTCAAAATTATATTTTAGAGATTTATCCATGGTGGAGTGTACACATAATTTTTTCATTTATTACATGTTTTAATATATTTTATTTATTTTACACAGAGAGGAATTGAGAGGGAGAGAGAGTTAGAAACGTCAATGAGAGTGAAATATTGACCAGCTGCCTCTTGCACGCCACCTACTGGGAATGTGCCCGCAACCAAGGTACATGTCCTTGACCAGAATCTAACCGGAACTTTTCAGTCCATAAGCCGACACTCTATCTACTGAGCCAAACCGGTTTCAGCCATTTATTACATCTTTTATCATATCACAATTTCTTTTTTTAAAAAATATATTTTATTGATTTTTTTTATAGAGAGGAAGAGAGAGGGACAGAGAGTCAGAAACATCGATGAGAGAGAATCATCGATCAGCTGCCTCTGGCACACTCCCCACTGGGGATGTGCCCGCAACCAAGGTACATGCCCTTGACCGGAATCGAACCCGGGACCCTTCAGTCCGCAGGCTGACGCTCTATCTACTGAGCCAAACCGGTTTCGGCCACAATTTCTTTATCAAACTTTCTATGGATAGAATTTCAATTTTTTTAAAAATATATTTTTATTGATTTTTTACAGAGAGGAAGAGAGAAAGATAGAGAGCTAGAATCATCATTGATGAGGAAGAAACATTGACCAGCTGCCTCCCACACACCCCGTACCAGAGATGTGCCCACAACCAAAGTACATGCCCTTGATTGGAATCGAACCTGGGACTTTTCAGTCCGCAGACCGATGCTCTATCCACTGAGTCAAACCGGTTTCGGCAGAATTTCAATTTTTTAACTTTTTTTCCCATAAAAATAGTGGTGTAGAGAACATCATTGTGTGTATGTCATTTATATAATATATACACTGAGTGTCCAAATTATGACGATTTCTGAACACATAATAATCTAGCTACTCAGTATATATCCTATATAATAAAAGGCTGATATGCAAATTGTCCCCTCGACCAGGAGTTTGACCGGCAGGCAGGCCATGTCTCCTCCCCCTGGCCAGGATGGCCTGACCCCACCCATGCACAAATTCATGCTCGCGCGCGCACACACACACACACACACACTCACATATACACACACACATGCACACTGAGTGGTCAGACTATTATGTGTTTGGAGATCATAATAATCTGGCCACTCAGTGTATATACATATAAATGTATATTTACATAATTATACATTTATATATAATATTTTATACATCTTCTTGCATATATGTAGAACTTCCTTTGGAGTAGAATTGCTAGGTTATAAAAGTATGGGAATCTTTAACTTTTTCAAGCTAGTACAAAACTGTTTTTTAATGATATGGTAAAATCAATAGTTTATGTGAATATCCAATATTCTACTATCATGCCAACACTTAATTTTCTTAGATTTAAAAATTGTCCATCTCTTGATGGACATGTTATGTATGTAATGATTATCATGAGTATGTAATGTTATCTCATTTTATTTTAATTTGTATTCACCTGATTGCAAATAAGTTGAATATCTTCTTATGTGTTTATTCAACCAAATTATACCCTAATGCTTTCCAGTTTTTCCCATCCATGATTAAGGTTTTTAATCTCTTTCAAATGGATTCTCATTTATGATGTGAGGTTTAGGCAAGTTTTATTTTTTTCATATATTTGCCCCATTATGAAAAATTTATTGAAAACTTTGTTGTGTGCATATTGATCCGTACCACGATCTCTATAAAGGATTAGGTATTCTGTATATATGGGGTCTGTTTCTAGGTCTCTTATTATTTTATTTTTCATCTGTGTGCTAATGCATGCCATAGACCTGAATGCTACAACTTCATATAATTTGTAGGTTTATGGGCCACTCTTCAAAGGCAGAATGGATCCACACTGAAAATGTAGTTTGGCTGGAACCGGTTTGGCTCAGTGGTAGAGCGTCAGTCTGCGGACTGAAAGGTCCCGGGTTCGACTCCGATCAGGGGCATATACATTGGTTGCGGGCACATCCCCAGTGAGGGGTATGCAAGAGGCAGCTGATCAATGATTCTCTCTCATTGACGTTTCTAGCTCTCTATCTCTCTCCCTTCCTCTCTGTAAAATATCAATAAAATATATTTTTTTAAAAAGAAAATGTAGTTTGCATGCCATACTTAAAATACTACACACAGACAAAGAGTGAGTAAGAAGATTTACTACTTATGCAATGATGCCTTCTGAGAAGATCAGAGTAGACTTCCCAAACAGATCCATAATAGTTTGAGGGGGTAAGGAAATGAAACTTACTTTGGGTTGTTTTACTGAGTTTGAGGGTGAGACCAGGTGAGTGTTCTCACTCATGGGCAGGGACTGGCATAGCTTGACTCTCCCGCTGATGCCAAAAGTGTGAGCACATCAGCCTTTCTTATCATCTTGCTTAGACATGGGCAAAATGAAGAGGGAAGAGTGAACCTTCCATTAGTCAAACATTAAATTATTAAGTCAGATTCTTTACAATAATGTCCTCCTGACATTTACTGATGACTAACTATACCACCTTTCATTGAATTAAATTTGAATGTGTCTAAACCATCACAGTGCTATACACAGCCTGCAGCCTTAAGCCTGTAAAAAACAGGTGAAAGTTCCATTGAATGTGTCGTTTACAAACCCAGCTTTGGTCACAATCAGTAAAGTTTGAAACTCCAAAGAAGATAAAGTGTGTCTTTGTTGGGCCTTTTATTATGGTGTTAGTATATGTAGGGGCATGTGTGACCTTGATTTATATTTGGAGTATCTATAAAGCAAGATATCCCCAGAGTCTTTACCCCAAAGGGGGAAATCTTAGACAAAGATATGTTTTGCTGTATTTGGCTGGACATAATATAATGGCCATAATATATTTGCAATGTCACATATGCATATTTTTATTGTTGGCCAGGGCATTCAGTGATAAGATGACTGCCTGAAACTTGGCCATCTGAATCCCATTCTTTATCAGGGACATCCTAAGGAATAAAAGGCAGCAACTATCTATTGAGTTCCTTCACATGTGATGATGTTACACTATCCCATAAATGCAAGAACTACCCAGCACTTAATACAGAGAGGCCATCCCCTCCTGTAGGAAGGATTACTAGAGGCCAAGGATTGGCTCCATGATGCAGTGTGAGGCTTTGGAAGCCATGCGACTTACATAACCCAAATAGACAGCTAGGTGTCTATTCCTTTGTAAGTTTAAAAGCAGGTCAAATTGGGCTGTTAAATGAAGAAACAATGAGTATAATCATATTTAATCATGTTTTCTCTAAAAAAAAATGCATAATGAGTTTCAATCCTTGCAGAGCATGGTTTAAAATTCACATTGGGGCATTTATATAATAAAAGCCTCAGTGGAATGACCAGAACGACTGATCGCTATGGTGCGCACTGACCACCAGGGGGCAGACACTCAACACGGGAGCTTCCCCCAGTCGTTAGTGTGCTCCCACGGTGGGAGCACCACCCAGTCAGAAGGTGCCCATGGCTGGTGAGCGCAGCTGCAGCGGTGGGAGCCTCTCCTGCCTCCCCTGCAGCACACAGGAGCAGTGAGCTGAGGGGTAAAGAGAGGTGAGCAGGTGGGCAGTAAGGAGTGGGAGGTCCCAGACTGTGAGAGGACCCAGGCCGGGCTAAGGGACCTCCCCCCACCTCTCTATGGCTGTATGGATGCTATCCCACAAGAGAATTTAGGCAAAGTTAAAGTAATGGCTTTGATGGTTAACATAAGGCACACCTGTTTGTCCTTTGTTTTACTTTTGAAAATACATTTTTTATTGATTTTTAGAAAGGAAGATCGAGGGATAAGGAAGATAGAAACATTGATGAGAGAGAAACATCAATCGGCTTCCTCCTACACAATCCTACTGGGGATTGAGCCTGAAACACAGGCATGTGCTTTGATTTGGAATCCAACTGGTGACTTCTTGGGTTCATGGGTCAATGCTCAACCACTGAACCACACGTGCCAGGCAATGTGCTCTATTTTATAATTGGTAGTTCCCCTAAGAGAACTAAATTTAAATTCCCAAATTAAATTTAGTGAGGCCCTATACATAATTAGCTTAGTCCCTGTTTTAATTGAGGCCATGAGATTTGCTAAGTCCTCTATTCTATTAGATGGTAAAATTAATTCATGATTTGTAGTGCAATGTTGTAGAAATGCAAATGTCAATAGCATCCTTCTAACTTTTTGCTATATACATTATTTTAGTAAATTTTGAATTTGAATTGGGTCACATTGTGTACCTCAGTTTCAGTTGTTTGTTTCTTCCTCCAGTTTCCAGGTTTCTTTCTTCCTTTTTTCTTTGCTCCCCTCCCCCAACCTTCCTTTATATTATTACTGGATACATTTTGCAGTGAATCAGGTCCTCTCCCTGCTGTTGATTATTCCAGAGAACCTTGAATCAGTATTGTAAGTTTAGGAGCCTTACAAGTCTCAGTGGTTTCTTTATAGGGTTTAACAGCCATTGTAGAGCTTAACTTAACCCCTTTCTTATGCCACGGGGGTACATGAATGTTTTCCCTATAACACTGGGAATCCAGATCTTTTGTAAGATAGAGGCATACACAGCAGCAGCAGTAGCAAAGGCAATCCATAGCATTTTAATAAGCCATCTACCTTTTGGATCATATACTTCAACTATTTTTGTCTTCAAATAGTAACCAATGTCCAAATGGTGTCTACTTTTCCTCTACTTGAATAACCATCAATGGGCTGGTTGAGACACACATTGGTCACAGATTAAGAGCCTAGTGTCAGTCACAATTTACAATGGAATGAATGCACCTGATTTGATCTAACACAACTCTAGGTAGAAGCTGAGACATAATACAGAGCTTCTTTTAGGTGTGTCCCAAGCCTATACCTCTTGTCCTTAAATGCCAACTAATTATTGAACTGAGTTAGTTTGGTTAAACTGATGATAGAGTTTCCTAGCAAGTTTGAGCAGCTATAACAGAATAGTATACATTGGGTAGCTTAAAGAATAAGCATTATTTCTCATAGTTCTATAGTTTGGAAGTCTGAGATCAGGTGCCTGTATAGTTGGGCTCTTTGTGAAAGCCTTCTACTTAGTCATATCTTCACATGGCCTTTCTTCTTTTGTCTATAAATGAAGAAATTCTCTTCTCTCTCTCTCTCTCTCTCTCTCTCTCTCTCTCTCTCTCTCTCTCTCTCTCTCTCTCTCTCTCTCTCTCCCTTTCTCAATAAAGTATTAATCTTATCTAAAGGCTGTACCCTCATGACTAATCTAACCCTTATTACCTCCCAAAGGTCATACCTACAAATTGCCATCAGATTAAAACTTTAACACGTGAAATCTTTAGGGGCACATACATGCAATCCATAGCACAGAGCCTTAACAGAACTCAGCAAATGCAGTGCTAAAAAGCATAGTAGTATCTTCAAAGCACAGGCTATCCTGTGCAAACCAAAGCAAAAGAACACAAACTTCTGGTAGTGGTAGACACCCTGCTCATCGTAACAATGGTTGTGTCCAGCCATAAAAATCAATATAGACCCTCACACCCAAATTTTGTTCAAATAGGGACAGACTTTCCAAGGCAGTCCAAAAATGGCTTCAGAGAGTGAGGTAAGGAGTCTTGCTTGGGGGTTTTATTGAGGTGACTCTTTGGGACCAGACTGAAGGTTCCTCCAACTGGGCAGGTACTCCAGTGTTTGGAATCTCCATCTGGCATTGAAGGAAGGAGCTCCAGGCCTTCTGATCAGTCTGATAATTTGTGTGGCTGAAGGAGAAGAATGAAGAAGGAGACTTAAAAAGCACTCAAAATCAAGTAAATTATAGAATACTTTCTTACAATAACACACATCTTCCCACTGATATAATAAGATTATAATGTGTTTTGGTGTGATTCTCTGTGTTCATCCTTGGATTTCACTGAGCTTCTTAGATGTGTAGATGTCTTCTATCAAATATGGAAAGTATCTGGTCATTCTTTGTTCCAATATTTTGTTCTGCTGTTTCCTGAATCCTTTCCTCTGGGACTGCAATTATCAGATGTTGTTATACTCAATGATATCTGCAGTCTCTTAGGCTCTGTTTATTTTTCTTCATTCTTTCATTTCAGACTAGATAATTTAAATAAATCTATTAATCAAGTTTGCTGATTTTTTTCTTTCTACTCAAATCTGCTATTGGAAACCCTAACATGAATTTCTTATGTCAGTTATACGTTTTAGCTCTAGATTTTCTGTTTGCTTCCTTTCTATAATTTCTATCTCTTGGTCAATATTCTCTATTTCTTGAGACATAGTTTTGTTGGCTTTCTTTAGCTCTTGATCAATGAAGGAATTAGCTCTGAGAGCATATTTAAAATCCTGGAGGTAAAGTCATTGTATAGTAAGTCCATTGTCTGTGCTCCCTTGTGAACAGTTTCTGTTCCTCTCTCCTGTTTAACCATGTTTTCTTGTTTCTTTACATCTTCATAATGTTTTACTAAACACTAAACATTTTGGATATTATAATATGGTAACTCTGGAAATCAGATTATTCTCCTTTTTCGGGTTGTGTTTTGTTGCTTGCTGTGATCTGGTGGTTCAGTGACCTTTCCTGAGTCTGTATTCGCCATGCTGTGTTGCCACTGAAGTGTCTGTTCCTTGAGCCTCTAGCTCGCTAGCATTTTGAGAGAAATTTTCTTGAATGCTTGGAACAGATTGATTCTGTGCTGGAGCATCCCTCAATGCTTAGCCAGGCCATTTACAAGTCTACTTCAGCCTTCACTCCTTACCTGTGCTGAACCTACACATCTGCCTGAAGTTTAAGTCTTAAAGGTTTGTCTTTTGTATTTTCATAATTGCTGCCTTGATTTTCTTCTGCTTTTCTCATGTTTTTCATCTATTTAACTAACTGGCCTGCTTTATACTTCAACTCTTTGTAAAAAAAAATTAATCGACTATAGCCTTGGCCAGTTTGGCTC
The DNA here is from genome assembly GCA_963924515.1 of Vespertilio murinus. NCBI lineage: Eukaryota > Metazoa > Chordata > Mammalia > Chiroptera > Vespertilionidae > Vespertilio > Vespertilio murinus. The sequence goes on along the minus strand of OZ004704.1, from coordinate 140,915,846 downwards.
AGCTGATTGAACATTAGCCCTCAGACTTAAGGGTCTTGGGTTAGATTCTGATCAAGGGCTCCTGCCTTGATTGTAGTCTCAATCCCAGGCCCTGGTCAGGGCCATGTGGGAGGCAACCAATTGATGTGTCTCTCTCACAAATATGTTTTTCTCTCTGTCTCTCTCCCACCCTCCAACTCTCTCTAAAAATCAATGGGACAGTATCCTCAGGTAAAGATTTTTTTAAAAATGACTATAGTTTAAATACAAAATATATTTCTATTATTTTTTCTTTTCCCATAATACCTTGTTCATTTTATGATGATTTATTTGTTGTTTCTTTAAAGTGTCATTCCACTATATGTATTTTCTCTTTTTTTTTTACTTTTCTTCTGTTTGCTTGATTGTTTGGAGTCTAATTTTATCTTGGAGGCTTCCTTCAAATATCAGTTATCTATGTTTCTAATTGTGAAGATTTTATGGCCTTCAGGGTTATTTTGTATCCATATAGGTCTATAAAGAGCAATATTTTATTTCTGAAGAATTAATATTCAATTTTAAATGCTAGCATTTTAATTTGTTTTCAAGTAAATTGTATAAATCCATTATAAATTTAAATTGCATTGTTAAATAACGTGTTAAATTTAAAATAAAGTTATTTATAAACTTTAATTTGCACTTATACATCTAATATATTCTGTTTGCTTCTATTACCTAAATTGTCTGATTCAAACAAAACCTTTCTGTATGTTTAAATAATCAGAAATCTAATAAAGGAAACTTATGAATATGATTAATCTGAAGTTCTTTCAAAATGTAATACTGAGTTTATGTTTAATAAGATTACATCTTTAAACCAAATAACCAAATCAGTTATCTAATAGTAATGAGAAGACTGTCATTCTAATAGGCAAAATTTTTCTTAAAGATTACAAGTGAGTAAAAACCATAAATGTAGGTACAAATCCAAGTAGCATAAGAGACTCATTCTCTTTCCCCTTTCTGCATCTTTGCTGATATAAAACTCAGCAAGTTTAAAGCAGCACAACAGAAAAATTCAGATACCCCATCTTCACAACAAGGATATTTTCTCCATCAGGAAGTCAACCAGGTATTTATTCCCCGACTCTTTCCAGCTGCCCTGTGATTACTGAGGAATGGGCCCCTTCTATTGCCTATCTTCCACATTGTATTACTCTAGTAGGCTTATGAAAGCTTTTTTGTGGGTTAATGAGAACTCAAAGAATCATATGTACTTTGCTACAGTTATCTGTCCATAAGCTACTACGATAAACATTACTGGCTTTAGTAATAATGTCAATACATAGTTTCCTTATTAACACAAATGTCTCTTTGCCCTGGTTTTATGTACTAAGGAAGACCGTTATCAGATAATTGAATTACTATTTGGGGCTTCAAAATTTCAACAGGGATCGGTTTTAAAGTTTATAAGGTAATTTCATTAGGCAATATAATATTCACATACAATAAGTTCTTCTATTTCAGAAGTCTAAAATTCTCACCCAGGTTCATTATTAGATTTTTGCACTTCTTCAGCTTTTTGGCTATGCAAAATATTTTCAGATGAGGCAAAAATATATGAATGCTATAGTTTCCTAAAATATGTAAGGTCATTTTCTATTACACTTAGTGATATCATTTATTCCTTTATAGTTTTGGATCCAGACAAACTTTAAAGACATATAAAATGGTACAGACACATAAAATTTTATAACTAAGTTATCAATATGCACAATAGTTGTTCCTTTCTATCATACGTTTTGAGGTATCAGCACAGTTGGGAACTAAAAAGGTAATTGGGAACTCTGGATACATAGTAGGGAAATGAAACCTTATTTAATAATGAGATATGGGTAACTTTTCTTTGAGGCCATTCCACCTATACAAAAGAGAATCATCTAAAACCTTAACTGGAGGTGGGAGAAAACGGGGTATATGGTTGGCAAGGAGTGTGATGGGACAGGGAGGAAGAGTAGAGCTTGGGTTTCACATAATTCAATATACAGACTTTCTCTTAACGTCCCTCTTCTTAGTCTACATACTTACTCTTTCATTGTAATAGGCCTGGTGTATCTGAATAAGGGACATTTGTCATGAATAAACAATAAATGAATAATTCTTCATTCGCGTGTGCAGTGGCAAATGTAAATATAGAACTCTATTCTGTCTGTATCGTGAGATTTCACTCAGTCCTCTGTTTCAGCCTCTTGTCCCATCCTTACCTCGCACACTCCGGGAACAGTCAGTAGATTTTCAAGGAGAAATGACAAGGTGAGTTTCCTGGGTTTTCCTTTGAACTCTTTGGCATTCATTTGCTTTGTACTTTTCTCTACTTGGTTATGCCAATTACCACTAAATTACAATTCTTTCTTTGTTAGAAATTGTTGAATTCCTGTGTCCACCCTTATCTCCTACTCTCTTTTACTTTATCGGCAACATTTTTATTAGCATTTTATTGTTTGAGTGAGGTTCCTGAAAAAATGACTTCAAATATGTGTGATTTTCCCCTTTATAGAAGGTAGATTATTTAAATGATTTAGAATGAGAAAATAGTATGATATATACATATATACATGCATACATATAACTTTGTGCATGTATCTCTATACTATATTTATAAGTATATCTATTTTAAATATGATTATATTGTGGTAACTATATTCATTACATTGAGTGTATAAAACATTTGTAATAGATGGTTATATATATTTATATATTTATTATATGTGAATATAACAAAATATTTTAACATATCTAAACAAATACATAAAAAGGGTTTGTTCTCTTAAAATAAGAATATGATGAAAGGAAGGTGAGGAGAATCTATGAGCATAAAATGGTTTACAATTTATTCCAGTATTAACATAAGAATGGTCCTACTTAATAATATCCTCAGAGAATATCCTATCTGAAAGATTACCTAATATTTAGAAAAACAATGAAATCTTTTATCACACAACCAGCAGCCACCATTAAACTCTTTTAGAAAAGAAGGTGTAACGTATCTCGAGAATTTATTCCTGGGCCATACGGTAATTATCTTTAATTGACTGTCACCACAGTGGGAAGCTATTCAAAATGGAACTGACCTAAAAAATATCACAAAGTACTTGGGTTTTCTTATATGAACGTGTTCTGTTTTTAATCAGACAACTAACAAGTATATTTATTGTACTGGACAAACCTTAGATTAAGAGAATACAAATTCTTATTGATATAAAATTAATTAAAGCATTAATAGTTCACATACATGGTTTTTGGAAGACATGGAACTTTACTATGGGCTTTTGCACAATGACTTCAAAAGGGTAGAAAATCTACTTGTGTTTGGACTTTATTTGAAAGTTTTTGTGTGTGTGCATACTAGACTGTAAGCTCCCTGAGAGTAGAGACTATGATTATATTGTATGATATTTTTCTAACAGCATGAAATACGGTAGGGGGGTTTAGAACAAGTTACCCAAAGATGTGTCTCTACGGTATGCAGATTGTTTTGAACTAAAGGCAACTTGAGTGGTAAACTCAGGAGGAAACTTGTCTCCTACCTTTGTGTGCCTAGGAGACTTTGACTTAGGGGCCTTGCCCATAAGAGGTTATCAGAGATCACCTTTTTAACCCATCTACACCCCAGGGAAAACTTTCATTTACTAAACATCTGCTCTTCTTATCATCCTGTAATGAGCCTTTGAACCTCCCCCCTCCAAGGTTTATTACCTCATCCCTAACTCAGGATGTCTTATATACCTAGATCTCCCTTTCCATGTCTGAACCTCTCCTGCATGTGCCATCTCCATACGTACATATATACTAAATTTGCTAATTTTTTTTCTTGCTAACCTGTCTCATGTCTATTTTATTGTTAGACTGGCCAGAAAAACCTTGAGGATAAAGTAAAGTTTGTTCTTCCCCAACAGTGTATATCGTTAGTAACTAATACACTTTTATAAAAATAATGGAAGAACATTCTTATCATAGGAAAAAAGCATGGTTAAGGTGTATAGCAAATATTAAGGAGGTCATGCTTTTAAGGAAGCAATTATGTCCATAATTTTTGATAGATCCTCCCTTCCTCCAGCTGATGGACAGACGTAAACCCCATCTGTGACCAGACATTCCTGAGCTCTGAACCACCAATCAGCACCTGCCAAATACCATAAGTCCCTGATTCCTAAGTCCCTAGGTCCCTAATCACCAATCAGCCTGTGCTGAGTGCCCTAAGCCCCGCCCCCTATCCTTAAAGGTACTTGTACACCCTGCACTCTCTCTTCAGTCAGGGTACTCTTCCCTCTAATAAAGCCTGTGTGTCCTGTCATCCCACTCTCCGGTCTACCTTCTCTATTTAATCTATCAATTGTAATTTGAGGAGTTTTGCTAATAAATCAGATTGTTTTATATTTTGAGTATTTAAGAGAAATAGAAATGAAGATGCTCACAATGATGAAAATATGAAAAGACAAAAGGAGCTGGTAGAGTCCTAGCTGGTTTGACTCAGTGGATAGAGCATCGGCCTGCAGACCAAAGAGTCCCAGGTTTGATTCTGGTCAGGGCACATGCCCAGGTTGTGGGCTTGATCCCCAGTGTGGGACATGTGGGGGGCAGCCGATTGGTGATTCTCTCTCATCTTTGATATTTCTGTCTCTCTCCCCTTCTCCCTCTCTGAAATCAATAAAAGTATGTTAAAAAAAAAAAGATGGTAGAAACATGTCTGTGAATGTTCTTAGATCTAACTAATTTCAAAACATTGTGACTATAGCAACGTGCAGAGAAGTTTGTGAGATTAGAAATAATAGGTTTGCTATAGCTAGTCCTTCTGCATTAATAGCAATTAACCATCTGCAATGTTCATACCACAAGTAGAAACTCATGCTAATTCCCTGTTCACTAAGGCATGCAGAAGCTATTATTTACTCATTAGCACATTAGTTCAGTATTGTTCTGTTAATTACCAAATTCTGAAACATAAATTATCACAAGCTTTCTTTCCGTGTAACTTTCAAAATATGGAATATGTATTTGCTCACATGCTGCCAATGAATATGTAGTCCTGTTATGGTCACGATTAGGTAGCTAATGTTGAAGGAAAGAAAGCAAGGGGAGGCCAAAAGCAAGGTCACCTGGGCAGCTTCACCAGGAAGCAACAGCTTCATTGCTCCCCAGGGAGCCACTGGTCCATTCCCTACAGAGCGCGAGGGGAAGGGATGGAGCAAAGTGAGAGATAGACACGCGAAGGCCCACAGTGCAGTGCTGGTGCAGGGGAGGAGCTTGCCTGTCAGTCTAACCTGGGGAACCATGGATTGGCGAGGGGGTTATCCCACTCAGAAGCACGTGAAACCTTGAAAAGGTTAATTGGTTCCTTTGAAGAAGCTCCAGATTAAAATGCCCAAAGAGTTCCCCAACTCCTCTTCACCCTTGCTCTCTTGCTCTGTGACCTGCACTCACCTGTGCGCTCACCAGTTCTCCCTCTGTAGCCACGTGGCCTCAAGCAGCCACATGACCCATAGCCCTACAGACCCCACATGCAATGGACTGCCACTGGGAACAAAGCTGTTAGCCAGTTGCTGGACTGGACTGCAGGTTAATATGGGACGAAAACTATACGCAGTGGCCTTAATTCTGGCCCTGCCGAAGACAAGCTTGGACTTCTTCCCTGGTGAAACTGAAACTGACAGAGATAGTATCTTGGAGGGTAACCCCCCCCTTAATTTACATTATTAATAAAGCTTTCTACACAACCCCATGCTTCTAGGGGGGGCCTCAAGAATTCTTTGCCTGGAGGTGATACCATGAAGAACTCCATTTCCACCCATAGTATTTCCAAACATATTATTTTTAAAGTTTATGCCTAAAGAGTATTAAATGTTTGGAGATCACTTGACTGTTCAATTTTCCTGCTAGGAGATAATAGATTTCTTGTCAATGCTTGTGTGACATCACACACTCCAGAATTCATAATAAAAAATATTTATTTCATATCTGTGATGTCTGGCATAGATCTTTCTGAAAGGCAGGAAGCATGTAAAAACTCTCGGAAAAGTGCTAAATGCTGTAATCCAACCTGTCATCACTGTATTGCTATTTAAAGAAATTGCCTGAAAAGAACATTTACAAAGCTCTTGGGATGATAAATCAAAATGCTTCACTTCACAGAAGATATGAAACATCCTAGGTTCCAAACATCAAAAATAAATTAGGTATTGCTTTTTCTTAAAAACATTTTTGAAGAAATTTCAAAAGCTAAATAAATTTCATAAGTAGAATCAGAATAGGAAACATAACCAAAGTGTTTTCAAAGATTATTGATAATACCTAAAATATGTAATAGCTTTACTAATTAGTTACCTAATGGACAGTATGATGGTTGCACATCGTAAATGTACTTAATGCCACTGAATTTTATACTTAAAATGGTGAAAATAATTTATGTTGTGTATATTTTAACACAATTAAAAGACAATCTGTATGATGGTTAATTTAATGTCCACTTGATTAGGCTAAGGAATGCCGGGATAGCAAGTTATTTCTGAGTGAGTCTGTGAGGGGGGCTTTTGGAAGAGAATAGCATTTGAATTCTGACTGAGTAAAGAAAATTGCCCTAACCAATGTGAGTCAGCACCATCCAATTCTCTGAGGGCCTGAATAGAACAAAAAATGTAGGGGAAGAGCATTTGCTCTCTGCTTGAACAAGAGACAGATTTTTCTTCCACCCTTGGGAGTGCAATGTCACTCCTGGTTCTCAGACCTGGAGACTCAAACTTGGCCTTCCACCATTGGCTCCCCTGGTTCTGAGGCCTTTGGACTTGGATTAGAACCCAGCACCAGCTTTCCTGGTTCTCCAGTGAACACAGAAGATTGTGAGGATTCTAAGTCTCCATCATCACATGAGCCAATCCCTCATTATAAGTCTCTTTCTATCTCTCTATATATATCCTATTGCTTCTGTTTCTCTGGAGAATTATGACTAATAATACAGCCTGACATCCTCTACTTATATTGGTAAAGAGAAAACTGTAGGCCCAAAATGGCTTCACTTGGCTAAAAACCCATGATACCAAGCCTAGATTTAATACTTGACCTAACTGCAATTTCAAACTTTTCCAGAAACATAACCTTAATGAACCAGTGGGAAATTTACTGATCAGGTACCAGTAAGGCAATCTACATATTAAAAATCCTTCCTAAACTCTGCCTTCAAAGAAAAAATGCCCTGGTCCCAAAATAATTCTTTATTTTCTTTTGTTAATAGCTCCTAGCACCACCCTTCTTCATGTAAAAATCTTCCAAACACTTGGAGAGCCCTTCTAGATGCTGCCCATCCCATGAAATGCTTAATAAATTCAATTAGATCTTTGTTTTTTAACAATAATCATAATCAAAGTAATCATAATCTATCTATGCTAATCAAAGGATAATATGCTAATTAAACCAGGAGACTTTCTGGACATCCTTCTATACACAGCCATGGTGGCAGGGCCAATGCAAAGGCGATTAGGGGCAATCAGGCCAGGAGGGGTGGGCAGTTGGGGGTGATCAGGCTGGTGGGGGTAGCAGTTGTGAACTAGCAGTCCCAGATTGGGAGAGGGATGTCCAACTGCCAGTTTAGGCCCAATCCCTGTGGATCAGCAGTCAGCCATCCCCTGAGGGGTCCCAGATTAGAGAGGTTGCAGGTTGGGCTGAAGGACACCCTCACCCATGCAAGAATTTCATGCACTGGACCACTAGTGTGTGTATATACACATATGCCTAATATGCAAATTGTTTCCTCCGGAGTTTGACTGGGAGACTGGGAGTTCGATCACTTGCTATGACATGCACTGATGAGGCTTATTACATTATTTTATCTGCATTTATAGGAGTTCTTTTCTTCTGTTCATGCAAAGAAAAGAAATTCCTCTACTTTTCCTCACAAAATACCCTTGCCTTTGTCTTCTAAGAAGGATGCTTTTTGGATTTCCACCTGAATCAGTGCTTTCCCAGTAGCTGTTCTTTTGGATCTGAAATAAATGCTTATTGCCTTCCACTTTGACCTTTATTTTTAGGTTACATTATATTCCAAATGATAACTATTTCCCTAAGACCATAAATATTAGGGCTAATAGACCAAGTTAAAATATTTATGCCATAAAACTACATATAATATTAACTGATAAAAATAAAAAATATTGATATCAGGGCCACGTAGTTCTGCACTAAGGTTTTAAAGGAATACAAAATCCATGTTTTAAAAAATTTACCTTATCTTTAAATTTTAGAACTTGTGACTAAGAATGAATTGACTTTCATAAAATCATTCAGGAGCATTAATTTAACTTCTTTGTATAATTCCAAGTTACTAAAGTGTGGGCATTATGAATCTTATTTTTAATCTTTATTTACTTCTTAACACTAAAATATTTTCAACTAACTACTTTCTGGAATGAAAGTTTTTTTTGTTTTGGGCTTAGCGAAATATGACACAAATTCCAGTATAATATTAAAATTATTTAGTCATCATACAGAAAAAATTTTTGTAGATTTAATCAAAGATTTTAGACAAAATAATATATAATTAGGAATTCTTATGTGTATGAAATATTATACAATCGTCCTTTTATATCAATTGGGGATGGTTCTTGGATCCCCATGGATCCAAAACTCTGTAGATGCTCAAGACTCTTATACTATAATGGCTAAGTATTTACATATAACCTACACATGCCCTCCTGCATAATTTCAATCATCTCTAGAACACGTATAAGACCTAATATGTAAGTGCTCTTAGATAGTTGTTACATTGTATTGTTAAGGGAATAATGGCAATAAACTCAGCCTGTACATGCTGAGTATAAACGTAACCATTTTAGGCCTGACTACATAGTACATCTTAGGAACAATGTAATATTTTTTCAGATATTTTCTATGCAAAGTTGGATAAATCTGTAAATGGGAAACCCCCCCAGATATGGAGGCCCAAGTGTATTTAAATATCTTAATATTGTGCTTACTTAAGAATATACTTAAAAGCATAAAATGAAGAAAAAATAATCCAAAATAATCTATCTCCAGAAAATAATTTTTGTATTTTAATATTGTTATGATGTGTTTAGGTGTGTTGTGTGTATGTTTGAATTTGTAAGGACTGAAGGAAATAGATAAAGAATCTTCTGTTGTGGTTGGAAAACTATCCATTTGCAATTGTAATTCTAAAATGAGTAAAATGGTAATATTTTTAATTTTAAGTATTAAAATTTACTACTATTATATTTTCATTGTGATAGGCAATATAGAACACTGATCAAGATCATGATCAATGTATTTTAAAACAATATGAAACTACTGAATACCAACTTGAAAAATTATAAATTTTGATCCACATATTGTATACTAAATAAATTCCACATATATCCAAAAAATGAAATATTCAAATAATAAAACTGTCACCAGAAAGGGACCAGGACTGAGGTGGGGCTGTCCTGGCAGAGTCTGGAATGTGTGGATTCTTGACTTCATATAGGAAAGATTTCACAATATGAGTCCGGGTAATGTTGAGAGTACATTTACTCAAGTTGAGGGCAGTGAAACAAAGGAAAGGCTTAGAATAGAAAAAGCAAGAGCACAACACCAGGAGTGAATATAGACTAGAGGAAGAGTCAGGCCTAGGTGAGGTTGCTTGGCCATTTAGAAAGGAAGTCACAGAGGCAGAAAAAGTGAGCCATGCTGGCCTGCATGGACTCAGGAAACAAGTTACAGAGGCAAAAGGAGGGCCCTTCGCAACAGGCTCGTGGTTTGCCTGGGATAAGCAATGCTGTCTGGTGCCCCCTGGTTGCAAGTCTTATGGGAATGTGTAGAGCTTAGGAGAAAGAAAGCAAGGATAAATGCCTGAGGAAAGGGAGTGAGGCCGGAGCATGCTTAAGGGAAAGTTTGCACTGGTCCTTTGACTTATGGGTTTTTATCTCATCTAAAAGCCAGAATTTCAGAGGATATCTCAGGGAAGGCTCTCACTATGCTGGTGTATCAACATAGGCCTATAGAGGGATCAGGGTCATTCTCTGGTCAGTTTCACCTTCAAAAAATGTCACTGGAGAGGGACTGGTACCCAGACAGGAATATCCCAGCATGGTCTGGATCAGCCTTGGGCAAACTACAGCCCGCGGGCTATATCTGGCCAGTTAGACTGTTCTAAATTATTGAAGAAAAAAATAAAATAAAAGACCGTACCCTTTTATGTAATGTTTATTTTGAATTTATATTAGTTCACACAAAACACTCCATCCATGTTTTTGTTCCCGCCCTCCAGTCCAGTTTAAGAACCCATTGTGGCCCTCGAGTCAAAAAGTTTGCCCACCCCTGGTCTGGATTGTAAAAACCATTGTATATTAAGTGTCCTTGGTTAAGGAAGTTAAGATCTTGAGATTTATTATATGGTTGTAAATTGCTCAGCCCTCTGCTTAGCTATCTGTCTCATTTCCCCCATTCCATATGCCAAGGAATTTTCCTAGCTTCTTACAACCTGCCTCAAAATCATATAATTAGTAGAACAAAATATAAGTTCCTTTAAAACTGGAAGTGGATATGGTCTCTATAACTAGGTATATAAGTCCAAAAGCCATTAAGAGAAAGCATTAATTTCACTGGCTAAAATAAAAATTTCTACATTGCCCAAAAATGAAATCTTAATATATCAAAATATGAATAATTTAGAAATAATAAGTATCATTTATATCACAGACAAAAAATTTTAACCACCTCAAAATAAAAAAAACTAAAAATGTAGAAAGTATTACTAGCTGCTTACAAAAATATATAGTTGACATTTATAGAAATTTGCTTAAAGAAATAAAAGTGATATTAAACCTATGAAATGCTGCTCAAATTCAGTGGTAATATATGAAATATAAATTAAAAGTATTAAGATAATATTTTTCAACTATTCTAATGGTAAAAACCCAAACATAAAAAATCCCTTAAATAGAAAAGAATTCCCAAACTAGCCGAAACCGGTCTTGCTCAGTGGATAGAGCATCAGTCTGTGGACTGAAAAGTCCCAGGTTCGATTCTAGTCAAGGGCATCCAATCAATGATTCTTTCTCATGATTGATGTTTCTATCTCTCTCTCCCTTTCCCTTTCTCTCTGAAATCAATAAAAATATTTTTTAAAAATATTTACTGTCACTCTCCATTTTTTATTTCTAGTTTACTGGTATGTAGGTACTTATATGTTGTATACATTGAAGGAGAGAATAAATAAGTAAATACTATCAATTAATAGTTTCAATAAAAGAAAACATAAAATTAGAAAATTAAAATAGATATATTGTATGCTGACACTGAACCAAAAATACTATTAAAATGTGATGTCTAAATACATATATTTCTGTTTCTGAACACAGAAATGGCTTGGAAGCTGCATCCCCTTAAAATTTGCACCTTGAAATTCACATTTGTCTTCAAAATCATTTACAGCTAAAAATGAGTGGGTTTCAATAAAGAAAAGAACAAGAGTTTAATATACTTTAAAATGATAGAAAACAATATATATTTTTAAGATTAATAGAACCATAACATAAGGACCCATGAGCCAACTTCAAGGGACCCAGAATGAAAAAAAGCTATGGCAATTTGAGTATCCAAAAAATAGATAGTACTTGATTGAAACACTTTAAATATATGACTATCTAGAAGTTTAAAATGATATTCCAAAAATAAAAAGTATAGAAAAGTACCTTTCTTACCACCTAAGATGGTTTATGACAAAAGTTTTACTTTAAAAATAGAAGAGGTACAAAATTTAACGTTGTCTGACTTTCCAGTAGGAATTATGTTTTATAGTAACCAAATATTCCACACTCTTAGGGAAAAATAGACTTAATCTGAAAAATAGATACCGTATTTGCCCGCGTATAAGACGATTTTTTGGCCCTGAAAAATATGCCTCCAAGTGGGGGGTAGTCTTATACGGCGAGTATATAACAAACTCTGTATTTCGAATGGAAATGTTAGGGGGTTGTCTTATACGCCCAGTCTCTTATACGCCGGCAAATACGGTATTTTTCAGGGCCAAAAAATCGTCTTATACGCCGGCAAATACCGTAGTTAATCAAATGTGTAAGAAACAATAAAATTAGAAAATTAGCAATATGAAACTCTAATAAAACAGCACGATAAAAATATACACAATTGGACACTTTCATGATAAAAATACTCAACAAACTAGAAGTAGAAAGAAATGAACTCAACATAGTAAAGACCATATATAACATGCCCAAAGCTAACAGTGAAAAGCTGTATACTTTTCCTCTAAGTTCAGAACAAGAACAAGACACAGATGCCCACTCTTACCATTTCTATTCAACATAGTACTGAAAATGCTAGACATTAAAATTAGGCAAGAATAGAAATAAAAAGCATCCAAGTTGAAAAGGAAGAAATAAAATGTTCAACATGTGCAGATGACATGATGTTTTATGTATAAAATCCAACAGATCACACACATTCCACACACCACATACAAACTGCTCAACTAATAAACAAGTTCAGTAAAGTCTCAGAATACAAAACCAACATACAAAAATCAATTGCACTTTTATACACTGAAAACAAAAATCCCCAAAAATGGTCAACATCACTAATCCTAAGTGAAATGTAAATCAAAACCAAAATGAAGTATCACCTCACCCCATTATAATTGATACTATTTTTTAAAGAAAATAAATGTTGATAAGGATGAAGAGAAATTGAAATTCTTATACACCTTTTTTACATTCCCACCAAAGTTATACACTGTAGGTAGGAATGTAAAATGTTGTAGCCACTATAGAAAACCATATGCAAGTCATGTGAAATGAAAAAAAAAATGGAACTATCATATGGTTCAACAATCCTATTTTGTGCATTTAGCCAAAAGAACTGAGATTAGGATGCACTTCTTATGTTCATTGCAGCATTATTCACATTAGCCAAGAGGTGGAAACAACCTAAATGTCCATCAAGGAATTAATTAATTTAAAATATGATATATACATACAATGAAATATTAACAGCCATAAAAATGAAGGAAATTCTATTGCATACTACAACATGATTGAGTCTTGAGGACATTATGCTAAGTGAAATAAGCCAATGACAGAAGGACCAGTAGTGCATGATCCACATATACTAGGCATGTGAAGTACTCAAACTCTTAGAAACAGAAAGTAGACTGATAGAGACATGGCGCTGGGTGGGGATTGGGGTGCTGCTCACTAGAGATCTGCTGTACAACACTGTGCTGATAGTTAACAATATTGTACTGTACACTCAAAATTTTGTTAGAAGGGCGGATCTAATGTTATGTGTTTTTACCACAGTAAAAGAGCTAAATTGAAAATATCTGGCCATCTTGTTTTCTTGTTTATTTTTGGTCACTTGCAATCCAGAACTGCAGGCTTATTGCCTTTGTGAAAAGTAATTTGCTAAATTATTGAGATGTGGAGGTTCTGGTGCCAACATGAACTATTTTCTAAGAAATAATGAAGAGTAAATCCATATCATTACATTTAAAAAATTGGTTCCTTTAACATGTCCCTGCCCATTTCCATGAAAATATGGATAATCTTATATACCTGCCGAGATGATAGAAGCCTTCCTCAAAAAACTCACTGTATTTTTTTTCCTAATGCCTTAAGATGTCAAAGACAGTGGAATATAAAATGAAATGAAAATATTCAAATTATTGGGTATATTTGAGTCACTATGCTGCAATCTTTCTGTGTATCACACATTTTAATTCTTAAATATCTTGGTCTTTGTGTGCTTATTATTGAAAGCACAATGTGAACTCTCCTGTATGTTTAATGTAGGTTTCAAACAAAAGACTGTTGGAAAGGCCTGCCCATCTTCTACCTGTTAACTCTACTGAAAATAAGCATCTTCAGTATAATGTTCCCAAGGAAATGTAGCTGGTCTGTCTTCTCCCATTATTTCTCAGCATTTTAAAATGTGCCCAGCAATGCATAGCCATTCAACATATGCTTTTACATATAAGTACTGTGCCAGAATGGAATGGAGTTGTTGGGGAGCAAATCTGAAAATAATTGGGAATATAAATATACATTCAAGTAAATGTCAATCAACATATGAATCCATGTTTGCTCTGAAGCTTGAGGAGTTTCTGTTTGCCATGGCTCATCCAGAATTCACTGAGGAATTTTATTTCAGACATCTACTTTCTAAGATTTCTTAAGCATCGATAGATTTGCTATATTTAGAAGACTCTGAACAGAATAATTCCAGAATAACTATAGACCCAAGCACATGTTGCAATAATATATGTCAATAACCTTATATTATTTTTTAAAAATCAACATTTTTAACAGTTATTTTCTAAATGTCTCAAAAAAGTAACATAAATGCATCTTCAATTCAAATGTCAGGCATAACCAATAATTTAATACTCAAGTCAACAATGATGAAATGGTAAATATACGTATGTGTACTTGCTTATACACACACACACACACACACACACACACACACACACAGGATCATACTTATTGTTCAGTACTAATAGATATGTCAGTCAGTAAAAATAGATTATAGGTAGTGATTTAATTTCCAAATAATGTATCTCTGTCTATATTTTCCATTTACTTTTCCCAATCAATTACCTAATGTATGATGTTAATTCATACTGAAAATATATAATAGTAATATTATCTGGATGAAATGTAAACTTTAATTTATCATTATAATAGACAAATTAGAATGATTATATGACTTACACTGATATATGCCAATAAGAATTGTAACTAGGATCAGGAATGACCTGCTATGTCATAAAATACTATATAATTAAGCATACTAAATTATATGTTATATCTGTGCTTTGGCAAATTCACTTGAAACTCATCAAATACATTTCTAATTATTCCTTACATCTTAATTCAAACAGGGCTTTATCTGACTTGGTTACCCGACATTTGCCATTGTGCTTCTCTCATATTTTACATAATTTTGCATCCTATACTTTTATTAGACAGAACCCTCTTTAGTCTTCATTGTATATTCTTCTCTGAATTTCTGACATTTAGCATAGTGTACAGCATTATTGAGAAAAGTCATCAAGAAGATGTGCCGTCCATTTGATCCACAAGCTGAACAGGGCAATTGGAAGCTCCTTATGTCTTTCCATGTGCTTGGAATGTTCCCCTGCTTGTCTTCTCTATGCTAGAAGCTGCCAGGGACACAGCCTTGAGATAAAATATAGTGACGAGACTATTGAGACTGAGTATACAACCCAAACTTGTCAAGGCCTCTTGTGCATGTGACTGACCCCAGTAAAGGCCACTACATAAACTTTCTGTTATTGTTGTTATAGCTCACCCAAGGATATATTTTTCCATTGATTTTTAGAGAGAGTGGAAGGGATGGAGGAATGGAGTCAGGGAGAGAAAGAGAAAAAAAGAGAGAGATTGACATGAGAGAGACACATTGATTGGTTGCATGTGCTCTGATTGGATCTGTGAATCAAACCTTCAACCTGGACCTGCAAACCTTTCAGTGTTCTAATCATGAGAAACACCGGCCAGGGCAACTACATAAAAATTTAAGATTTGGCGGGATGGGTGCAGAAATTACTCTTCTTGCAACCTCTCAAGAAAAGCCTCATAAATAAGTTCCCTGATTACTGACCCAGCCACACCGATCTGGAGTGGCCTACCTGTTCCTAGGTAGGTCTTTCCCCCGCTCCTCCACCTGCAGAGCCAGTCTTAGATTATAAGCGAAAGCTCCCAACAATACTGTGATACAGCAAACCCATAGGGCCTTTCCTTAATAATGCTTTTTGAGTAAATTTAATAAATATATCTCCAGTATGCTAATACTGAAATTTTTTACCTCAGAATCAATCTCATACTTCCATCTCCAGTTCACTCACATTTGGGGAGGAAGATTGTGTCAGGAAAGTAGTTGAAGTTCAAGTCTATAGTAATTCAAGGGGTTTTAGGCATTAACTGAAAGGAGCATGGATTTATTTAGTCATCTGACAGCCACCGGGTGGCAAGACACAAATTCTACCGTCTGATCCTGAGAAAGGCATATGATCAGACTTAACTCTTTTTGATACTAAAAGACAGAAGAGCAGTGGCCATATAAAAACTCTTTCTACCTCATGGAATGACATAGAATGACCTTTGTGTAGCATTCCACCATTCATTGTTTAAAAACTTCTGTGAAAAATATCACGTGTTCAACGTTAGCCAACAGCCACAATTCTCAAGAGCCCAGCTAAACTCTTCCCTTCAACTTTTAGAGCAACAGCAATGTCAAAGGAGCCGTTGCCGAGAAAATCGGTTGCTTTTCTTTGCTTTTGAAAGTTGATCAAAATATTTGCAAAAGGTACTAGGAGCCAAGAAATAGTTAATGCGTATACCACTCCTCCCCTAGCACGGCACGATTTTATTGCCCTCACACCACTTCAATCATTTCACTGTGCCATCATCAGCCACTAGAAGTTCATGAAAATGCAAATACTTAAATCATCTGGCTTTAAATCATAATGTGATATGGCCTTGTCAGTCTTTTCAAAGAAATTTATATTCTTTGGGATTTTTTAGCAGATTCCGCAGAGTTTCCAAAAGGATTAATGGTGACACAGTGCACAAGCTTTGCAAGAAGGTAGAAAATACAGTGGTAGGCTGATAATTGGGCTTAATATCAGAGTGTTCTACTCCAGGCAGCAAGCATCTTCCCTCAGCCTTTACAGCTTCCTCCAGGATTTGATTGAGCCGCAGGGAACAGCATATCATGTACTCATTGCTGAACGGCTGTTCTCAGTATCTCTTTCACTTTCAAATACCTTTGAAGTCCTGCAGGACTCGCTGTTTTACAAATGAGTTCTGCATTTGCCTTCACAAATGAGGATGAAGTCTAAATAGTGCAACTCACATCTGATTCTTTAATGCTAAACATAAAATCAGTATTAAAGATTTAAGAACATCCAGACACAGTGTGCACGATGGCTGAATGGCTACTGGTTTTATCAGTGAGTTTTTTATGCGTTCAATGTGGAGTTTTGAAGACTTTTTTTTAAGTCTATCATGTTTATTATTAGGTGCACATTCAAACTGTGTTGGACCTAAATGAAGATATTTGTATTAAATTATTGAAACCATGACTGTAATAGTAAAATATTTCACCTTTTATTATATTTGGGAAGTTTATATTTACATGTAGAAAAAGCACCATTGTTCAATCTAAGAGTCTGGAGACTTTATACCATAAATAGAACTAGGGAGTATTTATATATTTATTTATTTTGTAGTGCTACTTAGTTTCCAAAAATCTATTCTTTATATTTCCGCAAAGCTTGTAATTTCTTATAATTTTATTGCACCCAAGAACTTTTGTATACATTGTGTGCTAAATAAATATTTGCTACATAAACAATAATTAGAGAATCAAAGATGTCGGCATAGGATAGACACCCAAATGCAGCCTAACACAACAATTTTGAATTTAGAACTGGAAAACAAGGGAAACATTGCCCTGAAGCATCAGACGGCTGGCCGAGGGGAGGCTCTACCATCTGGGAAGGAGAGAAAAGGCACATTGAGCCTCAGAAACTGTGAAGGTGCACAAAACTGTGCGAGCGAAAAGGTGGCCTCAAAGTTCACTACTAGCTTGCTCACAGGACAAGGAGAGGGCTGGCCGAGTTTGCTACTAGCCTACTCCCAGCGCACTGAGAGGGCTGGCTGAGTTCGCTGCTGGCTTGCTCACTGTGTGCCCAGAAGGCAGCCAAGTTCCCTGCTGGCCTACACCCTGCACTCATAGAGGGATGCCCAGTTCGCTGCTGGCTTACTCCAGAGAGGGCGGACAGCTAATGCACAGCTGGCTTTCTTGTTTGGGAGGAAAACAGAATCACGCTATTGCTCTGATAGACAACCCCAGTCATGGAAGAGGCCAGACTGCCAGGCAGCGGGCAGGTGTGTGAAGCCATTACTGCGGGACTCAGGGAGAGGCTAAAGGAATACCTAAGCTTGTCTGCACCACCTCGAGACTCTGCCCCATCCAAGCTGAGCACAGAAGCTCTCCCAGAGGCTGGCTTTCTGTAAGGAGGTACTGACCCCTGAATCCAAAGCTTGTCTGTGCCTTTACCAAAGAGGTGTGCACGCCTGCAACACAAACTACAATCCAAATCCTGCCATTATAATAATATATAGTAGACATTTGCTAAATGAATAAAATTGAGATTTATTATCATTTTTCAAAGTAAGACAGGGGGAAATAAATACAATAGTATTTGTACAATTGTGCTTCCTTGGAATGTAAAAGTATCTAGAAGATCATCATTAGTGCCAATAAAGAAAAAACGTCCAAATTGACATGGAAATAAGTTAATTAATACATCGATACGAATAAATGGGCAATATGCTAATTAGACCATCTAGACCAGGGTCCTTCCAGATAAAGCCATTTTGGCAGAGACCAAGGTACAGGCAGTTAGGGCTGATCAGACAGGCAGGCAGAGAGGTAGACTCAATGAAATGACTGATAAATTAATAGAAAATTTTATGTTTAATTCATGGACTCAATGATATTATGAGATCATACAAGATGCTAGTTGAAAAATATCAAGTATCATCTTACAACAGTATTTTCCATTTTATTATAAATCAGACCTGCATGAAATAATGTTTCTTAATAATAAAAACAATTTAAGAATACCATAAATATGGACCAGGCTCTATTAATATATTTCATTTTATAAATCAGCTTTACACAATAAATAGCACACCATACATTTAAAGTAAAAGTAAAAGAAATATTATTTTAACAGTTAAACCTTAAAGTTGTTTAAGAACCACTCCAGTCTGCTTTAGCTTCTAACTTTATTCTCAGGTTAATAGTTTGAGTGCAAAGCATTTAATTTTTCTCTAGATAATCACTGCACAAGTAGCTTCCCAATAAATATTTCTTAAAGAGATAAATGAACTGGGTGTTATTTTCCCAAGGACAAAAACGTTCAAACACACTGACATTCTTTAGCTTTTGAAAATGTATTTCATGGATTAATTATAATCACATATATTTTTTTATTAAGCAATCTTGGCTTCTGCTTTTCTGAACCAGATGTTAATTTTTCCACGAATTAAGAATCTCTGTTGGAAATGGAACCAGGTAGGCAATCCTTTTTGGTGATAACTCCTCTGAAGAGTTGATAATTAAATGTAAATAACAATTCATACTATTAGCATAATCAAAACTTATAAAAATGTTCAATTATTTGTTTCTCAATCTAGTTTCCACACTGATTATTATCCTTGAAGAAATTAGTGTCACTAATTAGTGAGGTTTGTTATTTTTTGAAAGAACAAGTAAATAAATGGAAAAATTTAAGACAAGGTGATAATAAAAAATGTTTCTGAACATACCATATATTGATAATTTGCAAAGAAGTAGTAAGCATTTTTATCTTTTGATATAAAATTGGATATCTTTATATTTTTGGCATTATATATATTGTTCAAATTGTCTATTGTGATTTTACTATGAGAAAATGAACATGGAAATGAACTCATATACACAGAACTACATCAATTTATTTTTGTTGTTGTTGTTGTTTTTCTTGACCTAACACCAGGATCAAACTGGCAGATCAGACTCACATAAATCAGAGTTTTCACCCAGTATCAAGCTTTACTAATAATTTCAAGAATACAGGTAATCTGTAGGCCACTCATGCTGAATAAATCATACATAATACTGCCCTCAGAGTGCTTCTGATCCATACAGAAAATCAAAAAAGAAAATGCACAGTTCAGGTTATCTTTTAAGTTATTTACAAAGATTATTTCCATTGCCTTGCTGTTACTGGGCTTTGTGCTATCATCCTATTGCTGGGCCATCTGCATTCATTTGTCTGTGTTTCCTGCCATACCATGGCCAGAGCTTAGATTTTTTTCCCCCGGTTGAAACTTATTAACTCATTCAGTAATTAAAAACTAGTGCCGAGTTAAAAATTTTATAAATCTGCCTTTTTACAGCTTTCGGCACAAAGTTCAGAGGGCATGAGTAGGGGGCAAAATAAAGTTCAGAGTTCCTGTGACTCTTGAATCCGATACAAGTTCAGAAGCATCTGTGCTTTGGAACATTCCAGTAATATCTGGAGAGTCATTTCTACAAATCCCAATTCGTATTTTCTCAACATCTCTGGCATTTTAGAACAATGAGATATTTTATACCAGCTACATATAAATGCATTTTCATTTTTAAATTAAGGCAGGCAGACTTTACTCACCTTAACCATTATAATCTGTTTCATAATGTATTTGTTTTCTTCCTCCTGCAGTGGAGGGTATACATAAGGTTTTCCTTGATGATTCAGAATTCTCATCATGAACTTTAACTATTGCTTTTTTAAAAATTGTTTAAAATATTACATATAGTATTACATATGACTCCTTTTTCTCCTATGGACCTCCTCTGTCTTTGTTTTAATACTTTCAGCTGTAATTTTTTTTTAAATCCTTCTGTACATATCCCTTCTTTGTCTTTCAAGTTTGCTAACTTTATATATATTTTGAACTATAAAAACTATATCCAAATTGTTGATGTTATGTTTATTAAGTAAAACTAATTTGGCTTCGAGTTAAAATTCTTCCTTTCAGTCATAAATAATAATGCAAGTGAAAAACAATTTTATAATGTTAGATGTTCTTGGGAGATTACTCAAAAATCTGACCTCTAAGTCAGAGCTATTGTGTTTAGAAAAGATTCAGTGTTTGACAAACTATACTCTGGAAATGAAATGTCTGAACAAAAAGTTTAAGATAGATACAATATTAATCTATTTATTTATTCTTTCTTTAAAAAGCCAAATATTGATATTCTACTTATGTATCTGGATCTTTGTAGAGCATTGATAGATAGATTTAATGAAATGATATATTAACTATATTTGATTACACAACTCATTGTTGAGGAGGTAGATGAAAGATAGGAGTGCCAATAGTTTTTTTTGTTTTTTTTTTATAGCCAGGATATATATATATATATATATATATATATATATATATATATGATCAAGATTGAGGAAAATGAAAATACTTACTTAGGGACTAGATAATAATTTGTAATACAATATACATGACAAAAAAGGGATAAAATTTAGAAAGCAGGACTTAAAATGGTTTGGGGCCAAGCCTTAAGAATTAGTTGCCAAGAGAGAATAGAATTTTCTCTATAGGGAATTAAGTTTACAAGACCTTATTTGTGTCCTAACAGCATAGCTCTGAGTAGTACACTCAAGTTATATCATATTTTCCTTAATAGAAAAAATTGTAAATAAGTGATAAAATCTACCTTTATAATTATATGTTACTTCTTTGGGAAATATATTTTGCCTATACCCTGTATGGTTCTTGTTTGTTAGGAACAAACATGACAATCCTTGTTTGTTAGGCACTAA
The DNA here is from genome assembly GCA_963924515.1 of Vespertilio murinus. Lineage (NCBI taxonomy): Eukaryota > Metazoa > Chordata > Mammalia > Chiroptera > Vespertilionidae > Vespertilio > Vespertilio murinus. The sequence continues at coordinate 140,894,425 of OZ004704.1, read as the reverse complement.
CATGAGAATTCTTAAATAGCTCCTGGCAGAGTTTCCAAAAATCACTAACCCAAGTCAGGCATCCAGAAAATGCATGTCTTTTTTCATCACCCTAAGTCTCAGGTAGGTGGTAATCTCATATTATTTTTCAGAGAAACCTGCTCACACAGAGTATTTATGAATTTGCCATATGGTATTTAAAACCTCAAGTCAAAAGAGTGTTAGAAATTGTATAGACAAAATCAGAGCATGCTGGTTAATGTTGTTCTCCATTCGGGGACCATGGAGATTGCTTTGTGTGCCAACAACTGAAGCCAAAGCATCTTAGTATTTGACTTTTACTCTATTTTTTTTAATCAACAGCACAAACCAAGAACTGCATTAAGGGAATGGAGAGGTGGTTTTTATTTCTCCTCACATAAAATTTACACAAAGAGACATAATTTTTCAAAATCTACTCTATACAAGAATGCTTCCAAACTAATTTATGTAGTGCTCTGTCTTTTCACGTGCCTAATTATCTTCACTGATTATTTGCAGGTGTCAGTGAGTGAGAAGCCAGGGAATGGGTCCATTGGTTTATAATAAATATTGAAACGACTTGTAAAATCTATTGTGAAAGAGCCACAGTCTGAAAAAAAGAGAGAGAAAAAAATATGTAAATATTTGTACAAATCTCTTCAAAATACCTTTATACAGTGGAGATTATAAATGCAAAACCTACACATTCTGTCCTGATCATTGGATAAAAGAAATCTGTGATGGAAGATGGTCTGAGATTAGGGGGACTCACTTTCCTCCCTCATGAATAGAAAATGCATTTACATTATGTCATGTGAAATTATGGAACAGCTGCTTGGTTGGAAAGAGAGAAAAACAAGAACACCAGCCTGCCAAGGGGATGCAGTGCCGACATGAGATCAGATGCACAGAGTAAATAGAAATGGCATTCAGAAAAGGTGATGAGCAATCAAGTAAAGACCAAAGTGAGCTGCTCTGACCTTATATTTAGCATCCGTGCCAAATTAGCATTGCTGTGCAGTGTACTAGAAAATTAAGTGGAAGAAAAGGACAAAGTAAGTGTAAAATCAAAGCAGAAGTTGCACATGTTTGGAATATCTGAAATAATTATGCCCTATTTCACAACCAGAGGTCTGCACTGTGGTCAGCTCATCTTTTCATGAGGAGCCATGGGTTCAAAGGAAAATGCTATGAGCTTGACCTATACTAATTAAACAGAAGCACTGTGCTCTCCCCGGGTCCTGGCCTAGATGAGTCTGAGCAGTCTCAGGGTAAAGAGGTGACTGAGAGAGAGGAACGAAGATCCTTAGCTTCATTCATTATGCTACCCTCATTTTCTGTGCTGCTCAGCCACAGTTCATTAACTCAGGAAGCTCTTCTTCCACATACTGCAAGGAACCAGTGTACCCAGTTCAACATATATGAACTCTTATGATTGGTCATATAGCCTCAGGAAAGGAACAGTGAGGTAAATCAGCCCTTTGTGCTCTATTACTCCACCAGGATGCTAGTCATTTCTTGAGAGTATGTAAATGAATTTACTGGATGCCCTAAGGCTTCCTGGAGTAAGTTATTTGTGCAGAGGTAATTGATTTCAAGTAGGAGAAGGAGCAAGATTCATTCAATTGGTCTTTTATTCTCCACATTAAATCAAAGCTATTCAGACAAGAGAAAGAAAATCAAAGTCCAGTTCTACTCAAGCAGAGGACACCAAGTTCAAGTCTGATCACAGATTTTCCTAAAAGCACAGCACATAGACAATTTTTAAAGAATCGACGGCTATCTTTCTAACAAACACAAAAAGATATGCTGAAAGTCCCTTAGCAGATTGCTCCTCTTGCAGCTGGGTCCTATATAAAACACCCACAATGAATATAATCGGTTCTCTTCCTAGCATCCTGACACACAATAGAACCCACAATAGGCCACCAACCAAGATAGCATAACCTTCTCTTCTGTGCCTAAATCTCATGGTAGTAATGTGTGTGTTTTTGTGTATGTGTTGTTGTTTTCTTAAAAAGGAGAGCAACTAATCACAGTCAGTTTTTCTCAGCAGGTTTCATAAGAATGATTTAAACTTGGAAAGAAAGAGAGAGAGATTCAGGGCCAAATACGGTAGTGGTACACATTCTGGTGTCCCGCTGGGCAAATGCACCTCCAGCAGCAGTTGGCTCCCTGTAAGTTTCTCTCTTTTTTTGGTTGTTTCATATTGCTAGTGCTCCTCAGGAGCTTTCGGTGAGTTCAAATGTAATGGAAATAAAGGCAGACCCATATGCTGTCTCTGTACTCCATCATTTATGCTGTAAAGCGTCAGAGAAACTTGTGATTGTCAAGACTAGAAAATACTGTAAATTTGAATTCTTGCTTTCTTATCCCTTTCCAAGAACTGTGACTTCTCATTTCAGATCCACATCTTTTGTTAACTGGAGAAGAAGCTTCCTGGTTGATTGGTTTTTTTTTAATCCTTCAAGTCCGGATTGTAGGAAGACTGCTGGACATGTCTGTTCCAGGGACCAAATGCCCAACATCGTATTCCAGCAGGGGCAGCCCTACCTGTGAGCTCAGAGAAGGGCTGCTAGGTCGACCTTTGTGTGCGGGTAACCACTGAGTGAATCTGCAGGGCTCCACTTACCCACCCCGATGTTGCCTCTTGGAAGGTTTGCTCCAGTCAATGATGACAATAAACTAGCGAATCAGACAATACTGCTCTTGTATTTGGATTGGATAATACGATGATAAGAGGACAATTGGTAGAGGATGAATGAATTAAGGATACAGTAGAAGACAAAATGGTTTGTGAAAAAGTGACCAGTAAATTGAGGGAGAGCAAAAGAGAAAAGGAAAGAGCAGTTCCTTGAAGCTGCCTTGAAATCCCATCTCTTTCCTGATTTAATATACACAAATAATAAGCCATTATTATAAATTTTTCTATAACATAACATGTATGATTTTATTTTAACTCATCATCAAAATAATTTAAGATTATTTTTCCACAAACAGTTCTATGAAAGCCTTTAGACAGTGATTCTCAAAGTATGGCTTCTAGAACAACCAGATCAGCATCACTTGGAAACGTATTAGAAGTGCATATTCTTTTTGTTGGTTTGTATAATTTTTTATGTTGATATTATTTCAGGAGCCCCACTCTTCCCCTTTGCCCACCTCCACCCTCCTTTGCCTCCCTTTCCTTGGTCCTTACCAAATTATAAGTTCTTTAGCTAATCTTTTTGCCTTCTTTACCCAGGCACCTGACACTGCCCTTGGGCACTAGCCAGTCTGTTCCATGTATTTATGCTTCTGGTTCCATTTTGTTTGTATATATATATTTTGTTTGTTAGATTCCACATATTAATGAGATCATATGGTATTTATATTTCTCTGATGGGCTTATTCCATTTGGCAAAATACTCTCCAGATCCATCCATGCTGTCATGAGTAGTAAGAATTCCTTCTATTTTTTTTTTACAACTGTGTAGTATTCCATTGTTCAAATGTACCATCGATATTTTTATCCACTCATCTGTTGATGGTCACTTGGGCTGTTTCCATATCTTAGCTATAGTAAGTAATGCTTCTATGAACATATGGATGCATATATTCTTTCTGACTGGTATTTCAGGTTTCTTAGAATATATTCCTAGAAGTGTGATCACTGGGTCAAAAGGCAGTTCAATTTTTAATTTTTTGAGGGAATTCCATACCATTTTCCACAGTGCCTACACCAATCCGCATTCTCACCAGCAGTGCACAGTTGTTCCCTTTTCTCCACATCCTATCCTTACCATCACTTGTTTGTTGATTTAGTGAGAGTAGTCATTTCCACAGGTGTGAGGAGATACCTCATTATAGTTTTGTTTGTATCTCTCTAACAATTAGTGACATTGAGCATTTTTTCATGTGTCTTTTGGCCATCTGTATGATCTCTTAGAAGTGTCTATTCAGGTCCTTTGCCCATTTTTTAATTGGATTGCTTGTCTTCTTGGTGTTAAATTACATAAGTTCTTTTTATATTTAGGAAAGTAACCCTTTATCGGATGTATCATTGTCAAATATGTTCTACCATACAATGGATTCTCTTTTCATTTTGTTGATGCTTACTCTTACTGTGTAGAAGCTGCCATCTGAATTAGCTGAGTCATAAATTATGTGTATGGGGTGAAGAAATATGTCTTCAGACAAGCTTTCCATTGAATCCTGATACAAACTGAAATTTGAAAGCAATAGCACTGGGGGATTGAAAGCCATTGTACTAGATCTTCTCTGGGTTCTATACTAAGTTTTTTTAAAGGGATATGGAATAATTTACATGATTTTAAATGTATAAATAACTTGTCCAGTCAGTCAGAAATTTACTGAACACCTAGTGCAAGACCATGGCTCAGAATCGGGAACTATTAAAAATGAATGAGATAATATTACTTCAAGTGATGGAGAAACACGTGTCAAGAAATAGCTACAATACAATGATATAATTGAAAATATATATGTGTGTGTACAAAGTTTTAGTACACACAGAAGTCATTATAGATGTCAAAGAGATGGAGTTTGAGCAGGAAAAAGTAATTTATTTGCTCACAGGAAATTTTTATATAATACATCGCTTGGCAGCTAACAATATTTTCCAGAAAATGATAGAATAAATCTGGAGAGCAATTTCTCTTTATCAGGACACATGATTGCAGAACCAATCTGGCATGTCCTCCCATTTTGAGCCAACTACATTTTGCTACATATCAGAAGGGTTTAACACAATATTGCACTCTAACAAGAGATGGTATCAAGTGTTTTTTATAGAACTAGTATATATTTATTTTTTAACCTTTATTGTTGAAATTATTACATATGTCCCCATTTTGCCCCATTGACCTCTCCCAGCATGCTCTCATCTCCCATTTCAGGCCTTAACTCCCTTATTATCTGTATCCATGATTTACACATATATGAATACATGTTCATTGGTTGATATCTTCTCAGCTGCCCACCCTTCCTTGCCTTCCAGTGAGATTTGACAGTCTGTTCAATGCTTCTTTGTCTCTGAATCTAGTTTTCTTCATCATATCCAAAATGTATAGGGAATTCATACAACTTAACAAAAGGAATATAAATAATCCAATCAAAAAATTGACAAAGGACCCAAATAGACATTTTTCAAAACAGGACATACAGAAGGCCAAGAGACATATGAAAACATGCTCAAAGTTATTAATCATATGAGAGATGCAAATCAAAATGACAATGAAGTACCATCTCACACCTGTCAGAATGTCTATCATCAACAAATCAACAAACAAGTGCTGACGAGGATGTGGAGAAAAAGGAATCCTCGTGCACTGCTGGTGGGAATGCAGACTGGTGCAGCCACTGTGGAGAACAGTATGGAGTTTTCTCAAAAATTAAAAATGGAACTCACATTTGACCCAGTGATCCCACTTCTAGGAATATATCCCAAGAAACCAGAAATACCAACCAGAAAGGATATATGCACCTCTATGTTCATAATGGCACAATTCACCATAGCTAAGATTTGGAAACAACCCAAATGCCCATCAGCAGATGAGTGGATTAGAAAACTATGGTACATCTACACAATGGACTACTACACTGCAGGGGGGGAAAGGAATTCTCACCATTTGCAATAGCATGAATGGAACTGGAGAGCATCATGCTAGGCGAAATAAGCCAGCCAGAGAAAGATAAATATCACATGATCTCACTCATTTGTGGAATATAATGAACAGCATAAACTGATGAACAAAAAAAGATCCAGAGACATAGAAGCATCAGTTAGATGATCAAACCTCAGAGGGAAGGTAGGGGAGGGTGGGAATAAGAGGATGAGATCAACCAAAGAACTTATATGCATGCATATAAGCCTAACCAATGGACACAGATAACAGGGGGGTGAGGGTATGAATAGGGGGTAGGGAGGTCATGGGGGGAATAAGAACACATATGTAAAACCTTAATCAATAAAGAAAAAAAAAGAAATCAGCAAAGGACAAGTGCTGGGGAGGATGTTGATATTCTCTTTCTGTTTCCTTTGGCTCTACTTCCCAGCTTCTCAGTCACACAGTCAATCATTTGGCAGATTCCTCCCAGGGAAAAGCTACCCTAAAAGGCAGAATCACTACTCTGAATGTTCTTTTTCTCTTGGAATCTGTTGGCTTATGAGCACCCGAAGGTGATCACATTATAATCTATTTCTAGTTATCATTATAAAGAGAATTGGATCACATTTCTTAACCTTTCATTGATGCAAGTGAAAAGCACAAATCACTTTTAAACCCAAATAAATTTTTGTGTTTCCCGTGCAATAAATGTCTTCTGTGGTATAAGGCATTGAAGACATAGTGTTTCTGAAGACTATTACACCCTTGTTTCTATGGGTTTTATTTTATTCATTCTATGAGTTTTACACTGGCACTTACTTATTTTAATAACATGAGATTAATTTTCTTATATTGAATATATCTCTCTGAAGGTTTAAGCAGAAGCAGCTTCCATTAGAATTTGCACAAAGTTATATAACTTGATGTGTGATACATTAATGACTGACTTACCAGTATGCTATGTGTGAATTAGGTACCAGCTTCTAATAGCTTTAAATTTTATTTTATTTACTCAAAGGTATTTGGTAATTTTATCTACCTTCAATTAGTACAACATATACAATTACACCAAATTAGGTGAAGTGATAAAAAAAAATGAACAACTGTGACCAAATTTGTACATGATAACTAAAAGTGTGAATAGAATCTGAAATGTAGTATGGTTGGTGGAAATCAGTCATTGAACACATTTTTATAAAATGCCTATTCTGGACTAGAGATGATAGCCAGTTGGGGGTACTGAGTCAGCATATCTCTGTCAGCATATTTTTGAATATTGGTGCTTTTAATAAGTAATAAATTGCCATTATTGTTGCTAGGTGTATAATGCTTAATTCTGGTCAACATTTTACTAGAATAGCCACCGTGTTAAGAAATATATTTAAATGAAACGTTTAGAAAAATAATGTTAATAGAAAAGAGTTGGCTTTCAATTTAGCTGGAAGTTATGTTTTAGAATGATTTTAGTTTTAGAAAATCATATGAGATAAGTAAGAAAAAAATAAGTTGGAAACTTGCTATGCTGTTAATCTCAAAAAGAGGTGACACGTTGGCCTAATTTTGGTTTCATCTGTACGTCTGTAACATAACAAAGCCTTAAGGACTGTCCTGTCCCAGCTCCACTCCGCTAATCGGCTTATGTTACCCTCTGGGCACTGAATAAATTACAGCTAATCTACACACAACAGGAGGATGGATGCAATTTCAGCTCTCAAAAGCAAAGAGAGAACATTTTTCTAGGGGAATGACGAGGGAGGAATAATGAACACCAGCCTACTACGGGTGTTTTTGAAAGAAAGATGAAACTATACGCTAAGTCTGTAGCAAACATATTTCTGAGATGGGGGGGGACCCCATTGAGCACACAGTTTACTTTGGTCACTGGTAAATATATATTATATCCTGTTATGTAAAATGTTGAAGGAAGGAAAAGTTCCATTCAGGAAGTGACTTAGATTGATATAGATATCACGGATGGAGTTAGGTATCAGAAATCTTCCCAGGAGGGCAAAGATATGTATGTCTACATCAAAGCGTAAACTAGCCACATTTAATTTGATACCTGGCATAGAAATGTTTTCAGACTTTGAAAACAAACGAAGTGTCTACCCCTTTGGAATAGCCTAAGACTCTGACGCCCCCTGCCCTCATCCCTACCCCCATCAACCCTGGCTCAGGGATTACTGCACTAGCTATCAGGACTCAGTCATAAGATCTAAGGCAAATACTCTACTAGAATCCTAGGATATGGGGCTTGTCAACATTTTACAACATGTCCTTTTCACGTGCTTGTTAGTCATCTCTACTTGTTTTTAATCTTCTCTAAATTGTGTATCTCTATTCTTTGCCTGTTTCGCAAAGAGAGATTTGGTTTTTAATTGCTTGTTGAAGTGTTAGATCTCTTTACATTCTGAGGCTGTAGATGTCTGACATGTACTTGCAAATGATTTCCTTCGTTTACTTTTCAGTCTTTTAATAATGCTTATTATGTTTTTGCTCATAATACATTTTATGAATTTTCATTTTTTATGTATCCACAGCTATTAATCACTTACTTCTGCCTTTTGGTGTCATATAAATGTTTTCTTTCTACTGAGCTTATGTAAATATTCATCTATTTTTTCAAGAGAGCTAAGTATTAATCTCAGGTTTTTTTTCCTAGATGTTTCTCAACTTAGTTATTTATGTTTAACCTTAAATCTATTTGAAATTGCTTTTGAATGAAATGAGGTAATGTTCTAATTTATTTTTTAAGGCTAGACAATTATCAATCAGACAATTCTATTATCTATGATTTATAATGTAACCATTATAATATGGTCAATGTATTTCAGTTTTGTCTGAACTGTCATATTTTCCTTTACTGTCTGATGTATGCATTAGAATATTTTTTAAAAAACTGAAGCTTTAGAAAAGACTTTTACTATTTGATAATAAATATTAGACTTTCCTGATGTTTTTAACTGCTTTATTGCAGTTTATTTGATATATATTAAACTGCACATATTTAAAACGTACAATTTGTTAAGTTTGAAATATGTAATCATCCATGAAACTATCACCGCAGTGACAGTAATTAGCATGTTCCTCATCCCTGAGAGTTCCCTCACCTCTCCTGGCAGTCCTATTATCTTCCCAGCTCAACCAGTCTCCATTCGGTTTTTAAGCAACCATTGAACTGCATTATTTTCCTTTACTACAGAGGGCTTTGAATTGTTTTGAATTTTCCAAAACAGCAATAATTCACAATGTAATATTTGGGAGGGACTCTGGCTCTTTTTACTTACCATAACTATTTTTAGACTCATATATTGTTACATGTATCAGCAGTTTATTTGTATTTTTCTGCATAGTATTTTGTACTATGTACTTCTGTATCACAATTTGTATGTCCATTCACCTGTTCATGGTTATTTGTGTTGTTTCCAGTTTTTGGCTATTAGAAATAAAGCTGCTTTGATATCTGTGTACAAGTATTTGTATGAATGTATGCTTTAATTTCCTTAGTTAACTACCTAAGAGAGAAAGTGGCTGAATTCTGTGGTTGGTATATGTTTAACTTTTTCAGAAATCGCTAATTATTTTCCATATAGTTTTGCCATTTTACATTCTTATCATCAGTGTATATCTACTTTGTAAAAGGAGCTATCCAAATCTTTTGCTAGATTATTTTCTTGAGTTCTTAGCTTTGTTAATACTAAATTTTGAAATATCTTTGTATGTTCTGGATATAAGCCATTTAAGAGATGCATTATTTGTAAATATTTTCCCCCAATTTTTGGTTTGTTTGTATATTCTTTCAACATCAATTTTTACAGAATGAATGTTTTTGTTTTAATGAAATCTAAGAAATATTTGACTAGTTTAAGATTATTAATTTTTTCATATGCTGTTTCCTTGAATTTTATAGTTTTGCATGTTACCTCTCTGATGTATCTTGAATTAATTTTTTAATTAATTATATATCAAGGTTTATTGTTTTGCATGGGTGTCCAATTGTTCCAACATCTTTTGCTCTGCTGAATTGCCTTTAGACACTTTTGTTTAACAAAATCTAGTATTTATATACAGATGGGTCTATGTCTGGACAATCAATTTTGTTTTGTTTTGAAAATTTTCTCTGTCTATGCCAGTGGTTGGTAAACCGTGGCTCACAAGCCACATGCAGCTTTTGGGCCCCTTGGGTGTGGCTCTTCCACAAAATACCACGGCTTGGGCGAGTCTATTTTGAAGAAGTGGCGTTAGAAGAAATTTAAGTTTAAAAAATTTGGCTCTCAGAAGACATTTCAATTGTTGTATTGTTGATATTTGGCTCTGTTGACTAATGAGTTTGCTGACCCCTGGCCTATGCCAATACCACTGACTTGATTACTCAATCTTTATAATAAGCCCTTAAAATAGTCCCTCAGCTTTAGCCTTATTTTAGAAAACTGTTTTTGGCTATTCTAGATTATTTTCATTTTTACATAAATTTTATTATCAACTTGTCAATTTCTAGCAAAAAGAAAGCTTCTATTATTTTATTGAGTTGAATTCATAGATCAATTTAAGGAGAAATGGCATCTCAGTAATATTGAGCCTTCTGATTGATGCATTTGTTAAAAACAAGAAAATAGGTCCAAAATGGAGCTGCTTACGCCAGGCATCCCATCACCAAACCAAGACTTCTTTACAATTTCAGCTCCCAGAAATCAGCCAATCAGGCATCACCTGATCATTATTAATGAGGTAATTTGCCTGTTAAGCCCCCACCATTCCTAAGGAAAGTGATCTTACAACAATCAATCTGCTTCTTTTGCCTCGTATAACTTCCTCATTCCCACACCCTTCTTACCTGTATTTCATTTGACACTGCTCTTCAAGCCTCCTTTCTGCCTGCTAGGTTGGATGCTGCACAAATCACAAATTTTAAGTTTACTTCTTGTACACACAGCAAAATTATATCTTGAAGTCAGAGCAAATAATAAAATGACCTTAAAAACCTACATCTATTTCTGAACTTGATAACTGAGATTTGAGAAAGAATTACTGAATAGAAAAACCAGTGAAAGGATAAAAATGACATTCATGAAAAATAACAGTGACAGTATTTTTAGCTCAGGGAAGAAAATGTTGAGGGGTCACACAGTAATGTGAAGTTTTAAATACTAAATTACTTTTAGAAAGAACAATGAATATAGATTTTTATATGTCAACTGAGGACAAGACAATGGCCAGAATCATAATTTACAATTCGTAGAAGAAATTATTGACACAATGGAGATTGGGAATTTATTGCTTAAAAGAGAAATATATTATTCTAATGTAGATGTGCTTCAACCAATAGAAAGTAAAGTAGAATATAAAATAATTCAAGTTCAAATTTGTTCTCCTTATGCGATTTGTTCCATGAACTTAGAGAATGTATTTGCCTTTAAGAAAGAGTGTTGCATTTTCTGTTGAAAAAATTCCATTAAATTTTAAGAAGATCTAATTGCACCATCCAGCACTAAAATATCTACTCCATGTATATTACAGAATGTACTTTTATTTCGGCATTAAATTAGTTTCCTATACAGAAAAGTGTCTAAGTTACTTGCAGGCAAATTTTTTTTAAAATCTATGTAATACTCAGTTTTACCAACCTTACAATTTTCTCAGCAAAATGTCTCAAGAAATTGTAAAGTATCTTGTTAAACACAAAATGCACTATCATTATTAAAATGCCTAATAATCTTGCCTGAATACAAAGTACTTTCAAAAATACATTTTTACAACAATTCAATCTAAATTACATTAAAATTGGAATTTTTATTAAACTGAATGTTATATGGCCTCTCAAAGCCTGTTCAATTGATGCTTTTTTATTTGTGGAATTATACTTATTTAAGATCATTCAAAGAGAATTGAATTACTGTGGTATTTTAAGAAATTTTAAAACTTAAGAAAATTATTTTGGTCTGTAAATTTAAGACTTTCAAAAACATTTTTTGTGGGTTAATGTGTTTTCTTTTCTTTTTTATTTTTTTATTTATTTCATTTTCCATCACCATTTATCCCTCCTATACTCTCTTCCACCTCCACCCACCACCCCCATGACACCTCAGTTAATCATAATATAATTCAATAGAACTCCAAATTATATTCATAAAATTTTCAAAGAAAGATAAAGATTTTAAAATCCAGCAATAATGTGAACCATACAAGGCTTAGTTCATACTAATGGCATCACATATCCCTTGCCTGTCTACAGAACACTACTGAAGGCACTGTGCTATCCTCCTAAATTAGTAATTCTCTTATTATCTTCACTTTATTACTCTTACTAGGGTCAAAAATAGACTAATCAAATTTTGGAACATTCAAAACATGAGCGTGTTTTACTAGAAAGCTGTCAACTCACAAGAAAATGAAATTGAAAAGAAAGAATATTTTACCCACCAAGAATTCTGAATAACTAAGGCTGTATTATATCATAGTTTACCTTTAAAATATCACAGCTGCAATTTATACTGCCATTGCAAGCATAAAGCCTTGCTTCTTGAATCCCAAATGTTTTTTCTTTCTTTTCCATTTATACTTTATAATCATTTTCAAAATGTAGTACTCCCATACAAGAGAAGAAATGTATCATAAACGTCCATTCGATCGGCAGAATAATACATCTGTTTAAACCACCAGCCAGCAGCAATATTGGAGAGGTCTAAATGGCACTCTCACTCATTCTGTTGTTCCATCTGCCTCCAGTGGCTATTGATATTTTTGCCACAGTCTCTGCTAATCACAAAAGAACCAATAGCCTTTCTTCTGTCTTACCTCCATCTGAATTTCTATTTTGGAATAAAAACAAGAAATCAAGCCTCTTCAAACTGTGTCTTAAATAATTAGACTCATAATGAAAGTTTTATGGTATTTTCATAATGTATAAACTATGAGCCAAATTCATGAGCTTTGCAATAAAGTCTTTCTTGGCTACTCATATGTGTTGTTTCCTGTTAATTTAGCACACTAAAAATTTGAGGTAATGTTAAATTAATGACACCTGGACCAAGAAGTTATTACTCTGTCTGCTGGATGTTGATAAACTGGTCAATTTCATAGATGCAGTTTCTGTGAATGTCTTCATTAGTGAAAGCAGTAATTTCCAACTAGATTACCTATTCTTGTTTTCTATCAATATATTTAAAGATACTAGTACTAACTTTTAAAATTTGCTTGATTATGTTTTTAATGGAAAGAAAAGCATAAAGAAAAACATAAGCATAGACTCTAAGTTAGAGGACAAAAAAAATCATATGATACCACTGGATGAAAAAAGGTCTATTTAAATGATCTTAACTTTTATTCAAATTCAGGCTATCATATAAATGCTCTCAAAGTTCAAACCTATGCCACATGACAAATATTTGGCCAACTCCTGAGCAGGCAACCAGCCAGCCTAGCAGATGGACATGCAAGATTTCAGCCCAGGATGCACTTGCTCATGCCCAGAAGCCATGAGGTGTATATTAAGGCCATTACCCCCTGATGGAAAATACAAAACATCTGTCTATTTGGGGCTGCTATTTTACCAGATGCCAGCTTGTAACAACTACTAAAATAACCAATACTTGAAATGACTTCTTAGGTTATTAGAAAAGAATATTTTAGGGTTAAATGTTAAGATGAAGGTGATTAGTCTTATTCAGGATTTATTTAGGACTTTTTTTCTTAAAGATAGCACAGAATACAGTGGCTTTCATTAATATAACACTCTACTTTCATTAATATACTTGCTGGATCCTGTTTTCAAAAGCTATTACTGTTGCAAATAAGCATATTCAAAACCTGGCATAACTAATAGTAGATAACTAAATGTACATACCTGAAATAATCCCAGATTATTCAATGGTGTTAGGGTCCAGTTCACCAAACTCACCAAATTAATCAATAGTTGCTAGATACAGTCACCTATCTGGGCCCAATTCCAAATTCTACTGTCCTGGCTACTGGAAAGATAAATGAGATTGAAAATCTATTAGGCCTCCATGTATGTAGAACCCAACCAAATCTCTAGCCCTTTGCCCCAGTGATGTCAGGATCAATCTATTGTCTTTGCCTCGTTATTATTTTTAATATTTAAGGAAATGAAAAATAGCTTATCATTTCAGAAATAGTTCCCTAGATTTAATTAATAACTATACAAATATATTCAATCTTAATGTTTTGGGGTTATCATACTATCTAATAAAAGAGGAATGTGTAAATTGACCATCACTCCAACACACAAGAGGGCTGTCCCATGTGATAAAAGATGGCTGCCCCCATGTGGACACAAGATGGCCACCACAAGATGGCCAGCAGGAGAGGGCAGTTGTGAGCAATCAGGCCAACAGGGGAGGGCAGTTAAGAGGGACCAGGCCTGCAAGGGAGGGCAGTTGGGGGTGACCAGGCCAGCAGAGGAGGGGAGTTGGGGCCAACTGGGCCTGCAGGGACAGGCGGCTCAGGGGGACCAGGTCTGCAGGGGAAAGCAGTTTGGAGGGACCATGCCTTCAAGGGAGAGAAATTTGGGGCAATCAAGCCCCAAAGGCAGTTCAGGGGGGACCCAGGCCTTCAGTGGAGAACAGTTGGGGGGGGACCAGGATATCAAGGGAGGGCAATTAGAGGTGACCAGGCCTGTAGGAAAGGGCAGTTAGGGGCAATCAGGTTGGCAGGGAAGTGGTAAGGGGGTGATCAGGCTGGCAGGCAGAAGCGGTTAGGGGCAATCAGGAAGGCAGGCAGAGTGGTTACGAGTGATCAGACAGTCAGGAGAGTTGTTAGGAGCAATTAGGCAGGCAAGTAGTTATAGGTGATAAGGCAGGCAGGTGAGTGGTTAGGAGTGATCAGGCAGGCAGGTGAGCAGTTATGGGCATTAGGAAAGCAGGCAGAGTGGTTAGGGCCATCATGCAGGCATGCGTGTGGTTAGGGGTAAATAGGCAGCACACAGGCAAGCAGTTAGGGGCTATCAGGCAGGCAGAATAATGGTTATGGGAGATCAGGCAGGCAGGCAGAGGTGGTTAGAGGGGATTAGGCAGGCACATGTGTGGTTAGGTGTGAACAGTCAGGTATGCAGGCAAGCAGTTAGGAGCCACTGGTCCCAGATTGTGAGAAACATGTTTCAGATTGCAAGAGGGTACAGGCCGGGCTGAGGGACCCTCCTCTGGGCCTCTAGTATAATACTATAAAACTAGAGGCCTGGTATATGAAATTTGTGCACTGGGGAGGGGTGGTGTCCCTCAGCCCAGCCTGCACCCTATCTAATCTAGGACCCCTTGGGGGATGTCTGACTGTCCTAACTGTCTCTGCCTGCCTGATCACCCCTCGCTGCCTTCCCCCTGCTGGCCTGATCTCACCCCCAACTTCCCTCCTCTGCTGGCCAATTTCATTCTGATTGGTCGGTTTCTATGCCAGTTAGCATCAAAAGCTTTGCCTCCTAGGCAGCCATTATCCTCACAGTTGACCCAGATTTGGTTCTGATTTGTCAGTTTTTATGCCAGTCAGCATCTCTGGGCCTATCAACAGGGCCTGATCAGAAAGGTGGGGCTGATCAGCAGCCCCAGTAGAGGCCTGGAGAGAAATGGAGGCACAGGTGCTGACCAGGCCCAGAGAGATGCAAGTGCTGATCAACAGCTGCCACAGAGACTATGGATCAGACCCTGCTTCTCTCTCCAGGCCTCTCTCTGGACCTGATTCCCAGCCCCCTCTGCAGTGAGTGCTGGGTCACCCTGGCAACCCAGCACTGACTGCAGGACTGACTTCAGGTTGGTAGAGCTCCCAGTCATTGTGGATGTAATGGATCCAGGGTTTCTATATATTAGGAAGTGCTCATAACTTTACTTAATGATCTTGATTATGTTTCATTTTGATATTGAGGCCCTGTGAGTCCACAGTAATTCTTTTCTTCCCATCAGCTGGCAAATAATTTGGTGAGTGATAGCATAAAGCTAAAATGATATCCAAGCACTTTAAATTTAAGAACTGCCTAGAGTTGCTGTCTGTGACTTCCTCTCATTGCTTCAGTAATTATGTTCCTGTACTTCTTGGGTACAAAACAACAACAACAAAAAACTCTTCTCTTCATGGAAAATTCCCCTTTGGTCCTCTTCGATAATAAACAATTATTCCAGTGTTAGACACGATCTTTTTCTAGGTTCCTCATCCCAATGGCTGGGGGAAATACTAAGATAGACCATAATGAGGAAAGTGAGGAAGTGGTGCATCTCCACTGCACCCACCTCACTCCCACAATCAAAGCAGCAGGACATAAATATTCAGGATTGATGTAGAGATCTGTGCTTACACTGATAGCTTTACAGCTATGAATTGTAAAATTAGTAAAAGCCTTACAGCTCTGTGCTAGCTGGACATTTCTAGACAATGCTAGATTATTCGTGACACATTGTACAATCTGATCAGTAAGACAGTGGCAGGGATGAGTGGCAGATGAGAGTGATTTAGGTAGGATTTAAGCAATGCCTGCTCTACAAAGTGGAGACTCTAGAACCTCAGGGTAGATAACAGATCCTGTAGAGAACTTCTGAGATGACTTAAGAGGAACAAAGTGAGATTCACCTAAGATCCAGGGAAGAGGGGACTGTGAAAATCTCCAAATAATAGCACAGTCGCTACAAGCTGACATCTCTTTCAGGGGCAGATGTTTCAGAGTCTGATTTGCCATGCTGGTTAGCAAACACTTGGCTTCACCAAATTTCATAATCAGAAATTAGATGGACAGCTTTAAATTCTAGGTAGGAGATTCAAGAATCATGGCAGAAATCCAGCTAGGCAACTGGTAATCTTAATGCAGGCCCAAGTTATTTTGAGATTGAAGAAGTTATTTTAGGATAGAAAACCAGTTGTAACTCCCTTCTGATATTTGAAAAGGACAGATTATCTAGTCAAACATCTGAAATTAACCTCACTCCCCTCCCTGGGGACATCAAGCTCTGAGCTAACACACTCACTCATAATACAAGATCATCTGCCCAGTCAGGCAGAACATAGTGTCGTATGTGTATTATTATAAGAGGTAAGTATCTGGCCTGAGAGAATCTCCAAAAGGACCTGAAGAGAGAGTCTGACATGGAGTCGTGAAAAATGTAAGAAAACATCTTATTTAGGTATTCAAATATGGGTGCACGTAGGCTTAAAATATTGACTCAGCACGTGACAGTAATGGGGTGGTGACCTGAAGAGGGTAAGGCAGGGTTCTCAATTCGTAGCTCACTAGATTGGCTTTCAAACTGAAGTAAAAACAAATACAACAACACAGAACTGGAGAACTGTGATACCAAATAGAAACCCGAGGGTCAAGCAGATGATTATAATGTATGACAGCCACATGTCATATTGCTAATCTTTTCATAAACCCCTTGAGACTAATGGTTCTAAAAACTTGGTGGAGCTACAATGAAAAGGGAAATACATCCACTGACTCAGTTGGTAGAAGTATATTATAAAGGCTAGAAACAAGATGAGTCTAATATTAAAGATCATCATCATTATTATTATGAACAAAACCATGGTTACAGGTGCTTTTCATTAAGCTCTTCCTATCATTTGAGTTTCAGAGGCCATCATTGAGGTTTTTTTCTATATTTAATGCATGATACTAATGTCCTGTGGGCACTATATTACTGCATGAGTTTGTCAGATATAATTAGAAAAATCCATAGAGTTTGGAAAAACAATGAAGATTATGTAGCAAAGCATTTGGTATACTAAATTATTTTTAAATTCCCATGAACATTTACACATAAGGAAAAGCTCATTATGACAGTTCAGTTTGTAAAAATATTTCTACATATTGAAAATACAACTCAATGGTCTAGTTTACCAAATATCAACTTATAGCCATTTTAAATGATATGTGAATTGTACAATGTGAGATCTTTTTTTTACATTATGCTTAGGTCACACAGAAACCCAGTCTTTTAAAAACTATGCAAAATAAATTGTAAATAAAATTTCTGGGCTTGTATGATTTATATAATTAAAGCATTCCGGCCTATTCTGTTGCTATTGGACAGTAACCTCTTCTCTAAACATTACCTGATTGACAAATTCAGAATATTACTCTTTTGAATATTCCCAGGTCATTACTGAGAACAGAGTGATTTTCTCCCATCAGGTATAATATTTTTCCCAATTCAAGTATTTTTTATTACTTTTTTCTCTTAGATGACAGAGAATAACCCATTGTATATTCAGTTCTAATATTCTTACTCCAGCTCTCCATCTCTCCTGGATTATTTAACTCTATAATCTCAGTCCTCTTTCCAACACCAAACAGCCTTTGCATGGGATAGATTTCTGAAGAACACAGAAAAGTCCTTTTTCTGATACTAGAGAAGTAACACTGTGCATACGTACATATGTAAACTTTACATATGTGGTGCTGTGTGGTTTTGTAATATGCTTAACTTTCACTTCATAATTATTACATATCCACAGTATAGGAGAGTATCTTTGTGAAAACTCAGTGTAGTTATTTTGTTAATAAGCAGATTCACTGTTTGTCACATTGTTGGTGATAAGGCTCCCTATAGAGAAATGACTTTGACACCATCATTGAAAACAAGCTAGCACTTTCATTAAACAGAATCCATTGTACCCATTAATGACAGAATCTGTGGGAAATTTATTTCATAGTGCCTAGAATTTCTGTGTCATCTTGACTTTTATATCTCCAGATTTTTTAGCCTGCCTTTCAGATTGCTTTGTTCATTCCTGTAAGCTTACTGCAGCTCAGTAAATGAATTTAGGTTCTCAGTTAGGCTCAAGAGATCTATTCTTATAACCTCTTCTCATCTTATCTTAATTCCTTTGGGGTTGACTACACTTATTCATTGCTCAGGTATTATCAGGGGATTTTCATTTTTCCCAAGAGATATCAAGAGGTGCATTTTATGAAATGTTGATAATACTAATGGGAATAACTGCTACTTTATTATTTCAGAGCTTACATGGATATTACATTGTATTTGTAATTGTTATTCTGAGGAGAGCCTTTGATTAAAATATTTCCTTTTTATTTCACAATGTTGTCTTAGATGCATAAATTGAGTTAATATTCTGCTCTATGCTTCTATCCATACAATCAAGCTTCAGTGAGTTATGATAGCCTAACATGTATTCTTCCCTTTTTTCATTTAGCTCTCTGTAACTTAGTGCCTGCAGAAGGTGAGCAAGATAAGACTTGAAACTGCTGCTTATCTAAGGTAATTCATTGGAAACTCTGCTGAGTTTTGGTGAGTGTGGAAATAGTTATCTATGGAAAAGGAGGCTTGAAAGTTATCAAATCTAATTCTATTTATTACTCAAGTACTTTTTTATCTCTCACTTTTTTTGATAATTTATTTTTTCTCACTTATTCATTGGTATATCCTCTATGCCTATATAATAGGTGCTCATTAAATATTCAGTAAAAGAATAAATGAATGGATGCATAAATGAATGATTCTGAAATGACTTTCTAATAAAATAAAATATTTCGGGCCTAACTGTGTTTGGCAAAGTACTGCTGCTCCTGGAGATTCTGCCACATTACCTTAATGTTGACAATCCAGTCTGGTCAGAAAGACACCATTCAAGTCAGGCCTCAGTTTCTTACTATCTGTGTGATCTTCAAAAGATTTTTGTTTTCTGATTCTGCATTTTTCATCTCTATAATTACAATGTATATTTAATGGGATTGTGAAAAGTAAATGAGATAATTATGTGACAGAACTTATAAATTATAAAATACCATATGCATTATGACTCAATAATTAAAGATATTTCCTCTGACAATTTCATGCGCCATAGGATGTATTTAGTCGCCTTGCATGAAATACTCTCCCTATGTTGGCATATCTTTTTGGACAAAATTTTCTTGTTCTTGGATCCTCATGATCACTTATGATGACCAACCAGTTAAATAAATTTAACTTACATTGGAAGTCCTATTTCTAAGTACAGAGAGTAAACTGAAGTCACTGTCCAAGAAACATTGTAATAGCCACATTTTTTAATATTACACAATAGCCTAACTCGGATTTATTTTTTCTCTTTTTTGACTTGTGTAAGAATTTCCTAAAGTGTTAGCTGTTTAGAAATAACAAAATAAAATATAATTAGCTAGCACATCCCTCTGATAGTTCATGAAATTATTTATAACTAGAGTCCCAGTGCATGGATTCGTGCACCAGTTGGGTCCCTTGGCCTGGCCTGCACCCTCTCACAATCCAGGACCACTCAGAGTTGTCAGAGAGCCAGTTTCAACCTGATCCCTGCATGCCAGGCCAAAGGATCCCCACCAGTGCACAACTCTAGTATGCATATAAGATTTTTGATTAATCTCTTCCTGCCCTCCCCGCTTCCCCAAAGATTCATCAGTCTGTTCCATGTTTCTATGCCTGTGCATTGAGCATCTTCCCCCTGGTGGCCATCGGGCATCATAGCTGCCAGTCCAATGGTCAAACAGTCACTTAAGCTTTTATATATATAGATTATATCCAAACTTATCTAATATTAAAAACCAGGTAGTTGAGACAAGAACTTTGGTTTAAAATCCTGGCTCTACCACCTTAGGCAAGTTAACTGACATATTTGAAATTTAGTATCCTAATTTTCTTAGTATAAATATAATAATACCTATCTTTCAGGGGTTTTGTAAAGATCAAATAAGAAAATATATGTAGATGCATTAATTCTAATAACAATCTTATAGAATGCATCCGAATACATCTCCATTACCTCCCTCATTTTCTTTTAACCTTTTATTACAGGCTTTAGTTATGCATGAATGGGTTAGTTTTTAAAAAGTTTAGGTAGACATTGTTTTATGATAAAAGAAGAATAAAACAAGATAATTTGACTAAGAACAATTTATCTTCCCCATATTGATCTTGACCACTTCCATCTCCAATTCTTATAAGTTTCAAGTTAAATTAATAGATACAAGTATTTTCACACATAATTATGTCATTGTATCCTCACAAAACTATAAAATATTATAACTGCAGAAATGAAGAAATAACAATTCATAAGTTTACTAAGATAAAGAAATTAACAGTAACAGATGAGAAAGAGATGATGGGCATAAAGACATGACTATTTTTTCAGAGATAGAACACTTGCATCTTGTTCTTTATTTCTACACTTTACATCTTTTAAAGGTGTGCAATAAAATCTAGGGATTTAACAGGGGTGGGCAAACTTTTTGACTCGAGGGCCACAATGGGCTCTTAAACTGGACTGGAGGGCCGGAACAAAAGCAACCTGACCATGCTGACACTCTTATCTTGGGCTGCTGATGAAGGAGCAGAGGGGAGAGCAAGAGAACCCTCTACTCTTTCTGCTCCATGGGCCGGTTAGAACAGCCAAACGGGCCAGATCTGGCCCTCCGAACGTAGTTTGCCCACGGCTGGATTATATCATAAATAATAAAGGCTTGCTCTAACCAGTTTGGCTCAGTGGACAGAGTGGTTGGCTTGCAGACTGAAGGGTCCCAGGTTCGATTCCAGTCAAGGGCATGTACCTTGGTTGTGGGCACATCTCCAGTAGGGAGTGTGCCAGAGGCAGCTGATCAATGATTCTCTCTCATTGATGTTTCTAACTCTCTATCCTTCTCCCTTCCTCTCCGTAATAATCAATAAAATATATTTATTAAAAAAACACAACAAAGCTTGAATAATATAAATGTTTAATTCTCTTTCTTCTAACAAAAAGTAGATGATTCTAGGTTGGTATAGTGGCTCCATGAGTTAACAGAGACAACACCTCCTGCTATCTTTGAGCCCTGCCATTCTTAGCCCAGGAGTTTCAGGGGTTGAGTGTCAACCTATGAATCAGGAGGTCACGGTTGAATTCCTGGTCAGGGCACATGCCTGGGCTGCAGGCTCAATCCCTTTTTGGGGTATACAAGAGTCAGGTGATTGATAATTCTCATCATTGATGTTTCTATCTCTTCCTCTCCCCTCCTCTCTGAAATCAATAAAATATATTTTTAAGAAAAAAGTAATAATTTTAGATGACTGTTGAATTCCAGAAATCCTGTCTGAATTTTGAGCACAAATGGATTAGGGTGGACATAAAAATATCACATATTCAAACTGTACCATAACTCTGAATAAACTTTCATCAGAGTATTACCCAATGGTTTCTGCTCATTTACTGTCCAACTTGAATTACAAGAGAAGTTGTAAAATTGTCTTTTAACTGAGCACATTGTTCCTTCGAATAAAGTCAGGATCCCATTACTAAGAAAAATAGTAGAATTGTTGTAAAGACAAGAAGAGTCTACCTCAAGAAAGTAATGTTTATTTACTAGAAACCTGAGATAATGAGGGAGTTGAAACAGTGACATGAGAAATGTCTATCAAGTAGCATTAAGGGAAGGAATGTGGTTGTCAGCTACCATACTAATCAACCAAGTCAGGTACTACACTTCCCTAGTTCAGACTTCTCTGCATTACTGTGATTTATTGTTATCTACCATCTAGTAGCTTTAATAAAACTGATAGAAAAACTTCATTAACTTTCATTTAGTCAGTCTTATCTGATAATTAATAAAAAAATGTTTTTCTTTCCATTTGTAATTTAATTAGAGTTAGATAACAAAGTTCACTGATTTGTATTATTCCATACCAACACAAGTCAGTTTATTTATAAACTTCTAGTAATATATATTAAAGACTAAGCTATAACTTTCAATATTTCTTGAATGTAAGTCATTATTACATTACTCACTAATTTATTTATAAATCCTGGCTCTACCACCTTAGAAAAGTTAACTGACATATTTGAAATTTAGTTCAGCAATATATTTACCTCACAATATTATTAATAATAATAGGAATAGGAATCATTTATTTATTCTTACTAGGAGTGAGACATTTCACCATTAATCTTTACAAAAAACATAAGGTAGCCTTGGTCTGTGTTGCCAAGTGGTTAGAGTTTCAGCCCATGCACTAAAGGGCGGTGGGTTCAATTCTGGTCAAAAGCAAGTACTTGGGTTGAAGGTCCAATCCCTGGATGGTCGGGGTGCCTGTGGGAGAAAACCAATCAATGTGTCTCACATTGGTCTCTCTAATCTCCTTTTCTTTCTCCCCCACACTTCCTCTCCTTCCATTCTCTCTAAAAAATCAATGAAAAACATACCCTTGAGTGAGGATTAACAACAACAACAAACATAAAGGAGTACTGTTATCCTAATTATATAAATGAGGACCAGAGGATCCTAAGTCCTGATGACATTGAACCTCTAAACCAACTCCAGAACCACTATCTCCAGGCTTCCTATAACATGAAAAAGAAATAATTATTAATTAGGGCATATTGCCATCTTGTATCTTGTAATTTTTAAAAATATATATATATTTTATTGATATTTTACAGAGAGGAAGGGAGATAGAGAGCTAGAATCATAAAAGAGAGAGAAACATTGACCAGCTGCTTCTTGCACACCCCCTACTGGGGATGTGCCCGCAACCAATGTACATACCCTTGACCAGAATCAAAGACAGGACCTTTCAGTCTGCAGACCGATGCTCTACCACTGAGCCAAACCTGTTTCGGCATATCTTGTAATTTGTAGCAAGCTAAAATATATACATATATTTGTGAAAAAAATCAACTTTTTATAGTACACAGAGTAAAAAGTATAATTAAACAAATGGGTAAGGCAAACAGTTTTGTTGTAAATTTTATAAAAACTAAAAATATATTAATATTAGATCAGATTAGTAGATCAAGATATTTCCAAGCAAAAAAAGTGAATATACTTGAACATATTTGAACAGAATTTTTGTCATTTTAAATGTGTTCATGTTAAATATTTTCTCCCCTTCCATTGACTACCTGCAGCCCACCCCCTATTCCAGGCCCTCACCATCCCATATATGGCCTCATCTGTGTCCATGTATGTTAAATATTTTCCAAGGTTAGAGGTATTACTTATACTTATCAGCACCCATATATTTTTAATTAGTATCTAATGGTATTAACCAACTATTATATTTTAATTAATTTCAAAGTGTATGATCAGTTTGCTTACATCTTTTTTTATTAAGATAATTTCACATCTTTTTAAAAATATATATTTTATTGATATTTTTACAGAGAGGAAGGGAGAGAGATAGAGAGCTAGAAACGTCAATGAGAAAGAAACATGGACCAGCTGCTTCTTGCACACTCCCTACTGGGGATGTGCCCTCAACTAATGTACATGCCCTTGACCAGAAGCGAACCCGGGACCTTTCAGTCCACAGACCGACGCTCTACCACTGAACCAAACCGGTTTAGGCTTCTTACATCTTTACTGCCTTTATTCTTGAGCTATTTTGATTTGTCAACCGGTAATCACACATAAATGTCTTTCGGGCCCTGTTTTTAATTAACCTCTGTATTATAACTGAGTTGGATGAGAAAAAATTTTAGATGACAATTGTTTTCACTCAAAGCTATAAAAATGTTGTTTTATCTTTGTCATTTATTGTTTTAAAAGTTCTGTCTTCCACTTTTTTTTTCCTTTAAGTAAACTTTTTTATTTCAGAATTTTTTAGACATCTTTGCTTTTGGTTATGTGTGTATATTCTTTTTCTTTCAATTATCTGGTAAATCAGTGAACCCTGTCCAGAATACTACTAGTCTTTGTGAGATTTAGAATATGTCTAATTATTGTTGTTTTTGTCTATTAACATTGTTTTCATTGTAATTCCTGTTTCCTGGTTGCTTTGCTTACTATATAACAGCTAATATTAATGGTTGCATGATCTGTTCTCCATTGTCTACTATCTCCACTTTTGTGCTATTTTTTTCTCCATTTTCAATGTATTCTTGAAGTGTTCCCCAAGTTTATTTGTGGGTTGTATGTCTTTTTACTGCCTCATATTTTAATTTCTGCATTGTTGATTTCATTATTCTTTCTCATGATCTAATCCTGTTTTCTTTTTACTTGGCCCTATTGGGTTTGTGGATAGGGAGGCAATGTATACAGTAGTTAGACACACAGATTCTGAAGCCATCTGCACTCACCAGCTGTATTCTAGGGCAAGTTACTGAACTTCTTGGTATCTCAATTCCTCAGCAGTAAAACAAAAGAGTAACAGCAATTTCCCTAACAATAGTGGAGATAAATGAGTTAATATACATAGTGTTATTAAAGAATTGCTGGCACATAATATTACTAAATAATAGTGTTATTACAATGTATCCTTTTATCTAAAAATATTAAACTGTCCACATTTAGTGTTTACTTACATTTCCTAAAATAACTATTTCAGAGAAAAACTTCTTAAATAGGGCATTTAGAAAACATTCTTTTTTTTTTAAGTTGGAGAATAATGTTTTCATTATGGCACATATATGAAGAAAGTCACCTTGTAGAAAGAGAGTTCTATCCAACCTGGATTTAGAAGGCATAGGGAAACTTGCTTAGTCCTTTTATAAAACTCACATCCCGAATTAAGAATATAGGGAGAGTCTTCATAGAAAGAGATTTTATAATTCAAACTCAGGTCCTACAATATCCATTCTTCCTTTGTGTATGTTCAATGAAACATCCTGCTTTCCACATACATAATGCACATGCCTGTTAAATATTTTCTAAGTAGGCCTAACTGGTTTGGCTCAGTGGATGGAGCACCGGCCTGCAGACTCAAGGATCCCAGGTACTATTCGGTCAAGGGCATGTACCTTGGTTGTGGGCACATCCCCAGTAGGGGGTGTGCAGGAGGCAGCTGATCAATGTTTCTCTCTCATCGATGTTTCTAACTCTATATCCCTCTGTCTTCCTCTCTGTAAAAAATCAAGTATATAATGATGATGATGATGATGATGACAAAAACAATGATGATACAGATGTTCCACAGGGGATGTTGGTTTCAGGACCCTCACTGATACCAAAATTGATGGACCTTCAAGTCCCTTATATATGAAGGCACACATAGTATTTTCATATAACCTATGTTTGCATATAGACTATAGCAGGGTATGCCTCCACATCACTTAATTTGCCTGGATACAGAGTAGTGCTAGATGGGTGGCAAATTCAAGTTTTCCTGTTTGGAAATGTCTGCATCTTATTTTTTAATATTTTCAATTTGTGGTTGGATGAATCCATAGGTATAAATCCCACAGATACACAGGGTCAGTTGTAATAATAATAATAATAATAATAATAATACCATAATAATACTTTTTAATCATAAGTGCTACAAAAATATAAAACCAGGAAATGTAATATGGAATGAATTTTGGGGCAGGACTGACTATTTCAGAAAAGATAGCCATTAAAAATGTCCTGAAGAAGCCTCATTGGATGCAAGAACTGAATAACAAGTAGTCAAATGGCAGAAACATCCTTGCAGGGGGTCTCTCAGTATCTGATACAACATGAATCTGATGGCTCACTTAGGCAAAAAGAAAAAGAAAGCTTGCATGGCTTTCAGTATCTGATATAAAAGTGAATCTGATGGCTCACTTAGGCAAATAGAAAAAGAGAGCCTGCATGGCTATAAAAATGATCAAGGAAGAGAGACCAGACATGAGGTCAAGCAAGATATAGGAAAGAGGAAGTCATGTAGCAAATTGCAGATAAAGACAAAACGTGTATTTTATTTTAAAAGCCTATGGGAGTTTGATACGGGCTATAATCATTATGTTTCTTATATGGAAATGTGATTATAATTGCAAGTATGAAAGCATGGAAAACCATTAAGAAGAATATTACTGCAGGTGAAATGAGAGATGGTAATGCAGATGGGTCTGACAGTCAAAATGTTGGAGGAAAAGTTATGGGCCTATAGGAACTCAAACAAAACTAATGTGGGAAGTGAAAGAAAGAGAAGAGGCATGGCTAACTCATATATAAATCACACACGTGCACACACAGATACATATATATATAATAGACATATAGTATGTGTAGATATATGTATGTACACACATACATGTTTCTTCTTACTCGATATTCATGCTCCTGTTTTCAAATTCTGATCAAGCCCTTATTTTCTGTAAGAATACTCTAATACAGGAGGTATCATAGTAATCTAAGTAAGAAATGGCTACCAGTAAGACCTAAACTATAGCCAGAAAAGGAGGGACTGAAAGAAGAAGTAAGCAAAATCGTCAGGAAGTCATGATTGATTATATTGGGGATTGGTGAGATTTGGTCAGACAAAAAAAACCCCACAAAGCTTGGTCCAAGATTTAGAGGCTGAGTGCTTTGAAGAATAGTGCTATCAGTAAAAGAAATAGGCAAGTCAAGACTGAGTGTCAGTTTGGTAAAGGGGGTCATGAGTCTTGCTTCCGACATATTGAATGGAAGGAACAGGAAGATAAGCGGTGGAAATGCTTTGTGTTCTTTGGGGGTATGGTGCCCCCGCTCAGGAGAGAATGAGATTGGAAATTTAGATTGGAGAGCCATCTGCATAGAGGTGTCATTGAAACCTACACAAATAAATAAGAGCCCAACAGGAGAACGCAGAGAAGAGATCAGGGAACAAAGACAACATTTCTAAAAGCATTCTGACTCATCTCTCTCTGTTCCTTCTCACGCGGTCCTAGATATCTGCCAGCAGACAGAGGAGTAAATCTGGCATGGGTTAGCCATTTTTAAATTCTTGTTTCTCATTCCTTCTTAAAGTGTAACTTCCACCAGATTCAAGTTCTTTATAAGAAAGCATAAATAAGACGTGCGTTGTGGGTGGATGTTTTTGTTCATGGCACATGGAAAAGTGGTGTTTTGATTTTTTTTTTAATGAAGACATTTATATTCAGCACGCCTCTTTGTAAGACCGCTTCTTTGTGATGGCAGCTTGTAAAGGGAGAAGTAAATTGGTGTACAAATTTTGATACAAATTATTATTATTATTCTCACAATAAAAGGAAGTGGTGAACCTTTTTGGACTTCTGAGTGTCAATAGGAATTAAAATATGGAATTTTCAGTGGAGCAAATCCCATAATTTTATAGCAGCTTACCTTCTGTAACTGCTTCGGAAAAAAATGTTGCTTTGTGCTCTTTAGTTTTATGATTTTCAGTAATACTGTATCTTGATCTCTCAAAAATGCTGGTACTGAAAGGAATCAATAGAGATATCTCTTCTTTACATTATCTTCTAAAGGGAACTACCCCAGATAATAAGTATTTATTGTGCAGATCGCAAATTGTAGAGTAAATCAGACTCACTCAAGGTGCCCCTTTAAAAAAGAGGTCCTGGGGCTCTGCATTCTGAGATTCTGACTCAGAAGCCTGGTGGAAGGCAGCAATCTGCCCTTAGCACACGCATGCCACTGGATGCTGGTACATCTCATGAGCCACTCTCTATTAAAGACTGTTTTATTGAGTCTTCACAGGTTGCCCACTATTGTATACAATGAGATAACTAGAATACCTGAAAATGTGATTTTGTTTAACCATCAATTCTGCAAGGTTTTTCTGCTTAAATTGAGGCAGGAGAGACTTAAACTAGATTAACAGCCTCTAGTTGAGTAGTTTTTATAGACTGACTGAAAGTGAACATCATCCAGATATGCTTATGTTTAAGGTAGATATTAAATTATCTTCACTTTCATAGACAACCCAATCTAATTTCCCTGTCACATGACTTCTTTTTTTCAACAATTCATTACATTTCTCAAAATTTTCTACTTTAATTGCTATATCAATTGTTACATGAATTTGTCATGGTATTACTTTTAATCCCCAAAATATTGCTTTTAACGAGTAATTATTTGTCGAATTTTATATGTTAATGTTACAAGCATGTAGAATACCTGGACAATGATTAGTCCCAAATAAACATTATTACCTACAATTTCTGTATATTTTAATTGGTATTTTATATATACGTATATATAAAATATTTCCTGTCAATATTTATAAACTTGTAATTTATTATATATATATCATGCCCCACTTAATGGTAAGGATACATTCTAGCAATGCATCATTAGGTGATTTTGTTTTCGTCAAAAATCATAGAGTACACTTACACAAAATTGATGGTCTATCCCAGTAGTCTGCAAACTGCAGTTCACAAGCCACATGCAGCTCTTTGGCCTCTTGAGTGTGGCTCTTCCACAAAATACCACCTGTGGGCACACATACAGTGCGATTGAAACTTTGTGGCCCATGTGCAGAAGTCGTTTTTTGGCCTGGGTGAGTCTATTTTGAAGAAGTGGCATTAGAACACTCAAGGGGCCAAAGAGCTGCATGTGGCTTGCGAGCCGTGGTTTGCCCACCACTGGTCTACCCTATTACACACATAGGTACATGTGGTATAGCCTATTGCTCCTGGGCTACAAGCTTGTACAACAGGTTACTGTACAAAACAACACGAGTTAAATCAGGAACAAGAGAAAGTGATATAATCAAGAGACTCAATAAGCACAAGATGTATGAGGCTACTGCCTACATAACATACATATTGTTTTATGGCAAAATTTACTTTTCACAAGTGTAAATAGTACACACTAAAATAAAAATGATAAGTATAGCATGATAAATATATAGACAAGTAACATTGTTATTTATTATCATTATCAAGGAGTATGTGCTGTGAATTGTATGTGCTATACTTTTATACCGCTGGCAGTGCTATAGGTTTGTTCACACTGGCATCACCACAAACTTGTGAGCAATGCAGTTCACTATGTATTATTTTGACTGTGATGCCACTAAGCAATAAAAATAGTTCAGCTCCATTATAATCTTATGAGACCGCCATTGTATATGTGGTCTTGTATTTTACTGAAATGCCATTATGTATATATGCAATAGTTCCAGACCACTGCCATAAAGCTAGTAACATAATAAAACAAATTGTAATCTTTTTAAAATACATATATTTTTATTGATGTCAGAGGGGAAGAGAAAGAGAGAAACATCAATGAGGAGAGAGAATCATCGATTGGCTGACTGCTGCACCCCACTGGGGATCGAGCCTGCAACCGGGGCATGTGCCTGACAGGGAATTGAACTGTGACTTCCTGGTTCATGGGTTGATGGTCAACCACTGACCCACACTGGGCAGGCAGGTTGTAATCTTTTTGATAGATACACATCAGGTAGATTTTTGTATATAAATAAAGTATTTAGAACAATAGCAATATTTTCCTATCAATGTTCATAAACCTATCATTTATTATCAGATATTTAGTCTGTGCTGCAATTTTAAGTCTTCTTTAGTTTTAAAAGATTCAGTAATTATTATAGTTAATAGGTTGAAAAGAGGAAAATATTAGTCTCATGAAGCAAGACAGTGGCAGAGGGTGGGGTAGGAACCTGGTAGAGGGGAGCTATGGGGGAGAATAAGAGGAACAATTGTAATAATCTAAACAATAAACATTTATTAAATTTTAAAAAAATAAAAATATTATTCTCTAAAAAGAATTTTTCTTTAGGCTTTTAAAAATCTTTTAAAATGAAAACCAAATTGAAACCATCTCTGGCAGCTCTCTGAAGTTGTTAGGCAACTACGTGAGGGGCAGTGTGATTTTGGAGAGTCAGAGAGGCTAGTATTTGATGTTACCTAAATTCATTTAGAGATGCGGTGAGTAGATAGTCAAATTCAACTGGCCCTTAATATTTGAAAGGAAAAGATATTTGAAATATTTGAAAGATATTTGAAATATTTGAAAGGAAAAGATATTGGATTTGAGCTGTTTTTGAAGGATTTAATTCACCCCTATTCTCTGTGGTCTGCATCGTTCACCCTAAATTGAAGCGTGGCCGCAAAATATCTAACATACATGAATAAAGCACTGACATGGAAGACAACTGACCAGTTGTGTTTGAGCCCCTTTAGAGCAATCGAGAAACATCCTGAGAAGCCCAGCAAAACTGGAGGTGCACTTCTACTGCTAAGGACAATTCACTTGGATTGGGACTTAATTCAGAGATTTTGAAAATTTATGCAAAACTGTCAACCCTCAGCCCCTGCTTCCTTTGCTTCCATAAGCTTGCACTAATGTTTGTAAGAACTATATACTGCAAGGAAATGCCTAGATTATATGGCAAGGGATAAAAATGGAGACACAGGCATATGCTACATAATTAATTTAGTATCCAGTGTTGTCGTGAAATGTATAGCCAATGAAGCAGGAAGATTTTTTTTAAATAAGTTTTGAGTTATAGTTATGGATCCTTAGAGCAAAGATTTTACTTACCAAACAGCTTCTCTAAAAGACAACAGTGAAAACCTAACATTTATCCATAAAGCCTAATTAGTTTAATTCAAGATATAATTATAGGGCACCTGACATAATCAGTAATGGCAAACTGTAGAAATATAGTCTAAAGAAATATATTATTTTGGAACTTCCCACTTCATGAAGCCATAAAATGTAAGGAGGTAAATAATTAATATAAAAAGTGATATTCGTCTTTAAGCATAATATAAAATAATCATAAGATTGCTTTAAATTTTTTGCCTGATCATTTCATCCTAATAAAATACATGTTTGTTCATTATCTAGAATCAAGTTGAAAATCTGTGAACTACATTTTTAGATGTAAAATTGCTGAATTAATTTCATAGCATTCTCACAATGGGGGGAAAAATTGTCTCCTGATGATATATTCTAAGTCTACTTTCTTGATAGAAGTCTTAGTGTTGTGCGCTGGTCTCTTCCGGTTCTCTGCCATAAAGCTACCATAGTAAATCTCTGAACCAACATGGCTCTTGTTCATACAGTACTGCCTTGCAGCTATGCACTCTAATTAGTCAAGGTCATTTAAATACATTTTGCATGAAACACCTAAAGCTCAATGTGCCATTTTGTTTATTTATCAAATGACTAATCAATATGCTACACCACAGTACCACCAGCCTTCAGCGACCAGAGAACGCTGCATGAATTAAAACTGTCCAGGCTGTCATCTGCATAAACAAAATTAGAGGATGCCATTATTTTTTGTGATGGAGAGCGATGGAATGTGTTCTAAATAGAAATGATTCAGCATCAGTACTTTACATAAGCTTAAAATGCTTTGGTTTAAACTTTAGCAAGCCTAGTATTAAACTGGCTTCGATTTCACTTTCTCTCTCCAACATATTACCCTCACTCTATTGGTAAAGTAATTTATTCCATCCTCTGTGGAGAACCGGGATCTTATTTGCCAGCATATTTATCTTTCCTGCCACTGCACTGTCATTCATCTGCGGTCTCCACAGAGAGCCAGACCTGTACAGAATTGCAATTAGGATTGATTCAACTAAATCCAGGCCACAGAACCGATGCTGACAGGGTGACCTCAAGAGAATTTAAGATGCTGGGTTAGGAAATACACACACACGCACACACTTTAGATCCACGATTCATTAGGCTCTCTGTGCACTTATTAGACTTTGAACCAGAGTAGACATTTAAAAAAAAATGGTACTATAATAAAAAAAAAAGTAAACTGCTTCTCAGCAATTTTGAAAGCCTAAAAAAGAAAAAAGCAAAGAAATTCCATGGAACTATATTGAGGCTTAAGCAGCAGTTTGTAAAGAACAGAAATCTAATTTCCACTTGGTTTGTGTACCTTAAGCTTTCCCGATTTATGCAGAAGTGAAATGGAATGCAGAACGGTACAGATAAAGTGGCTTTGTTCTCACACTCTTGTGGTGACCTGTCTTCAGCCGTTCCATCAGAATCAGTGAAACAGCATCGCCGAGGTGCCAGTTAAACGGTCTAATAGAATTTCCTATATAATTCTTGGTTCAGCGGGACAGTTTTGCAGTTTCCAAAGGCAATGGCTGTAAGCACAAGCAATAACCAGAGTTCCTCTGACCCATCATCTATAACATGCCATATCAGTCCTGAGGTTCTACACTTCACATTAGGAGTCGTCTATTACAGATGACCCGTCCGCATCCTTGTTACCCAGGACAAGGGAGAGAAGTTGCCATCAGGGAATGAGTCAAACTTATTCTGTAAAGTACAAAGGAAATTGCAAACAGATAACAGTAGCTGAGTAATCTCCACTAAGTAGATTTTCTTTACATTTTTCTCTTGGGAGGCAGAATGATGGTCTCCCAAAGGGGCAATGTTGGATGGGTAAGAACAATCCGATTTAATCTAATAAGCGAAATGAGAACATCTCAGAAAGCAAAATTCAATAAAGGGAAATCAAACTGAGCAAAGGAGAGGATTGTGTAGTTTGGTTAATAGAATAGGAGATGGGGTGTCAAAATGCCCTCATTCTTTCCTCCTGCTTAATCAAATCACTTGAAGAAAACAAATGTCGAAAAAGAAAATTATCTCCCCTGTCCCACAAAATAATGAATGCTCATCAAAAAGTGTCGTGATGGGCGTTAAGATTTTAAGTTTATTTTAAAGTACCCTGCAATTAATTTTGTAAGTGGAAGAATGATGAATTTCATTCTCCCCACGTGGAAAACACATTTTTCCTTCTTATAAAAGAAATTATAATAAACATCATAGACTATCTTTCTATTTGGAGTCAAGAAAACCGCTGGAAAGACAGCTGCAACTTTACATACAGTTCTCAGAATCACGCCTGAGATGTGAGGAGAAAGTAAGTTTGTATCCAGTGTCACTGAGACTCTTCTGAGGAGACTTTACTGGAATTTTAGTTTTCAGAAGAGCAACCTCTGCAGTATATTTCTCCTATTCCCAGCAGTATCACACATATAAATACTTTTGGGAAGGGTAATGAGCTAGATTACTTATAAGCTATATTGCTATCCATGTTATTTTAAAAGCATGATGCTGATTATCATCATACCATTCTTCAGATTTTATTACAAACAATCAGAACAAGTATGTACTAAACACATGAAAAATGTTGTTCATATCATTGATCCCTTGATATCTGAAGTAGCAAGAAGGAAAGTATAAAGTATCAATATTATTAAGTTTGCTGGAGCAGTTGAGTTGATACCCTTCCTGGGGAACTGGCCTTTCAGGCCATTTCACTATGTGCATGCCTTTTGCTTAAGACCGCTTTTCACTTGCAGTGACCACATTCCATTCTCTCCCCTCAAGGTATGCATAAAGAAGTCTCCACTCAGAAAAAAAAAAGTCCTTTAAAAGTCGCTGACTGCCCTCACTGGGTGCTGGAACCATCCAGGTTCAGCCACACAGTGTGCGGATGATCGAATAAATTCATAATCCCTGACCACTCTAGCCTATTCTAAGAATTCACAGAAGCAGTTGCACGGGTCTTATGCCCTACTTACATAAGAAAATTCTTTCCTGTTTCTGTCTTTAAACACTATGAAACTGCTCTTATACAGTATTCAGAACCTCCACTGGGTAGGTAATGATAGAGTAGTTAGGACGCTCAGCCAAAGAAGAGAATTAGCAAGGGAGAAGGAGGAAATGCCCCCTTAAGGACTGAGGGCAGTCTGGGCACCACAGGGGCAGTGGGTACTCAGTTTTGCATCACAGAAGCTACGAATGTAAGTAAGTGAATCCCATGAACAAAATACCAAAACACTGATCCCTACACCTGAATGCTATGGTTTGTTGTTGTTTTTAAAACTCAGAATAGAGGACATCTATTTATAATTATTAAAATGCATCCATTTGTCTTCTGCAACACTATTACCTCAAACTTAAGATATCTGAAATTAAATAAAAATTTAAAAAAACACACAGAATGATGAAGTGGTGATGCATGTGTAAAGTCAGAGAAAATGGAGTAACGGCTTTGCCTGCTGCTTGACCCCATCTGTTATAAAACCTGAAGAACTTTTAATGGCACTGTTGATCACACACAGCTCCTGATGAAGTGCTGAAAAGGTCTCACCATCTATTCTCAATATTGCTTATTACTTAACAAAATCTTGTATCATTAAAACGCTCCCATGTAATGGGCATATTTTAATTGTAGATTATAATTTTATTAATTACACTTGAATGGCTGTTTTTTTTCAAAGACATTTTTAAGTCCCTCGAGAGATTAAAGAAGGAAAACTGGTCTAATCCAATCACAAACATGAATTACTTTATGGCCTTTTTATGATTCAGAAGCTTCTCGTCGGTGGCTCATCTCCTTCACTTTGTGGTAAGTGTTTTTATTTTTAGCTTCTGATATACTGTTTAAATTGTGCGGTGTTTATCTTATTAAAACCTACAGACTGCTGTGCACTGGCTGACTACAAATATTATCTGTGTGGACAGGGTAGATACAAAGCTCCATAAAAATGTTCTTATGCATCAGTGATTCTACAACAGCCTCTACTATTTTATTATTGGCTATAAAAAGTTATATTCTATAAATTTAGATGTTTTCAACTGTAGATAACAGAAAAGCAACATTAAATTGGCTTATATAATAAGAATATTTATTATTCCCTACAACAAGAAATGCAGAGCAAGTAGTATTCCAGACCTGGTTTATTCACTAGCTCAATGACATCATCAAAAACCTATCTAGCTATGATTTTTCAGCTCAACAAACTCCAAAATAAGTGCTCTTCTATCTGATGGTGGCCAGATAGATAAACAGGCAGACCTGGAATCATTTTCCATGTGTCCATTGCCTGCCAAGAATAGGGTTTATCCCTTATAGTTTGTATTTTATAAGAGCAGGAATATCTTTCCCAGAGCCCTCGCTAGCATATTTCTCTCACACCCCATTGACTTGTACTGCATAGACCATGTCTGAATCAATCACTAACAAGAGCAACAGGACCAAAGGAATTGTTTTAGACAAGCTAGTAACTCCCAAATTTCACTATGCACAAAATCACCTAGAGGTACTGCGAAACACAGATCACGAGTTCCCAACAAAACAGTTTTCTATGCATATGTTTTGGTGGGTAAGATAATTTACACTTTCATAGGTGCACAGGTGATTCTGAGGCTGTGGGTTCTGGAGCTACACTTCGAGAATCACTGCTTTAGTGTTTACTGATCATCTGAAAGATTATACATGAGCTCAAAAGTCCTCTTATTGAATCTTTTAAAAATATTTGTATTGATTTCAGAGAGAAAGGCAGAAAGAGAGAGAGAGGGGGAAGAGAGAGAGAGAGAGAGAGAGAGAGAGAGAGAGAGAGAGAGAGAGAGAGATATGAAGAGAGAATTATTGATTGGCTGCCTCCTGCATGCCCCCTACTGGAGATCGAGCCCACAACCCCGACATGTATTCTGGCCAGGAATCAAACCATGACCTCCTGGTTCATAGATTTATATTCAACCACTGAGCCACTCCAGCCAGGCCTCTTATAGAATCTTAAGTACCTTTTGCATCAGAAGAATCAAATTCAGTGACACATGAACAAAAGTTTCAAGCTAAGTAATATTAAGAAACTTAAAAACAAAATTGACCCAAGATTGGCACTTATAATAAAATTATTAGACACAATGGTAATTAGCTGAAGTAAATATTAGTAAAATACATTGTATTTTGAACTTATACTCAGGCTCAAACTAGCCCCTTTTGGAACCTAGGAAACTTAAAAAAACAAATATAATTTAAAAGCTACAAGCATTTTTTCCCCTAGTTTACAAAAAGAGAAGAATCTGTTGTAGACCAAAAGTTTGGGAAAACAATCCCGAGGTGCCATGGGAAGAATTTGCAATGAGAGTGAGATAAGGAGAGGAAGGATAGGGACAGAATGAAGTTCGTTTTTCCTGGATTCTCCAGAATAGGTAAGAATACCCAGGTACCTCCATCATTCACAGTACACCAGACTGACACAGTCTGGAACAGAACTGCCACACGGTGCTTCCCAAACCTTAATGTGTCTGTGCATCATTTGGGGATCTTATTGAAATGCAGACTGTGATTTAGGAAGTCTGGAGCAAACTGTGCTTTTAATAGTTTCCCATAGCCCATCAATACTTTTGGAATGAGAGCTCATTTTGAGTAGCAAGGCTATACAATCGGTTTCAAACACATGGCTAAGTAGCTACAATTGTCTGTGTAAGAAGTGCCCAGGGAACTCAAAGATTAGCAATGAGGAGCAGTGGACAGCTGTAGGGAGGGAAATGAAGAATAGATTAGGGGAGTATAATAGGTATCAGGGAAATTAAGAGAAAAAATATTTCAATAGTGCACAGGAAAGTGACAAAATTCTTAAGTAATTAAGCATGAAGCTGAAGAGGAAAAAACATTTGATTTATTTTTTGCTTTTGCATTATTTTTTTAAAACTTTTTAAAATATCTTTATTATTGAAAGTATTAAATAGTTCCTCTTTCTTCCCCCATTAACCTCTTCTATCCAGCTCCCGTTTCCCCCTTATCCCAGGCCCTCACCACCCTATTGTTTGTGTCCATGGGGTATGCATATAAGCATACAAGTTCATTGGTTGACTTCTTCAGAGATGTTTTTGCTGCAGAATAAAAAAATACTGGTAAACATCAGTTGTGATATACAATAAAAAGGGGAAAGCAAAAAAAAAAAAGACTAAATTGGCATTCACCAAGATAAGGTACAAAGAGGAGGAAAAAATTGAGAGATATGAGTTAAGTTTCAAGTGTTTTGAAGACTCAGAAAAGTATATATACACACACAAGAGAGAACTGCATGGCTGGGTCTGGAGTGGGGTGAGATTAAGATCTTGTAAGTGTCACTGAGACCAGTTTGGCTCAGTGGATAGAGCTTTGGCCTGCGGATTGAAAGGTTCGCCCGGGTTCAATTCTGGTCTAGGGTATCTACCTTGGTTGCAGGCACATCCCCAGGGGGCGGGGGGATATTTGTGTGCAGGGGGCAACTGATAGATGTTTCTATCTCATCGATATTTCTAACTCTCTATCCCTCTCTCTTCCTCTCTGAAAAAAATCAATAAAATATTTTTTAGAAAGAAATAATGTTAAAAAACAAAAAAGATCTTGTAAGTGTCAATCTATAGGTGACAGTTAAAACCTTTGGGGCAAGGTAGTCCAAGGATTATACAATGAGAAGAAACAGAATAAGTAAATTATAATAGATAACATTTGAGGGGCCCATTGAAAAAAGTAATCTAACAAAAGAGAACATGAAATAATGATCAGAGCAGTGAGGAGTACAGAGATGAAAGAGTGGCAATTGTTTCAAAGAGCAGCCAAGAGGTCAGGTAAGATAGATACCATCATTCCTTGTGCTGGGTTATTAGGTAATCACCACTGAACTCAGCAGAGAGAAAAAATAAGTGCAGAAAAGGCCTTTTTAAAGAGAAAAATAATCATTTGGGCATGAAAAAAGTTTGATGAGGATCATATGTACAAGGGATTATAACATCTACAGAGAAAAGCAATATGTGATGGGAACCTATTACATTAACTCAAGGAGATATTTAACCTGCATCAAATTCCCAGGAGCAAGGAATTTTGCTAACAGATCCACATTGTCAGAGTATTTGGATTTGCATTTGAAAGTGTATCAAGTAGAGCAACAACAACAAAACTAGAGCTGCTCCAAATATTTTATAAGTCCACTAAGCCAGTGGCCGGCAAACTCATTAGTCCACAGAGCCAAATATCAACAGTACAACAATTGAAATTTTCTTTTAAGAGCTAAATTTTTTAAACTTAAAGTTCTTCTAGCACCACTTCTTCAAAATAGACTCGCCCAGGCTGTGGTATCTTGTGGAAGAGCCACACTCAAGGGGCCAAATGGCCGCAGTTTGCTGACCACGGCACTAAGCTGTGATGTTTCATGAATAAAATCTGAAAGAAGCAGCAAAAGCAGGGGACAGAGTCAGGCAGGATGGAGCAGGAGAGGATTTTAGAGGGAGGTAGAGCAGGACATGGGGGAGATAAAGGATGATTGGAGGAGACTGGACTTGGGGAGGTGAACACACAATATGGTATACAGATGACATGTTGAGGAAGTATGAACCTGAAACCTACATAATATTGTTAACCAGTGTGACCCCGATAAATTCAACAAAAAAGTACAATAAAAGATATTGTGAAATAGGAATAGCGTTAAGAAAATAGTCAGGCCGAAACCGGTTTGGCTCAGTGGATAGAGCGTCGGCTTGCAGACTGAAAGGTCCCAGGTTCAATTCCCGTCAAGAGCATGTACCTTGGTTGTGGGCATATCCCCGGTAGGGGGTGTGCAAGAGGCAGCTTATCGATGATTCTCTCTCATCGATGTTTCTAACTCTCTATCCCTCTCTCTTCCTCTCTGTAAAAAATAAATAAAATATATTTTAAAAATAAAAAAAGAAAATAGTCAGATTTGT
Organism: Vespertilio murinus; assembly: GCA_963924515.1. Classification (NCBI taxonomy): domain Eukaryota; kingdom Metazoa; phylum Chordata; class Mammalia; order Chiroptera; family Vespertilionidae; genus Vespertilio; species Vespertilio murinus. Next base: position 140,855,704 of record OZ004704.1, on the reverse strand, counting down.
TTGGATTTCAGATGAGAGAGAGATGGAGAGAGAGGAAATAAGACAATAGGACAAAGTAGCTGCCAAGCGATTTAATTTAGAGGTAGAGAAGAGCTTTAACTGATGTAAGCAGCTGCTGAAAACTTGCCCAAAACGTGGTATAAGAACTCCACAGAATGCTGTGTGTAGTTAGAAAGTGTTCAGAAAACTGACATTGTAATGCCATTTTGCCTCCCGGGGCAGGATGAGCCGGAACACATTCACACCAGTTGTCCAAGGAAAAGGCACCAACAGGAAACATGTAGAGTCGAGCCAAGCTCAGAGACCCAGAAGTAAAGCTGACAATGGAAAATCTGGACTTTCAGCTGCGACTGAGGAAAACCTAGTTGAGAGCAGTGTCAGAAGAGCAGACTCAGAGAAAGGGAAAACAGTAGGAAAGACGAAGCTTCCACAGATAACAACATTGGTATTTTGAGACATAACCCACACACACATACACAAAAATTCTGTAGATTACAAACCAAAACGGGAGCAAATAAATCGGTTAAATATAAGATGGCTGGACAAACTGGCTACATCATTAAAGGAAGAACTGGAGGAGAAATAATCAATGGATGAAATTAAGTCTATTGTTTTTAGGAACTACAGCAATATGCCTGAATGGATAGGCAAATTTGTTTTGCTTGTACAGTGTCAGGTTTAAAAAATTGTAAATGAGTGACATAAAAATGGCATTTTATTTTTAAAAATACACTGTTCAGAATCAAGGGAGATAATGCAAGTAAAAGTGTTTTTGATGAAGTTAAGTGCTCTACACGGAAGGTGTTATTATCTTTGCCTTGTGATTCCAGTGCTGGTTTTCAGTCCTCATAACCTTCCTTGTTTATAACTAAGCAATTCAAATTCATTCTATGGCTAAGATGTTATTATCTTGTAGCGAAGGCTCTATTAAATTCTAAATATATTTCATCTGAGTATGTACATTCTGTCAGCTCATTTGCGATGCTACCAAGAATGCTATCAATCAATATTTCAGCTTAACTTGTTTTTGATTAAAAGAAAACTAATTTTCCATGTACTCTTTCTTAACATGCTTATTTGCTAAACATTTGTATTTCTCTTTCAACAAACACAAAAAGAGAGGCTATACACCAAAAGCACCATATTAGTAGATTTTAAAACATAAGTAAAATATCCTACATTCTTGAATTTTGTTGTAAATATTCCCACTAAAACACTACCCTGTCTCCCATTTTATATTAAAAATGACATAAAATGATGGAATTACTTCACAAAAACACAAGAAAAATCAGGAAGTATATAAATATATGTGCTAAATTTACTCTTTTCTTACAAATTAGTGTAGAAATTTGTCAGGTCACCCACATTGGAAAAAAAATACGTTATGGTAGAACCATATGAAAGTGCCATTGCTTGACCATATTTTGGCCTACAAAGGAGCAATTTCTATGGTTAAACCTATATTAAATATCTAGGATTACTTAGTATTTTGAAAATAATCTTAGTTTATTATTTAAAATTCAAGATACTTCTAAAACCTTAATGAAATATGATGAAAATTCTGTTAAAATTTAAAATAACCTCCTGATATATTTCTAGAGCATTTATTTTCCAAAGGATTTGGATTTATTTATATTAAACATTTTCTTATCACTGTCTCTCCTTATCATAAGTTAAACATATTTGAACTTTGTATGAAAGACTTAGCTTAAAACCAAGTGAGCCTCAACAGGTATAGAGCTGGAACATAAGCCTTTGATTTCCTTATCAACAAAATCAATTTGTTAACCGAAACTGGTTTGGCTCAGTGGATAGAGTGTTGGCCTGTGGACTGAAAGGTCCCAGATTCGATTCCGGTCAAGGGCATGTACATTGGTTGCATGCACATCCCCAGTAGCGGGTGTGCAAGAGGCAGCTGATCGATGTTTCTCTCTCATGGATGTTTCTAACACTCGATCCCTCTCCCTTTCTCTCTGTAAAAAAATCAATAAAATATATATTTTTAAAAAGTCAATTTGTTAAATTGAGAAGGCTAAAAAGGCTTGGATTCCAATGTAACTCTGATATTTTGGGGGCTAGCAATCTGTGCCAGCAAGCCCAGTGTACATTCTTGATAACCTATAATTAAGTCACTGCCTCTTTCCCAGAAACTGGTCTTGAAGAACTTATTATCTAAATCTTCACATTTCACAGAGGCCATGAACTATGAACAGTGCACAGCCCTGGAGCGGGTGGGGGAGGGGGAAGGTGTTATCAGCACTGGTGCCAGGCCAGACCATTAAATATGGTCTAGAGACCCCCAACACCTGGGTCCTTTCTGCAAAGCCCGCAAACAGGACTGGAAACATAATTCATATTTGAGGGACAAAGACACCAGAAAGATATAAAAGAGAAGCTCCCTGCATGTTACTTTGCTCAGACTTAGGAAGTTTAATTTCAACCCAAATCGATCTATAGATCTAGTGAAATTTCCACCAATTTTCTAGTAAATTTGTAGACATAGATAAATTTATTCTAAATTTATATGGGATGGTACAGGCCCTATACTAGCTAAAATAGTCTTTACAAAGAAGAAGGGGGTCATTCTACTTGCTATTAAGGCTTACTATACAGCTAAAGTAATCAAAATAATGTGCACATAAACCCACAAGACAAAATAAAGAACATAAATATATAGGCCCACATAGATATGCCCAACTGATTTCTGACAAAGATACAAAAGCAATTTGATGGAGGAAATATAGCTTTTTCAACAAACTGGGATGGAAAAAATAGAAATCCATAAGCAAAAATGGGAATTTTGATCTAAATTTCATATTTTATACAAAAAAAAATTCCAAATGATCTTAGACCAGAGGTGGGCAAGTTTTTTGACTCAAGGGCCACAATTGGTTCTTAAACTAGACTGGAGGGCCAAAACAAAAGCAACCTGGCCATGCTGGAACTCTCATCTTGGGCTGCTGGTGAAGGAGCAGAGGGGAGAGCAAGAGAACCCTCCACTCTTTCAGCTCTGTGGGCTGGATAGAATAGCCAAACGGGCCAGATTCAGCCCGCAGGACGTAGTTTGCCCAGGGCTGTCTTAGACCTAAATGTAAAGCTATAAAACTTTTAGAAAAAAAATAGGAGAAAATTTGTGTGATCTAGGTCTGATGATGGAGTTTTTAAGCTTGACCCAAGTAGTTTGGCCATTAAAGTAAAAAATTAATAAATTGGATCTCACCAAAATTGAAAATTTTTGCTCATAAAATCTCTCATGAAAATATCCAAAAGCTACAGAATGGGAGAGAATATGTGCAGACCATATATCCAATAACGAATAGGTATATAAAATATAATTTTTGAAAAGTAGTGAAAATACCAAAGAGTCAGAGAAATTGCCATTCTCATATTGATTGTGGGAATACAAAATGGTACAACTGCTCCAGAAAAATTATATGGTTTCTTATTAAAAAAAAAAAAAAGTATACAATCACCATGCAACTCAGCAATTATATTCTTAGGCATTTATCCCTGAGAAATAAAACTGTTAATTAATATAGTATTTTAATTTGTAATAGCAATTTTAATTATGATATTATAGGCATATCTTGTCTTCTTGCACTTCAGTTTGTTCTTTGCAGGTATTGTTGTTTGTTTGTGTTTTGTGTTTTTTTTTTAAACAAAGTGAAGGTTTGTGACAAGCAAGTCTATCAGCACTACTTTTCCAACAGCATTTTCTTACTTCATGTCTCTGTATCACATTTCAGTAATTTCCAGAATATTTCAAACTTTTCTTGTTGTTATATTTACTATAGTGATTTGTGACTAGTCAGCAGCCACCAACATTAAGGCGAGGCCCTCTATCAGCTAAAAGGTTACAACTCACTGATGGCTCCTACAATGGTTACCATACTTTAGCAATAAAGTAGTTTTTGATGAAGGCGTGTATATTCTTTTTTATACAGAATTCTATTGCACACTCAATAGACTTCAGCATAGTGTAAACATTTTATATGTCCTGGGAAACAAAAAATTCATGTTATTTGCTTTATTGTGGCTTTCACTTTATTTTGATGTTCTGGAACCAAACGTGCAATATCTCTGAGATATGCCTGTATTTATGAAGTTAAAGCCTTGATAACTAAATACTAGAAATAGTCAAAAGCTAGAAATAGCAGATACCCTTCCACATAGGAATTTAAAAATAACATGTGAATGGTTACATGAACTGTGTTTACATACATGTCCTGGAATAGTACTCAGCAATAAGAAGTAATAATTATTGATGCATAAACAACTTTTAAGCATCTCCAGGGAATTATGCTGAGTGAAAAGAACTGATCCTAAAAGGTCACATGCTGTATGTTTCCATTTACAGAACATTTGGAAAAGATGAAAATTCCAAAATGGAGAACAAAGTAGTGATTACCAGGAATGTAGTGATCAGTTGGCTACAGGGAAGGGAGGAGGGAATTATAAAAGAGAAAAAGCTACAAAGCTACTCAGTAATTTGCCTAGGCCAAAACTACACATGTGACAAAATTATGTAGAACTAAAAGTATACATTTAGCAATGATAGTACGGTATGTAAAACTGGGCAACCCAGATAAGATCTGTATATTTCATCAATGTTAGCGTGATAAAGTGAGATTGTACTACAATTTGTCAAATGTATACCATTGTGGGACACTGAAGGAAAAGTATAATGGGATATTTCTATGTTATTTCTTACAAGTCATTTCAATCTATAAATATTCAATAAAACTCTCAACTAGAAAAAACTCTTAGACAAAAGAAAATTTACATTTGAGAGACAAAAGCTAAATATGTTTTCAATAATATTGTAACTTTTTCCCCAATTTCATTCATAAAACATTTTATCGGTATGTCTTAATTTGTAAAATAATTTAGGTTGAGTAATTTGAGCTTGGAGACAATCTTTATAAATAGGTATATATGCATTCACTGTGTTAGGTAAAGACCCAAAACATTGAGAGCCAGTTATAATATCCCTAATTCTAGTCAACGTTCATGTAACCTATACATTCTCATTTACTAGGCCTTAACTTATTTACTACTTTACGGGCATTTACAAATATTTCACCTGGACTTAATCTTACCTGAAAGAGCATGGAGTGAAGACAGACTGTTAGCTGGTACATCAAGCACCACGTCACTGACAAGTGAAAATGCTGAGCATTGTAGGAAGTATATAAATGAGCCAGAGCTCTTGTTGAAGGCTGTGCAATCAATCTCACTTTAAAATGAATGGGTTATCTTGATGATGGTTGTGTTTGTGCATTTGGTACTCAACTGAATCTGCTAGGATAAATAAAACTCTGAAGTAGGCACTCTCCTTTTTCTCTAAACAATCAAACATCTTATTGATAAGGTAGTTTTCAGGACTGAATTTAATTTATTTAACCTATTGACACCAGGCTTTTAACTCACAGAAAGAAAGAAAAGTGAGGAGTCTGCTTATTTACCCTCAGTTAATGTTGAAGTATGTATAGGCAGAACATAAGTCGACATCAGAGGCTACGCAGGTGTCAGACTACGTCTCCAAAATCATCTCCTTTTTTCTCCTTCTATAAATTGTAAGACCTTCACAACTAGTATTAGTGGAAGGGGATACTGGTTAATCTACAGCTTTTAATTATCTGTGCCACTGCTGCACTCCTACCATTTCCCTAGTGATAAGCAAACAAGTGGGAAAATCTATATTCATGTTGAATGATCTAGTCTTTATGTCTGGGGAGGCAGTGAGACAATTAACTTACTGAAAGGGAGGTGTTAGGTGGAGTTAAAGCAACCTTAGCTAACCTTCCTACGAATCCAAAATAACCATAGGCAAAGACTTAATGTACCAAACCCTTCAAGGAAGAGAAAATGAGCATTAAAGTCTAAAACTAGTTGAAGAAATTTAGCAGATAATTTGAAACAGAAAATATTTTGAATTAGCTAACACTGAAGAACTAAAATAATAATAATAAATAAAGCCATACTGTGAGTGGCTTAACATTTCATTGGGAGATTTTATTTTTTCCTCACTTTGGCTAATTGGATCATTTCCACATGAATGAAATACATGCTAAATTATTTACAGATAATTACATGGCTGTGCTGTTGTTAAAATATTAAGACACAGATGCCCCACAGGAAACATTGCAGCAGACACAGGCACATCAAGAAATGAATAGTCAAGAGGATAATAAAGGAAGTTAAAAGAAAAGCCTATAGAACGAGTAGTAATGTTAATTTTTTTCAAAATATTATAGTCACTTAAATTTTTCTTTTCATCCCTCAAACTTTCTCTTCAAAAATAATGCTCAAGTATCAGCACCTTAAATCTGCTTAATCTGAAAACTTGTATCAGAAATTCAAGAACAAATACATTTTAATTATATTTATAAGCAATATTCTACCTTTTGTTAACACAGCGTTGACCACAGCTATAGAAAGAAGGGGTGCTAATTTTTTATAATATATTTTTCATTGATCCCAGAGAGGAAGAGACAGATAGAAACATCAGCAATGAGAGGGGATCATTAACCGACTGCCTCCTGCACATTGGACCAAGCTGGCAACACGGGCTTGTGTTCTTGACCTGAGTCAAACCTGGGACCCTTTGGTCTGTAGGCCAATGCTCTATCCACTGTGCCAAACTGACCAGGACAAGGGGCGCTATTTTTATAGTGTAACTACTCATAAACTGGGCCAGCTTTTGATCTATGTCATTATTGATATCTAAACAAAGAACTGCAGATCACATAAGTGGAAATTGAAATTGAGTGTTTGCACCTCCACTAGTCATGAGTGGCTTTAGATGCTGCACTCCTCAGGCACTGTGGGCCCTGAGTATCTGTTGCCTCATTAACTTTTAGTTAACAGTTTAGTTGATGCCACTCTTTTTTAAAAATAAGTTTTATTGATTTTTTTTTTTTACAGAGAGGGAGATGGATAGAGAATTAAAATGATCGGTCAGTGCCGAAACCGGTTTGGCTCAGTGGTAGAGTGTCTGTCTGCGAACTGAAAGGTCCCGGGTTCGATTCCAGTCAAAGGCATGTACATTGGTTGTGGGCACATCCCTGGTAGGGGGTGTGCAAGAGGCAGCTGATCAATATTTCTCTCTCATCGACGTTTCTAGCTCTCTATCTCTCTCCCTCTCTGTAAAATATCAATAAAATATATTTTAAAAAATTAAAAAAATAAAATGTCAATAGTGTCAATGTTGAGAAATCTTGGACTAGATGAAAACATTAAAAAAAAAAAAAAAAGAGATCGGTCAGCTGCCTCCTGCACACCCCCTACTAGGGTTGTGCCCGCAACCAGGGTACACACCTTAACTGCAATCGACCTGGGATCCTTCAGTCCGCAGGCCAATGCTCCATCCACTGAGCCAAAGCAGATGCCACTTTTAAACTAAGAGATCGTGTTACAGATCTAACCTAATAAACAGCAATCTCTCACATTTTAGCTTATTATGGAGCAAAATAAAATGTATGAAATTGCATGTTTGTGATCTATTTATCCTATCTCCACTGCCATCTCCTAAAAATAAATTTTTGTCTCTTGACCTTACTGCGTTCCTCCATCATTCAAGGACAGTATTGGTTGGTCAGCTTAGTTAAGGGGTTTGTGTGTTGTTGTTTTTAAGTAAATAGAAAGGATAGAGGTACACAACCTTCTAAGGTGGGATGTAGGATTTTTCATAAATATAAGTAGAAATATATACAAATACTAAAGAGAAATTTAAAAACTATAAACATAACAGAAGTGGCAAGAAAGTGGGGAAAGGGAGCATTAAATATAAGTTTTTAAGAGAGATTTTTTTGGGGGGTTGTCTTTTGGTTTAGTTTGGTTTTCTCTGTCATTATTTATTAATTTGAGAATAAAGCTTAGAAAGAAAGACCAGAGAATTTGCAAGATAAGAGAGATACTGAGCATTGGACTAAGAGAACTCATTTTTAAGAAATGATACTATGGATTGTGAATAGGCTCACTTTTTGGTAATTTTTCAGAGATGCCAACAATTATTGGAATGTTTTTTAAGTATTTTAAGGCCCAATACCCAAAATACCCAAAATTCTTCAATATCCAATATCTAAAATTCCCAGGGCATCACCATTTCTACTTTGCCTAAAATCAAGAACTTTAATTCCCTCTTAGTATGAGAATATTCTTTTCCTTCTTGGTTTGCTTTGAAATTGTACAACAATTCATTTTTTTCCTGCCCTGACTTCCAGACCCATCACTGGGGAATCACAAAGCTTGGTTTCTCATACCATTCTCCTACAGCAGGAATAATGGCCCTTGGAGAAAACTCTGATTTAGGACTTGGCAGGAAATATACAAAGTTTCCCTGGAATATGTTGTAGTGGCAGAAAGTGAGAAAGTGCTCCAAAATAATAATAATAAAATAGACAATGTTGGTGGTATAGCAAAGAGAAATGCTCCTAATGACCAAAACTGGAATAATTTGAGCAACAAAACAAAGTAGTATTGGATTATTATCCAAAGTATAAAATACATGTAGAGTTCATACTGATAAAAATAAGTGATAGAGCCAAAACCGGTTTGGCTCAGTGGTAGAGCTTCGGGCTGCGGACTGAATGGTCCCAGGTTCGATTCCTGTCAAGGGCATGTACATTGGTTGCAGGCACATCCCCGGTGGGGGGCGTGCAGGAGGTAGCTGGTCGATGTTTCTCTCTCATCGACGTTTCTAGCTCTCTATCTCTCTCCTTCCTCTCTGTAAAATATCAATAAAATATATTTTTTTAAAATAAGTGATAGAGGAAATTTAAAAATATAGGAAGAGACAAATCTCCCATGCAGAGAAATTACAATTACATTGTGTAGCTATTCCACCCCTAGAGATGTGGAGTACAACTTTCTACTCCTTAAATGAGAGTGGCACATAATGATGTCCTTCTAAACTATAGGACAGTACAGAGAAAGAAAAATTACTTTACAGTGGAGAAGCCTGACAAACTCTACTTCAGCCAGGTGAGTAAGGTCAGCATCAATAGTCACAAATCATACTGATAGAAGGTATCCTTGCTGTGGTGTGAGAAAAAGGGCACTATATGTTTGCGTTCTTTCTCCCCAAAACACCTGACCTGAGTCTAATCATAGAAACCCATCAGATAAATACCAATTGAGGGACATTCTACAAAACACATGAGTAGTACACCTCAGTACTTTCAAGGTCACCAAAAACAAGGAAAGTCTGAGAAACTGCCACTGCCAAGAGAAGCCTAAGGAGACATGACAACAAATGTAATGCATTATCCAAGGTGGGATCCTTCAACACCTCCCCAACCCCCAAAAAATACATTAGGTAAAAACTTTAAAAATCTGAATTAACTATGGACTGTAGTTAATAATAATGTATCCAATAACAAGCTAATAGTAGGGGGAACTAAGTGTGAAGCATATGGGAACTCTGTACTACCTATAATTTTTCTTTAAATCTGAAATTATGCTAAAATTAAGCATTTATTTTAAAAACAATTACATCACAAACATGATAAAATATTCTTTATTATTAGAAAGGAATAAACTCAATATGGCACATGGTTTCCTGTATTTGCCTTTTATATTTATTGGTTATATGGACTTGAACTTTGAGGTACAACTTATGTCTTTCAACTGGGTGAAAATAGGCGTAAAGATACCTTACCATTATTAAAGTGGCTATTATCAAGAAGACAACAGATAAGTTTTGGCAAGGCTGTAGAGAAAGGGCACTGTTGGAGAGAATGTAAACTGATTCAATAGCTTGGAAAACAATATGGGGATTCCAAAAAAGTATTGAAAGTAAAGTCACCATATGATCCAGAAATTCTACTTTTGGGCATATTCCCAAAGGAAATGAAAACACTCCCAGGTTCCCTGCAGCATTATTTACAACTAGAGGCTCAGCGCATGAAATTCATGCACAGCAGGTGTTGGGATCGGGCCTAAACCAGTAGTCGGATATCCCTCTCACAATCCGGGACCACTGGCTCTTAACTGCTCACCTGCCTGCCTGATCAACCCTAACTGCCTGCTCCCACTGGCCTGGCAGCCTCTTACTGTCACCCCATTGAGCCTCTGCCAGCCTAGTTGCCCCTCACTGCCTTCCCTGATGGCCTGGTCACTCCCAACTGTCCCCCCCCTCCATTAGCCTGGTCACCCCCAACTGCCCTCCCCTGCTTCAGCAGCTTCTCCTATCTTCCCTGTCAAAATTGAGGGGAAAACAAATGCAAACAAACAAAACACAGGAAAACTGAAAAAACTTCACAGACCAGAGGAGAATAGGAAGACATGTCAACTAAATGCAATGTGGTATCTGGGCTATACCCTGAAGCAGAAAAAATCGGTTAATTGGAAAGCTGGGAAATCTGAATTAAGTCTAGAGTCTTAACAATAACATAGCAGTGTTTATTAATGAATTTCAAAAAATATAACGTAGTAAAGTAAGGTGATAACATCAGGAGAAACTGAATCTAACACATCTAAAATCTTTCCAAAATAAAATTGTATATATGTATATATGTAAGTCACAAGTGTTTGACTAATAAGTACTAGTAATTTTAACCTGAAACCACTTTTTGGAGTACTTTATAGATAGCTTATTTTTTAATTGAATTTGTTGGGTTGAAATTGCTTTGCCAAACCATAAAGGTTTCAGATGGACAACTCAATAAAACATTATCAAATAGGTTGGGGATATTAGAGGCATTATGGAACTATATTTTACCAGTATGTTTAGATTGCCACAGTCCGGTAGGACTTTGTGATGATGAAAATAAAATAAATAACTCTATGTGACTATTGAGCACTTGAAATGTGTGACCAATAAGACTGAGAAACTGAAGATAATTTAACTTTCATTTAATAGCTACATGAGACAGTGTCTACCACATTGGACACCACAGTTCAAGACGATCCATCAGATGGTATGGTTCCTCAGTGCAAGGAACCACCATCACAAGTAATATGTTTTAATAGAGCAGATTAAATATATTATATGACCATTTTTAGTGGTTATTAACAAAAGACGTGTATTTGATCTACCAGTAGGTTATAGTTTCTTTCTCTAATCCTAAACAGTTGATGTTTACTTTCTTCTGTGCTTCTCAGTAAAGCATGTTATTTTGAATGGAATTATTTTATATTCTCTGTTAATTTTTTCTTATCTTATTTGTCTTTTTGAGACACAACCTGATGTAATCTGATGAAATTTGACACACTTGTCACTTTTTGTTAAAATTCAGTATAAATGGGCAAATATCCATGTAACTAGAATGTTTTCCCACTACTGGTTCATGGAAGGTAATGGCAAAACCATTACTAATGGCAAAACCCAACGTGGGACTGCATTAAAAAGCAGCTGGTGCCTATAAACGAGTTGAACAATAAATTCATTAAATTTACAGTAAAAACTGCTCCTATATTCTCAGGATTTTGTCTTGCTCCTCCATGTGTCTTGTATGAAAGGTTAAATAATTATTATTTTTAAAAGCAAATAATTAAAATACAAAGAAAGAGAGTATGAGATGAGGAATCGATAAACAGATTAACTAAACAATGGTATTCATTTTTGTAGAAAGTATGTTTAGTGAAAAGAGATAAATTTTGCAGATAGGGCATAATATATGACTAGAATTGTTTCTTGCCCAGGAGACATTATACTTTAAGCCATGGTCTTAGTGATGCAGAGATTTTCTACTTATAATGCCATATGAATTCTACCTTCCACTATTATGAAAATGAGGAATAACAGAAAGATACTCTATTTCTGTCACTCTCAAAAATATTAAGTTAATAATATGAAAAAAGTATTTCTCTAAATGGTCATCTCTTTTTTTCCAGTTCATGAAAGGCAAGAAATAGCCCCAGGCAATTTGGTTTAATTTATATATCGCTGACAAAAGGTAACATATGTTTGAAAGAATGTATTTTAGTGAGTAAGAGTAAAACTAAAAATCATTTCAAGGAGACTGTATATTCTAGATTTATCTTTAACAGTTGCAGATAAAAAGGATTAATTAATAAAGTCTGTGCTCAACAGATAAAGGGCTCCATTGGCACTCGGTTAATTTTCTTGAAAAAGAAAGATAGTCCAGGTGAATTTCCTCTGTAGTTTGAAATGGAGCCCAGTACTTGCTGCTTAATACCAGTAAAGAAAGAAAAAGCAGAATATAAAAGCTAAGAATTTATCATAAACTAGAGGCCCGGTGCACAAAATTTGTGCACGGGGTGCAGTCCCTAGTTCTGGCCAGGATCGGAGTGCAAGCGTCTGACCTTTGGGTCCTAGGCAGCACCTGGGCCCTGGGGCCCTCATACACCAGCCTCCTCATGAATCATGGTGCCTGAGTCCCCACATGGAGATGCAGTGAGCATGGCCGGACTGAGCACAGCTGGACACCACAGCGGGGTGCAGCATGGGCCTTTGGGGCCACTCAGCAATGCCGCATGGAAACCAGGCGGGCAGTGAGCTCTCTCCTGGCCAGCCTTGCAGACTGGCTCCTGGGTGAACCCATGAGGAGCCCAACCCACCCTATGGTCCCGGCAGCTGTGGCCCCGCTCACCTGAAAGAGGCTGTGCAGGTGAAGGGCAGGTTCCTTGCAGGCGCCAGGCGCCTGAGTGCAGGGGCTTCCCCAGCATAGGAGCCCTGGCGTCCCAGGGGAGGGTAGCAGGAGGAGAGCAAGCTCTGCGGACACCTCACATTCTCACCACACCTCTATCTGTCACCCCACCCCCAGGACCCCTGCCATGATCCACACTGCCCCCTGGTGGTCAACACACATCATAGCGAGTAGTGAAACTGGTCTCCTGGTCGAAGTGCCAAACTACCACTCAAGGGGACAATTTGCATATTAGGCTTTTATTATATACATCCTTAAAAACTTGACCTAAATATGAAATGCATAATTAAAATCATGTATCTCATCTAGTTCACAAGAAATCATCTAGAATCTTTAAAACAAATCTAATAATCTGAAATCTTCCCTATATTACATGATTTATGATACTGTGGAATATCACATAGTGCTACCGTAAGTATATTATACCTCATACACATGATGATGAAACAGGATTGGTCATTTTACTTATTCATTTTACTTAGTAGTAGAAACAATGAAAATTTGCCATTTATCATAAATGTGTTCTCAATACTGTGTGAAACAATTATAGTGGTATTTATTATGTAAGTAGAACAAACATAAGGACTAAAATAGTTATATTCATTAATGAAAATACTATATACAACTTGTAAAAATGCACTAGGAAATAGACTGATGTAAATGCCAGAGCTCACAGTGATCACTGACAACCTATAAAATTAGGTTTGAGGTTTGACAATAAATGAAGCTTCGCTCAAAATATTCAAAGAGGCAAGAATTTCAAGTGGTCATTATCAAATGAGTTAAGGATGTAAGAAAATTACTTTCTGAAAGGAATATTTCTCTCACAACATGTAGACCATTTCTGCATGATGAAATGAAGGCTCTGACAGTGCCTCCAAAACAATTTCTCAGAATTAAGAGAACTTTCTTTTTACTTATTTTTTAATATATATTATATTGATTTTTTACAGAGAGGAAGAGAGAAGGATAGAGAATTAGAAATATAGATGAGAGAGAAACATCGACCAGCTGCCTCCTGCATTTTCCACTGTGTTTTTTATTAGTGCTATGCCATTCTTCATAGTTACTTTTAATGGAAAAAAAAAAACAAAACAAAACAACAACAACAAAAAACAAACATTGAAACCTGTAAAGAATTTTTGTGAGTTTATTTGAGCCAAACTGTGGACAATTTCTGGGAAGCAGAACCTCAACGGATTGAGATAATGCTCCAAAGAATGGCGGGTTATATTTCTATATTTATACATTGCAATCAAAGGAAAGGGATGTAGATGAGTTACATGAAATTCATTGGTGATAGATTAAGGAGGTGGGACAGAGCGAAGCGGGGAAACCTCTGGGGTGGGGTAAAAAGTGAAATGATGGACATGAGCTTCTTTTACAGAGATGGATACAGGACACTTCAACGCAATTAACAGTTGACAATTAACTTGATAACAATAACAATGAGGGAATGTTTCAGTGGATAGAGTGTTGGCCTGCAGACTGAAAGGTCCCAGGTTCGATTCTGGTCAAGGGCATGTACCTTGGTTGCGGGCACATCCCCAGTAGGGGGTGTGTAGGAGGCAGCGGATCAATGATTCTCATTGATGTTTCTAACTCTGTATATCTCTCTCTTCCTCTCTGTAAAAATATCAATAAAATATTTTTTTTAAATGAGGAAATGTCCCAGGGCCATTTGTTGTGCCCTCAGAGGCCCGGGGTAAAGAGGAAGCTACAAGTTACTCGACATCTCACAGATAGGTTATCTTAGAGGTGGGAAGGCAAATGGGCTCAGTAAAGATCAAAGTTGATCTTTGTCTGGGAAAATATCAGCCTAGAAAATGACTGCCCACTATAACCTGATTGTAGTAAGATATTTAATTTTCAAACCATCTCCGAGCTTGTAAGACTGCCACGCAGGCCTTCCCTGAGCTGTCAGGTTAGCATGTGGCTCTTTTCTTTCATATTACTATGTCTTTTACCTTGCTATTAAGCATCTTTGCCATCATTATTGTGAACTCTGTGTCTGACAAATTTCTTATTTCCATTTCCTTTAGCTCTTTTTCTGGAGAATTCTTTTGTTCTTTCACTTGGGGCTTATTTTTTATCTCCCCATTTTGGCTGCCTGTTTGGGTTTCTTTATATTTGATAAATCTTTTAAGACTCAGAACAATGTCAGATGTTGTTTGTGACTAGCCCTGAGTACCCTATTAGGAGCAATTAGCAATCCCTCAGCTGCAGCTGGGTGCCTTTGGAAAGGACCAAGCAATGCATCAGGGTCTGCTTTTCCTAGCCCCCAGCCTCGGGGTTAGTTCAGGCAAAGACTCAAAGGCTCCACAGACTCACCTCTGCCTGCACTCCCATTGACACTCAGCCTTGATTAGCCTCTGGCTATTGACCACAGAGTATGGTGAGAAGTCCTCAATAGGCAACTGCCTTACACCCAGGCAAAAACATCCTGCATAACAAAGTCCTCCACCAGAAAAGAAAGATTTCCTCCACAGCTTGATGGAATGACTCAGCACAGAAAACCCGGGCGGGTGGATGCCCACCGAGCTCAACCCCAGAGTCTCCCATCCTGGCCTATGCTTATACAGCTTCGGTTCACTCTGCCCTCCCTCTATCAGAGCCCAAAGTGAGTGCCTGCACATCAAATTTTATGTGTTGGCCCTTTAAGAGGGTGCCTGCATTTCCAGCAGTCTCTCTCGGGCAGAAAGGAACCCTGCTGCTTTTCATAGCCAGATGTCCTATGGGCATCTTTGTCTGTCCTGGTGCTCTGGGCCAGGGAGCCCAGATTGCAGTCTAAGACCCCAGAGTTCTCAGTGGGAACCCCCCACAGTTGAGATACCTCTCTGTAACTTCAGCTGCTCTCTGTGGTAGCCTCGCCAGCACTTTCATGCCCCCATACTTCCTACCAGTCCCAGTGCGGTCTCCACTTTCCATCTTTGGTTATAAGGGTTTTCTCCAGCTTGCCTTCAGTTGATTTTTCAGGGTGGTGTGAACGAAAACAGCCACTTGCTGACCTGATGAGCTCAGGGAAGGCCTGCGTGGCAGTCTTGCAGACTCAGAGACCTGAAGTAACCACAAAGGATGGTTTGAAAATTAAATATCTTACTTCCAACAGGTTATAGTGGGCAGTCATTTTCTAGGCCAATGTTTCCCAGACGAAGATCAGCTTTGATCTTTACTGAGCCCACCTGCCTTCCTGCCTCTAAGATAACCTATCTGTGAGATGTCTGAGTAACTTGTAACTTCCCTTTTCTCTGGAGCCCCTGGGGTACAACTAAATGTGGTGGGCACCAGGACAAATGCCTCAAATTCCTTCATTATCATGTTAATTGTTCCTGCACTCACCTAAGTAAACATCCATCATTTTACTTTTTATCCAATCCCAGGGCTTTCTCACAGGCTTGCTTTCTCCCGCCTCCTTACTCCATCAACAATGAATTTCATGTAACCCACCTATGTCCCTCCATTGATTTCTATGTATAAATACAGAAATGTAACCCACCATTCTTCGGAGCATTATCTCAATCCTTTGAGGTTCTGCTTCCCTGCAATTGTCGACAGTTTGGCTCAAATAAACTCCCAAAAAATTCCTTTACAGGTTTCAATGTGTTTTTTTTTTGTTGTTGTTAACAGTGGGTCTTCTGTATTTTAGTTGTGTCTCCAGTTTGGTCCTGGGAGGGTCTCAGTGTAGCTTCTACTTACTGTGCCACCACTTTGGAATCCTCCAAGAAAACTTTCTGCATATTGGGCATACATTGAACAGTGACAACAAGGAAAATTGCTATGAGAGTAACAGTGAGATTTACAAAAAGAAAGCAAGTGAATTGGATCATAAAACTCCAAGAGGATAAAAGCAGGACTGCAGATACAGGGGAGCAGAAAGAACACAAATATAATGGCTGACCCATTTATACGTTGATCATATAATATTTCATCCAAACTGATCTGATTTTGATATTTAAAAGGACCATCAGTAACTATGGTGAGACAGAAATAAATTGTGACAGTAGACCTACACACCTAAGAAAGAGCCCATTCAATCCCCCCCATTGCCCAGCTCCCCAGGCCCTGAAGTGAATCAAACAGAAGTCCTGATGCCCCACCCATTTCAGCTGAAAAGGTTGATGGTGGGGTGTTTGTCCACTTCAGCTCCTCTGGGCAAAGATGCTCAGGCTGGAAGCATGCCCACAAGACCATCCCATGATCCAGATCCCAGCTGCATGACCCAGAACATGATGTATGATGTGAAGGGCCCTGGGGAAATATTTGCTATTGAAAGGACAAAGTGAATTTTTATAGAAGAATTAATAAATATCATTAATGAATGTGTTCATTAAATTAATAATAAATTACTAGGTCTCACTACAAGACAGAGCTCAGTATTTTAAGGGCCTATTGGAAGAAGCTCTCTTTGAATGTCAGCTCCTGCCAAAAACCATAGTGTCTAAAATAGTCTGAAGAAAGAAAGAAATATGGAGACCTGGGTTTAGTGCTACTGTGTATGGAAATAAATAAAGATACAGGAGAAATTTAAAAAGAAATTTTTTAAAAAGAAAGAAAATAATAAATAATATAGAAGAGTAAGACTGGTATGCAATGACCTTTACATATGCAAGTTTCATTAATCTTGGAGAAGGGAAAGCTGAATCCCTAAGCAATAAACGCTAACTTATTTTTACTAGCAACCTGACATGTTAATTAAGGAAGGAGAGAGGGCTTTCTTCCTCCCATTGATCTTCCAGCTCGCCACAGTGGATATATACAGCTCAACCTAACAATTTGTAAAACCTTGATTACTAGATTGACCAACGGAGTAGTGTCATAGGTAAGGCGGCACAAGCAACAACAGGATAACTAAAAAAATCAAGAAACTATAATAATGGTGTTTAAGTGTCTGTTACATTCTGGGTGCTATATAGACTAAGCAATGTGCCACCTACCAGAGCTGAATGAAATAAATTCATAAATGTGGATTAATTTTCAGTTACATAAGTAGCATCCTTGTCCAAGTGAATTATTTTATAAGTATATTTCCCCCCATATTGTCCTGCGGTGATTTCACTGGCAACCTTGGAAAGAAAGAAAGACATGTTAAGAACTAAGTTGCCTGTCTCTCTTGTAAGGGTCCTCCCGTGCTTAAGACATGGATGAGTATTGTGTGGAAGAAAAGTAACAAACATGGAAAGTAGGGAGATAGCCCCTTTTCCCACACAGACTCTGCTTATTCTTCTAAATAAGAAAATAATGCTATCTGTTAATTTTGAAACAAGTTATAAATAAGATTTATGTCTAGGAATAAGCAAAATGTTATATATAAATCCAAGTTCATTTGCTAAGAAAAAAGCTAAAATAGAATCTTTTTCACATTGCAAACCATCTGTTCTTGTCATGTGAATATTAAGGCAATATTTTATAAAAATATGTTAACAACTAAAGAAGCCACTATGTCTGAATACCTCCTAATCTTACTGAAGGCAACATTAGAAAACCTGTTTTTTAGAGATAGGAGAAAAACCTGTGTATGGGGGCTTATAGTCACAGGTCTTTTTTCAAAAGGGAAAGCAAGCCCTGGCCAGTGTTGTTCAGTGGTGAGAGCATTGTCCTGTGCATAGCAGACCGGGTACATACTCAGGTCTCAGCTGCAGTTTCACCGATGTTTTTTTCTCTCCCTCTCCCTGCCTCTCTCTTTAGAATCATATCCTCAGGTGAGTATTAAAAGGGAAGGGGGAAATGGGGAGTCAAGGATATAAATGCATTTAAGATGAAATACATATCCTAATAGGAAAAACAAAAGCTATTTCATAAATGTAGAGCACTTGGATATTTTAATGGCCAAAACAAACCCCAAAACATTCACCATATTATAGATTCCAGGAAGTCCCAAACATATATAAAGTTAGAGAATCCAAAACTGAGTTAAAATTGGCAATAATTAATATGACACTGAATAAACTCTCTATGGCCATTAAAACGCAAAAATAACATCCAAGTTTTTTGTTTTCTGTTTTGTTTTTTAAATATATTTTATTGATTTTTTTACAGAGAAGAAGAGAGAGGGATGGAGAGTCAGAAATATCAATGAGAGGGAATCATCAATCAGATGCCTCTCGCACACCCCCACTGGGGATGTGCCTGCAACCAAGGTGCATGCCCCTGACCTGAATCGAACCTGGGACCCTTCAGTCCACAGGTCGACGCTATATCCACTGGGCCAAACCAGTTTCAGCAACATCCAAGTTTTTTGACTTACATAAAGAAATTTTTATTGTTCCAAAGTTTACAAATTAAATTGGGAAAATAGAGCTTTCTCCTCAGGTTTTGCCACATGATCACTGGATACTCTGATACTATGGTTTAAATTGCAGTTATCAAGTCTTTTCTTAGAATCCTATTTGCAAAGCAATTTTATGGCAACAGCTTTGTTTCTTTTCAGTGAAAATATAAAATAAAATTTTCACTAGGTTGAATATATTTTATCTTGCAAAGCCATACCTGGGCCTTCTTTGAAAATATAATTATAGTCCAGTTATGCTCTAGGCAATTTGTCTTAATCTTTCCATTTTAAGAGACATATCTGCAAACGAAAAACCCTGTGTGGAAATCAAACTGTATGTAGGTATGACAACTACCTAATCAGACTCCATGTGCTCAGGATGATTGGATTTGTTGTACATTATAGGTTGATATAGTATTGAAAAGAAGTAAGCCCACCGGGAAAAAGAAACAGCACCGCAGATTGAATTCATGGTTTGTGGCAGAGGAAACATAAACAGGCTGGAGTGTGTTCTGAATTAACACTAACCCCTGTTTAATAATGAAAGTGAAAATATCAGAGTCTTTCCTAGCACAGGATATGAAAGACTGTGTGGGATTCTTAGCCAACCTGTGATGTTGTTGCTGAAGTAAGTAGTAAGTTCTTAAGGACTGCCGATCGATGGCTTCAAAGCAGTTGGAAACGTACGTATGGCAAACATGTATTATAAGATTGATTTTTACAGCAGAAATCTTTATATCAAGCAGGCTCCTTGGAAGCAAATGATAAAACGAATATAGCTCTGGAAAGGGAGTACTCAAGCTGGTGCGCTATCAGCCAAGGTGACATACATTACAAAAGACAACTGAGGTGCAAAGCCATGGAAAGATAATCAATTTTCCTGATGGTACTCAGTGGCTTGCCTGTTGTCTTTTGAATACATTGTCAAATAAGCAATGGGTATTTGTTCACCAGTGAAATTTTTGGACCAGTAGAAATATTGCAATAATCGTCAATAGCTGTCTTTCCAAAAAAATGTAAAGTGTGGAACCCTAACAAGCAGGACAATTATTTCTTCTATCAGGATTAATCATGAATACAGATGCATAAACACATGTCTTTCTTTTTTTTTTTTTTTTTTTTTTTTTATTAAATTATTATCTGTGTACATATATTACCATTGCCCCCCCCAAAAAAAAACAAAACAAAACAAAACCAAAACAAAACATTCCCTCCCTCCCCGGAGTTTTGTGTCCATTGGTTATACTTATACGCATGTGTACAAGTCCTTCGGTTGATCTCTTATTTCCCGCATATTTCCCTCCCCCCCCCCCCGTTGTAATTAGACAGTCTGCTTGTTGCTTTACTGTCGCTATATTTAACTTATGGTTCATCATTTTATAATGTTCTTTATTATTCATAAATGAGTGAAGTCATATGGTGTTTCTCTTTCATTGACTGGCTTATTTCACTCAGCATGATATTCTCCAGTTCCATCCAGGTTGCTGCAAATGATGAGAATTCCTTCTTTTTTATGGCAGCATAGTATTCCATTGTGTAGATGTACCATAGTTTTCTGATCCAATCATCTGCTGACGGGCACCTAGGCTGTTTCCAAATCCTAGCTATTGTAAATTGTGCTGCTATGAATAAAGGGGTGCATATATCCTTTCTGATTGGTGCTCCTATTTTCTTGGGATATATTCCTAGTAGTGGGATTACTGGGTCAAATGGGAGTTCCATTTTCAGTTTTTTGAGGAAACTCCATACTGTTCTCCACAGTGGTTGTACCAGTCTGCATTCCCACCAGCAGTGCATGAGGGTTCCTTTTTCTCCACAACCTCTCCAACACTTGTCGTTTGTTGATTTGTTAATGTTGGCCATTCTGACAGGTGTGAGATGGTATCGCATTGTTGTTTTGATTTGCATCTCTCGGATAAGTAGTGACTTTGAACAGTTTTTCATGTGCCTCTTGGCTTTCCTTCTGTCTTCTTTTGAGAAGATTCTATTTAGTTCCATTGCCCATTTTTTAATTGGCTCATTTATTTTCCTTTTACTGAGTTGAATAAGCTGTTTGTAGATATTGGAGATTAAACCTTTATCAGTAATATCGTTTGCAAATATGTTCTCCCATGCAGTGGGCTTTCTTGTTGTTTTGTTGATGGTTTCTTTTGCTGTGAAAAAACTTTTTATTTTGATATAGTCCCATTTGTTTATTTTCTCTTTAGCTTCCATTGCCCAAGGGGCAGTCTCAGTGAAGAAGTTCTTTTGGCATATATCTGAGATTTTGCTGCCTGTGGATGCCTCTAGTATTTTTATGGTTTCCCGTCTTATGTTTAAGTCCTGTAACCATTTCGAATTTATTTTTGTGTATGGAGTAAGTTGGTGCTCTAGTTTCATTCTTTTGCAAGTATCTGTCCAATTTTCCCAACACCATTTACTGAAGAGACTGTCTTGACTCCATTGTATGCTCATGCCTCCTTTGTCAAATATTAATTGAGCATATTGATTTGGGTTGATATCTGGATTCTCTATTCTATTCCATTGATCTATATGTCTGTTCTTGTGCCAGTACCAGGCTGTTTTGAGGACAGTGGCTTTGTAGTACAGTTTGAAATCTGGTATGGAGATCCCTCCTACTTTACTCTTCTTTCTCAGGATTGCTGATGCTATTCGAGGTCTTTTGTTGTTCCAAATGAATTTTTGGAGAGTTCTTTCTAGGTCAGTGAAATATGCCGTTGGTATTTTGATGGGGAGTGCGTTGAACCTATAGATTGCTTTGGGAAGTATGGACATTTTGATGATGTTGATTCTACCAATCCATGAGCATGGTATGTTCTTCCATCTGTTTACATCTTCCTCTATTTCTTTTTTCAGTGTTGTGTAGTTTTCCGTATATAAGTCTTTTACCTCCTTAGTTAAATTTATTCCCAGGTATCTTAATTTTCTTGGTGCGATGGTAAATGGGATTGCTTTTTTGGTCTCTGTTTCTGTAAATTCATTGTTGGTGTACAGGAATGCCATCGATTTCCTGGCGTTAATTTTGTATCCAGCTACATTGCCAAATTCATTTATTAATTCTATTAGTTTTTTGATGGAGTCTTTTGGGTTTTTTATGTACAATATCATGTCATCTGCAAATAAGGATAACTTTACTTCTTCTTTTCCGATTTGGATGCCTTTTATTTCCCCTTCTTGTCTAATTGCAACGGCAAGTACTTCCAGTACAATGTCAAACAGGAGTGGTGAGAGTGGACATCCCTGTCTTGTTCCTGTTTTAAGAGGGAATGGCTTTAGTTTTTGCCCATTGAGTATGATGTTGGCTGTGGGTTTATCATATATAG
This sequence comes from Vespertilio murinus, assembly GCA_963924515.1. Taxonomy (NCBI): domain Eukaryota; kingdom Metazoa; phylum Chordata; class Mammalia; order Chiroptera; family Vespertilionidae; genus Vespertilio; species Vespertilio murinus. The sequence continues at coordinate 140,833,499 of OZ004704.1, read as the reverse complement.
CTTTTATTATGTTGAGGTATGATCCTTGTACTCCCACCTTGTTGAGAGTTTTTATCAGGAAAGGGTGTTGGATTTTATCAAATGCTTTTTCTGCATCAATTGATATGACCATATGATTTTTATCTTTCAATTTGTTTATGTGATGTATCACGTTTATTGATTTGCGGATATTGTACCATCCTTGCATTCCTGGAATAAAACCTACTTGGTCATGGTGTATGATCTTCCTGATGTACTGCTGGAGCCGATTTGCTAGGATTTTGTTGAGTATTTTGGCATCTATGTTCATGAGGGATATTGGCCTGTAATTCTCTTTCATTGAGTTGTCTTTATCTGGTTTTGGTATTAGGGTGATGCTGGCTTCATAAAAGGAGTTTGGAAGTGTTCCTTCCTCTTGAATTTTTTGGAATAGTCTGAGGAGGATAGGTTTTAGTTCTTCCTTGAATGTTTGGTAAAACTCTCCTGTGAAGCCATCTGGCCCTGGGCTTTTGTTTGCTGGCAGCTTTTTGATGACTGTTTCAATTTCTTCCCAAGTAACTGGTCTGTTGAGATTTTTAGATTCTTCCTGATTAAGTTTTGGAAGGTTGTATTTTTCTAGGAATATGTCCATTTCTTCCAGGTTGTGCAATTTGTTGGAATAGAGTTGCTCATAGTATTTTGTAACAATCCTTTGTATTTCGGTGGGGTCTGTTGTTATTTCACCTCTTTCATTTCTGATTTTGTTTATTTGGGTCCTCTCTCTTTGTTTCTTGGTTAGCCTGGCTAGAGGTTTATCAATCTTGTTTATCCGTTCAAAGAACCAGCTCTTGGTTTTGTTGATCTTGTGTATTGTTTCTTTGGTCTCTATGTCGTTTATCTCTGCTCTGATTTTTATTATTTCTTTCCTTCTGCTTACAGTGGGCTTTTCTTGTTGCTCTTTTTCTAACTCTTTGAGTTTTAGAGTTAGATAATCTGTTACCTTTTTTCCTAGTTTTTTGCAATAGGCTTGTAGAGATATGAACTTCCCTCTCAAGACAGCTTTTGCTGTGTCCCATAGATTTTGGATTGTTGTGTCTTCATTGTCATTAGTTGCCAGGATGTTTTTAATTTCTTCCTTGATTTCTTTAGTAATCCAGTCCTCGTTTAATAGCATGCTGTTTAGTCTCCATGTGTTTGATTTCTTTGGATTATTTTTATTGTAGTTAATTTCCAGTTTTATGCCACTATGATCTGAAAAGATGCTTGGTATGATTTCTATCTTCCTGAATTTGAAGAGACTTTGCCTATGTCCCAACATGTGGTCTATCTTTGAAAATGTCCCATGTGCACTTGAGAAGAATGTGTATTCTGTGGCTTTGGGGTGGAATGTTCTGAAGATGTCGATTAATTCCATCTGGTCTAGTGAGTCATTTAGGATTGATATTTCTTTGCTGATTTTTTGTTTGGGTGGTTTGTCCAAATGTGACAGTGGGGTATTAAAATCTCCTACTATGATTGTATTACAATCAATCTCTCCCTTCATGTCTTCCAGCAGTTTTTTTATGTATTTGGGTGCTCCCACATTGGGTGCATATATGTTTACCAGGGTTATTTCTTCTTGTTGGATTGCTCCCTTTAGTATAATGAAGTGGCCTTCATTATCTCTTTTTATGTCCTTCACTTTGAAATCTAGTTTGTCTGATATAAGTATTGCTACCCCAGCCTTTTTTTCATTTCCGTTCGCCTGGAAAATCTTTTTCCATCCCTTCACCCTCAGCCTGTGTGCATCTTTTTTTCTGAGATGTGTTTCTTGTAGACAGCAGATGTATGAGTTTTGCTTTCTTATCCAATCTGTTACCCTATGTCTTTTGATTGGAGCATTTAAACCATTTACATTTAAAGTAATTATTGATAGGTAGATATTTGATGCCATTTTTATTCTATCCCCCTGTGTTCCTTCTTCGCTTCCTATTTCTTTATTTTTACAGTAGACCCTTTAGCATATCTTGCATTGCTGGTTTGTTGGAGATAAATTCCTTTAGTCTGTTTTTGTCAGTGAAGCTCCTGATTACACCTTCAATTTTGATTGACAGCCTTGCAGGGTACAGTATTCTTGGGTTCATACCCTTCCTTTGCATGACTTTGTATATGTCATCCCATTCCCTTCTGGCCTGATGAGTTTCTGTTGAGAAATCAGTTGCTATTCTGATGGGGGTTCCTTTATATGTAACTTTTTGTCTCTCTCTGGCTGCTTTTAGGATTCTGGTTTTGTCAATGTTTTTTGCCAGCTTAATTATAATGTGTCTGGGTGTTGATCTTTGGGGGTTCATTTTGTTGGGGACTCTTCGAGCATCTTGGATTTGTGTCGGTTTTTTCTTCTCTATCTCAGGAAAGTTTTCTGTCATTATTTCTTGAAATACTTTTTCCATATCTTGCTCAGTTTCCTTTCCTTCTGGGACCCCTATTATTCTAATATTGTTTTGTTTTGTATTGTCCCAAAGCTCCCGTAGGCTCTCTTCCTGTTTTTTTATTTTTTTTTTCTAGCAGCTTCTCTAATTGGGTATTTTTTTCCATCTTGTCTTCTAGCTCACTGATGCGGTCCTCTGCTTCTTCTAGTCTACTCTTGATGCTTTCTATTGAGTTCTTCATAGAAGTGATGTCATTTTTCATTTCTTCTTGGGTCGCCTTCATTTCCTCTTGGTTCTTCTTCAGATCCTCTTGGTTCTTCTTCAGATCCTCTTGGTTCTTCTTCAGATCCTCTTGGTTTTTCTTCATTTCCTCTTGGGTCTTATTCATATTGTCAAATTTGTCTTCCATTCTTTTTAGCCATCTCATGATCATTACTCTGAATTCTTGTTCTGGTAGGTTGCTTGCCTCTAAATCATTTACTTCCTGTTCTGGTGATGTCTGATTTTCTTTCATAGGTGGGGTGTTTCTTAGCCTCCCCATGATCTTTCTGTTTTAAGATGCCTGTATATGTAGTTCTCTCTCTCCTGCTTAGATTTAAAGGTACAAAATACAACACATCCAGGTACAACACATATGGCACTGAACAGAAAAGCGTTTGCAATATTAATATCCTTCAATAAAGATGACTAGAACCCAGCTAACAAAATCATACAATCAAATACAAAGAATAAGCGAACCAATCTTACAAAAAAGCATACAACTTTGATATAGTTAGCATTTAACATACAATTACAAAGGGGTGGAGAGAAGGATTTTTTGTTGTTGTGGGGTTTTTTTTTGTTTGTTTGTTTTTGTTTTTAGGATAGCGACAAGGTAGGTGTGAGTTGGCTTGGAGTAGGGGGTTGGGAGCCAGATATACACAGGAAGGTTGAAGTTTTAGGAGAGGGCAAATAGAAAAAAAAAATAGGGAAAATCTAGAGCAATAAAGAGTTAAGATAAGCAGGACATCGAAGGGAAAGGGTTAGGAAAAGAGTGATGGCCTAAAGGTAGGGATGAGTTAGAATAGAGCGTTGGAGAAGGAAAGGTATAAATAGTCTGTTGGATAGTAATCCCAAAGGGGAAAAAAAAAAGAGAAAAGAAAAGAAAAAAAAAAATTTTTTTTTGAAAAGTATATAATATGACACTTAAAAGCTAATGATAAAAATAAACAAAAGAAAATAAGATAAAAAAGATAAAACGAGCAAACTACTAGTAGTAATAATATTGATTACATATAAAAGTGAGTTAATTAAAAAGGTAAAATCAAGTGAGGAAAGATGAAAAACAAAAATATCTTCTTAAGTAAACTTTGCAACTAATGTAGCTTAAAAAAAAAACAGAAAAAAATTAAACAATTAGAAAATCAAAATCAAAAATTAAATAAAGTTTGCAGTAATGAAGGTCATTCACTTCCTCTGTTGCTCCGTCTAGCTCACCAGTTCCCAGTCTGGGCTTTAATAACAATTCCCAGTGTTTCTTCCGTGTTGTAATCGGGCCTTGTTTTTTGAAGCAGTTCTGGAGTCCATATGTACTGCAGCCTCTAGGTGGCGGTGCCTACTGGTGGCAGAGAGCCAGGCCTCCTGGGCCCCTCCTGTTATTGTTTGTTTGTTTGTTTTTTTTCTTTCCCCCTGTGTCCGGGATCTATGGAGGGGTGGGGGTTGGGCAAGAGGAGGCGACCACGTTCGCCTGCAACTCCCTCTGAGACCGATTCAGACGTACTGCTCCTTAGGGGCCCCCACCGCAGTCAGGGGTGGCTCCAGCCCAGTTCTGGGTTTCCTACAAACACAGACCCCTCTGCGAGCGCGCGCGAGCCGAGCTTAGCTGCCGGCGCGAGCCGAGTTTAGCTGCCAGCGCGAGCCGAGCTGCGGCTTGGGGGGAAATGCGCGCGCCGCTGGGGATATGCGTGCCGCAGCAGAGACTCACCGATTCTTCCCCCTGGGTTAGAGCACTCCCTCCAATCCAGGGGCGAACAGCCACTCAGTGGTCTTTACAGCCTGGCTATTCTGTCCTTTAATCCAAATCTCCTCCCGTCAAGATGGCGCAATTTCCCCGTCTTCTCCCCTAGCTCACTCCGAGAGAGGATCGGGCCGCGGGTGTTCAATTGTCAGGGACTCCCCAATCGGGCGCCCCCCAGTTTCTCCAGGTGCTCGCCTCTCTCTTGGCTTGTCGACAGGCACTCCCAGCGAGTCCCTCGGGTGCTCTCTCCTTCCTCTTCGGGATCCGGGTCAGAACTAGCCTACCTATTCTTCCGCCATTTTTTTAACACATGTCTTTCATAAGGTCTTTAATTCCTACATAAGGGAGAATAAATTTCTTTTTTTTTTTACTTAATCCTATAATCAGAATATTTTTCATTTTATAATTTAACAGAGCAAACCAAAATTCCTGTAAGGTATCATCTATTTAGCATCCTTAAAAATTATTATCTTACTCTTAGGTGGGAAACCTTCAATAGTAATACCTAAGTTTATAGCAATATAGTCTAGAAATTCATAAGATTATTTCCTATCTTTAAATAAACAAATGACAAATCATGTATAGTCAACGAAACCATCATACTGACTGATTTCAGAGCAAAGTTTTTTCCTTGATAATTATTTTTTTAAGTGAAAACTGGAGTGTAAAGAGATTGAGAAATGTAAATGCAATTCACCATTAAATCCCCGTTGTTTTTCAAGCGAGCAACCTACTTTCTGTGTAGAATGACTACTTTTATTGCAGTTGTTCCTAAGCTTTCAACTTGTCAATAAGTCAATGTTATAAAAGTATTCTTAATCATCTCTGTCTGAAACTGTAAAATCATTAAGATTTTGTTCCAGCATGTTGATTGTTTTATTCAATTTAAAAGCAGGATTTTAGGTAAGCTTTTGTTGCAGTCTCACCAGTAATAAAATAGCACACATTGCATTTTGGATAAACTACTGAAGCCAGTAAGATATATATATATATATATCTTTGAATTATATATTTGAATTACACAAAACTAGGGTATTTGTAGATATTTAAATGTATTTACAAAAAGCAACTACTCTTAGATTGCAGTTCTCCTATATAGGAATTAGATAAAATGTTAATATATAACTATAATGGAAAAATATCAAACATAATTATTTATCAGGTAATCCATAGATTCAGAAAAGAATCATGCTCTTGTATTTTTTTGAGTCCCGTTTCAGGTAACACTTTTATTTATCAATGGTTAGAGAATAAGGGTGTTATTGAGAAAGCTATTTGGAGTATTCAAGATTCTGGCAAAGCATTATGAGTTTCAGTTCACTGAGAAACTGATATGTAATAATAAGTTTTTAAATTATAAGAATGATGTTTTGTTTTAATGGAAATAACGCCTTTTAAAATTCATAAATGTGGATGATGTTAAAAAATTAAAACTGCCTTTTAGTTCAAAGTATTTGAAATAATGTTAACTATCACAAAATTAAAGAAAAATATGGATTTTTTGTGTTAATTTGTCAGTTGCTCATTTTTCGCATATTTATCCTCACTGTCATTAGCCCTAGCATTTCAGGCATCACAGAAAATAGTAAATTCAAGATTTTATTATGACATTAAACATTTGTGTTTGTTCTGTCAGTTCTTAATTTCTTTGCCAAGTATGGCTACCAGATTCCATCTGGTGTCTTCACCACCCAATTCAAAATCTGCAGAAAGATTCTAGCTAATGAAATAAAGTGAGTTGGGATTTGTTTTACTTTATCTTAAGCACAATGGTTGTTACTAGAAATTTCTGATCATCAGTTTTCTTAGACTGCAAATAGATTGCAGATTGCATACATTTTTTTTGAGTTAAAAAATAGTATGAAATTTTAAGCTACAATTCATGGTAATGTAATGAGCACACAATTATATTTACAAACAGTAGTTTTGTGGCCATCTGTTAGAACCATGCACTGGGTTACATGTTTTTTTATTATCTAAAAGTCTAAAGTAGCTTCTAAAAGACTCAAGAACTGTAATAAAAAGTGACACCTGAGCCTTAGCCAGTCTGACTTAGTGGATAGAGCATCGGCCTGCAGACTGAAGGGTCCTGGGTTTGATTCTAGTTAAGGACGCATACTGAGGTTGTGGGTTAGATTCCCAGTAGGGAGCTAGCAGGAGATGGCCAATCAGTGATTCTCTCTCATCACTAATGTTTCTATCTCTCTCTACTTCTCCCTTTATCTCTGAAATCACTAAAAATGTGTTTTTTTAAAAGTGACCCCTGGCTCTTAGTATCAGGGCAAAACACATGCAAGAAACTGCCTACAATACAAAGATTATGAAAATAAAGAATTCTCAAAATGAATGGTTAGTTGGCACTCATAACAAATAGTGAAATTTTAGCATCAGGTATTATTAATTGCCTCAATGAGTAAATAGCATATTGTTACCTTTCAGGATTTTGTGCCATTAAAGACACCCAATCATATGAATTTAAGTTCCTTGACATTGCACTCAGTGTACCTATATCTTGAAGAAGCAGACTGGTGTACAAGAAATTTTTTACCAAAAAAAAAAAAAAAAAAACTACCATAAATGGTTAAATACAAGACATACAATTCTCTATTTCCCTAGGTAGGATGAAGCACCATCTTCCACAAGGTGATATAGTGCAACAAGCCTCTCATCTACAAGACATCTGTTTTCCGGCTGACAATGGTCCAAAACAACACTTCAGACTTGGGGGAAAAATGCCTTCCTCTCAGAACAGTGCTGACATAAATCCTAATGACCTGATACTTTTAACTACTTTCTTTTAACAACCTCTTGTTCTATTCTCCTGCAGGATCTTGAAATGAGCTGAGAGTAAAATGCTACCCACAGCACTTAAATCAGACTTGGGGCCTAATAACAGTTTTTTCTAAGCCACCCACTTTCTACTCTGTCTTCCTAATTATTGTCATCAACGTGCACTTTTTTTTTCCTTGAGAGGAAATATTGACGTTTTTGGAGTGAAATATTGAAATGGTGCGCTTGTTTTATTGATGATTCTGCAGCAGCTAACATTCACAGAACTAAAGTTTGCAGAACTTTGTGGATGAGGCCAAAACATTAGGAGACAATTAAGCAAAGGAGTAAAACAGGACTCCCTAATTAATTAGCAGATATTTCTCTAATCTTCCCTGCGTGAGAATCTAGTTGTATAAAATAAATCTTGATATCCAGCACTGAGTAAAGTTTCAAGTTGCCAAATGAAAGTAATAACAACTCTGTTTCATACACATTAAATGTGTTTTTAGAAACTTCTGAGCCTGAAAGGGAGTTGTAAACTTTTATAAGTATGAGCAGGCTTTCAACACTGCAGTTTCCACCTCCCTGGCCTGATTAATGAGCAAGCCTTAGGAAGGAAATGAGGGAAGGTACATATAAAGGAGATTTAGAAACCCTACTTACTTTGGTCATGCAGCCTATTCATATCCATTTCTTTATGCAGTGTTCTCTCACACTAGCATTGTTACCAATGGTCTTGCATTTCCTGAATTTTTCTGACATAATGCATTTAATAAATACTAATAAACTCTTTCATATAAAAAAGCTCTCAGAAACCTTTGCCTCTACCATTTCTGGGGTGTTGTGAAGATTTCCCTGTTATTAACTAAAACAAAATTGTGTTAGTAACAGTTAGTCTCTTTCCTACCTCAGGGCTTAGGGGAATGGTTTTACTATGTCTTAGTAAACTGGTTACATCATCATACATACTTCCTAAAGGAATTAAGTGTGATCTAGGGTGTTAATAGCCAAGGAGGGTCAAATTAATAATATGTATATATTTTTTACCACATAAGATAAATTTATCTCTATTTATTCTTCAAAAAAGAAAATTGGACTAATTGTTTTGACTATAGGTGTTGGTAATGCCACAGCATGTGTGGGGATATTATTTTAAACAATGTTTTTTAAACTATTGTTTTTATAACTAGAATAATTTCTTATAGTAACACCAGAACCATTATTTTTATCTTTCTCCCTTTTTTATTAAATGTATTGGGGTTACTTGCTTAATAAGATCATATAGGTGTCACATACACATTTCTATGACAAATCTGTACATTGCACTGTGTGCCCACTACCCAAAGTCAAATCATCTTGTCTCCATATATTTGTCCCCTTTATCTTTTACTAGCTCCCTTCCCCGCTCCCTGCCCCCATCCCCTTCCGTCTGGTAACCACCAAGCTGTTATCTTTGTGTATGAATTTAATTTTATATCTTACATATGAGTGAAATCATTTGGTCCTTTCCTTTTTCTGACACTTCACTTAGCATGATATTCTCAAGGTCCATTCATGTTGTTGAAAAAGGCAATATTTCATCTTTTCTTATGACTGAGCAGTATTCCATTGTATATATGCACCACATCTTTATTCAGTCATCTAGGAAGGACACTTCAGTTGTTTCCATGTTTTGGCCACCATGAATAGAGCTACATGAGCATAACGGTGCACATATCTTTGCAAATAATTGTTTTCCAATTTTTCAGAATTGGAAGAAGGTTTGTTTCTTCATATAAAAGCAACTCTTAATATGCACCTGTTGTACTGATTTATGAGCATCCCCTCATGAAAGTCATCTTTAAACCAACAGTCTGAAAGAAAGAGCCTGCCATACGACTCAGTACAAATCTCTTTCTCTCAGTGTAGTTTCCCTTGAAAAGTGGTTATTTCATCTCAAGATGTCTCTCCAATAATGGATGTAAGGCAAACCTGTCAAACTCAACAGCTGACACAGGCTAAATAAACAAGGTTTAAGTTTACCTGGGCCACAAATAAACAAAATCTTCAATTTTCATAGAACCGTAGGTTTATTTAGAGACATGCTGAATACAAAGGGCTGAAATAAATGAATAATCACTAACATAAAATAACAGAACATTTTAATAAAAATTAACATTTTTCTTGAACATTAACTTACCAGACACTGAATACTCATAACTGCACAAATTAATAAGCCTAACACAAAATAAACCTATTTTTCTTGTTCTCCGAAAGTGAAATATTTCCTGTGGCGCACAACAAACAAGTCAATGCAAGACTAATGAGGTGGCAATTGGCTGCTAAAATATTCACTACCAGTATTAGTGGAGAGAAATGGTGTGCCTGCATGTAAGGCACATAGGGAAATGAGTGCAATACCATTATAGTAATCAGCTATTAACAAACATTGTAGTTTGTTATTAATAATTATTTATAGCAGGATATTATAAAAATTAAGTTATAACATTATTATTAAAACATTTCTTTTTAAAAACATATTTTATTGAATTTTTATAGGGAGGTAGGAGAAGGATGGGAAGTTAGAAACATCGATGAGAGAGAGAGATAGATCAGCTGCCTCCTGCACACCTCCCACTGGGGTTGTGCCCACAACCAATGTACATGCCCTTGACCGGAATTGAACCTGGGACCCTTCAGTCCACAGGCCGATGCTCTACCACTGAGCCAAACTGGTTTTGGCATTAAAACATTTCTTACATACCATTATATTTGGTGGGCTGCAAAAATATTAAGTACAGGCTTCATGCAGCCCACAGGCCACAAGTTTGACATGCTTGAAGTAAGGAATGAAGTAAGAAAGGTAAAGAGCTATAAATATTTCTAAATCATCAACCTACTAAGTGGCTATAGTTTATCCAAACTTAGTTTCATGTAACTATTAGGTTCAATCTCCCTTTAAAGAACTCAGCCTTGATTTATCCAATTTTCTTTGGATTCCATGATCAAATTCATTGTACACTTATATATTAGAAGTTAGAACCATAAAATGCAAAAATTATTTGTATTCCATTGTTCCTTGGACCAATCTACTGAGGAATAAAGATGTGAAATAGGAATATTAAATTTAGTGTCTGACATGAGTTGATGTAGAAAAGAAAGAAGTAGATAGTGATGTAAGTATGATTCAATAATTCATTCCACTTCTGGTTATTTATCCAAATAAAGTAAAAATCACTAATTTGAAGAGATATATGCACTCCCATGTTCATTGCAGCATTAATTACAATAGCCAAGATATGGAAACAACCTAAGTGTCCATTGATGGATTAATGGATTTTAAAAATTGTAGAATGTATATAATGGACTATATTCAATCATAAAAAAAAAAGAATGAAATCCTGCCATTTGCAACAACATGGATGGACCTCAAGGGCATTGTGCTAAGTGAAATAAATCAGGCAAAAAATAATACAAATACCGTATGATCTCTCTTATATGAGGAATGTGTGTGTGTGTGTGTGTGTGTGTGTGTCCATATTCATAAATAATACATTGATGGTTATCAGAGGTTGATGTTGGGGTGATGAAAGATATGTATAAACTGTTTTGTTATTGTTTTTGTTTTTTAAATTTAAATAAGTTTCAAAACTAAAAGTAGGGAGGATGAAGTGATCTTATGTTAGAATAAGAACACAAACAATCATGCTAACCAGTGACATGAGGCAGTATGAAAATATCATCTTTTTTTGGTATATTTGATCCTAAGAATACCCTGGTCTTTTATCATCCTGCTCCATTCATAAGGATCTGGAGAAACATCCAAAAATAAGATATAAAACACAACAGATACCTAATAGAACAAAATGACTGACTGTCTCAAGAGCCTGGAGGGCAGGAGGCATATTCTAGACCAAGATGCCGGGGCAGTCTGGGAAGAAAGAGATGATTGGGAAGCGGGTGATTTGGAGGATGGCACCAACAGTGGCTAATATAAATGTGGCATGCCCACTGAGAAACAATGGAGTGAGAAAATAGCACACGTTCCTCATATTTTTCTACGCAAAATGGACTCTCAAACAAATAAATGAAAATAAATAAAGATTAGCATAACCAATGGACACAGACACTGGGGAGGTGGGGCTTGCCTGGGGTGGAAATGGCTGGGTCGGTGATCAATTGGGAGAAAAGGAGACATGTGTAAATAAATGATTGATAGGTAGATAGATAGATAGATAGATAGATAGATAGATAGATAGATATGATAGATAAAATTTAAAAATAAAGTTTACACTGAGTTGCCAGATTATTATGATCTCTGAATGCATAATAATCTGTACACTCAGTGTATTTCTCTTAAGTACCTCATTTATTTGATATCAAAGATACTATAAAATCATCCACCTGATCAGTTTTTCCCCTTGCACTGGCTGATAGAAAGCTAAGGACAAATAGGTAGTTGATCTCCAGCAAAAGTCTAGAGTACTTTTGGTACCCATTTGAGATAAAAATACACTCAGTGGCCAGATTATTATACATTCAGAGATCATAATAATCTGGCCACTCAGTTTATATTGAAATTAAAAACTGCTGGAATAGACCACAAGATACTAAAAGAGAACAAAGTTTGAAGACTGGCATTGCCTGACTTCAAGACTGAGTAAAAGGCAGCTCAGCTGATATGTCTAAGTGGTTGAGCGACCTATGAACCAGGAGGTTATGGTTCAATTCCCAGTCAGGGCACATTCCCAGGTTGTAGGCTCAATACCCAGTAGGGGACGTGCATGGAGCAGTTAATCAATGATTCTGTCTCATCATTGATGTTTCTCTCACTCCCTTTCTCTCTCTGAAATCAATAAAAATGTTTTTAAAAAATACTTAGTAGCAGGTGAGTGGATAAAAAACAAACTGTGGTACATTTATACAATGAAATACTACATAATAAAGAAAGAACTCTTACCATTTGCAACAGCATCGATGGATGTGGAGAATAATATGCTAATTGCAATAAGCCATACAGAGAAAGACAAGTATTACATCATCTCATTCATATGTGAAATCTAATGAACAAAATAAAATGATGAACAAAATAGATAAAGAGGCATAGAAGCATGGAATAGACTGTTGAATCTCAGAAAAGGCAGGGGAGGGTGGGTAGGTGGGAAGGGATCAACCAAAGAACTTATATGCATATATGTATAAGTTATGGACACTGACAGTGGTGAAGGCCTGGGGTGAGGGCTAAGGGGGACGCTAGAAGAGGTCAATGGGGGGAGGATGTGACATGTGTAATACTTTCAACAATAAATATTTTTTTAAAAATTCTAGGCTAAAAAAAAGACTGTAAAAAGCTACAGTAAATAGGACACACTGATATTGATGAAAGAATAGGCATATAATAGAGGTAGATGAGTAGAATGGAATAAAAAGCCCAGAAACAGACCCACATAAATACATACATCTGATCTTTGACAAAGAACAATCGATTCAATGGAAAAAGAATAGTCTTTTTAAAGAAAAATGGGGGAACAATTAAATATCCATATTCAAAAAAATTAGACACACACTCAGAACTTTTACTTTTCACAAAAAAAAATTAACTCAAAATGTATCATAAACCAAAATGCAAAAGTATAAACTTCCAAAAGTTAACATGTAAGAAACTCTAGTGACCTTGGGTTTGGCAATGACTTTTTAAATACAATGCCAAAAAGCACACTACATGACAAAAAATCAGTAAATTCAATATTGTAAAATTAAACACTTCTGTTCTATGAAAGACATTGTTGCATGCATCCAAAATGGAAACCATCCCCACATGCCACAATATTTTGAATTTTAAAAATCAATTTGCAATGAATATTATAAAAATAAATATATTACTCATAATGTGGGTGCTCATGAATATTTTCAGCTGAAAATTCTCATGAAAAATTATTTTGAAGTTGGCCAGGGCTGCCACTTTGGGAAAACATTTTTTTTAATAGACACATGTGGCATGTGGGAAGGTCTGCTGCTTACATCTACAGATGCTTATGGTGTACAATGGATTAAAATAATGAAAAGACAAGCCGCAAACTGGGAGCAAAATCTTTGCAAGATACTTCTGTTAGAGGACTGGCATCCAGACATACAAAAACCTTTTAAAACAAATAACAAGAAAACAAACTAATTTAAAAATGGGCTAATGATATGGAGAAATAACCAAAGATTATATACAGTGCTATAAAATTATATGAAGGATGTTCAACATTTTTGTCATCAGGGAATGTAACTTAAAACAATGAGATACCACTACACACTTATTAAAATGGAAAAAATCCAAAAATCTGACAATATGAAATGCTCGAGAGTATGCAAAGCATCAAAAAAAAATAATTCATTGCTAGAGGAAATGTACTTTGGATGATCATTAGACATTGCTAGAAAGCTAAACATAGTCTTTCCATATAAGTCATCAGTCACACTTGCAGGTATTTACTTAATTGAGTTAAAGTTTATTTACACACACAAAAAAAATTATAGAAGCTTTAGTCATAATTGCCCAAAACAGCAAATAGCCAAAATGTTCTTTTATAGGTAAATGTATAAACAAATTGTGTACATCTATGCAATATTAATAAAGAAATGATCTATCAACCTGCAAAAAGATATGGAGAAACCTTAAATCAATACTACTCATACTGTTAAAGAAAGAAGCCACTGTGAAAGACTACATATTTTATGTTTTCAATTATATGGCATTCTAGAAAAGGTAAAACTAGAGATAGTAAAAAGATAAGTGGTGTCAGAATTTGAGGGAAGAAGGAGGGACAAGTAGGTGAATTAGGAAGCATTCCTAGGAAAATTAAACTATCACTTATCATACTACTAGAGGCCCAGAGCACAAAATTCTTGAACAGGGGTGTGTGTCTCTCATCCCAGCCTGCACCCTCTCCAATCTGAGACCCTTAGAGGGATGTCTGACAGCCCTGTCACTATCCAAGACTGCTGGCTCTCAACTGCTCACCTGCCTACCTTTTTGATTGCCACTAAACTTTCTGCCAACCAGCCTGATCACCCCCTAACCACTCCCCTGACAGCCTGATTGATGCCTAACTGCTCCCCTACCAGCCTGATTGCCAGTAACTGCTCTCCCCTGAGGCCTGGTCACCCCTAATTACCCTCCCCTGTAGGTCTGGGTCCCCCCCAAACTGCCCTCCCCTGCTGGCCTGAATGCCCACAACTGCCCTCCCATGCAGAACTGGTCCCTACCAACTGCCCTGCCCTCCTGGCCATTTTGTCATAGGCATCTTGTGTCCACATGGGGGTGGCCATCTTTGACCACATGGGGGCAGCCATCTTGTGTGTTTGAGTAATGGTTAATTTGCATATTACTTTTTATTAGATAGGATAGAGGCCTGGTGCATGGGTGGGGGCCAGCTGTAGCAGGGTAGGGGTTCCCTTGGGGTAGTGTTTCCCAAACTTTTGACATATGTGTACCCTTTCTATAATTTTCTTAACACTGAGTACCCCTCGTCAAAAAAATATGGATGTATTTTAATAACAATCAAAATATATTTATTTTTTGGTACGTACACAAAATAATAATAAACAAAAAGAAAATTATTCATAATAAATAAAAGTTATATTATAAATAACATTTATTTGCACACTGGACCATCTCACGCCTCAGAAGACTGTCTTGACTTGACTCATGAGAACATAGTATTAGGTGCAGCTAAGCACGGTGCAGTGCATATCGCCACCAAACTCCTGTGCAACTCATACCCCCACCAAACTCTTCCTGTACCCCTGGGGGTACGTGTACCACACTTTGGGAAACCCTGCCTTGGGGCATGGGGCAGCCTGGTTGAGGGGCCTGTGGTGGTTTGCATACTGGCCACACAAATGCATATCATCTCTGCTTCAGTAGGACATTTGTGCATGAACATCCATGGTCTTGTTTTTTGTTAGTAAAATTAAAAACCAATCTTTCCCTCACAGGATCTCTATGTAAATTAAATCAGATAATGCATGTAAGGGGCATAGCCCAGAATCTGGTACTTTAATTCCTGGTGTGTGTGTGTGTGTGTGTGTGTGTGTGTGTGTGTGTGTGTGTTTTCCATTCAGAGACTAGCTCACACTAATGCAATTCTTAGTTTAATTTTTTGGTCCTTTCTGTTGTTTGTTTCCAACTTGTTCTCATCTTCCTCCTCAAATCTCTCTTCCCTTGATCAAATTAAGTTTCTGTTTCTATTTGAGTTTGTTTCTTTGTGCATAGTCAGTGAATAAGATCTGTCAAAGGCTCACTGTATTGAGTGCTTTGGAATCCTATATAATAAAAGGCTAATGTGTAAATTGTCCCCTTGGGAGTTTGACAGGGAGTTCAATCACTCGCTATGATGTGCACTTACCACCAGGGGGTGGGGGAGGGTGCAGACTATGGCAGGTAACCAGCGGCAGCAGCAGGGCTGAGGAAGTGAGGGAAGGAGGCGTTAGGGAGGCAGGGAACTTGTCCAGCCCTGATCGCCAGCCAGGCCTAAGGATCCTGCCCATGAATGAATTTTGTGCACTGGGCCTCTAGTAATATATAACTGCCATTAGTTGCTAAAGGAGCTTTTTGTTATTGTCCTTTTGTTATCTCACGGACTAATAATTTTTCACACGTACCTAAGATGAAGTCATTTTTTTTACAATATTACAGTAGAACAGCCAATGAGGATACCCAGTAATGAGAGTCCAAATGCTGATTCCTTGTATTGTAAGCAGAGGTTCATTGTAAAGTAACGTATTTTTCGGACCATAAGACGCACGTTTTCTTCACCAAATATGCAGTCCCCAGGGACACGGAAGGTCCCGGGGGACCCGCTGCCACTCTGCAACTCGGACCATAAGACGCAGGCACTTCTTCTATTCGGACCATAAGACGCAGGCACTTTTCCTCCCACTATTTGGTGAAGAAAATGTGCGTCTTATGGTCCAAAAAATACAGTATATGCCATGCATTTCACTATGAGTTTTTAGAAAGTTATATGCTAATAAGCTAATCCTTATGATGAGTATTTGTTATTATTGTTATTAGTAGTAGTATCATTTTCTCAACTATGGAAATTAAATTTTTTAATGTAATGCAGCCTCTCCAAGAACACACAATTAATGTAATTAGAACTGGCATTCAAACCTACACGCATCTGAATTTTATGGCCTGAATGATGAAATCACAAGAGCTGAGTCTAAAGCTGTCTTGCTCTTTCAATGAAACTTTCTCAAGAATGTAGAACAACAGCTCTGAGAATTCCAGAATCCATCTAAAAAATAACGTCTGCCATCTCCCCCAGTGGCTGCCTTCACAATATATAGCTACTGGTGCCCATTACAGCAGCAGAGACAGAGACAGCCTGCAGTAAATCTTTCCTTTTACAGTCAGCTCTGGTTTAGGAAGATTTACTTTTATAAGAGCTGAGGAGACGTCTACCTTATCAACCTCTAGTCCTTCAATACTTTTCTCCCAAACCCTTTTACAGCCTGTCACAGTAATGACAGGTTCTAAGGGTAAGAACTAGGAGTCCTTTCTTTATAACTTCCTCTAAGTGTTTGATTTTGATAAATTACTTCTATTGTCTTAGCTCAGTTTTGAAATATCCTTGATTTTACTTTGAACCTCTGTTGATTCCAAGCACTGGGCAGCTTTGAATGTTACAGCTCATATATTAACCAGATCTCTTGATTTGATGAAAGACTAAGTCTGAACTTGGGCTTGATCACATTACTTTCCCTTAGATAAGTTTTGCTTCATTGAGAAATACCCTATATAATAAATAGCTAATATGCAAATTAACCAAATGGTAGAGCAGGCTCACAGCTGGTGAGTGCAACAGCTGTGGCAGGAGCCTCTCCTGCCTCCATGACAGCACTAAAGATGTCCAACCCAGGACTTAGGCCGTCCCACAGGGACCGAGCTTAAGCCATCAGTCAGACATCCCCCAAGGGGTCCCGGACTGTGAGAAGGTACAGGCTGGGCTGAGGGACACCCTCCCACACACACCCTGGAGTGCACAAATTTTGTGCAACATGCCTCTAGTAAGTTTATAAGAAACATCCTGGGGGAAAAATATATTTTAAAGGCTTCCCAAAGTGGAGAGAGGAGTTGAGGTTCCAATTCCTCATGCCTCCAAAGACAGCTTACTGCAACATTGAAGGGGGATTAAGAGGTAGGTGGAAGCCAACCAGAAAAGAGGTAGTACTTTGTACTGTGCATCACAGTATGTTTGCCATGGGTTTGGATCATGCTTTGTTGGTCTAGAGCAGTGGTCGGCAAACTCATTAGTCAACAGAGCCAAATGTCAACAGTACAATGATTGAAATTTCTTTTGAGAGCCAAATTTTTTAAACTTAAATTTCTTCTAATACCACTTCTTCAAAGTAGACTTGCTCAGGCCGTGTTATTTTGTGGAAGAGCCACATTCAAAGGGGCCAAAGAGCCGCATGTGGCTTGCGAGCCGTGGTTTGCTGACCACTGGTCTAATGTCCTGGAAAGATAACTGGAAAGATAACTGCAGCATCCTTCTCAATGGACCAGTTGGGTGAAGACCTGATTTTTACTGAGAGAAGCCAAGAGAAAAGGGACAGTGGAGCCTAATCACGTTCAGGGTAAGCAGTGGCTTAGCACACCATTCGTGACCAGATATTCAGGGGCCGGAGCTCCACAATAAAAATAAACCACCAGACCTTTCCTAAGGTGTAGCTTGAAGCCCATCACCTACATGCATTTTAATCCACCACACCAGTATAAATGCAAAAGGCTACATTATAATCAAATTGCTTTATATCTGTGCCCAATAGTCTTTAAATACCTTAGAGTACTATCAGTGCTACACTAGTATTTTAAGTATTCCAAATATTTTAATACGAATTACCAATTTTATCCATAACTGAGTACTATTTTCCTGGGAGAGAACAGTCCAAAGGAAGATTGTCACAAGGATACCTTAGCAAGCCTTCAAGCATTAAAAACATGTGGCTGATTGTTTGCAAGTACTTATCTATTTTCAACTTTCTTTTATTTAAGAGCATAAAAATATCCTTTGTTTATTATTATTTTTTAATTAATAAGATGGAAGGAGAGGTTGCAACAACCCAGTAGAATATGCCAGGGTCTTCTACATGATGCCTAATATTGGCATGATGTGTTATGATTTTTTTATTGCCAGCATAAAATAACACTGCAACTTCAAACTTTGTAAATATTTAAAACAAGCAATAATTGTAGATAAAAATGCAATAAACATAATATTTAAACAATATTATCCCTTCAGCTCCATTTAATAAAATACTCAATTTAGGAATAGGTTGTGTTTGCTAAATACAAGTTTGAAATGCATTGGATTTTTAATTTAAATTACTACATATTACTCTTTTTTTGCAAAGCTTCCAACTATAAAGGTTAATATAGATGCTAACTACTTAGTCTGACATATAAATTAGTGGATTAGTTAATATTTATAAATCAATTTAAAGACCTAATTTATGTAGTGCTTTAATATATAATTGTACATATGAGCCTGGTGGTCAGTGTTCAATGGGAAATCTTTCGCCCTCTTAATTATGGGAATTGTGGAGCAGCAAGAAACATTTTTAAAATAGCATGTTTCATGCAAAATTATGTGGGAAATGATATTTACTCTCTTCAACCTTCCTCAAAAGATACTCATGTTATCCAGAGTTTACATAGAAGCAAGCCACATGTGTGTACCTCTAACGGCATTATCCATTTTAGCAAACACACTTCTGTATTACACTGGTGCATTCACACACTTTTCCCGTTGCCTAGGATTCTCTTCACACTGTTCACTTTTTTTCTTTTGTAAACTCTGACGTGTCTACAACAATCCCATCCATACTTTACCACTTGTATGAACTCTTCTCATTTTTCTTGGTAGAATTAAGCTATACCTTCTTACATTAACATAATACTTCCTACATCCTTATGGTAAGGAACTTCAATAATACTTATCTACTCAGCCTAACTTCTCATCACTCTGTTGTATTATAGCCTGAATTTGGATGCTATAAGGGCAAGGTGTGTGAGTAAAAAGTAAAAAATTTATTTTTTTATGAACCAAACCACACTAAGCACTTTATAGTGCGTACATTTAATCCTCACAAGAAAACCCCATGATGCTGGTGGTGGTAGGCATTACACTTTACAGATGAGGAAATAGTCTGAGTGAGGGGAAGTAAACTGTCTAAGTTTACACAGAATGAAACAGGGCTGGTCAGTATATCTGATGTCAGAGCCTGGACCCTTTCCTCGATGATGTCCTGGGAAACATTTCAAACTGGCTCCTGCCTCCTCTGAGAAGAAGGAAAAGAGAGAATGAAAATAAACTACCCTCTGTAACATTTGCTCATTTTCACCCTGCTTATACTTCCACTACAGCAATTTTAAGAAAACAACAGGATGTCATTGCATGTGCCTTTCAGAGGAGACGCTCGCAATGGGCCACAGTAAACCAGCACACTACCACCTTCACGTCTGTGTTCTTGGCTTCCTACTCATACCCATTCTCAGCCTCCTCCTCAACACTTATACCATGCCTGGTATCAAAAAGGTGCTCAAAAATTCATGTGAAAAAGATGAATAAATCCGTTTATGCTTATAAATAACTCCAATATGTTTAATACACACACATCTTGGTAAAATAATTGCCTAATTTTTAATATCTGAAAAGTAGTTTTCAATAATTAATCATTTAGTAGTAAGAACAAACAGTATTTTAAAATAAAATATAGCAAATGTATTCTAAGCAATGATTATTTTTAAAAATTGAAGACTTTTTTAGGTTCTGCACTCTGGAAAAATTAAGTGGAGACTTTCATAATTAATCAGATTGTTCAATAAATGCTGACTAAAAATATTCATATATTAAACTTCCCTGGTCTCCCTTGGTTTTCTTCATATTATGGAAATTTTGCCTATATTCAAACACAGCAAATCCATCATATCTCTATACTGCTTTCATCATCATAATTAAAATACTTTCCATAATACCTAAATCATTTAAGTAAATTCAAAAGTCTATAAAATATGAGTGGCTTATACAGCTAAACCCCAACTCTTTAGGAACTAAGAAATTATTAACATCAATGTAATTTCCATAATTATTAAAAAAACATCTGAAATAATATAAAATTCTATTTAATAACTTGAGTTATTTTTTCATTCAAAAATTTCAACATTAATCAATCCAAACTAAGGCAAAAATTGGTTTTTCATTAAACTAAAAATGTCAACATATATTTTGCACCTCTACACTCCTAAATAAAATCCATTATAGCTTCAAGGCCTTAGTAAATCAAAACAGCATGGTACTTGCATAAAAACAGACATATAGATCAATAAAACAGAATAGAGAGCTCAGAAATAAACCCATGCCGTTACAGTCAATTAATATTAGACAAAGGAGGCAAAAATATACAATAGGGTAAAGATAGTCTCTTCAATAAATGGTGCTAGGAAAATTGAACATATACATGCAAAAAAAATGAAACTAGACCACTTTCTTAAACCACACACAACAACAATATGAAAATGGATTAAAGACTTAAAAGTTAGACTCAAAATCATAAAAATTCTAAAAGAAAACATAGGCAGTAAATCTCAGACTTTTAAAAAAATATATTTTATTGATTTTTTACAGAGAGAGGGATAGAGAGTTAGAAACATCGATGAGAGAGACATCAATCAGCTGCCTCCTGCACATCCCCTACTGGTACATGCCCACAACCAAGGTACATGCCCTTGACTGGAATTGAACCTGGGACCTTTCAGTCTGCAGGCCCACACTCTATTCACGGAACCAAACCGGTTTCAGCTCAGACATTTTTTTGTAGCGATATTTTTTCTGCTATATCTCCTTGGGCAAGGAAAACAAAACAAAAAAATAAATAAACAAATGGGACTACATCAAACTAAAAAGTTTTTGCACAGCAAAGGGAACCATCAACAAAATGAATATACAACCCACTAAGTGGGAGAACATATTCACTGATACATCTAATAAGGGCTTAATATCCAAAATTTATGAGAAACTTCTACAACTCAACACCCCAAAAAACAATCCAATTAGGAAATGGGCAAAGGACCTAAATAGACATTTCTCCAAAGAGGACATACAGTTGGTTAACAGACATATGAAAGGATGTTCAAGGTCACCAATCATCAGAGATATGCAAATTAAAACCACCATGGTATACCGCCTCACACCTGTCAGAATGGCTACTATTAATAAATCAACAAACAGCAAGTGCTGGTGAGGACGCAGAGAAAAGGGAATCCTTGTGCACTGCTGGTGGGAAGGCAGATTGTTACAGACACTGTGGAAAGCAGCATGGAGTTACCTCAAAAAAGAAAAAAAATGAACTGCTCATGACCCAGAGATTTCATTTCCGAGAATATAGCCTAAAGAATCCAAAATATTTATTCAAAAGAATATTATCAACCCTATGTTCATTGCAGCCTTACTTACAATGGCTAAGATTTGGAAGCAGACCCTTTGCCCACCATTATATGAGTTGGGCAGGGGTGGCAGGGGGGGGGAGGTGTGATACATTTTCACAATGGAATACTACTCAGCTGTAAAAATTAATGAATAAAATAAAGGAAGGAAATAGTTCATTTTTGTGACAGAATGGATAGACATGGAGGGTGTGATGCTAAGTGAAATAAACCAGGCTGAGAAAGACAAGTAGCATATGATTACACTTATATGTGGGTTGTAATTGATGAGGAAAATAAGACATTTGGAGGGAGGGGAGGTGCTTGCAGCCTGACTCTTTACCTAGTTACTAAATATCCCTAATGCACATTCCTGTTAGCCTATAGTCTAGTCCAGCCATGGGCAAACTATGGCCCGTGGGCTGGATCCAGCCCGTTCAGCTGTTCTATTCGGCCCGCAGAGCCGAAAGAGCGAAGGGTTCTCTTGCTCTCCCCTCCGCTCCTTCACCAGCAGCCCAAGATGAGAGTGCCAGCATGGTCAGGTTGCTTTTGTTTCGGCCCTCCGGTCCAGTTTAAGAACCCATTGTAGCCCTCAAGTCAAAAAGTTTGCCCACCCCTGGTTCACTGCCCCTTCCTTAATTATTTGGTCTTGGAAGACCTTTTTGCCTAAATACTCACATTTTACAGAGGCCATAAACCATAGACAATACACAGCCCCCAGAGGGGTTGTCAGCGCTGGTGCCAGGCCAGGCCTTTAGGTGCGGTCTCACAGCCCCCATCCCAACAGATGGGCTTTTTGCAAGGCCCCCCAAAATTCTGGAAGTCTGGTCCATATCTGGGGGACAAAGAAACCAAAGGGTATAAAGAGGAAGCTTACTCAGGATTTGGAAATAGGTCCCCTGAGTCACTGCACTAGTACATCTGGAAATGAGTGTTTGCTTGTTTCTTTGTGTGGTGTGTGTGTGTGTGTGTGTGTGTGTGTGTGTGTGTGTGTTTTGTTTTGTTTTGTTCTTCTGTATCTCCAGGTGCTCCTGTATATTTTTCGGTCACCTGGTAAATTCTGTAATATAATGAATAAAATTAACAAAGTAGAAACAGACACATGGATACAAGAAGAAACTGACAGCTGTCAGAGGGGTGAAGGTTGGGAGCTGGGTTAGAAGGGTAAAGGGATTAAGCAAAGAAAAAGAAGAAGACAGACTCAAGGACTCGGTATGGTGAGTGGCAGAGGGAAGGGGATGGGGGAATTAGAAGAAGGGAAATAGGGGATAAATGGTGATGGAAGGACTGTTGACTTGAGGTGGTAAATACATTACAATATACAGATGATGTATTGTAGAACTGTGTACCTGAAGCCTGTAAAATTTTATTAACCAATGCCATCCCAATACATTTGATTAATTTCTTAAAAATAAAATGTTTACACTTTAAACTGTTTAATCTTTAGTATCACACAAACCTCACCTTTGAGAAAGGCCTTCTGCCTCCATACTGTATCCTATAAGGTCCTCTGTACTTTCTGCAAACTCTGCATGACTCTTTGTGATGTTCATTGTCCTTTAACTCATGAGGTTTGATCAGAAAGTCATAATGATCCCATGGCAAGCAGCCAAAGCTTTCACATAAACGCCTGTAGTGACAGTTGGAGGTATAATGTCGGGTGTCTGAACTGGGTAAGCTATAAACAAATATATATATATATATATATATATATATATATATATATATTGTTAAACCTTCTTAAATGAAAATATTTCATAGTGCTCTACATAAATTTCTTCATGGTCTCATTAAAATTTTAACTTTATGAGATATTTATTTGAGCAGCTATTATCATTATCATTTTGATAAAAATAATATAAAACAATTTTGCACAAAAGATAAATAAATAAAATTCATTGTAGCTTGTGGGTGTGAAAAACTATGTATTTCCTTTTATAGTTCCTTTTGAAAAATTGGGTGATGAGTTTTCAGGCATATTTTCAATGGGAAGTGTTTGAAAAAGCACTTTAAATTTAGAAATGTTTTCAGTGTCAAACATAACTTCCCTGACATTAAAATTGTTATCCCTTTTTTAATGCCTTGCTCTCTGATTCTTTATTTTCTATTTATGTTAATTTTTGTTTCAAGCTTCCATTTGCTTCTCTGAAGACACTCCTGAACACTCATTAGTACATGCCGCCGAAGAAATTAATGAGTAATAAAAGGAAACCCAAATAAATAACCCGGGGCTGTGCTGAGTTCTAAGGCTTTGACCCGACTGCAGTAATAAGTGGAGTCACAATTTATGGTGTGACCAGGACACTGACACAAGAAACCACCACAAGTGGAATGACGGGCAAGATGACCTGGTCGGTCTCTTCTTGACTAAGCTTTAGCATCTCAACTGAAATGACACTATAATTACATGGAAAGCAATTGTCATATATTTGCCAAGAAATTACAAGGTTGACAGTACTCTCTGAAAATTGCTCTGCATTTCTAGTGCCAACAGCTATGTTAGCAGAAAATGAAATTAGAAGCAGCCACAGGAGGTGTTTTCTTCTCATTTAGAAAACTATTTCATTTAAGAAGTTAAATTTAATTTACAAGTAAATATTATAAAACTAAAAATAAAATAGAATGAGTTAGAAATGTTCCTGAGAGTAATTGTTATTTGGTATAATGTTGGCTTTATGGAAAAAAACAAAGTCATTTACTACGTCTCGGGCTAATTAGATATCCTGTTTTGCAAGTGCCAGTACTACAAAGCCATCTTTCCCAGGCCATTCCTTCCAAACAAATGAATGTGTCAGATTCCAAGAGGCCATGATAAGAATAACTATAGTTTTTACATCTTACTACTTTTTCCCAAAAATAATATAAAAGCCTTCTTTTTATGATCTGCACGAGTTAATGTTGCAAGATACAATAGCCTTTGATTCTGAACTACATTCAAACAAGCAAAAGGGCTGTTTTATGTTCTCACATTGTTGCGGCATAAATGAGCAAGTCGTAGGAACCAAAATCACCAACTACAACCAAGAAAGCTTACAAATCACTATGATGCTAAAAACTGCTGAAACTCTTAGGTGGCAAGCGACTTTAATTATTACTTATACAAACTCTGTGTAAATAAAGTGTACCTGAACTAATATCTTACTAAATATGTCTGATGCCTTAATAAAGTTTAACACTAGTCTAAGGTCTTGTCAACATGACAAAATTTAAAACCAAAAGATATGCATTTAAACATGTGTTTTCTTTCAAGAATTTATTTCAAGTTTTGTGATGAATGGTCCTCTCTAGACAGTACATTTAATTAATAGCACAGGTTGTCAGATTACCTGCATACTAGTATATAAATATTTCCTTTGGTGGTTAAGCCCAAACATGTGGCAACCAGGGAAATATTTAGTGCCAAAGAAATCAAGTTTTCTTCTCATTTTCCCCTGTATATTCCACGCAGGAAGGTGATTTTAGTTCAGAAAGTAAGATTAAAGTGCTCTGTGCTATGGGGAGAAGAGCAGTGTACAAAGTACTATTTATAGTAGCTGACATTTTTTAAAGAAAACGGGTCTAAAGGAGATTGCACATAAAATGTACCTTCACATAAATAAAACATCTGGAAGATTACACAAAAAATTAGTGGTGCAGATTACCTCTAGGAAAGATTGCTGAGTAGCTGGGAAATAGAAATGAGGGAGAGACTTAACTTCCATGAAATGTTTGCAAACTTTAAAAGGTTTATCCTGTGTCCATAAATTATCTACTCAAAAATAAACTTAAAATAGGAAACAAATATGACCTTCTCTTTGGGAGGACTACAGTCCTATGATCAAAGTCTCAAATTAGAAGACTGTAGGACTATAAAATAGCAGAAAATCATTCTTTGGAGCATAAGGATAGTTGATACTGCTTATTTTGCAGAGTATAATGGGGGAGGGGAGACAATTTTCTAAGGTTGCATGAGCAGTTTGAAAATGGGGACCTTAAAAACAGTGCCACGTAAGACCAGAGACACATGAGACAAAGGTGAACCTGTCCTAAATAAAGAGGGTAAGGAGCAAATGTGTAAATTAAGAAGAGGAAGAAATAGGACTAGCCCTCTAGCACCCTCAAACAGGCACACACACACACACACACACACACACACACACACACACACTATTCTCTCATGTGGCCTTCTGGGACATGATCATACCAACTGTTCCTCTCATAGAGTGAGCCCCAGGAGCCAGTTTTTGCTACATGGCACCAATTTTTATTTAAACTTGATCAATTTGTTTTATTAGGAAATGTCATATTTCAAAAGCCTGGCTATATCCTGCCCTCGGTTTCTATGAAATCAGCCTGTATCGGGCTTATGATTCACTCCGGTATATTCTCAATGGGGATTTCATGAAAGAATTAAGCCCCATCGATGCACTAAGGCCTCCATTTTATGTATGAAATAACTTCTTTCTCCTACGCATCTAGCATGGCACTTCATAAGAATTATTCTTGGGGGGACTAAGAAAATTCTCATGCAGATCATTTTCTGTTTGTGATTCAAAGGGGGAGAATACTACTGAGACTGTGTTACCCTAAAGAAGCACAATTTTCATGGTGAAGAGCAAATTCAACTACCTCAATGCTCTATCCCAAGTTCTCATATGCTTTGCGAGGGGATATGGAGACCACAGCAATACTTCTTCTCCCTTGCTTTCTGCTTCCTACCATAGTTGCTTCGAATGTTTTAATCCCAAAACTATTCTGAAAGGTTTCCTTCCTCTCCACAAAATGCCATCCTGCCTCCCAAGCCAGAAGGAGCTAGTGGGATGCTGCTACCCCTACAGGGCTGCTGTTGAGCACTGACAAAAACGCGGGCCACGAGTGTCCCTCGTGCACAGTCTGCAGGAACTGTGGCAATTCTTTCACACTCAATTATTCATGAGAATCTGCTGGTATATTTTGTTCTTTCCATATTTATTTCTTCTTCTTAATTTTGGCCCTATAACTTCTGGAAAATTGTTGTTGTTTTCATCTAAGTTCATTTAGCTCAACTTTATTTATTTTTTTTATTCTGAGCACAGGTTTCCAATGAATATACATTATGTATCCACTGAAAAGAAAATGCCCAATATTTGCAGTGGTTATCTTTAATATCTTTGTATATATGGAAAAGAAGATAAATGAACTTTCAATATTAAGTTCATAAAGTTTAAGCAAAAAAATAGTAAAAAGTTTTATATTATAGTATAGGTTTAGTCGTTCTCAAATTAATACTTTGCATACATTCATAAAGTACTGAGTTTAACTTCTTTTAATTAGATAAGCATATTCTAATTATTGCTTTTTCTGGCTTTATTACTTGACAAAATCATTTGAGTTTCATATAATAGTTCATTATTCTTTAATACTAAGTAGCATTGTATAGATAAGTTAATTTTTTAAAATCAATTTATCAGGTAAAAGACTTTTGCATTTTCCCCCATTGTTATTTATTTTCTAGTAGTACTAGAGGCCCAGTGCACTAAATTTGTGCATAGGTAGGGTTCCGAGGCCTGGCCGGGGATCAGCGCCAAGCAGAGCCTACTAGCTCCCAGCCTGGGTCTTCCTTCCCTTGGCTGCCAGCTGCTGGCTGAGACCTTCATTCCATGCTGTCTCCTCATTCAACTCCCAATGGGACAATTTTTATATAAGCCCTTCATTATATAGGATACCTACTATAACAATATTATACCAGTAAACATTGACATGTGAGTATCTCATGAACATAAATTTTCGTTTTTCAAGGATAAATGACTATGAATGAAATGCCCAGATCATATGTTAGGTCTATGTTTAACTTTTTAAGACATTGCCAAACTTTTCCAGAATGGTTGTATCATTTTATCTTATTTTTTAAAATATATTTTATTGATTTTTCACAGAGAGGAAGAGAGAGGGATAGAGAGTTAGAAACATTGATAAGAGAGAATCATCAATCAGCTGCCTCTCGCATACCCCCCACTGGGGATGTGCCCGCAACCAAGGTACATTCCCTTGATCTGAATCGAACCCAGGACCTTTAAATCCACAGGCAGACGCTCTATCCATTGAACCAAACCGGTTTGGGCCTCATTTTATTTTTTATTCTATCCAAGCAGTATAGAAAATGTCCAGTTTTGCCACATTCTTTTTAAAAAATATATTTTATTGATTTTTTTACAGAGAGGAAGAAAGAGGGGTAAAGAGTTAGAAACATCAATGAGAGAGAAACATAGATCAGCTGCCTCTTGCACATCCCCTACTGGGGATGTGCCCACAACCAAGGTACATGCCCTTGATCAGAATTGAACCTGGGACCTTTCAGTCCACTGGCTGATGCTCTATCCACTGAGCCAAACTGGTTAGGGCTCTACATTCCTGCTAACATTTAATATAAGTCAGTCTTTATACCAGGAATTTTAGCAAATCTAATAGGTATTCAGTAGTATCTCATTGCAATTTTATTTTGCATTGTCCCAATTACCAATGATATTGGGCATCATTTTTGTTTATTGCTACCTGTATTTGTGACAATAATATTTTCACCAATGTGTGTGTGTCAACTTGCCTGCTTTTTATTCGGTTGTTTCATTTTTGTTGTTTTTTTCGAAATCTTTAGGTATTCTAAGTAAAAGCCTTTTACATTAGATACATAATTTGCAAATATTTCTCTGTAGTCTGTAACTTATCTTTTCAGTCCTCACAGTCTCTTTTAAATAGAAGTGTCTTTCCATTTTAATGAGGTTTTAACTGTGATTTTTTTTATTGTCACGTCACAATCTATACCTTATACAGACCACAAAGATTTTTCTATGATATCTTCCAGAGGTTATATAACATTAGGTTTTATATGTATGCCTATGGTCCTTTTCGAGCTACTTTTTACATATGATGCAAGGTATTACTCAATTGCAGGTTTCTTTCTTTTTTTATTTTTTTGCATATTTGTATCAAATTTTCCCATTTATCACTTTTTGTTTTAAACTGTCACCTCCCCACAGAACTGTTTTTCACCTTTGTAAAAATTCGGTTGTACCTGTTTGTATGATCTATTTCTGAACTCTCCATTCTGTTCCATTGATGCATTTCTCTCTTTTAATGCCAATCCCTTACTGTCTTGATTACTGAGTTTTATAGAAAGTCCGGAAATCAAGTAGTGCATCCCGCTATTTGTTATTGGTTTGTACTATCTGTTCTTTGTTTCTATTTGTTTATCTTACAACTTTTGGATGATCTGAGCATTTTATAGTATATTGGCTGATACTATAAAAGACTTTACAAATAATATTTCTTCCTAGTTTTTTTTCCCTATTGTTTTCACACATTATACTTACACACATTTTGTACTATCACATTACTTTATTTAATAGCTTTGTTGAGACCTAATTCACATACATGCCATTAACCCCTTTAAAGTCTCCAATTTGCTCACAGAGGTGTGTCCCCATGGCCACAATCCAATTTTAAAACACTTTAGTTCCTCCTAAAAGAAAACCCACACTATTAGCCATCACTTTCCATTCATCTCCTGAGCCCTAAGGAAGTCATTTTCTGTCTGTATAGATACACCTCTTCTGGATATTTATTAAAATTGAATCATACTAACTGGTGTTTTGTGACTGGCTTCTTTAATATCATGCTTTCAAAGTTTATTCATGTTCTAGCAGGTATCAGTGCTACATTTCCTTTTGTTGCCAAATAGTATGTAATTGTATGAATAGGATACATGTTATTATGGACCATTTGGCTATTTCCATCTTTCAACTATTATGAATAATGCTGCAAGGAACATTTGTGTATAAGCTTTCATGTGGATGTGTTTTCATTTCTCTTGGGTAGAAATGAAATTGCTGGGTAATAAGGTAACTCCATTAATTTTTTGAGTGGTTGCCAAACTGTTTTCCAAAGTGGATGCACCATTTTAATTCCCACCAGCAATATATAAAGTTCCCAATTTCTTCATGCCATCACCAATATTTAGTATATGTCTTTGATAAATTTGATCCTACTGGATATAAAGTGAGATCTCTTTATGGTTTGTTTTTCTGTTTTTATTTCGCAAATGCCTAATGATTCTCAGCATCTTATATGCTTACTGGGCATTTATATATCTTCTTAGAGAAGTATCTATTCAATCCTTTGCTAATTTTTAAATTGGATTATTTGTCTTTTTATTGTTGAGTGATAGGAGTTCTTAATGTATTCTGGATTATCAGATTTGAAAATCAATTTCTGTAATAAATCTTTAAAAGCCAGCAGGGTTTTCTATTGGGATTGCATTGAATTGGTAGCTCAGTTTGGGGGAGTATTACCATCTCAACAGTATTGTGTTCCCTCCATAAATGCCTTGGAACTTACTTAGAGTTTTAATTGCTGGTTATTGTGTTTTGTAATATTCACTGCACAAGCTTTACACCTCTTCTGTTAAATTTACACTTAAATATCTTATTCTTTTTCATGTTAATGGAATTGTTTTTTCTAATTTTATCTTCAAGACATTGTTTGTTTTTTTTTACAGAAATGCAATTGGGTTTTGTGTGCATAACTAAAACATTTATTTTTTTTTTTACAGAAATACAATTGGGTTTTGTGTGCAATTGGGTTTTTGTGTGCGTGTACTACAGACTTGCTAAACATGTTTATTCTTTCTAACAGTGTGTGTGTGTGTGTGTGTGTGTGTGTGTGTGTGTGTGTTCCTTAGAATTTTTTGTATATAAGACCATGTCATCTGGAACAAAGGCAGTTTTACTTCTTTACAATCCAGATGTCTTTTATTTCTTTATCTATCTTGCCTAATTGCCCTACCCAGGATATTTTGTACAATGTTTAAATAGAAGTGGCAGGAGCAGATGTCCTGTCTTGTTCCTGACCTTACAAATAAACCATTCAGCCTTCCACCATTAAGCTTAAGGCTATCTATGGACAGTTTATAACTGCCTATTTTTGTAGATGGTTGAGAAAGGTGTCCTTTATTTCTAGTTTGTTGAGCAATTTTATCATAAAATGTATTGAATTTTTTCAAATATTTTCTGCACACAGGGGTGGGCAAAAGTAAGTTGTGAGTACACAGAAAAGTTTACTCTTATAATTTATTATTGTATTATGTATTTTTCTATACTGACAACTGCAAGCCCACTTTTGCCCATCCTGTATATTTATGTCACAATATCAATTTTTATCATTTACTAATTTATTGTCAGATATTTTATAAACCTTGCATTTTGAATAAAATTCTACTTGGCTCTGGTATAAAACTAGTTTTATATAATAGTGAATTGGTAGTTTTTTGAAGAATTTTGAGTATATTTTAATATTCTTAAGAGATATTTGCCTGAAGTTTCCTTTTTTGTTATGTCTTTGTTTTGGTCTGTTGGTAAAAATGGCACACTGTCATAAATTAGGAAATATTCCTTATTTTTAAAAAAAAATAAATCTTTATTGTTCAGATTATTACAAATGTGTTCCTCTCCCCACCCCCCTCAATTGCTCACCTCCACCAGGTTCCCACCCCACTGTCTACGATTTCTCCACCCCCCCATTGTCCTCATCCATAGGTGCGCAGTTTTTGTTCAGTCTCTTCCTGGACCCCCTTCTCCCCTTTTCCCTGAGAATCGTCAGTCCACTCCCCTTCCATACCTCTGATTCTATTATATTCACCAGTTAATATTGTTCATCAGATTTTTTTAATTCCCTTGGTTTTTAGTTTCACTTGTTGATAGTTACATATTTGTTGTTCATAATGTTTATCTTTATCTTCTTCCTCTTCCTAAAGAACTCCTTTTAGCAATTTTTATAGCAATTCATATAATTCTGGCTTGGCAGTGATGAACTCCTTTAGCTTAAATTTATTTGTGAAGCTCTTTATCTGGCCTTCGATCCTAAGTGATAGCTTTTCTGGGTAGAGTATTTTTGGCTGTAGGTTCTTGCTGTTCATCACCTTGAATATTTCGCCTGCATGGTTTCTCTTGAGAAATCAGCTGACAATCATATGGGTGTTCTTTTATAGGTAACTATCTGCTTTTCTCTTGCTGATTTTAATATTCTCTCTTTGTGTTTTGCTCTTGCAATTTTAATTATGATGTGTTTTGGTGGGTCCTCTTTGGATTTCTTTTGTTTGGGGTTCTGTGCACTTCCTGGACTTGTAAGTCTATTTTTTTTCACCAGATGGGGGAAGTTTTCTGTCACTATTTCTTCAAATATGCTTTCGGTATCTTGCTCTCTCTCTTCTTCTGGGACCCCCATAATTCTGATGTTGGTTCTCTTGAAATTGTCCCTTACACTATCTTCAACTTTCTTGATTCTCTTATCTTCTTGCTTCTGTGTAGGAGTGTCCTCTGGCTCTTTGTGTTCTAAATCTTTGTCTTGATTCTTGTCATCTTCCAGTCTGTTTTTAGGACTCTGTGTAATATTTTTTTTATTTCAGACAATGTTTTATTTCTAGTTGATCCCTTTTTATTTCTAGTTGATCCCTTTTCATATACTCATAGGTCTCATTTATTTTATCTGCCTTTTTAGGAAATTCTTGAAAAACCTTATAACTGTAGTTTTTAACTCAATGTCCATTCTTTTCTTTCCCTCAATCTCCTTCTTTTGTGTCCTGCCTCTTCTCTGCATTTTAGTTGTTTCCCTGATTTGATGGAATAGTTTTGTGTGCTAGGTGTTCTGGTAGAGCCCAGTAGCATTGCCTTCCCAGTTACCTGAGGAGGACAGTCTTGGTGTAGCCCTTTATGGGCTGTGTGTGCAGTCTTGTTGTTAAGCCTTGCTTATCGTTAGTATCACTGGGAAGCGTTGATCTCCAAGCCAATTGGCTGTGAGGATCAGCAGTGGCTCAGCTAGGAGGGCTTCTGTACTCCACTTGGATGGGGTGGAGTCTCAAGGTGACACAGACAAACTTTGGTTCCCTGTCAGTCTCGCCTTGGGAAAGTCCTATTCGCGCTGAGTCCCCCAAGATTGTTGCAGGCATGCGCACCTCTTTGGTAAAGGTGCAGACAAGCTTTGAATTCTGGGGTCAGTCCCTCCTTAGAGAAAGCCAGCATCCGTGAGTGCTTCTGTGCTCAGCTTGGATGGGGCAGAGTCTTGGGGTGGTGCAGACAAGCTTTGGTTTCCTGTTGGCCCCTCCCTGAGTCCCACAGTAATGGCCACTGGCTTCACACACCTCTGAGAGATCTCTGCCCGCTGCCTGGCAGTCCAGCCTCTCCCTGACTGGGGCTGTCTGTCAGAGCAATAAGGTAATTCTGTTTTCCTCCTGAACAAGAAAGCTAGCCGTGCATTAGCTGCCCGCCTTCCCTGTGCACCCGGAGCAAGCCAGCAGTGAACTTGGCCCACCCTCTCAGTGCACCAGGAGTAGGCCAGCAGCTCTTTCCACAAGCTGTGAGCAAGCCAGCAGTGAACTTTGTGGAAGCCTTTTTGTGTGCAAAGTTCTCTGCACCTTCACAGTTTCTGAGGCTCAGCGTGCCTTCTCTGTCCTTCCCAGATGGTAGAGCTGGGGTGGGCAAACTTTTTGACTCAAGGGCCACAATGGGTTCTTAAACTGGACCAGAGGGCTGGAACAAAAGCAACCTGACTATGCTGGCACTCTCATCTTGGGCTGCTGGTGAAGGAGCGGAGGGGAGAGCAAGAGAAACTTCCGCTCTTTTGGCTCTGCAGGCCGGATAGAACAGCCGAAAGGGCCGGATCCAGCCTGCAGGCTGTAGTTTGCCCACGGTTGTGGTAGAGCCTCCTCTCAGCCAGGAGTCCAGAGCTTCAGGGCAATGTTTCTCCTGTTTTCCAGTTCTAAATTCAAAATTGTTGTGGTAGGCTGCATTCGGCTGTCTACCCTATGCCACCATCTTGGTTTCTCCAATATTTCTTATTTTTTTATAATTTGGAAAGATCTGTGAATGATTGGCACTAATCTTCTTTGAATGTTTGATAGAATTCACCAGTGAAGCCATCTGAGCTTTAGCTTTTTCTTTGTGGAAAGTTTCTTAATTACAATTTTGATCTCTTTACTTCTTTTAAGTCTCTTCAGATTTCCAATCATGGAAGAATAGAAAATAAATAGCAATTACACTGCCTTTTTAAATTACTTAAAACAGATAACGATGTTGTTGCATAAATAGATAACTATGTTGATGCATATGGATTCAAATTGCTGCCTAGTATCTCTTACTTCCAGACTGATAAGCACACTGTTGTATTTGCATGAAGCATATATTCTAGCAACAAATTGTCTTTGCTGTTTTTTGTTTGTTTGTTGGTTGGTTGGTTGGTTTATTTATTTTTGTTGGATTTTATTTGTGTATCTTGGGATATCTTCATTTCACCTTAAGTTTTGAAAGATATTCCTGGCTGAGAGTTTTTTACCTGAAGCACTTTTGGCCCTCTCACTGCTTTCTGGTTTCATTGCTTTGATGACAAGTTGGTTTTTGGTTGTTTATTTTGTTTTGTTTTTGTGTATAAGTGGTTTTCTTAAAGCTTCCAAGATATTCTCTTTATCTTTGGCTTTCACCACTTTGATTATGATATATCTGGATGCAGTTTTTTGTTTTGTTTTGTTTTGTTTTTTTGCAGTTGTCATTATTCCCCCAGTGTTTTAGTTTCTTGGATGTCAAGTTTATAGGGATTTCTGACATTTGAGAATTTTTCAGCCATTATTTCTTTGAATATTTTTTCTGCCTTTCTCTTTTGGCATTCCTCATTAAGTGTTGATGTACTTCATGGTGCCCCAGACTTCTCTGAATCTGTTGTTAATTTTCATTCATTCTTTTCTCTGTTTTTCACATTGCATAATTTCTAATGATGTATCTTTAAATTTGCTGATGCTTTCTTATGCTTAAGAATTGTTTATTTTGTGATTGTTTTCATCACTGTTATTGTGCATGTCAACTCCAAAACTTCCATATGGTTTATCTAAATAATCTATATATTTTATTAATATTCTTTATTTTATGATATAGGGTCATCATATCATACTTATTTGGGCCAGATTTCCTTTCATGCTTTGACCATGTTCATATTAGCTGCTTTGAAGTTTTCATCTGATAATTCCTTCATCTGATCACTTCAAAAACAGTTTCTATTGCCTACTGTATTTCCTATGGATCGGTGACACCTTTTTTGTTTCTTTCCGTGTCTCATAATCTTTTGTTGATAAATGGATATTTTAGATAACACATTGTAGCAACTATAGATACTGATTTTCTTCCCCTAGGACAGTGGCCAACAAACCACAGCTGGCGAGCCATATGTGGCTCTTTAGCCATTTGAGTGTGGCTCTTCCACAAAATACCACGTACCCTAATTAAGTTAATAATAATGTACTTACCTATAGAGTTTAAGCTTAGAAAATGTGGCTCTCAAAAGAAATTTCAATTGCTGTACTGTTGACTAACTAATGAGTTTGCCGACCACTGCCCTAGGAGGTGGAGGTTGTTTTTTTGTTGCTTGGTGATTTGTTTACTTGCTGCTTGTCTGAACTAATTCTTCAATATTTCCCTAACAGAGTGCACTTTGGCGGAGTCTGCTCAGATTTTCCTCCCAGGCCACCTAGTTGACACCCGTGTGTCTACATAAGCCACCTATTGATCATTGTTGTTGCTTAAGCCATCATAGTCAGTTATATACTCTTTACCTCTGGAAATCTGTGTGGCTTGGAGATCGGTATTACAATACAGATAATTTACTTTTTTGCCTCAAGTTCAAGCAGGGATTAGGACTTACGAGTTTCCCTCTCTGGTCATTCCTGAAACGACACAGCCTTGGGTATACATGGAATCTCATGGATTGATAGGGATGACTCTGATAGTCTTTTAAGCCTGGCTTTCTGTGAATTTCCTTTGGGTCAGAGTAACTTCCTGTGCAGTGAGTGTTTGGTCAGAGGTTGTGCTTAAGTTTGTTGGACCAGTGAGGTTTTCACTCTGTGTTAATGGATCATTTTGCAGCTTGGAGAATGCTTTCAAGTCTGCCCTCAAAAATACCTCTGGTTTCTCCTGAGTGGGCACAGTCCAGCACAGTGGTCGGCAAACTGTGGCTAATGAGCCACATAAGGCTCTTTGGCCCCTTGAGTGTGGCTCTTCCACAAAATACCACGTGTGGGCGCGCACATACAATGTGATTGAAGGAGTACCCTAATTAAGTTAATAACAATGTACCTACCTATATAGTTTAAGTTTAAAAAATTTGTCTCTCAAAAGAAATTTCAATTATTGTACTGTTGATATTTGGCTCTGTTGACTAATGAGTTTGCCGACCACTGGTCTACCACATGCATACAACGTTTCTAATCCCCAGAGGCTATTAGGATCCCAGGAGGACTCTGTCTGCCTCTATTTCTGGTCCTATCATCACACACACTAACAAGAGATGAGAATATAGGTTTCTTTAATCTTAATTTGTGTGCCTATAATATTAAAACATTCCCATAATAGTTCTTTCTCTAGTGTTCTCCAATTGTGTGACTTCCCTGATTTTAAAAATCTGTTTGTGTTCATTGCTCTCAGGATACATTTTAAACTCATTGAAATAGGCTTACTTATTCCAGTTCTTCTTGTGCATCCAAAGGAAGGAAAAGCAGGGTTTCAGGAAGGTATCTATACACCCATATTCACAGCAGTATTTTTCACATAAGCCAAAAGATAGAAACAATCCAAGTGTTCAGGATCAGTTCATAAACAAAATGTGAGGCATAAATACTACAGTATTATTCAGACTTAAAAAGGAAGGAAATTCTGATGAACTTTGAACTCATTTTGCTAAGGTAAGTAAGCCAGACACAAAAAAGACAAATACTTCATGATTCAACTCATATGAGATATCTAGTCAAACTCATGGAAACAGAGAGTAAAATGGTGGTTGTCGGGGGCAACAGATGAGCGGGAAATGGGGAACTCTTTAATAGCACAGCTTTCAGTTTTGCAAGATAACAAAGTTCTGGAAATTATTTGCACAACAATGTGAATATACTTAACATTTCTGAACTACACAATTGAAAATAGTTAAGATGATAAATTTATGTTCTGTGGAATTTTACCGTAATTAAAAAAAATGTTAAAGGCTAACTACAGCCTTTACAATGTTACTACCCAGCTTCTCTCTCCAGCTTCGGGTCTGGTTCCCTCTGGGGCCCTCCTCAGAACGCCCTCTCCACCGTGATTAGTACTTGCCATAGAACAGACTCCCCATGCTCTCTGCTCTCACCCATTTGACTTGGCAAGCCTACTTATTCACTTAAATCAACTTCATTGAGATGTATTTAACATGCCATTCAATTCATCCACTTAAACTGTGCAATTCAACGGGTTTTAATGTATTTACAGATAATCACAACCATCACCATAGTCCATTCTAGAACATTTTCATTTCCATGAAGTGAAACGCAGGCCCTTTCGTGCCACTCCCCAATCTCTTCATACCCCCCCCAACCCAGTCCCAGGCAAACATTAATATATTTTCTATCTCTATAGGTTTGTCAAGTCCAGATATTTCATCCAAATGGAGTCATGCAGTATGTGGTCTTTGGTTACAGGCTTCTGTGTATAACCATACCATGAAATATTATTTGGCCATAAAAAAGAATAAAGAATCAATACATGCTACAACATGTATGAAACTTAAAAGCCTACATGTATTTCCTTTCAAAGATTTGAAGTCTCTTTTCCCAAGAAGCATTCTCTGATACTCCAAAATGATCCCCCCCCCAATTTTAAATGATCATTAAATAATCTCTCTAAAAATCTTATCGATTGCTAGTGATAAAGAGGTAAATTGGTTCCTAATAAATTTTATTTAGCTCTACAGGCTGTCCTCGGGTTACATCAGACTCAATATATGTCATTTTGTGGTTACGTCACCATCTCCCTTTTATTTATATTTTTAAAAACGTTCCATCATTTTGACATATGTACATATGTGCTTTGTGTTTTTTATTATTTATTTACCATAAGTAAAGGTCAGAAATTGTTATCTTTCTTCTATTTTTTTTTCTGTTTCACTTCATTACTGCTGTGGATGTGCTCCATGTGAGTGACATAGGTGCTTATGTATCTGGGTTCCCAATTACGTGGCGCCCTATGAAGGGATCTCCAATGTAACCTACTGTATTTTAATCTTTAATTAGTCAGTATGCCATCACTAGGTTTCAAAGCTCTTTCTGACAGCTATAAAATGTTATACAACTCTAAGTGAAGTTACTATTTTACTTACTTTTTGCTCAAAAGAACTCATTGATTTAAAAACAGATAAATCAAGATTAGTGTTTCTCAACATTGAGTGTACAATAAAATGACCCAGAGAGATCTTAATAATTCAATATTGGGGCTCCATCTCAGGTCAATAAAATCACAATCTCAGGAAGGAGGCTGACCTAAGACATCAGTATTGTTTTAAAATTTCCCAGTTGATGACAGCCAGAATTGAAAACTACTGATTTACATACAAAAGGACTTAGTCATTTTCCACCATAATCTGTTGTATGTGTAACTTAACAGTACTGTAATCATTAGAGCATAATTTCTATAAACTTATCCCTTAAATATTATAAAATCATACAGAAACACTTTTATAAAATAATAAAACATACCATGTGTAACATTGCACAAAACACATCAAACTTCTGAACACTTTTCATTTTAAAGCTTAAAGCAGGAATCTCCAGCAAATACTTAATTATCCCCAAATCAGTCAATCTTGAAATGGGACATTTGCATATGCCTCATCTATTCATATTAGTGAATCTTCTAAATTTTATATTCCCGAGTGCAAGGGATCAAACTTTATTTAATTCCATAATGCCATTCGGCAGGCAGGATTTTGGGGTTGTTGGTTTCTGTTGAGTATGGTAATGCATGCAGACTGCACTGGGAGATCTTTCCCAGTTCTTCATGTACGGGAAGGGGCAGACAGGGAAGATAAAACTTTAAAAGATTGTTGGGTGTTTCTGATATGTTTTACCCAGTTGATAGCATTTTGCCAAGAATATATCTTCAGTTTTCCAAATTGATGTATCATTCATGATATAAAATTTGAATACCTCATGCCAAGAAAAATAGTGCTACTGAAAGTCAAATAATTGTCTTAAAGGAAAACATCTTTAACAAACACGGTTAAAACTTATGAATGAGCTAGGACCATGGTCAGCAACCTGCAGCTCGCAAGCCACGTGCGTCTCTTTGCCCTCTTGAGTGTGGCTCTTCCAGAAAATACCACGGCCTGGGTGAGTCTATTTTGAAGAAGTGGCGTTAGAAGTTTAAGTTTGAAAATTCTGGCTCTCAAAAGAAATTTCAATCGTTGTACTGTTGATATCTGGCTCTGTTGACTAATGAGTTTGCCGACCACTGAGCTAGGAGATCAGTTTCTATATATTGAAATATAGGAAAGTGGTATTTCAACCTTATAACGATAGACTCTATAGGTTTAGGATTGCTAAAATACCTAGAGGGTAAGAGGGAAAGGGAGAATAATACATATGCACTCAATTTTGTTAATAAACTTAAATGAGAAAGATTAAATACCACAGACAGAAATAATTGTTAATAGTAATACCTGTAACATTTAGTTTTTAAAAGGGACAATGTGAACAATGTTTATGACCACACATTAAAACTTTCTTATAAAGACATATTTATTATCATAGTAGAGATATTTCCTTTTACCTTAAGAAAAATAAGATTACCCCCTTGTGACATGCAATACAATCATTAGATCTAGCATATTCTGTCAATAAAAATACTTTTCCCTGTAATTTCAAATGATAAATATACACAAAGCCTAATCTTATTCCATATTAAATATATAAAATGCCCTAGGCACAAATATTGTGATGTGGAGTCTTTTTCCATCTTTCTTCATTGGCTTTAGCATCACACACACACACACACACACACACACACACACACACACTCAGACTGAATTAATTTACACACCATTTAGTGATTTTAGGAAAACAAAACCTCTTTGAATTTATTCCTTGGAAATTCTTCCACTGAAATTCATACAACAATGTGTACATCTCATCTGGACTTGTCCTTTTATTTTAGACCTGAGTGTGCTGTGTCTTCTTGACCTCAAGAGTTACCTAGGAGAACAAAGGAGTGATCCAGAATTTGACATTCCTCCTTTTTCCTAATATGCACACCTTTCCAAATAGCTAACATTACACACCTCAGTCACATTATGCATCCCAAGTGATGCAGAGCTGGGCTCTAAACAGGTGGACACATCTGTTCCAGTCCATCAGCCTTGACTTACACTGACTGCGTTCTGTAATCATTATGGTTTTTATCCCAAATTACAGTGTCAATCTGTTCAGAATTAATATGTATTACTCCACCACTTGTTACAAAATTTTCAGTTTATTTATTGGACCATGTCCTGCCCTAATCACTTAGGCACAATTCCCACTGAAAACCTAAAAGAGAGAATGTGTATCCAGAGGTTGTGTTTTCACTGCATGTCAAAAGATATTTTTGCATAAGTGGATGTTATTGCTATTCCCAATGAATGCTCTTTCTGTGTCAATAGTCAAATCTTGTTTGAAATTTTAGCGCACTGGTTTGGATCATTTTTAATCACTTTTTCCAGCACATGTGATATCCCAGTGTGCTTGTTCCCATAATAAAGAGGGAGTTGACAAGTTATTTACTTCATTCTGCATATAGCTTATATTTTTAATACATGGGAAATTATAGATTTAATTCCCTCTTCCCTTTTGTGTTGGGGAGTATCTAAAAACTAGGAGTCCTTGAAGCCAAAGATCTGTTCTATTATAACTTGACAAATCATTTCACTGTGATTTTCTTTCTTTTCCCTCTTCTATTTTCCCTGAAGCTAATAACTAAACACATGGATTCTGTTGCAAAGGGGGAAAGTTATTAATTCATAATTATTATATAAAGGTTAATCTGGCTAACATCCTCCAAATGACTTTCCCACCAGCTGGTAACTTTATTCTATTTTTTTCCCTCTCCTGGTTGGCAATGGAGAAAGGTGAGGCCCAGAAGTTGATAAAAATTGAAAGCATAATCTTGTGGGGAAGGCCTGTTGGAGGAGGGAGTGAGGAAGACAGGTGCAGAAAAGGGTGACATCTATAATACTTTCAACAATGAAGATACATTTTTTTTATCTTAAAAAATAGGTGGGTCCAATATCTGATGGAAGAAAACAACTAAATGATATACTAAACTGTGAATGCATATTTTAAGTTTCAAATCCATGGAGAAAAGAAGAAATAATAGCAATGACAAGTGGTTGCAATAATAAAACCACAGATGCACCACCCTTTAACCCCAAGGTTAAATTTAGTAGGTGGGGGTTGCATGGCCGTGTTTCTAGTCAGCATCTCCCCTGGCCTGCTAGAGCATAGGAGATGGAAATAGCGCCCAGGGCAATACAGAGCTTGTTATCCTGATGTATCATACATGAGAAAGTCAGAACCCAGGCTGAAACAAGATTAGGGAAGAATGATCAGAATTCAGCTTTTTTTAATTAATAAAAAGAGCCCTCCTTTGATTTTTCTTTGGTTATGATAGGCAACACAAAAGGAACATTATCCCCAGGGGTCACCAATTGAATGCCTGGCACTGCCCAATAACTCGCCTCAGAACCTATCATGAAAACAACGCAAGACCCCTAAATTGCTTCAACACACTGCTTTGCAATTATTAGACACGTTATGGGAAAGCATGCGCAGCTTCGCCAGGAAATTTTCAATATATTTTCCCCCTCGGGCAAGACGAAGCTTAAAAACTCCAGAGACTCTGACATTTTTCTCATCACATAACATGTACCAGTGGAGAATAAAAAAAGGGGGGGGCGGGGGAGGACATGAATATTTGAAAAGGCCTTTAGAATCTTGCATGTATAAAAGAGAGTATATATCATTCTCGCAGGCTCAGAGTCCGTTCAGATACACATTGAGCGACACGCATTCTACCACCATCTCTGCAGACATTCGGAGGAAAGCAGTCCTCGCTGTTCAGGGTGGCTGTCATGATGGACATTAATATGGATGAACCACCACAAAATCAAAAGGCAATAAGAGGGGTGAGCTTGAAAGAGAAAAAAAGGCTTTAAACTACAGTTATGTTGGGCTTCATTTTGGGGATTAAACTTTGGTTCTATAATTACCTTCCCTCACTACATACTCCAGGAATTTAAAAACAAAAACTCTAATTAGATATGCTCTGAAGTCCATTTGTCATTATTGCACTAAACATTTCTCAAGTTTTATAAATGCAGGAACTAACAATACTAACCAGAGCTGAACAAGATTTCTTTCTCTTTTTTTTTTTCCTTTTTATTAAAACATCCCCTATTTTGATGTATTACATTTGAAAGTGCGACACAAAAGTATTTGCTTTTTTCCAATTCATCCCATAACTACAAAATAATGCTAACTCAAAATCGGTTAAGTAGCAACCCAAATACATATTATTAACATAAAGCCTCTTATCAAAAAGTCGATAAGCACAGATATTTCTATAATATTGAATATTCAAAAGCAAGTTTCAGTTCATCCATATTTCATTCTGGCACACAGTTCAATATTTAAGTCACAATTATACTAGATTATTCCATTGCTGATATCACCACTTTAGGGAAATATTTAGTCATTAATACGCTAACATGTTCTTTAAAACCTAGGCAATTAATTTGCTATAGATTGTATAAGACAAGGGAAAAATGAGAGAACAATATAGTGTTCTTGGTAAGGCAACAGAGCATAACTTGAGATTTCATTCTAATTTATTTTTACATGTCCACCAAATTACTATTGGAATGTATAAGGTCAAATTGTTTTATCAATCTACCATGAATGAACTTAAATTATGTTGGTCTTAAGTTTACTTTAAAAACATAAAATAAAAAACTTGTTTTCCTCTCACTAATTTCTGAATATATGGAAGAGTTATCAAATTTTGTATTTCCTACTATAACTAGAAGCCCAG
The DNA here is from genome assembly GCA_963924515.1 of Vespertilio murinus. Taxonomy (NCBI): domain Eukaryota; kingdom Metazoa; phylum Chordata; class Mammalia; order Chiroptera; family Vespertilionidae; genus Vespertilio; species Vespertilio murinus. Next base: position 140,790,992 of record OZ004704.1, on the reverse strand, counting down.
TGCACAAATTCATGCATGGGTAGGGTCCCTCAGCCTGGCCAGTGACAGGTGCCAATTGGGAGGAGAGGCGGGGGGAATGGCCAACTGGAGGAGGTTGGCTGTAGAAGTACACTGACCACCAGGTGGCAGCTCCTGTATTGAGCGTCTTCTCCCTGGTGGTCAGTGCACATCATAGCAACCAGTTGACCAGTCATTCAGTTGTTCCATTGCTTAAGCTTATATATATAGACTAGTGGCCTGGTGCACAAAATTCATGAGGGGGGTTGTCCCTCAGTCCGGACTGTACCCCTTCCAATCTGGGACCCCTCAGGGGATGTCTGACTGCTGGTTTAGGCCTGATCCCTGTGGGACACCCAGCTTGTTGGAGACCAGGAGTAGGCTGGCATGATCCTTGCTGCTGCCCCACCTCCCTCAACACTGTTCCTTCCCTCTGCCTGCTGGCAAGCACCTTGGCTGGCCTGACACAGCCCGTTCAATGGCCTCGCCCCCTGCCAACTGGTCATTCTGCCGCTTGGCCGATTTGCATATTACACTTTTATTATATAGGATACCCCAGTATTTAGTTTGAAGTTTCAGTCTAAAAAGAAGCATGGTTATTTAATGCCTGACCCCAATAGCTAATTTTAACAAGAATTATGTCCAGTAAATTATATTATTTATATACTTCTATCTGACATACTGCTGATCAAACAGATGTGTAATATTAAGTATCTCTCTTCTTTACTCTCTCTCTATCACCCTTTCTTCCCCCGTCTCTTGAATTAAATGGTTCTAGAGTTCCATGTCTGGATCAAATGCAAAAATTTTAATTAAGACAATTTTAGGCCATCTCTCTTAATTTTTAAATTTTTATAAAAGTGATTATTTCATTAATTCAATTGGGTTGAGTCTTTTATAATGTACCTATCAAACCATCATGTTGTACATTTGAAATATCTTACAGTTTTACTGGACAACTATACCTCAAAAAAAAAAAAAAACTGGGTAAAGGTGGTTATTTGATGATGACCTCTACTTTAAGCAAGAAAAAAAAATTAATTTCCTAGACCCCTAAAGAAATGAAAGTGGTAATAATGAAATAATTAAATCACATATGCATTTAGTCTAATCTTTTTTAAAAAGCCTTAAGCTTCAGGTTGACAGAATAAAATATTCAAGAACTGATATGCCTTGATTCCAACCTTACTTACCCAGTCTCTAACCCTCAATAGAGCAGACACATTAATATTTTCAGACCTAGCTCACACTCAAAGGTTGATAAATTAATCTCTGCCTTCTGGAAGTAAGAGTATCTACAGATATTATTTGGATTACTTCCCTAATGAGGATGGTTTCCTTCTCCCATACTTATTAATTACTCATTAAGTATTAACTCATGGATATCTTTTATATTCTCTGGGTTATTTTTCTATTTCTCTAAATCCTTATTTTCATTGAACTCATTGGGGTGACATTGATTAATAAAATCATATAGGTTTCAAGTGTATAATTCTATGATACATCATCTGTATTATCTCATTGTGTGCCCACCACCCAAAGTCAGATCTTCCATCTCCATATATTGATCTCTTTACCCTTTACTAACCCTCGCTTCCCTCCCTTCTGGTAACCACCATACTGTTTTCTGTATCAATGAGCTTTTGTTTGTTTTTCTTGTTTGTTAATTTGTTGCTTTCAGATTTACATACCACATATGAGTGAAATCATACAATTCATACAATTGTGAAATCATACAAATTTGAGTGAAATCATACAAATTATACAATTCTTGACTTTTCCTGTTTGAATTATTTCACTTAGTATGATAGTCTCAATACTACATAATAAAGGCTAATATACAAGTTGACTGAACTACAGAACAACCATTCGCTATGATGTGCACTGACCACCAGGGGGCAGACACTCAATGCAGGAGCTGCCCCCTGGTGGTCAGTGCATGCCGCTTAGCCAAAAGCACTGAGCAGGGCTCACAGCTGGCAAGCACAGCAGAGTGACAAGAGCCTCTCCCACCTCCACAGCAGAAGAACATACCCTGAGAGCTCCAGGACCGTGAGAGGGCACATACCAGGCTGAGGGACTCCCCACCCGAGTCCACAAATTTTGTGAACTGGGCCTCTAGTTGAGTTATAATCTAATATAATCAATACTAGAGGCCTGGTGCATGAAATTCATGCACGGGGGGGGGGGGCTGTCCCTCAGCCCAGCCTGCATCCTCTCCAATATGAGACCCCTTCGGGGGATGTCCAGCAGTCAAACATCCCTCTCACAATCCTGGACCACTAGCTTCTTATCACTCACCTGCCTGCCTGCCTGGTCACCCCAAAATGTCCCCATGCTGTCCTGGTTGCCCCCAACTGTCCCTCCTACTAGCTTGGTCATCCCACGCAGCCTGCTGTTCAGTCATTTAGTCGTCCCTCACTAACCCCCCTGCCAGCCTGGTTATAAGCAGCCATCTTGTGGGGTGTGATGGTCAATTTCCATATTACCTCTTTATTATATAGGATATTTTTGTTGCTAACACTGTTTCAGCTTTGGAAATTGAAGGGTCTTCAAAATATTGATAAAAATAACATATTAATAATTCTTTTCCATATCCTCCACAATATTTCTGAAAATAAATGTGGGTTTACATTAAGATAGCCACGTTTTACTCTAAATTCCGCACAAGTTTCACACAAATCATTACATTTAATACATCTTTCCTCCAGTTTCAGTGGTGGTAGAATAAGTCATTATGCAACACAGAGGACAAGTTAGGATGAAATATTACACAATTTTGGTCTCAAAAAAAATTCTATCAGGCATAACCAATGTGGACATTTTCTCTAATGTCTCTAGTATTGATTATATTGTATTATATCCCTACTATTCTCCCAAATTTCTCCAGTCTTCTGAGGCCTCCTGATCTCTGCAGTTTTCTCACATTTGTCCTCTTCTTTTAAACCTCAAACTCTCCAAGTAACTAATTTGTTTTTTACACAGTCAATTTAGCTTTCTCATTGTTTGCAATGACCTTACCAATAACTCCTTGGGCTCTTATCTTTTAGAACAAACACAAATCATGAAGGTATTTTATTAAATAATTCAGTTTTCTTCTTTGGGAGCAGAAGATATTGTGGTTAATTGAAATGATTTTTGTCTCTCTATTATTTATATTTTTTAAATATTCATAGAAAAATGTTTAATGGAATCTTCAGCAAGAAGTTATAGACTTGAGATTTCCCAGAATGATTTTTTAATTTTAAAAAAATACCAGTTTTTCGTTTTCTTTCAGTGCTGCCCTAAGAAAAAAGTTAGCAGAAAAAAAGTAGTAGAATGCCTTGGAAATTAGTTGTCAGAGTAATTTTTTTTATATTAAAAAAAAAAAAGATTGTCATTGGATTTTAATATACCTATGACCTTTGGCTAATTTTCTATTCTTGGCAGCGTAGCAAACTAGCATGGGGAAGAGAGGCCACATGTACCTCAGAGAGGCCAAAATTCTTGCAAATGATATTTCCTATTTAATTCAATAGGTTTTTCCCATAAGATGGACAGAAAGCACAGCCTGGCGGGAATATGCAATGGAACAGGCTTGGAGAAAAGTGCAGACTGAGCAAATTTCAAAGACTGATGGGATAGTTCTTAGAGTGGATTATAAAGTTAAAATCGATCGCAAGCCAAACTGGCCAAAGGAAAATAGGTCTGGGAAAGATGCCAAAGGAGTACGTATTAAGGTGAAGATAGGGTCAGCCCACAATAAGGGAAACACAGTCTGGAGCTTAAAGACTTTATGTTTTAAAGTGTTTGGCAAGGATGCAGAAGATGAATTTGGAGTTAGATTTCCTCCATAAACTAATTTTGGAATATTGTAGAGAGAAACATCCATGATAAAATAAAACTATGTAGTGGAACCATCCAATCCATAACAGCATCTGGCTAGCAGTACCTAAGACGGCCTATCCAACTTCCACCCAAAATGCCTTTGACGATTCAGAAAAATGCAAAAACTCACATCCTGACATCGAGTAATGGAAGTCTAGACCAGGGTGCTTCATATATAACCTTAACATTTTGGTAGATTGGAGGAAAATGTACCAAAAGACAGGAAGGGGAAGAGTTTGGGAAATTTTATGAGACATACACAATAGTATTTGGAGAACAGCTAGTAGACCAACCTGCCTAATGTCAAAAGTGGTAAAATATAGGATATGCATAACTCTACACTGGACACAGAAAACTCAAGGAAGGTTCAAATGTTGGACTTTTAAAAAATCAGTGGTGTTAAAAGAAGCAAAGAAGGTTGTTAGGATAATTACCCAGAAAGGATGATGTGTAATGTGCACACACACACACACACACACACACACACACACACACACACACACAGAAGAAAAAATAGATGTGGAGGCAAATACACTAAGTAAACAGGCTCTTCTCTCAGGAGTGAAGAGTTTAAAATATATTTTAGGACTAGAAAAATAAGTTGGAGTCAAAGTGAAGATAATCTTGAATGTCCTAATGAAGTTTTAGAAAAATTAATTGTATATGATACACAAAATGATACTTAAAGAGGTAAAGATGCAGGTTTAGATTGGTCTTCCTGACCATTCACGAGTAAGTAAGAGGAAAAAAGAAATGGTAGATAACTAAAGAAATGGAGTAAAATATGAATCCAAAGTTTGAGTCTAAGTGGCCAGAAAGATAAATTAGAAAATTTAAAAATGAAGTAATTTAGTTACAAAAATGAATTCCATTTGTAAATGTCTAATTTTATATCCTTATAATGTCTATCTGTAAATATAGAGCTGGAACTTTTCAAATTTAGACTAGGAGGTAGGACGAATGGACTTGAGAAGTCAATTTGGAAATCACCTGCATAGAGCTGGCAATTGGTGCAGTGAGAAGGGAAAGTATAAAAAGAGATGAGAACAGAAGTGCTGGGGCTAAGGTTCAAAGATACCAATGTTCAGCAGCAAGAGCAAAAAGAACATATCCCATAGAAAGACACAATCCTGAATGCTCACTGTGTCACTTTGCAGTATTCCATGTGCCTGAGACTGGGAAAAACAGAAATGGGCATATGGAAAGCAGGAAAATCAACAAAAATAAAATTGCTGATTTTTTCTAAAATGCCAGGTTAACAGTTGTATGTTCTCCTTGACCTTATATTTACAGAGATTCTCAGTACGTTCTAACATTCAAGATTTATGTTTAGTTTTGTTCTGGACATGATATATAAATGAATGTAGGCAAGGGACTTTCTAAGGCAAGTGGCTGTTGGCACATTCCAAATTAAAACTAAGCAGAAAATTATTGAATGCCTTCCACTAGTAAGGAAGTTTCTCCTGTGAGCACCCACTGAATACACAGTTAACTCATTCTAAAAACTTCAAACACCAGCTCACCAATTTTAGCTTGATCACTGGTCATTACCTGAATATACTGCATTTTTGCTTATTCCTAAAAGATATGGCCAACTCCCCCTAGTCGGCCTGCTTACCTGTCCTTGTTCCTTTCTCTTCTCTCTCTCTCCTTTTGTCCTTCCATCCTCCTTGTCATTCCCATTTCTTTATCATTTCAAGTCTCTCCTCTGATTAATTTTAGTAACATTTATCATCCCTCTCAATCTGTTTCTTTGGCTATTTGAATTTGGGTAAAATTATTTTAATAAATTCAAATACAATTATTTAATGAACATCTATTCAGATGTCATACTGTATATGACAGGCACTGGACTAAGTTACTTGAAGTAAAATGTTACTCTGAGAAGCTCATTCTATTGCAGAATATCCCATTTTTCTTGAAAACCATTTAAATTATCAGGTAGACGTGGTTGTGTGAATTGCACAAGCAACAGATAAAAAAGGCTAGAGAAATCAGGATACGATTTGAAGACTATGGTTTGGTGTTCATAGTCAGTGCAAAATGGCTAAATTTTGTTTCCTAAATGTTATGGAAATGATTGGAAACATTTGATTATAAAGCCAGTATTTTAAAGCATATATCTCAATAGTTTAGAGTTTCTAAGACAAATATATTTATTGTAAGTTGCTTTATCTAAAATCATTTCTGGTCTTGCTAACTATTTATTAATTTCTTATTTTCTGTTGAGTTCAAATATTAGTATCTTAAATTATTTCAAGAGTAATAATGCTATAATTTTTTTTTTTGCTGTCAGTGGGCCATTTGAAATTTACATGTCTTGTCAATATTTCAAATGTTATTATTTTTAATATTTCCCATTGCTAAAGAAATGTTCATCTAATGGAACATTTGTTCTTTACACATTCTGAATTACATTATTTATAGATAACTAATACTTTTCTGTAGTTTAATTTTTAATAATGTCCAGTTATTTGTTATTGTTTTAAATAAACTAGGGATATAATGATTCTTATCTGAATATTTTAATTCTATTTTCACTACTAAATGTTCACCCAGTTGATAAGGCATGAAAAGCTGTTGTAATTAGTGTGGTTTATAATTATGCATATCCAGATTAAACAAGACAAATGGCAGGGCCAGTAATGGCATCATATTAAGACTATAAATATATTGAAAAAAAATCTATTTAGAAGTATAATTATAAAAAGGGAATGAGAGCTGTTTTTAAATCATTTTAGGTATTAATAATCACATTTACCAAAGGGTATTACAGAAATCACATAAGCAAAAGATATTACAAAGTATTATTTAGAGAAACAATTGGAACTCACACTTCTTAATAACTTTTTACTCCTGGCCAAATACAAAATGAGTGTAATCTACCATGATTAATTGCTTATGTTTTTTCCAAACTATATAATTGAGAAACAGTGTAATCAATGATATAAATGTAATTCTAATGTATCTTCCATGCACAGCCTTAATGGCTTTTATTCTCGCCAACCCTTCCTATGCATAAGAGCAAACCATATTTGCAAAAGATTGGTTCCATTATTGCTCTGATCCCAGGTAACTTATAAGTGAACTTTTTATCACATCAAGCATAGGAATATGTTTTAAGATAAAAAAACATGTTATTTTTATGTTTTTAATGGATTAATATAGCAAATGCATTGAAATGCAATACACAAAACAAATGTAAGATTTTATTATTGCATCTTTTTATAACATTTTTATTGATTTCATCGAGGGAGGGAAAGGGAAAGAGAGAGAAAAACATGAATGAGAGAGAATAATTGATTGGCTGCCACCTGTATGACTGGGGATCGAGCTGACAACCTGGGCATATACCCTTGAACTCCTGGTTCATAGGTTGTTGCTCAACCACTGAGCCACCACAGATGGGCTATTATTGCATCTTAACAAAAATTCAAGCAAAATAAAGAATCTGACTTCCTATACTTTGTGCAATTTCTGAACTGCTCCAGGAAAGAAATAAAAAACAGACTAGGGAGCTGTCTCCTGCTCTTCTGACTGATTACCTTCTCTACAGCCTTCAACTGGGCTCTGGTAGCCCACCAGGAGTACTGCTCAGAGCTCACTGACATCAGCTGAATGACCCCTCACCACCTCCAGTCCTCTCTTAAAACTTTCATTAAAAAAGGTCAGACACTGCCTCAGAGCCTGTGAGTGGCTCCCACCTGAAAGTCACCCAATTTTCACTTACAGCTTCTTAGTTACTTGTGATGTATTTTTCATCAGTGTTCTGTCTTCAGCTTCCAATTCTTCCAGAGGCTTTCCTATGCCTGCTCAGAGAACTTCCCCTGATTGGAGAAGGCAAGTGGACACTGAGGGAAGTTTAATTTACTTCTACTTTTTTAAAGATCTTTTCTTTCTGCCTGATGGTTGATAAAACAGCATTCCCAACAACTCTAAAGCTCCCCTGTCTGTGATAAATTTAGTTTCATCCCGTAATACCTGTTTAATATTAAAAAGGTAACAGAAATTTGTTTCATTAGGGGAGATTCCTCAAATATATTTTTTCCTCAAAAATAAACCTGCATGATTTTATCTCCTGCAATATGTCATAAATATAGAAGATAAAACATAAAAAAGTATTTCAAAATATCTGTGTTTTCTTTTTCCAGAGCAGTAAAGAAAGCTGTAAGAGAATTCTTCTAGAGATTGGTATATATGTTATCATTGCAACCAATTTTTCCACTGACCTAAGATTCATTACCGAAGCACCTAGATTAAAGTATTTGTAAAATGAAAAAGCCATAACTCTGCATTTAAAATCTCTGTAGTTATGCCAACGGAGGTAAAATTTATGATGACACTTAATTGTGAGGCTCTGAAGCCTGAACTCACAGGCAATTGCACGTTTCAACCAATGATCTCCAAGTGCTTAACCAATAAGGGCGATTGAAAGTCTTTCACACAAGAGCAAATACGAGTGCCTTATCAAATCATGAAGCACATGTCAAACTAGCTCATGGACTAAACTCTTTTAAAACAATTAGTGCTTATATTTATATTGATATGTCATAAAGTTATCACATATTGTTACTATCCATTGTAGAGACCAAAAATATGCTTTTGCCCCATTTTGTGTATTAACATTTCATTGAAAACATGTAGGATTCTGTTTCCAGATATGGACAGTGAGAACCAGCTGTAGAGAGAGTAAATCCTCAAATATCCTTCAGAATATAGAGGAGAATGCACATGGGCTGCCTTAAACTGACAAATGTTTAAGTATTGATGCTTTCCTTAAAATCTACAAATAAATGTTAGTGTTTGGGTGTGAAAACGTGTGCATTCTGGAAAAACGGAATTAGTCAAACTAAAGGTTAAACGCCTTGTAAAGCAGGGTGTGAGGATATCAGCACGCTGGTCAGCTCCCCCTGTCCCAGGCTCTTAGCCCGTGTGGCCCGAGGTGGAGTCAGTCATCTTCATACAGAAAAGACTTTTGTCCTCCTCTTCTCAAAGCTTTCACTTTCCTGCGTTTATATCTTCCCTGAACAGGAATTGATTTTTCCATGTTTTTGGCGGTAAGTGTATCTTTATTTCAACTTTACTGGGCTAATAACTACACTGAGTGTAGGACCTTAGCTCCAGGTCGGTTCCAGTACACAGCACACTGTACCAGCAATCAGTACTCTTGCTGGATCTTTGTGAGATCGCATCTTTGAGGGAAGGAAACGCCATTTGCTCCCTGTTGTTTTCCTTGGTGCCCTCCATTGTACCTCTGTAAGGCGTCAGTCCCCAAGAATTTGAAAATGGACAAAAGAACAAGTAGAAAAAATATATAATCAAGATTACCATTCTGTTCATCATATCTACGTTGCGTCTATTTTTCCCACTAACACCTCCAAGGATTGCAAGGAGCAGAGAAGCACCTTTCCAGGGCCATCGCTGACGCTTAACCCACGCATGGTGGAGGAAGCAGCTTACTGTAGCAGGGATATGTGCGCTCTGTCTGTACCAAAACGCAAACCGCAAGTAAATACTAGGCTGCCACCAGTGTGGGTGCTTTATACAGTGCAGTGCTCCAGGAAAAACCTCTGCATTCATCTGTGCAGAAATAGGGTGTGAATTTGGTTCATGACTTCATGTCATTACAGCACAAAGAAATGAATGTCTTGCTTTTTCTTTGTGTGTTTTTAATATATTTTTATTTATTTTAGAAAGGAAGGGAGAGGGAGAGAGCAAGAGAGAGGAAACATCAGTGATGAAAGAGAATCATGAACTAGCTACCTCCTGCACACCCCACATGGGGATCGAGCCCACAACCCAAGCATGTGCCCTGGCCAGGAATCCAACTGTGACTCCCAGGTTCATAGGTTAACACTCAACCACTGAGCTATGCTCACCAGGCACACGTGTGTGTGTGTGTGTGTGTGTGTGTGTGTGTGTGTGTGTGTGTGTGTGTTTAAATCCTGCCATTGAGAAAACTCTTCCTTCTAACCTTCTACTGGGCAACCAGTCAGCGGACAACTCCAGAATCACATTTCATAACACAATCCCAGGAACCCGGTGGCCACAGAAAAGCCTTTATTGTTATTAGTTTCAGGACCTCTGGGATATTAATTCATCTCATTGCACTCTCTCATCACTCCATCCATTATGCCTGTCTATATAGCTCACGTGGAGGGGAAAAAAAATGACACCGTGTCCCACTAAAGCAATAGCGTGATATCACCCACACAAGTGCAGGCAGGGAATTTTCTATCCAGCAGAAATGACTACCCTCTGCTTTAGAAATATCCTTGTTGCCGTGGCCTTTTAAAGCTGCTACATAAGTGAGATTAGTAATATTAATCTATTATTTGGCTGGGAATGATATTGTGTGTGGAAAATTAAATAGGGCCATCATTTTAGAACTGAAATGCTAAGCTAAAACCTTCTTTTTGCAGCTTCATCCTTTTTTCTAGAGTGTGCTGCATGTGTCAGTGTTATAGGAAGGCATCCTGGCTTTCTTCCTTTGTTTGGATCCAGTTTTACAAACAACCGTAGTATCCATTTTCTCGGCTTACAAAATCTGTGAACAAGCAAGGCAGAGAGAACCAGCCATTTTATTCTTCCTTCAAAATGCATGAAAGTATCAGCTGCCTTTTCTATGCTCACATATAAAAAACATCAAGGACGGATACAAAGCAAATGAGTTTACCTCCTTAACCAATAGAGGTGGGGGGTTTTCCCCACTGTCCCGTGAGTTAACTTGCGAAATTCACGAGATTACCAGCTAGTCTTTGGATACACTAGAAAGGTAATTTTTTTCTCTCACAAAAACAGAGGCTTTGTGCTAACAAAGATTTTTCTCTGAACATTGCTTTTCACCCCTTAAAATGAATGCTAATAAGTACCTGCTGAAGAACAAGCGACTCGCTTCGCTTTTGAGACAGAGGCGGAGCGCCATCTGCTGGTTCGTGGGCTCCACGACAGTCTGGGTAGCAAGCAATTCAGAGAGGAATTAAATGCTTTCTTGTGATCCTTTTTCTGGCAAAGGCCAGGCTTGACTTGTGTGAGAAAAACTTTTGAACACTAACTCACATAAGTGCAATGGTCTCAAGAAAAAGTACATTTCCAGATCGCTGAATTTATTCTAATCCTGCTCAGCTATTTGGAAGTAGCATGCATTTAACTATTGTTCTCTGCATTTCCTTTGAAGAGCAGGCAGTCCAGGGACAGGGGGAAGGAAAAAACGCATTTATTGAGCCTTTTTCCGTATGAAAGTGGGGATTAATAACTCTCACACCTGGAGCCTACTCCTACTACTCAATCTAATTATTTAAATAACCAGAGTATTAAAATGTCACCACTTTATACAGAAAATAAAATTCAGAATGCAGTTCTGGTACTATTACATTTTTTAAAGTGGTATTTTATTCTGCTGTCTCTATCGCCACTTCTGAACTGAGAGACCTGCTATGGTGTTAAAAAACAAAAGTTGTTTTCAATTGCTTTTCCAAAGGAGCTTCTATAGATGGGGGAAAACAGAAAGTTTTAAGTCTCAAAAAAAAAAAGCCATTCTTGCAGTGGCCTTACCTCACTATCATTCTAGAGTGCAAGCCTGTCATAATAAATGCAACCATAAATCCATGGCCAGCGACTCTGAACCTATCAGCTTCACAAGGAGGCGTTTCCAGCCCATAAATAGAGGCTGATTGAAAACCAAGGTCAGGTCATCCTAACAATTTATGGAGCTATTTAAGGAAACTGTCCAGGACTTAATCCCAATGAACAAGAACAATTTCTACAAATGTGACTGCATCCTGTATGGAAATACTTGAATAAATCAACTCATCATAGAGTTGCAATGCTATGTGCTCTCTATTTTTGTGAACAAAAAGCAGCAGACAAAAAGATAAACAACCAATTTAAAATAAGACCTGAAACAAAGAAAGAAGAAATGGATCCAGGAGGGAGTCAGTGCATATTTCAGTGCAGACACTCAGACTCAGAGTCTACTCATTCCTACCCTCTACAGCTCATGAATTTCTCCTCATGTCAGCTCAGTCATTACTTCCTTGGAGAAAGTCTCAACTGACCTCCTTGACTAGGTCAAATTGTCCTATCATATGCTTCCTAACACATGTATCTCAACTTCATAGCTGTTAGCACAAATGTAGTTTTATGTGATATCTGATTAATTTATGTCTCTCATTGTGAACAGTAGGCCTCATAAAGATACTTTTGTTTCCTGAATGCCAACATCATGTCTAGAATTTAAAAATGCTAATGGGCAGGTGTTTGATAAGTGAGTGAATTAAACAACCAATGAAAAATGTAAAGAATTTGACAGTGAGTCAAGTTTATATCTTATTTGTATTCTTTTCTTTGTGTATTATATGCTAAGCTCTTGCTCTAATCAACAAATGAAAACATTTAATAATAACAAATGGAGTGGAGCAGTAGTGAGGAGAGAAGACGGAAGCAGGGAGAATACGTGCAGAGAAGTGGAGGAATGGCAGCTGCCTGGCGATGTGGGCATTCCCAGGTGTGTTCAGCGGTGACTGAACACAGGAGAACTGGGAAGAGGAACCTGGATCCCAGGAAGGGGAAGAGTCAGTACCTGCGTTATGAAGCTGAGCTCAGGAACCAAACTCCAGAACGGTATCTACTGTAACCTGCCTTCCCTTTACACACACTCAGAATAGAAAGAAAAGTCAAATGAGAGCACTATTTTATTTGAATTAAAATTTCATCACACTTCAGAATCAGAAATGGTCATATCAGAAATGGCTTCAAAGCACAATAAGGAAATAGACCAAACGTTAAATCTTCCCATCTGTTAAATTACGCACCATTTTCCACATAGTCTCAGAATGATGGGGAAGAACACACAGGACATTGTTTCCAGCATTAGATCAGAAAAAAATTAAAGACCATTTTCTGTGAAATTTACATACAAAGTTCTTAATGCCATTGAAAGCCTCTAAAAAAAAACTTTTGAGCTGCATTTTCTGAAGACAAGGGTAAATCGCTACGTGAAGAGACAGCTGATCTGATGCACATTTTGAACGTCAGTATGTCAAAGGAGTTAGAGGGGATAGAGGAACTGAACAAATGTTGTGTAAGATATCTTTGTGAATACATGATGGAGGATGTCTTTAAACAGAGCTTAGCGGTTTCACCTTGGGAAGCCTCCCTATCCTGTTTGCATGCAGAATATCCTGCCATTTTCCTTTCCTTTCAGCCTTTTCAGCTCTAAGACCCAAACACCTTGGAAGTTCATCTGAGACCTGGTCACATCACTGTCGGTGGTGTGCTCAGGCGTGGCAGAGACTGCTCTGAGGAGTCTGTCTTTCCACAACTCTCTTCCACCGTTTGAAAGATCAGAGACCCAGAGAAAGAGGCAAACACCAACCACAGGCAATGCAGTGTGGTGGTAAAGCTCTACCATTAATTCAAAGTCAAGACTAAGTAAGTTTGAATTGAATTTGCATTCTTATTGAAGGCCTATTATAAATAAATAAATATATATATATATATATATATATATATATATATATATATATATATATATATATATTGTATTTGCCGGCATATAAGACGATTTTTGGCCCTGAAAAATACGTATTTGCCGGCGTATAAGACGACCCCCTAACATTTCCACTCAAAATACAGAGTTTGTTATATACTCGCCGTATAAGACTACCCCCCACTTGGAGGCATAATTTTCAGGGCCAAAGGTCGTCTTATACACCGGCAAATATGGTGTGGGTGTGGGTGTGTGTATATATATATATATATATATATATATATATATATATATATATATATACTATTCACATAATACAGATGTAGAAGAAGCAAAATAGTAAAGATATTTTAAATATTTGTTTCTGTTTCAAAATTTAACTATTAACATTAAGTTCATCTTCCACAATGTTTCTCTGATTGGTCCTATTATCCTTCTTGAGAAATAGAAACTGACATAAATTGATAGATTTTGAAGACAGAACTAGAAAGGGTAAGTAATCAATGAATTAGGAAGAAGCAGGAGAGCACAGATGCTTGCCAGGTAGACGGTGGAAGCAGGTGGCCTGGGCCTGATTCTGGCTCTTCTGCTTAGTAGACAATCACCTCCACTGCCTCAGTTTCCTCATTTATAAAGTGAAGATAATAACAGTACCTACATCATAAGGTTTGGAAGATAACTAAAGGACAGGGTGTACATGAAGTGTTGAGAACTGTTCCTGGCATGAGTTAAAACCATTATTTTAAAATAATTAACAGTTTACAAATGACCAAAGTTGTTCAAGATAATTCAATGTCAGTCCTGGGACCTATAACTCATGAAGTATGGGTGAGTTATAAGTAGGGTTTTTTTTAATAGTTATGAGACAGTATTATGTGAGAAAATTTAATCTTTTAATTTTAGCTATTGTGGGGGGAACAATGCAAATAATAAATTTTAAAACTGTCTATTAACAGATTGATTGATGATAAATAGCTAAGAAGAGAAGAATACATTCCTAGCAAAATGGTGACATGAAAAATAATCAATGGGCTTACTGCAGCTGATTTCAAATCTAGGCTCCACCACTGCTCTTTAGGGGATCTCTCTGGTATTCAGGGGCTTGGGGTTTGGTGGATTTGTCTTAATGACAAATAGTAATATTTAAAAAAACTCTCATGAGCTTGAAATAAGAATTGATTGAGAAAATGTGTGTAAATAGCGCTCAGTGTCTGGCACATAATAGGTATTCAACAGAAGTGTTCCATTCTTGCCTTTTAAAAGTGATGCTATGAGATCAGCCCAACCTTCCCACAACACCAGCCTCTGGTGCCACAGTCAGGGGCAGAGGAGGAGGCTGAGTCCACAACTGGTCTACCTGGGGAAGCACTGACTCCTAACAATGCATCTCTCATCAGGCGAAAGCAACTGAAATAAACTTGGGATCCAAAAATTAAAGAAAGAAAGAGGATGATTCTCCTTTCTGGAGCCTTGAATTCTTTATTACCAAGATGAGTAGATCAGTGCACCTCCCCAAGCTTCCCTAAATGTAGAGAAATGTCATGGCTGGTAGTGACTGCCTTGTCCTCAGGGACAGCCAGCACTGTAAACAAGGCTAGGTCCTTAAATTCTTAGATTCCTGGTGCTTCAACAGGTTACATGTTGTCCCTTCCAATCTTTCCTTTGTGGTAGTATACCAGATGGCTGACATTTCTTGTGGGTTTTTATTTTCTTTTGTTTGCTCATATTAGCAAATGTAATAAATTTTCTATTTTACATTAAATGTGTTGCTAAGCTAAACTCAATACTCTAAATAGATGAGTGACATGGATATTTGAAGAAAATAGTGCTTTCATAGTCCTGGGTATGAGGGTAGGATAGCATTAGGGCAGTTAAGATTGAAGCAACATACTTTGAAAGCTGAAAGAGAATAGGATTCATTAGGGGAGGAAGTCAATTAAGAAAAATTACCCCATAAAATATTTTCCCAGATATATTCCTGTCTGTGCGTATTCACATATGCTGGTAGGAATGTAAAATGTCTTAATTTCCTTAGAACATATTCAAAAAAGTGTGAAAGCCATGGGTTAAAAGAAGGGTAAGCAAACTTTTTCTGTAAAATCCAAAATAGTAAAAAAAGATAATAATAAAAAGAATTTTTTTGGACTACAATCTCTGTTTCAACAATTCAACTCTGCTTTTCTAGCATGAAAGCATCACAGACAATACATAAACAAAGAGTTATAGTTGTGTTCCAATAAAACATGTTTTACAAAAATAGGCAGCCAGTAGATTTGGCCCACAGGCTAGAAGATAAAAGAAATGAGGCTTTTTCCACTTAGTCTCTCTACAAATGAGAAAAAAATAGGTATTAACTTGACACCAAAAAACTGTTCTATCAGTCATAAAGTGATTCTCTGGGGTGGTAGGCACACAGTACAATATACAGATCTTGTAACTTAAAAACCCACACCTGAAATCTGTCTGTTCATGTTGATCCAGGTCAATCTAATCAATTTAATAAATAACCATTAAAAAGTGATTCTCATTTGAACAAATAGGAATAGGATGTGACATTTTTAAGTGTCCTAATATGGTCTCTACCTCTCACTTTCCATTTTACCTTTTTGACACAGTGTTCAACACCAGGCTCCAAAAGAATTCTCTAATCTTCCTATTTTTCCCTACTGAAAACTCTTTGGATTGCTGATATCCAATTTATTTCTTTAATCTATTTCACAGGTTCTTTTGAAAGTCTAATACGCCTGCCTGCCTTCTTTCTCTTTCAAGCAATCCTCATCAGCATTTCACAATTAATGACATCACCTCAAATGGGGCCCTCAGAGCTTTCTAACTTTGTTTATCAGATTTGATCACTACTCTAGTAATGAGTATATGATTTTGAAGCTGCTTGATACACTGTGGAAATAAATAAAATACTAAAAAGAATCCACAAGCATGCATCCCTGGCTCTTCTGAGTCTCTTTTCCCAGTGAAGACCTGGGTAGCTAAAAGCTCCATATTTGCAGAAAAATCAACTAACTCAAGAGAATTACTTATAAGGGCAATAACTTGGCAAGGTACTCTTTAAAATTGTAGTCACACATTAGAGATAAAAAGAGACACTATTCTGTGGATATTTGATGGGCACATGAAAATGTGTTCTGGGATATTGATAATCAGGCCTTATAAAGGTTGCTAGAAAGATTACCAAAAAGAGACAAGAACTAGTTCATTCTGAAAAGTCTGGGGAAAAAATAGCTATTTTGGAAAAATGTTCAAGGAACTAATTAAGTTTATCTTACAAAAAAATAAATTTCTGTGAAAACATAAAGATGGCTCTCATAGACTCAAGAGAGTTGAGTACCACAGTGTAATCTGTCCCTTATATTTAAAAGGTGAACCCTTTTTGTTGATACACCTCCTCAGGCAAGGAAAACAAAGGGAAAAATAAACATATGGGATTTAAAAAGCTTTCGCACAGCCAAAGAAATCATCAACAAAATGAAAAGTCAACTCAATGAAGGGGAGAGCATATTTGCCAATGATACATATGATGAGTTAATTTTCAAAATATATAAATAACTTATACAATTCAATGTCAAGAAGATAAACAACCCAATCTAAAAATGGGCAAAGGATCTGAATAGACACTTCTCTTAAAAGGACATACAAATGGCCAATAGATATATGAAAAAAATGTTCAACATTACTAATCATCAGAGAGATGCAAATTAAAATCACAATGAGATCACCTCATGCATGTCAAAATAGTTATCATCAATGAATCAACAAACAAGTGCTGGAAAGGGCATAGAAAAAGGGAACACTCATGCACTTCTGGAAGGAATGCAATGGTGCAGTAACTATGGAAAACAGTATGGAGTTTCCTCAAATAATTAAAAAATGGAACTACCTTTTGATCCAGTGATCCTACTTCTGGAAATATATCCGAAGAAACTCAAAACACTAATTTGAAATAATATATGCACCCTTAAGTTGACTGAGGCATTATTTAAAATAGCCAAGATCTGGAAAGAGCCCAAGCACCCATCAGTAAGTGAGTGGATAAAAAAGCTGTGGTATATTTAAACAATGGAATACTACTAGGCTGTGAAATTAAAATTTAAAAAAGGAAATCGTGCCTTTTGCAACAGCATAGATGGACCTGGAGTGTATTAAGCCAAGTGAAATAAGCCAGTGAGAGAAAGATAAATATTATATGATATCACTTATATCTGGAACCTAAAGAAAAAAATAAACATATAAACAAAATAGAAACGAACTCATAGATACATAGAACAGACTGACAGCTGTTAAAGGGGAGGGATATTAGGGGACTGGATGAAAGAGTGTGAAGGGATTAACCAAAAGGAAAAAAAAAAAAATATATATATATATATATATATATATATATATATATATATATATATATAAAACAAATAGACACAGAAACCAGCCATAATAAATGGGAGGGGAGGTAGGGAGAGGATGGCAAAAGAGGGGAAAATGGGAACAGAAAGACTTTAGTTTGGGTGATAAGAGCACAATACAGCATGCAGATGATCTTTCACTGAGCTGTACACTTGAACCCTGTATGTTTTTACTAACTGATGTCACCCCAATAAATTCAATTTAAAATAAAAGAAACAAAAGCTGATACTAAAGAACCAATTTTCAGAGTGAGTAAGGAATTTCTATATATCTCAAGATAGGTCTATATATCTCAAGATAGGTCTCCAAAAAGCCTATTTAGATAAGTCTTTTCAGAGAGACTTTTTAGAAAAGACTTCGTGTATATCAAATTAATTTCTACTAATTTGACTTAATTTATACAATTAAAATATCTTAGTTCTGAGTTTATTTAAACTCATTTAAATTCTAATAAAATTTGCAATATATACATCAAAAACAAGCCTGAAATAATTTTGATTTTTAACTAAACATTTCCAGATTTTCCAATACATATAACAGAGCCTTTAAACCTATGACCACATAATTCTTCAAATCATTTAACCCAAAGTTCAATCACTACGAAGAAACCAAGCTCCAAAGTCATGATTGGTTTTATTATTATAGATTTGACTTCCAGAATGGTTGTATATTAGTCAGCTATTTCCATGTTGATGACCCTTAAAAACCAAGTCTCAGTAGATCATAAGCAGCAAGCATGTATATCTTGCTCAGGTATCTAGGATTTTCGGAAGCAGGTCTACTTCTAGTGGTCCAATCCAAGTCTGCTCCAATGGCTTCTCATCCCAGGAGGTTGGCTAAAGAAACAACTTCCTGGAATGGTGCCCTTCTTAAGATACAGATCAGGAGCACGAGATAATGAACAGGAACACACAATGCCTCTTCCAGTCCACTCAGCACCAGCACACTGAGTGCTGCCCCATATTTTATTGGACAAAATATGTCAGTTGGCCAAGCTTATAGTCAAGGGGGCAAGGAAGTATGCTTTACCCACAGGTAATTATAATTATTCAGCCAGGGCATGGAATAATAATAGAAAAAGAATACTATCTGCATAGACTGCATAGGAAATCTATTAGAATAGATTTTATGTAAGCTCTTGACATGAGGACCCAATTTTTTTGAAAGACTGTGTGGCAAGAAAATATAAAAACAAGTGCAAGGAAGGCACCAACATGATGAATTGCCATGAAAGCTGAAGAATTTTGTACTTGGTAATGACAACTCTAGAGCAGAGAGAGCAGCGAGTTGCTGCAGCATGTAATTCCTTCAGCCTGAACTAGTGTATAAAGGAAGAAGAAATATTTCCCTGGGAAACCTTATGACAGGTTGGTTGTGTTTGGTGTGTGTGTGTGTGTGTGTGTTCTTAAGGAAGAAACAAAAATGGTGTCAAGATGTTTAAACTGACAAGAAATTAGAGTGCCATTTGGGCATATGAAAAGATGCCAAGCTTAATTCAGAACACACAGAATTTGGGGTGATTTCAGATAATTTATAC
Organism: Vespertilio murinus; assembly: GCA_963924515.1. NCBI lineage: Eukaryota > Metazoa > Chordata > Mammalia > Chiroptera > Vespertilionidae > Vespertilio > Vespertilio murinus. Next base: position 140,771,688 of record OZ004704.1, on the reverse strand, counting down.
AGATTTTCCTGAAAACATTTAGAAAAAATGAAGCCTGGCTTGGAGCTGAAGATGTGAAGGTAGGAGTCGGAAGTCTAGATGTGATGAGTAAAGCTTTGGGCATAGATGTCATTGAAGAAGCAAATAGGTGAAAATAATGAATTTATAGACAGGTCTCAGTGACACCAGTTTTAAAATTAGGAACAAAGAAAGGTGATGAGAGGGAGGGAGAGAGGAAGGGAGGGAGGGAGGGAAGGAGGGAGGGAGGAAGGGAAGGAGGGAGAGAGAGAGAGAGAGAGAGAGAGAGAGAGAGAGAGAGAGAGAGAGATATTATCTGTTATGGGCTAAATGTTTGTATCCTCCCAAATTCATATGTTGAAAACTTAACCACTAATGTGATAGTATTAGGAGGTGGGTCGTTGGGAGATCATTAGGATTATATGAGGTCATAAGTGTAAGGCCCCCAAGAATGGGATTAGTGTCCTTATAGGAGTTATGAGAGAGCTTGCTTCTCCTCCCTGTATTTGCCAGCCAGTCAGGGTCCCTCACCAGAACTTATCTATACTAGCAGCCTTATCTTACACATCTAGACTCCAGCACTTTGAGGAATAAATTTTGTTATTTATATCACCAGTCTATGGTAATTTGTTACATCAGCCATCGAAATAATAAGTTTCCATTGAAATAAAACAAAAATAAATAAATAACAAGGAACTTTATGAGGCAGCCTAGAAAACAGGATCAAGCACAGCTGTGCCATCAGACAGACATGTGTGTTGAGTCCTAACACTGCCTAGTACTAAGATAATGGAGTAGAGACCTTCTGAGCTTCAGTCTCCATGCAAAATGGAGCTGTTAGCATGTGTTTAACAGTAAGGTTTATACTTTTATTTCCTTTTCATCAAATATAATGATTGCAGATTCTGAAGGTGCAAAAACAAGACTTTGTACCAATCCTCCTCATATAGAAGTATGCCAGTAAAAATAATTGTTAACAATCATCACATGCCTTCTATTGATGTGGTGTGCTCCCTTCTCATTTTTTGCCTAATTCCTACTTATTTTTTAGGTACCAGTTGGATTGAAAGTCTCAATCTAAATCATGCAACCTGTTATTCTATTTCAAAGTATGTACTCCTATTTTTCTTCACAGCACCTACCTTCATTTATTTGTTCATTTCTATCATGTCTGTCTTTGCTCTTAGCAAGTCCAGAGTAAAATTCATAATTTTTGATGCCACCTTCTTTTCAATATATGATCTTGTCTATACTTTAGAGACCAGCACTGTCATGCAAATTCTCTCAAGCTTCCACTTTACCAAGTTACTCACATGTTCATCTATTTTCTTCCTAAAGAAAGAAGTGCTTTTTCTCTTAATCAAGGTTATTGTCTCACACTTCTCATATGTGCTCTTCATGTTCTTTAAAACTTCATACCTACCCTCCAAACACACATGCGTGTCTCTCTCTCTTTTCATCCTCTTGCTCTCTATTGGGTCCTTCTACAGAGATTAACAACAAACCAAGTCTTTCTCACCTAAAAATAATTTCTCCTCCCAGCTTTCCTCCATCCACAGCACCACTCCCATTCAGAGCATCCTGGGATCACTGCACCTACTTCCTGATTACTCATTACCCATTGCTCTTCAACGCACTCCAGTGAGGTTCCCATCACAACCGTTTCATGAAACTGCTCTGAACATAAATCACCAGTGACTTCTTGATTAAAACAAAAACACATATCTTCCATTTTGTTTTCTTGATGTTACAGCTAATTTGACAGCTAACTACCCTGTTCTTAAAACTCCATTTTTCTGGCTTCTGTGCTGCCACTGTCTCCCAGCTCTCCCTCTCCCCTGACAGTTCCCATTCAGGTCCCTGTGCTGATTCACCTTTTTCCACCTGTTCTCTAGTGCTGGTCACTGCCAGAGCTCTGCTTATTTATTATCCCTTTAAATGGCACTGTGGACTACCGAAGGCAACAACAAGATGGCAGCAGAGGTAAACGCCTAGCTGCAGCCGCACTCAACAATTTCAAAAAATACAACTAAAATATAAAGTGGACACTATCCAGAACTACAGGAACGTTGACTGACTGGAAATTCTACAACTAGAAGGAAAGAGAAAACCTGAAGGACAATCGGAGGAGCTGTAAAAGCCTAAGGTACGGAGACACCGTGCGCGCGGGGAGAGGACGGAGCCGGAGAGGAGGGGCGGCTGAGCGCCTGGCTGGCGTTTCCTAGCGGGAAGGAGATAAAAGCTCCGGACTGTGCTGATCCCCAACTCCGACTGCACTGAACCCCAGTTCTGGGCGAGACCCTGGGGTCCAGGCTCATACAGAGGGAATCTGGGCTGTAAGGCGGAAGCTCAGCGGAGCGGCGGCAAAAGGCAGAGCTCCGGAGTCGCGCACATTGCACGCAGAGGTCTGACTGTTCCCTGAGCTGCTGAATTGCCCCAGCGGGAAGGACTCAAAAGCTCAGGACTGTGCTGAGCTCCAGTTCTGACTGCACCGAACCCCAGTCCTGGGCAAGACCCTCGGGCCACAGCCTCATACAGGGGGAATCTGGCTGTAAGGCAGAAGCTCAGGGAGAGCGGCAAAAAGCAGAGCCCCTGAGTCGCGCACATTGTGCGCACAGAGGACAGACTGTTGTTTGGGCCTCGAGATTGCCCTAGCGGGAAGGAGACATAAGCTCCGGACTGTTCTTAACCCCACTTCCAACTGCTCTGAACCCCAGTTGTGGGCTTGTTGGGGGAGAGACTACACTGTCTGGTAGCGGGCGAAGCTCTAGGGCGCCTTTCTCTCAGAGGTGCTTGCAGCAAGTACCAAAGGACACTGAGGTACACTGAGACTCAGGAACCTCAGAGGGCGGGGCTAACCGGAAGCCAAGGCTGAAGGCTCCACCCTGAAACTCCGCCCCATCCAAGCTGACCTCAGAGAGGCTTTTGCAGGTTTCCAAGTCTAGTGGAATAAGGTTGTCTCCTGGCATAGACACAGCTGATCCTCCCAACCTACCAACTCAGGGAAGCAGCAAAAATGTCAAAACGAGGAAACAGATCACAAACGAAAGAAATGGAGGACAAAAAGCGACTGGATATAGAATTCAAAACCACGCTTATAAGGATGTTCAACAATCTCTTAAAAAAGGCCGATAAAATAAATGAGACCTATGAGGATATGAAAAGGGATCAACAAGAAATAATAAAGGTTCAACAAGAAATGATAAAGGATCAACAAGAAATGAAGAATACATTCTCTGAAATAAAAAATATTATGCAGAGTCCTAAAAACAGATTGGAAGATTGCAAGAATCAAGTCCAAGATTTGAAACATAAAGAGCCAGAGGACACTCCTCCACAGAAGCAAGAAGACAAGAGAATCCAGAAAGTTGAAGATAATGTAAGAAACCTCTGGGACAACTTCAAGCGAACCAATATCAGAATTATGGGCATCCCAGAAGATGACAGAGAGCAAGATACAGAAAACATATTAAAAGAAATAGTGACAGAAAACTTCCCCCACCTGGTGAAAGAAATAGACTTACACGTCCAGGAAGCACACAGAACCCCAAACAAAAGGAATCCAAAAAGAACCACACCAAGACACATCATAATTAAAATTCCAAGAGCTAAAGACAAAGAGAGAATATTAAAAGCAGCAAGACAAAAGCAGGTAGTTACATATAAAGGGGCACCCATAAGACTGTCAGCTGATTTCTCAACAGAAACCATGCAGGCCAGACGGGAATGGCAAGAAATATTCAAGGTGATGAATAACAAGAACCTACAACCAAAAATACTCTACCCAGCAAAGCTATCACTCAGAATCGAAGGCCAGATAAAGAGCTTCACAAATAAATTTAAGCTAAAGGAGTTCATCACTGCCAAGCCAGAACTTTATGAATTGCTAAAAGGGGTTCTTTAGGAAGAGGAAGAAAATAAAGATAAAAATTATGAACAAACACGTAACTATCAACAAGTGAGTCTAAAAACCAAGGGAAGTAAAAATCCTGATGAACAATATTAACTGGTGAATAGAATCAGAGGTATGGAAGGGGAGTGGACTGATGATTCTTGGGGAAATGGGGAGTGGGGCGGGGCGGGAAGAGACTGAATATAAACTGCACCTATGGATGAGGACAATGGGGGATGGGGAAAGGGCAGAGAGTTGAATGGAAACTTGGTGGAGGGGAGCAATGGAGGGGGGGGGAATGAGGAACATTTGTAATAATATGAACAATAAAGATTTATAAAAAAAAATAAATAAATAAATGGCACTGTGGTGTCTAAGACACCAAGATGTGCCTTAGAAGAGTTTCCAAAGAATGAAGTTAGAGCTGCTGCCTAGAAATTGCACAGAAATCTATAACCTGTCCTTTTTCTTAGTAGTTACCAAGGATATGATATATACCATTTCCCCAAAAATAAGACAGTGTCTTATATTAATTTTTGCTCCCAAAGGTGTGCTAGTCTTATTTTCAGGGGATGTATTATGTTTCCATTAAGTAGGTCTTATTTTCAGAGGATGTCTTATTTTCAGGGAAATACGGTAATAATCATGCAAAAAAAAAAAAACTAAACTCACACTAATACTTTTAACTTTAAAATTACAACCTAGATCTGATATATAGGTCTATGGCTTCAATGTCTATTAGATTCATGTCCCATAGTTGCCCAACAACAATATTTCCAAACTGAACTCACAAATGTTTGCCATTTTTTTTCTTTCTCCTGTATGCTCTGTCTCAATAAAAGGACAGTTAGAAAACAAAATTAAAAACTGGGGAGTCAATCTGGAATCCTACTTTTCTTCCTCTCTATATTTGTAACTAGTCTTAAATCTAGTTGGTTAGACTTCCTTGATACCTCATATATTTGGTGGGCTATTTTTGCTTGCCCACCCAAAATGTAAGAACCACCTCCTTAGATACCAAGAAAGTCATTGTTAAAAATATTAAATATTGTATAACAAGAATCCATTGGGTTTGGCAGAAAAGGGGTCACCAAGAAAAAAATCTTCAGTTATTGATGAAATCACATTCCAAATTATAGTGAATGCAATGGGAATAAATAACAAATTTGGGACATTGTATATCTTCATAAATAAAGAAATTTGGTAGTCCCTGAGGTCATATAAAATGAGGAAACTTGACTTTATTTCATTTTGTATATAAAACTAAGTAATATTAGTGTCTAATTCCTGGTTTTGTCCTTTAAAGATATTATTCCAGATAAGCTTTTTTCAATTAGACTTGTATATACATAAAATCTATAAACACCAGCTTATTCAGATTTATAATGTATGATCATTGCAGCCAATTATAAACTACTAGAGGCCCGGTGCATGAAATTCGTGAACTAGGGGGTTGAGGGCTCCCTCATCCTAGCCTGTACCCTCTCCAATCCTGGACCCCTAGGGGGATGCCCAACTGCAGGATTGGGCCTAAACCAGCAGTCAGACATCCCTCTCGCAATCTGGGTCTACTGGCTCCTAACTGCTCACCTGCCTGCCCGCCTGGTCACCCCTAACCACTCTGCCTGCCTGCCTGATTGCCCCTAACTGCTCCACTGCCAGCCTGATTGCTCCTCAATGCCTCTGTCTTGGCCCTCACCACCATGGCTTTGTCCAGAACAACCGGAAGCTGTCTGATTGACCAGGTATAATTAGCATATTACCCTTTTATCAGTATAGATTAGTCAGCTCAGAAATCATAAATTTGTGTGACTTAAACAACAAAAATGTATTTTTCTCACAGTTCAGGGTACCAGCATAGCACTGTCCCATATACCAGAAAGTGGTGGATTGCCCTGGCTAGTTTGGCTCAATGGATAGAGCATTGGCTTGCAGACTGAAGAGTCCCAGGTTCAATTCCCATCAAGGGCACATACCTGGACTGTGGGCTTGAACCCCAGTGGGGGGTGTGCCAGATGGAAGCCAATCAATGATTTTCATCATTGATGTTTCTGTTTCTCTCTCTCTCTCTCTCTCTCTCTCTCTCTCTCTCTCTCTCTCTCCTTTCCTCTCTGAAATAAATAAAAATGTGGGTTTTTTTTTTAAGTGGTGGATCAATTACCAGTCAGGGTACATGCCTAGGTTTCAGATTCAATACCCATTTCAGTGGGTGGAGGAAACAATGGAACAATGTTTCTCTCTCTTTTCTTCTCTCTGAGATCAATTAAAATGAATGATAAATAAGTAATGTTCTCTAAGTATGGTTTTAACAGGAAAGACATTAGTGATCTATGAAGTGAAAAACTCATTATAACCCATATATACAGCATGACCCTATTTTTAAATATATATATATATATATATATATATATATATATATATATATATATATATTGATTTCAGAGGAAGGGAGAAGGAGAGTTAGAAACATCAATGATGAGAATCATTGATCAGCATGCCCCTACTGAGGATCAGGCCCAAAACCTGACTGGAATCATATCGTGACCTCCTGGTTCATAGATTGATGCTCAACCACTGAGCCTCACCAGCTGGGCCTCATTTTTATCAATACCAGGCACATGAGGTAAATTGGCAAGATCTCACTCCCAGAGGAAAGTCTGAAATTGCCCAAACTCCTTTGCAGCTAGGTTTCTGGATATGAATTTGTTTCTGCCGATTGGATGCACTTGCACAAATTTGAAGGCAGAGGTGGGGCAGAGGCATCTTCCCGCAGTTTGGGCTGTTTGCTGCTGGTGACCTGTTTGCAGAGATGCGGAGGTTTCTGCAGTGGAATCCAGGCTGTGCACAGGCAGTTGTGGCAGAGGCAGTGCCCAGTGACCTGTTTTGTGGGAGCTGGAGGGCCCTTGCGGGGGCAACAGTTTCCTGATCCCCGGGTCACAGCTGTGCCAGAGTGTTCTAGAATCCAGTTGTGGCTGAGGGGGCAGCTCCTCCCTCAGGCCATGGAGTCTTTCCTGGGGGCCCAGCCTAATACCCACTCCTCCAGCTTTCCAATTTCCCAAGCACCAATTCCGTGCTAAATTCTTTCCCGCCTAAAAGAGCAAAGATCTAAACACATTTTGGATCCTCTGCTTTCAGCGAAAACACTGCTGCACAGGGTCAGGTCTGAGAAGTGGGGGAGGTGCTGCGGAAGGCTCCCTTCTTTGAGCTTCAGCTTCCTCTTCTGTAGAACCAAGACCAAAGAGTATCTGTACATAGTTACTGAAGACCGAGGCAGCTGTGTTTTCCAAAGATGGAGACAGTATATCTAACCCTCCCGTGGCCTTGTCACTTTCCGCCACGTCCTCTCTCTTGAAGTGGGGCTGACCTCTGAATTCCAAGGCCAAGGCCAAAAGGCACCGGGCTGCAGCCCCACCCACCAGGCCAAGGTTTCCAGCACCGGCCCCACCCACGCCCCTCCGGTTCTGTCTGGTGCGCGGCCCTGTCCTCCTGGCTCACTTCCCCTGGCATCGCGGCCCAGAGCCTCGCTGCACATCAAGGCCCAACTGCTGGTGCTGCTGGGCGCAGTGGGGTCAGAGCCCACTTTGGGCCTTGCGCCTCCTGGATCCTGTGTGCAGCTCCCCCCTGCCCCCTGGGGCCCTTATTCCTGCCACTGTTCGGACCAGGGAGCCAGGCGCTCGGGTGCTGTGAGCGGCCCGCAGGGACTGCTGCGGCCACCAGGAAAGTCTCTTCACCCCGTCCCCACCTCCAGTGCCCGGATCCTGGGTCCACCTCCACCAAAGGAGAGCTTTGCCCTCCCAGCGGCCCAAGACTGAAACCGAGCAGCTCCAAGGTCCCTGGTCCCCAGATTTCTGCCAGCCAATGCAGTTGGCTAGCTGGCCTCACCCTGTTCCGGGTGTTGGGGGCAATCTGGCCTGGATCAGGCCAGTTCACTCTCCATAGTGGGTGTCATAGAGACCCGTCATTAATTAGGTCATTATGGTCATGATGGCATTATGGTCTCCAGCTTTTTATATGTATACCGTATTTGCCGGCGTATAAGACGATTTTTTGGCCCTGAAAAATACCGTATTTGCCGGCGTATAAGAGACTGGGCGTATAAGACGACCCCCTAACATTTCCACTTAAAATACAGAGTTTGTTATATACTCGCCGTATAAGACTACCCCCACTTGGAGGCATATTTTTCAGGGCCAAAAAATCGTCTTATACGCCGGCAAATACGGTAGATAAAGTTCAAATTAGTGTATTTTTCTGAAACTTTAGAGTTTCTAATAAGTGAATTCAATTACTGCTGCTACTACTCTGGTACTTATTTTGTTCTAGGCACTTTGTAATACATGGATTATTTTTCTTAATCTCTAGAAAGCCCTGTCAGATAGCTATTATTTTTAATATTATTCTCTCATGAAGATAATGAACTTAGGCATACACAAAAAACTAGAACTTCCCTCCATAATAATTCTGTACCTACAATGTTGCTCATATCTGTTTTGATATTTTCATTTATTAACTCATCTGATGTTTGTATTTTCATTCAGTAAAGTAGCACTGACTTTTAAAACTATTTAAAATTTTCTATTTTGCCAAAATCGGTTTGGCTCAGTGGATAGAGCGTCAACCTGCAGACTGAAAGGCCCAGGGTTCAATTCCGGTCAAGGGCATGTACATTGGTTGCGGGCACATCCCCAGCAGGGGGTGTGCAGGAGGCAGCTGATTGATGTCTCTCTCTTATTGATGTTTCTAACTCTCTATTACTCTCTGTAAAAAAATCAATAAAATATATTTAAAATTTCTATTTTGAGTTGCTTCCACTTTTGCTATACTTAGCAGCACTAAGATTAATATCCTCAGATCTACACCTTTGCTCTTATTTTAATTATTTCCTTAAAATAAATTTCTCAGAGTGGATTATGTTGTTCTAGGCTAGAAGTATGTGCATTTCTAGGGCTTTGGATCTCTTCTCCCTAATGGGGGAGTCAGGAAGTCCCATGGGCTTCTAAGCAAGGAGAGGAGCTCTCTCCACTCCTGTGGGGTAATTAGTGAGCTCAGCTCATAGAGGCAATCCACAAAACTGAGAAATCCATTTTCCTAAAGCATTTAAACATTGATTCTAAGGTAATTAGTTAAAATCCTTTCAGTGATTTAAAATTTAATTACAAATTTAATATAATGTGAAGGATTATTTAGAATATTTAAATGTCAAATAGCAGTGATAAGAACTTATCATTTTTGAGTAGCAGCATCATGAGTTCAATTCATTTTGAAAATAAATCATCTGCACACTTATTCTTATAACTTCCTAAAGTAGCAATATTATTAATTTATGTACCTTTATGGGATTACACTTTTTGGTAATTTTATGAAAACCAAAAGCTAAACAAAAAAAGAAAAAAGACTGCCTCAAGTACAAAGCCTGGGCTGTCAATTTAGTTGACCTATAGTTGTATTTTCCAAGGGTCTAAACCTAAATCTCCAGTCACGAGAATACCTCTCTCCACCATGCCCACTTTTGAAAAAACAGACATTCTTTTTTGGAGCAGTTTTAAGTTTATAGCAAAATTAAGTGGAAAGTATGGAAAATTCCTGTCAACCCTCTGTCTCCACACTTGCTGTACCATTTTGCATTTCCATCAGCAATAAATGACCATTCCTATTGCTCTAAAAAGTAAACATAATAAGTAAATCAAATAACTTTTAAGTTCTTATCTCCTTTATTTCCTCTTCATTTCTAAAATTAGTCAAAATATATATTGACATACTACTTTTTTTTGGAATCTACTATTCAAATTTCATTGAATATAGACTCCAAATAAGCAAAGACGTTGTATCTTTCAATGTACTGTCACAAAGATCCAAGGTTTTAAAAATATCAATTAATTATCATCTCTGACTTATAATATCGGTTAGACTGAGGTCAGTTATATTGGTCAATAGATGTACAAAAATATTCTGAAAACATGGGGAGAGTAATTTATCTGAATTAAGATAATTTTACTATCCTAACATTTTACTCATCCTTACTTCAGATACCAATACCGATGGATGGGAGGTTCCCTACAGATCTCCAAACAGTGGGACTAGCAAAAATATTAGCTATGATATTTTCAGATTAAAATGAAAGACATGATAACTCCATGTGGAACCTAATTTTAGAATCACCTTATTAACCATCTGAAGAATCACCCCCATTTCCAAACAGCACCTGCCCCCACCCTCACTCCATCCTTCCCTGTTAAGAAGCTAATCAGCTCCTGAACACTGGCACCGGTTTTCTTCTGGAGGGACCAGGACTCCTGGAGGGGAATCAGCATAACCAGAGTGGCATGGAGTGAAACACCATTTCTCTTGCAGGTGTCAGAGCTGGAGAGATTTGAGGCGCTTGCCTAGCTGGAGCTGAGTTGTCTATGGCAGTAAATAGCCTGGCGCAGCGGTGACTACAAGTGCTATCTGTTTTTGCTCTGTGCATTGTGTGGGCCGGGATTTTTCATTTCATACTTCATTTGCACCTGCTGAGCGAAGCCACGGAATGGCAGCACTTTCCATCTCCACGCATGTGGGAGGCAGCACATTACCCAGAGCAGCGGCACCCACGCCACTCATCAAGGCCCTGGCCTGGGCCTTGGCTGGGGGTGTAACTATCTTTCTTTTGCAGTCCTGCATAGGTGACAAAAGAAAAAAAAAGGTACTGTAATTGGATTAATAAGAGCACAAAACCAAAAGCAGCCTGAAATTCAATCTCTGTGCAATGTATATAATGGGGGAAAAAAAGAAGCTGTAATTTGTATCAAATGCTCTTTCTCAGAAAAAAATATATGTTAATGTCCTCTAAATATGGAGGGTAATTAACAGACATTTAAAGAGTGAGGGATGAGCCGAAACTTGTTTGGCTCGGTGGATAGAGCATTGGTCTGTGGACTGAAAGATCCCAGGTTCGATTCCGGTCAAGGGCATGTACATTGGTTGCGAGTACATCCCTGGTAGGGGATGTGCAAGAGGCAGCTGATTGATGATTTGCTCTCATCAATGTTTCTAACTCTCTATCCCTCTCTCTTCCTCTCTGTAAAAAATCAACTAAAAATATTTTTTAAAAATAAAAATAAAGAGTGAGGGATGAGAATCACATTGTTAAAAGTTTGGGGGTACCCAAGCTTTAACTTGCATGATAAATACTTATATTTAAAATATAAACATGTGAACATGATTTAAAAACATAAGCACATACTCACAAGAACCAAATGAGCTTTAGAAGCCCTCCCTTTCACTCAGAATGTTCTCACCTTTGCTAGTGGAACAGCCTAGAATGCTAAACACTGCTTTATATGTAGTCTTTGTGGAAGACACATATCACATTCAAATCAAATAATTTCTGAAAGAAAATCAGGAATGATGACAGAGAACCTGTAATTATAACCCATGTCTGCAAAGAAACCAAAAAGATATCTTGGACTGTGGACTCACTCTCATTGTCCACCATTTTATTATATATATATATATATATATATATATATATATATATATATATATATATGACTAAGCAACCTAATGACCAAACGACCAGTCAACAGGTCACTATGATGCACACTGACCACCAGAGGGCAGACTTTCAATGCAGGAGCTGCCTCCTGGTGGTCAGTGTAATTCCACAGCCAACCTCCCACAACTGCCCAACCTCCCACAGTCCCTTCTCCCAGAAGCTGGCCCTAATCAGCCTCAATCAGCCCTGATAGCCAGCCAGGCCGAGAGACCCCACTCACACACAAATTTGTGCACCAGAACTCTAGTTTATATATAATAACATTTGGGAAAACAAGACCAACACTTAAAAATAATAACCCTCCACATAAAGCACAGTGTTTTTATTTATTTTTTAAATAAATCTTTATTGCTCAGATTATTACAATTGTTTCTCCTTTTTCTCCCCCAAAGCTCCCTACCACCCAGTTCCCATCCCACCCTCTGCCCTTACCTCCTCCCCCCCATTATCCTCATCCATTGGTTATACGATTTTAATCCAGTCTCTTACTGCACCCCCAACCCCATCCCCTGATAATTATCAGTCCACTCCCTTTCTTTGCCCCTGATTCTATTATATTCACCAGTTTATTCTGTTCCTCATATTTTTTTCTTTTTTTCTTTTTTTTCCATATTTGAATTTCAAGTGGGACACTCCCATTTGTTTTTGTAGGGAAATACAACAGTGTTCTGTAGCAAATGGCTGCAGACTGTCCAAATTTCTCAGGACCACACGAATAGAATCTGCTCCTCCTCCAGTTCACACCGCCCCTCCAGGTCGCACGGCTCCTCCGGGTCTCTCGGCTCCCCTGGGTCACACTGCTCCTCCGGGCCACACCTCTCCCCCGGGTCATACCACTCTCCCAGGTCGCACGGCTCCTCTGGGTCACATGATGGCTCCTCCGGTCCGCTGATTAATGTTTTCTTATCCTGGACCCCCCGGGGGCCGGGCCCACTGCTGCTGGCGAGCAGGAGGATGACGAGGGGGAAGAATGGGGAGGCTCCATCCAACTCTGCAATAATAACCTCAGCTGCTCTAATTTCACACATTCAGGCTTTCAGAGTCCCCCGGGTTTAGGTGTTTAGAGTCCCAGGCCGCAGAGTGTTCTGGATACAACCTCTCAGTCTTCTGTCACACTCCATGAGTAGGTCTGCTCTGCCTTGGTGCTGGCTCTCAGGGGCTCGGCAGAGGCTCCGGGCAGGCCTGGCAGCAGGGGTGGGTGTGAGGGGAGATGGACGAGCGATGGGCTCACTCAGGCCGCGAGCAAAAGGTGTGGCTGCCGCCCTGGCGCTGGCTCCCTCGCTAGCACGGCAGGTGGGCCAAGAAGGCTTTGGGTGCGGAGGCTGGGCTCCAATGCAGCCTGCTCCCTGGGCCCGGGGCAGGGCGGGCTCCACTCTCGGTGGGCCTTCCTCATTGGTGGCAGCAGCTCTGCTGGGGCTCTAAACTCAACATGGCAGCGGCAGCACTTCTTCTTTCTAGTTATAGATATCCTACTCCACCAGCTTTCCTGTGGTTTTGATGGAGTCCTTTTTGATTTTAGTTGTGTGTTTTTTAATTGTTGATGAGTCAGCAGCTTAGGAGACTACCTGGGCCACCATCTTGGTTCATTTCCAGTAGGACTATTTTTCTCCTTTGCCCATTTTTGATTGGATTGTTTATCTTCAAGCACAGTGTTTTTAGAGAATTATTGAGAACACGTTATGAGAGCATGTTAACACAATCTAGAAACCAACTGAGTCCGCCCCATCATATAATCAATGGTATAAAAGAGGCCATTAGAGTGTATGTGACATATATGGTTGTATAGCAGATGGTTCTTACAGTTAAAAAGGAGTAGATAATTTCATAATTACAAGATACTTCTTGATTTGGGGAACTGGAGTATAGAGTGGACTTCTGTGTTCTGCAAGGAACTCTGGGAGTTAATGAATTTCTATTTTCCTATGAAGATGGTCTTTCTTTAGAGTTTTGAACTATCTGAAAATTTAAATGAGCTATTCTGATGTTTAGTGGCTGCATAGAAGCCATTTCATTGCTAATCATAAGATTTAAGCTAACCTTTTAAAAATGTTAATACAAAATAGCTGCTGTAAATGCAAATGTCGTCTCTCCATTGCATTTTAGCATTTTCAATATTCTCCTGAGAGTGAATCTTAAACAGTTGTGGATGCATCCCCCTCAAAAAAAAAAAAAAAAAGAAAGAAAGAAAACATAGTTAAGCCCTGGCTGATGTTGCTTAGTGGTTAGAGTGCTGGCCTCACACAGGAGAGTCATGGGTTTGATTCTTGGTCAAGGGCACATACTTAGGTTGCAAATTCCATCCTCCTCAATCAGAGTACATGTGGGAGGCAACCAATCAACATTTCTCTCTCACATCAATGTTTATCCCTCTTCTCACTATCTTCCCCCTCCTTCTACTCTCTCTAAAAATCAATAGGGAAAAAATATTCTCATTCCTGGAGTGGGCATTTTTATTTTTTTTAAAAAGAGCATAGTTAGGTCACAGGAACATTCTGATTCATGAAATATGCACTGAATGTTCTGGAAAAATTCATAAAACTCCAACAATCACCAATCATCAATGTTAAGGAATTAGATTTAAATATAGTATAGATACAACTTATGACAAGCTGTGCATAGTTGAAACTGTCTGATGATTCTGAAGGTGCTGCATCATAGTAGCTTGCTGTGCACTGAGGACCAATATTAGTGGGTTACACATTGAGCTCCATGAACTCACTCATGCAATCAACAAGGCTTATCAAAGACCAGTTCTATCTCAGGCATTGAGCCAGTGCCTGCAGCAAATAGTTGCACTGACCCTTCCCTGACTCTACCCTCAAGGCCTTTACACTCTAACATTGAAGATATGTGGAAACTTCAATCCATCACTGAGTTTTTTAGGATTCAAGGGATTTTAATCCATACAATAACCCCCCCTCCCTAGAAAATGTACATGAACATATTACAACTAGCACCACTTTGGATAAATATTTGGCTGGTTCAAAAATGAGTTGATTAGAAGAAATCATGAATATAACTAAGCATCCAAGATATGCTTATAGCAGGTTAGGTTTTTAATACAAACAACATTGTATTTTATATTCCTTTACATTTCTTTTCATCCTTTTCAACGGGGTTGCTCTTTTTCACTTCAGGACTTCCCTGGGCAGAACACAGAAGCTTCCCTGAGAATAAACATTTCTCGTGGCCTTTTGTAAACGTCTGAACTCCTTGAAGAGATTATCCCAAGTGTGCTAGACAGGGAAGAGAGAAAATTGATTCTTCTGAGGGCCGAGGGAGAGAAGGAAAAAAAAAAGAAATTAGGAAATGGTAAGCAATGTACAGTCACCTGGAAAGCCCAGGCCAGGGAGGTGACCATTTTGAGGTGGCGATTGCTGTGTGCTGCATCTGACGAGCTTCCCTGCTATACGTGTGGCTCTGAGAACCAACACTGGGAGATATGAGGGGCTGTGCGGACTGCCACCATTGCCATCTCAGAAGGAATCAATGGGGACCCACAGTTGGAGGAAATTCTATCCTGTTTAAGTTTTTCATAGAAACCAGAGAATTTGTACAGCTTTACATGGAAGAGGGGAACTAAGGTTAAATTGTCCTCCAAAAAGATTTTAAGTCAATTTTAAAAAATGACGTAATGCAGCTTGTGCTCGCCTGCCTTGGTGGACTAAACTTCATTACTTCTACAGAATTAATTCATTTCTCCTGGTTCTATTCCTTAAAAGGAACAATATATTAACCATGTTGGTTTGGGACACTTGTTTTTATTTTTTTTAGTAGTTACTGCACATAGTGTGATGTTAAGTCTTGGCAGGAATTTTGAATAATGGTTTCCCAGAATAAACCCATAGTTAAAAAATCAAATCAGAGATAAATTAAGTCTCTCTTCACTGTGGCACCCATTTTAGAATCAGTAGCTGCTGAGATGACTGGATCAGAAAACTATGGTACATCTACTCAAGGGAATACTATGCTGCCATAAAAAGAAGGAATTCTCACCATTTGCAGCAACCTGGAACTGGAGAGCATGCTAAGTGAGATAAGTATAGTTAGGTCACAGGAACTGCATAGTTCGGTCACAGAAACATTCAATGAAAGAAAAATACCACATGATCTCACTCATTTGTGGATAATAGAGAACATTATAAACTGATGAACAAAAAGATAGATACAGAGACAGTAAAGCATCAACCTGACTGTCAAATTACAGCGGGGAGGCAGGGAAGGGCAGGAGAGATAAGAGATCAACCGAAGGACTTGTATGCATGCATATAAGCATAAGCAATGGATGCAAAACACTGAGGGGTGAGGGCATGTGTGGGAGTGGGCAATGGAAAGATACGTATACATATAATACCTTAATTTAAAAAATGGAAAATAAATAAAATGCAAGAATCAGTAGCTGCTGAATACTTTAGTCACAGCCTTGCCATCCATAGTGTGTGGTGGTGATTTTATCATTATTTTCTTAGCTTCTTTTTACGTGTACCTAAAACAGGTGCTTATTCATTCCTTTCCATTGGGTCATGCTTGGCAAGATGAGTTCCAGATGCTTCTTCTTTGGACAACATAAATTTGCTAAACCTAGGTAAAGCTTGAAACTCTGTGTTGTAGTCCACAGAGTACTCTAACAGGAAGGAATTCTGTTCCAGGTGTATGTTCCAGCAGTCACCTGTTGTAGACAGTTCCTGTAGCACAGCAAACATGTAACCAATTTGGAATCATATCTAGACCATCACTCTACAGGACAGAAGTTTACTGGAAAGTCAATGGGGACTCACTGGTTACCTGCAGCGAGGGGTGGAAATAAACTTCTCAACTATCTATAAGCCGTGACTACTGGTTGCAATGGAACTACTTTATAAATAATCCCGAGGGGGATGAGATCAAAATGTTCGCTTTGGGCTGCAGTTTAAAGACAACTGTGGCAGGGTCTGAGGAAGCGCTGAAGCGAGGTTACGGGAGAGGACAGTGAGAGTGTCCAGCGTTCCCCAAAACAGCTGGGCAGGAAAGGAATGTGGAAGAACTCCAGCCCCCAGTCATAATAGCAGGAGGCTCACCTGCACACATAGGCTTGAGAATATAGGAAGATGTTTCCAGGTTCTGTGCCAGGACCCTCAGGAGGAAGGAACTACACATTCCCTGAAAACACAGAGCTTGATCGGTGTACTTTAAACATGACACCAGGGGTGAACTGGGAAATTCTGCAAAGGAATGTCCTGCACAGTTTTGAAAATGGAAATATGGAGGCAAATTTGCTTCTTCGGTGAGCTTTGTGTTTACTTTCACCTGAGTGATTAATGATAAAGCTAAAAAGGATTATTTGGTCATAATATCATCATTTATATATAAATTACAAAGGAGCCCTGATACACCGATGACACAGTGAAATTATCACTCAGTAAACAGATTCTAATAAGTCACAAGAACATCAATACAGGATTGTAATCAGCTCAGCTTTCTAACCTTCAGGAAGATGAAAATGTTTACACAGAACACCTAGTTTAGTAGATGGGAAGTCGCATACGAAATAATTAGCATCAAGCATTCCTTTAAAAAGCTCCGAATCTAGATAAAATAACTGCTAATAAAAGCTTTTGTTAAGCTGCTGGTACTGATATAAGAAAAGAAATACCATATTTATAACAGAAGTTGGATAAATTATTCTGAAGAATAAGCCTTCGCTGAGGAAATTGTAGCTTCAGGAACAGAGCTAACCTTCATAAAGGCTCCCAGCTGAATTACAATCAGCTCTACCCTAAAAAAAAGATATGTTTTTGCTTTATGGCTTTTTGTTCAATAAATGGAGTTTTGAAATCTACGTTAGAGGAGGCACTGAGAAAAATAATGGACCTGGCAATGAAGAGAAATTTGTAAACTGCAAAGTTGTCATCTGGGCTCCTAGTTGTATGTCATTTTATGTGTATATATAGTATTTAATTTAAAGAGTTAATGAAAGAGGATTTGCAGCATCTTTCTTGAGCACTCCAGGCTCTAGAAATACTTTTTTGACATGCAAAAGCCCTGGATAGATATTTGAAAATTATTACTTGAGCCAATCAGGGACAGAGGGAGGAGAAAGAGGGAGGGAGGGAGGGAGGGAGGGAGGGAGGGAGGGAGAGAAATGCAATTTAAATGTGATATTTGTGAGCAATTTTGAGTCTTTTATAAATAAAAGTTCTGCCTATAATTGTGGTGTTCATTAATTCATAGCTTATTCTCCTATTTTCTCTTTAATCCCTTGCTCTGCGTGTGCGCGCGCGCACACACACACACACACACACACACACACCAAGGTGCCCCACATTTGTAGCCTCTGCTTTGCTTTAAGTATACTTATTAATATTAAATTTCATATCACAAAGCAGTTTGCATTCATGAGTCTAGGGCATTTGCCTTTTCCTAGATACATAATTCTATCTTAATTTGGTAATGATATATAGTTATTAAAAATAAGTACCATTCAGAATGGCTGAATATCTTTAATAGGCACATTGTAAGGAGAGCCAATTTTGATTGTTTTAGTTTTAAAGAATTTCTTAAATTATATAATTCAAACAAATCCAAAAACATAAAAATAGCAAATAAAAACTTATGAACCCCAAAATAGTGTTTTAAAATGAAATATAAATACAGTTGAAATGCCTTCTGTCCCTCTTGCAAATTATATTTCCCTCCCTCCCACTCAGAAGTAAATATCATTCTGAATTAAAGGTTTGCCATTTCCATGTGTATCTTTATATTTTCACCACTCATATATATTCTTAAAACTAAATACTTGGAATAACACTGTATACATTCTTCTCCGAGAAGTTCACTCAGCATTACGTTTGGAAGATCCACTCATAATGATGCAATTGGCTCTAGTCTCACTCATCCATTTTCCTTGCCTTAATGCATTCCACCACATGACTTTCCACAATTTACTTGTTCCTACCACTAATGATGGTTAGCCACATTATCTCGAATTTTGTCCCTGTTTCAAACAACAAGTTATGAGCATTCTCATACATATCTCTTTGTGTACACACACCATATTATCAGTAAGATACAGATGTAGGGATTTCTTGAGTGAAAGTCTGTGCATTGCCAAGTTTATTTGGGAGACAATCAAGTGCTCTAAAATGATTTTCAATGTATAATGAGTACCGTGTACAAGGCTCCTTTGCTGCGTAGACTTCAGGCTACACCATTGTATGCACCTTATTGAGGTTGTAATCAGTGTTTTCTTGATTATCAGGTTGCTTATAATTTCATGTATTTACTGGCCAGGGAGATGTCTTCTTGTTTCTCATATCCTTTCCCCACTTCCCAGTGTAGTTGCTTGACTTCTTACTATTGATTCATAGAAAACACTGACATATTCTGGATAGTAATCCTTGTCAGTCAGTTCTGTGCCCTACAAACATCTTCATCTAGTTTGTCCACTTGTCTTTTTCTTGTCACAAAGCCTTTTAATTAACAGAAGTGTTTTTTTCTTGACATAGTGCATTTTGTTTTACTACCTGTGTCCTATAAGTTCCAGGCTTTTCTTCTGTGGTAAAGAAGTTATTTATGACTCCAAAATAAACAGGAATCTTTCTTTGTTTTTCTCATAAAGTTTAAAAGGCTTTTTTAAAATTTATTTAATAGGTTATTGAACGGGTAATTTTTGTTTTTGTCCTTTATAATGCTAGAGAAGGATACTATTTCCACCCTTAAGGGTAACATAAAAAGCCCATCCTTCCCCACCAATTTGCAGAGCCTTTTCTCTGCAAATTAATTGCACACACACACACACACACACACACACACACAGACGTCGTTTTGGATCAGGACTTTCCATTGATTTCCATTTGCCCATTAATCAGCCCTCTTATCAACAGTGCCTTTTCTTAATTACTATTATACTTTTAAATGTCTTGATGCACTGGTAGGATGTCTCCCCAGTGGTTCTTTTTGACAGCCACCTCAGCTTCTCTTTCCATTTCTCTTCTAAATGAAAGTTAGAATCATCTTCTCAATTTCCATGAAAATACTGCTGAGATTTTTATTAAAATATTGCTTTGAATTTATATACCAATTTGGAGATAATTTACATCTTTAGTATTTTGACTCTTTCTATTACACACACTATCTTTTTCCATTTATTTAGTTCTTCTTTAATGACTTTCAATAAAGTTTTATAATTTTCTCCATGAAAATCTTGCACATATTTTGTTAGATTTATTCCTACTGCTGCATTTTAGTTGCTATGGTAAACACTCTCCTTTTATTTATTTATTTTAAATATTTTTTATTGATTTTAGAGAGAGGGAAAGGGAGAAAGATAGAGAGATAGAAATATCAGCTTCCTACTGCACAGCCCCTACTGGGGATCAAGCCTATAACTGGGGCATGTGTCCTGACCAGAATCAAACCGGTGACCTCCTGGTTCATGAGTCAGAAACTCAACTACTGAGCCACACCAGCCAGACAACACTCTCCTTTTAAAATCACATTTTCCAAAAAAAAATTTTTTTTGCTGGATTTTATATGTAATAACTCTAATCAAAGCTCTGATTATTTTTAATAAGTAACTTGTAAGTTCTTTTGGGGTGCCTAATACCCTCAAGTATATAGAATATTCTCAATGTTTGCTTTTACTTACTTCATTTTATGGATCCCTGGACTAGCCAATATAATGCAAAAGAGGATATGTTCTTCTCCTGTTTCAAAGGGAATGCCTCTGATATTTCACCGCTGTGCAGGAGATTTGGTGGATTAAGGAAATTTTCCTCTATTTCTACTTTTCTCATACATTCTATCACAAAAGAACATTGAACTGTATTGACTTTTTCCTTCAGATAACTGTGTGATCTTTCTTCATTAATCTGTTAATGTGATGCATTTCATTGATGGTATTTTCAACTGTCTATTATTCCTGCATTCCAGGAATAAAACCTTTATGAGCATGATGCATTATTTTAGACATTTTGGATTTTGGTTGTTAATTGGCTAATTTAGGAAAATTTTTTTTTGCTTCTAAGTAGATCCAATAGCATGGCTTGTAATTTTCAATTACCGTACCAGTTTATCTGACTTTGATGAAACAGTTTTACTTTAAAAGTTAGCAGTCTTCTTTTTTCTTCCATTCTCTGAAAAAGTCTGTATATGGCAATACTAGAATTATCGGCTACTTGAATATTTTATAGAACCTGCCTATAAAACCAATTTTCCAATGGTAAAATATGTACATATATAATACCTTAATAAAAATGAAAATAAAATAAAAATAAATAAAACCGATTTGCTTGGTAGGCATATGTGTGTGGGCGGGGGGAGGGGAGGTTGGGAAAAACAGTTGGTAGAGTTAGTAGTAGATTTTTTTATATTGTTTCAATTTATTAAATAGAGATCTTTTCATGTTTTCTATTTCTTTTTTATATATTACTGATTTCACAGAGAGAAAAGGAGAGGGAGAGAGGGATAGAAACATCTATGATGAGAGAGAGTAATTGGTTAGCTGCCTCCTACACATCACCCACTGGGAATTGAACCTGCAACCCTGGGCATGTGTCCTGAACAGGAATCAAAACATGGTCTCTTTTTCGTTGTTTTTATTGTAGTTTATTTCTAATGTTATGCCATTGTGATCTGAGAAGATGCTTGATAAGATTTCTATCCTCTTGAATTTGAAAAGATTTTGCCTGTGTCCTAATATGTGGTCTATCTTTGAAAATGTCCCATGTGCACTTGACAAGAATGTATATTCTGTAGCTTTGGGGTGAAATGTTCTGAAGATGTCAATTCATTCCATCTGATTTAGTGAGTTATTTCAGGTAGCTGTTTCTTTGCTGATTTTTTGTTTAGAGGATTTATCCAGTGGTGTCAGTGGGATAGTAAAGTCCCCTACTATGATTGTAATGCTATCGATCTCTCCCTTGATATCTTCCAGAAGTTGTTTTATGTACTTGAGTGCTCCTGTATGGGGTGCATATATGTTTACCAGAGTTATGTCCTCTTGTAGCATTGTTCCCTTTAGTATTATGAAGTGGCCTTCCTTATCTCTTGTTATGGCCTTTAATTTTAGGTCTATTTTGTCAGATATAGTGCAACCCCAGCTTTTTTCTCATTTCCATTTGCTTGGGAAAAAAATCAAGCACTTGGAGGCTAAATATCATGCTATTAAACAATGATTGAGTTACTAAAGAGACCAAAGAATAAAAAGCATTCTATAAAAAATGACAATGACAACAATCCAAAACCTATGGGGCACAGTGAAAGCAATCCTGCGAGGGAAGTTGATAGCTCTACAGGCCTAACTAAAAAAAGAAAAAAAGAAAAAGAAAAAAATGGTAATAAATTATCTAACCTTTTAATTTAAAGAATTAGAAAGAGAACAATAAGAAAATCCCACAGTAATCATAAAGAAGGAGATAATAAAGATCAGAGCATAAATAAACGACATAGAGACCAAAAAAAAATACAAAAGATCAATGAAACCAAGAGCTGGTTCTTTGAGAGGGTAAACAAGATTGATGAACCTCTAGAAAGGCTCATCAAGAAACACAGAGAGAGGACCCAAATAAACAAAATTAGAAATGAAAAAGATAAAGTAACAACTGACCCCACAGATATGCAAAGGATTGTAGAATATATACATATATTATGAACAACTCTACTTCAACAAACTGGACAACTTCGATGAAATGGACACATTCCTAGAAAACTACAAGCTTTCAAAACTCAATCAGAAAAAAAAAATTTAAAAACCTGAATAGGCTGATAACTTGATAAAATTGAAACAGTAATCAAAAAGCTTCCAGCAAACAAAAGCCTGATGGCTTCGCAGGGGGAGTTTTACAGAACATTCAAAGAAGAACTAAAACCTATCCTCCTCAGACTATTCCAAAAATTTTAAGAGGAAGGCACACTTCCAAGCTCATCCTATGAAGCCAGCATTGCCCTAATACCAAAACCAGATAAAGACACTACAAAGAAAGATGATTACAGGCCAATGTTCCTGAGGAACATAGATGCTAAAATCTTCAACAAAATTCTAGCAAATCAGATCCAGCATTACATTAGAAAGGTCATACATGATGACCAAGTGGAATATACTCCAGGGATACAAGGCTGGTACAAAATTCACAAAGCAATAAATGTAATACATCACATAAACAAACTGGAAGACAAAAATCACATAATCATATCAATTGATGCAGAAAAGGCATTTGGCAAAGTCCAACACCCTTTTCTGATAAAACCACTCAGCAGAGTGGGAATAGAAGGATCATACCTCAACATAATAAAAGCCTTATATGACAACCCTTCAGCCAACATCATACTCAATGGGCAAAAATTAAAACCATTTCCACTAAGAACAGGAACAAGACATGGATGCCCACTCTCACCACTCCTGTTCAATATAGAACTAGAAGCACTAGCCACAGCAATCAGACAAGAAGAAATAAATGGCATCCAAATAGGAAAGAAAGAAGCAAAACTCACATTATTTGCAGATGACATGATACTGTACATAGAAAACCCTAAAGATTCCATAAAAATTATTAGACTTAATAAATGAATTCAGCAATGTAGCAGGATACCATGTTAATGCCAAGATATCTATGGCATTTTTATACACCAATAGTGAACTTATAGAAAGAGACTTAAAAAACAATCCCACTTACCATTGCACAAAAAATATTAAAGATAACTTGAAATAAACTTAACTAAGGAGGTAAAAGACCTCTACTCAGAAAACCACAGATAGAGGAAGACATAAACAGAAAAAAGAGATAGAAAAAGACATAAACAGATGGAAGAGCATACCATGTTCATGGATTGGTAGAATCAACATCATCAAAATGTCCATACTAACCCAAGCAAACTACAAATTCAATGCACTCGCCATTAAAATACCAATAGCATATTTCAAAGACCTAAAATGAATGCTCTAAAAATTCATCTGGAATTAAAAAAAAAAAACTCTGAATAGCTGCAGCAATCTTGAGAAAGAAGAACAAAGTAGGAGGGATCTCAATACCAGATTTCAAGCTGTATTACAAAACCACTGTTCTCAAAACTGCCTAGTACTGGCACAAGAACAGACATATAGATCAATAGAATAGAATAGAGAACCCAGAAGTTGACCCAAAACACTATGCTCAATTAATATTTGACAAAGGAGGCAAGAGAATACAATGGAGTTAAGATAGTCTCTTCAATAAATGGTGTTGGGAAAATTGAACAAATATATGCAAAAAAAATTAAACTAGACCACCAACTTATACCATACACAAAAATAAACTCAAAATGGGTAAAGAATTTAAACATAAGATGGGAAACAATAAAAATATTAGAGGAATACACAAGCAGCAAAATCTCAGACATATGCCAAAGCAAATCTTCACCAATGCAGTTCCTAGGGCAATGGGAATTTAAAAAAGAAAATAGACACATAGGACTACATTAAAATATAAAGCTCCACAGCAACAAAACAAAAAAATCATCAACAAAACAATTAGAAAGTCCACTGAATGGGCGAACATATTTGTCAATGTTATCTTTGATAAGGGTTTAATCTCCAACATTTACAGGGAACTCATACAACTTAACAATAGAAAGATAAACAATCCAATCAAAAAATGGGCAACATACCTAAATACTTTTTGAAAGAGGACATAAGGAAGGCCAAGAAACATATGAAAACATGCTCAAAGTCACTAATCATCTGAGATATGCAAATCAAAACGACAATGCGGTACCATCTCACACCTGTCAGAATGGCTATCATCAACAAATCAACAAATGACAAGTGCTGGCAAGGATGCAGAGAAAAAGGAACCCTTGTGCACTGCTGGTGGGAATGCAGACTGATGCATCCACTATGGATAACAGTATGGAGTTTCCTCAATAAACTAAAAATGGAACCCCCATTTGACCCAGTGATCCCACTTCTAGGAATATACCCCAAGACACTAGAAACACCAATCAGAAAGGATATATGCACCCCTATGTTCATAGCAGCACAATTTACAATAGCTAAGATTTGGAAATAGCCTAAATGTCCATTAGTAGATAAGTGGATTTAAAAACTGTGGTACATCTACACAATGGATCTACTGTAAAAAGGAAGGAACTCCTACCATTTGCAACAGCTAAGCTAAATAAGTCAATCAGAGAAAGATAAATATCATATGATCTCACTCATTTGTGGATTATAATGAACAACATAAACTGATGAACAAAAACCGATCCAGAGACAGAGAAACATTGATCAGATGCTCAAACCTCAGAGGGAAAGTAGGGGTGGGTAGGGGTAAGAGGCAGAGGTCAACCAAAGGACTTATATGCATGCATTTAAGCCTAACCAATGGAAACAGACACCAGGGGGGTGAAGGCATGTGAGTTGGGAGGAGAATATGGGGGGATAAGGACACATATGTAATACCTTAATCAATAAAGAAAGAAAGAAGGGGAAAAAATGATCTCTTGGTTTGTGGGCCAACAGTCAACCAATGAGCCACACCAGCTGGGCTCCTGTTTTCTACTGCTTAAGTCAGATTTTGACAGGTTCTATTTCCCAATAAATTGTGTCTTTCACTCAAGTTTTTAGAAGTATTGGCAATAAGATGACCATATTGTTTAGTGTCTGCTTTGTATGTGATTGTGTCGTCTTGGTTACTTAGTTATTTACCTCTTCTCTGCCAGTCTTGCTTCTTTATATTTACTTTGGATTTAATCTCTTGTTCTCTTAATTTCTTAAATTAGGGACACTAAACTCATATTTTTTTCAGCCTTTCCTTGCCAAAAAAATTTTTCCTGAGCATTGGTTTAGCCATATCCCATAATTTGATAAAGTGTTTTCTTTGGGTTTTTTTTTATTTATATTTTCTAATTTCCATTATTTCTTCTTTGAGTTATATAGAAGTGTTTTATTTGTAAGCATAAATGTTTATTCTCCTATAAGGTTATTTTGTTTAATTAAGTAGCTGTTTGTCAAGAATTTAGCGCTTTGTGGGCACTAGTTTTACTCAAGAAACTTGATCCAAGTGTCACCTCATTTGATCCCATCCCCTTGACTCCTTCAATGCAGCAACCAAAACCCAGCCATCTTGGATTTGGCAATATCCAGGAGACAGTCTACATAGTAGGGACAGCAGATTACTTTAGTTTTATTTCTATTCTTTAATCCTTTACTTTCTTACACACTAAATTATACATTTTTACAAGTTTTGTAAGGGGAAGTTTCAGACTAGTCAAGTGCATTTCCTGAAACAAAATCTTGAGCATGGGTGTTCATTTCCATGTTGTAGCTTGAGGAGAGTGTAAGGGCATGCATTTTTCCCAGTACTAGCTCTTTTTGCTTTGGAAGTAGACTTCTTGGGGGAATATTATTTATCAATGGCATCTTCAGGCAGGCAACTTTATCTATTTTTGTGTAGATTACAGATGGCCATGATTCTCTTGGCTATTGAATAGATCTGTCATTATGTCTATAAAGCATCTGGGACCTGGACAGTCCTCTCAGTGTCATAAAAAGTCATGTTTAGATGTCAAAAACTTACTTATTCATGACATACCTCATTAGACCGAATTAAAATTACTTATAAAATATACATATGAATAAATTCAGTAAAGTTGCGGGATACAAAATCAATATAAAAATATTTGTTGTGCTTCTATACACTAATAACAAACTATCAGAAAGTTAAATTGAGAAAATAACCCCATCAAAAATAATAAAATACATAGTAATAAATGCAACCAAAGAGATGAAAACCTGTACATTGGAAACAACAAGACATTGATGAAAGATATTCAAGACACAAATAAAAAGGTATTCTGTGCACGTGAATTGGAAGGATCAATATTGTTAAAATGGCCATAATACCCCCAAAGTCTACAGATTTAACAGAAATAGAAAAAAATCCTAAAATGTATATGGAACCAGAAAAAAAAACCTGTACATCCAAAGTAATTTTGAGAAAGAAGAACAAAGGTGAAGGCATCACATTCACTGATTTCAAACAATATTACAAAGCTAGAGTAATAAATATGGCATGATATTGGCATAAACACAGACTTATAGGTCTATGGTACAGAATAGAGAGCCCATATTAACCCACACCCCTACATAGTCAATTCATTTATGACCACGAAGCCAAAATTTATAGTAGGGAAAAGACAGTTTCTTCAATAAATGGTGTTGGAAATACTGGACAGCCACATGCAAAAGAATGAAAATGAACCACTGTCTTACACCGTGCACAAAAATCAACACAAAATGGGTCAAAGACTTTAAATATACAACCTAAAGCCATAAAACTCCTAGAAGAAAACATAAGCTAGAAGCTCCTTGACATCAGGTTTAGTGAAGATTTTTTTGGATCTGACTGACAACAAAAGCAAAAAATGTACAAGTGGGACTAGATGAAACTGAAAAGCATCTGTCCAACCCTAGGTTTGGCTCAGTGATAGAGTGTTGGCCTGTGGACCAAAGGATCCCGGGTTCAATTCTGGTCAAGGGATCATACCTTAGCTGCAGGCTCCTCCCCGGCCTGGGCCCTGGTTGGGACTTGTGCAGGAGGCAACTAGTCGATGTGTTTCTTTCACATCAATGTTTTTCTCTCTTTCTCTCTCTTCCTAAAAATGAATGGAAAAAATAGCCTCAGTTGAGGATTAACAAAAAAACATAAAAAGCATCTGTCCAGCAAACTAAACCTTTAATAAAATGAAAGGTAACCTAATGATTGGGAGAAAATGTTAGCAAATAGTAAAATGTTAGCAAATGACAAAAATGATTAATATGCAAAACATAAAAATGTGAATACAACTCAATAGCAAAAACAAAAAAGCAACAATTCCATTAAAAAAAATGAACAAAGGGTCTGAATAGACATTACTCCAAAGAAAACATACAGATATATAAAACGACACCTAACATCGCTAGTCATAAGGGAAGTGGAAAGCAACAACACAATGACACTTGTAAGAGTGGCTATCATCAAAAAGACAAGAAATAGCAAGTATTGATGAAGATGTGAAGACAAGGGAACTCTTATATACTGTTGGTGGGAGTGAGAATTGGTGCAGCTACTATGGAAATCAAAAGGAAGTTTCCAACAATCCCAATTATGGGTATTTATCCAAAGGGAACAAAAACGCCAATTCAAAAAGAGGTGCTCTAGCCAGTTTTGCTCAATGGATAGAGCATCGGCCTGAAGGGTCCCAGGTTTGATTCTGGCCAAGGGCACATGCACCGATTGCAGGCTCGATCCCCAGTGGGGGGCATGTGAGAGGTAGCTGATCAATGATTCTCTCTCATCATTGATGTTTCTATCTCTCTCTCCCTCTCCTTTCCTCTCTGAAATAAATAAAAAATACATTTTTTAAAAGATGCGTGCACTCCCATATTCTCAATAGCCAAAACATGACAGCAACCTAAGTGTGCATCAATGGATGGATGGATAAAGAAAAAGTTGAGATAAAGAGAGATAGAGATAAAGATATATTTCAGTGATAAGGGACACCTTGCCAAAGACAGGCCTTGAGGCCATAATATCATTATCCATTTTATTATTAACATTTCATTATTTATAAACAAGGTAAGTTAGAGAAAGAAAAATTCCCTATGGCTCACTTAAACAAAAGAAAGAAAGAAACGCATAGAGAACAGATTGGTGGTTGCCAGAGGCAGGAGGGGAGAGGGGTAGGTGAAATAAAGGTGGTCAAAAGGAACAAGCATCCAATTATAAAATCAGTGAGTCCTGGATATGTAATGAACAGCACAAGGACCATAGTCGATGATACTCTATTGTATATTTGAAAGTTGCTAAGGAAATGCATCTTAAAAGTTCTCATCTCACACACACACACACACGCACACGCACACACACACATACATACACACAAATACACACACATACAACCAGTTGTAACTATGTGTGGTGATGGTTATTAACTAGACTTACTGTGGTGATCATTTCTCAATTCCTACAAATATTGCATCATTATATTAAATGCCTAGAACTAATATAATGTTATATGTCAATTATGTCACAATACAAAATTAAAAGAATTCCAGTCAAAATAGGAAACATACATATGAAGTAACATAAAAATAAGCAATTGAGAAAGAGTAGAAAAAGAAATCCAGGGAGAATTGGGGAGGAGGAGGAGGAGAAGAGCGGGGATAAAATGAGCATGCCCTAACAGCTCTGTGCGGTGCCGTATGGGTACAAGAGGTGAGCCAAATGCGCTACTGCAGCAGGAGAAAAAGCAAAGAGGAACACATTATCTATCACAAGAATCAAAATGTCCCCAGGATTAAAACAGATCAGTTGTCAAGGTATTGAATCAAATGTGATGTTATAATATGCAAAGCCACATCTAGCCCTGGGTAAAGTCTCACACGCTATTACATAAGCCGAGCTATCTGCCTGAGGCAAAAACAAAGAACGCCTAACCAGCAGCTATTGAGGGATATGAGGAAATAACAACTGAGGAATGCCACAGAATTCTCTCTCTGTTCTCCAGCGAAATGATCTTTTGTAAAAACTTTGGATATGATTTTCGGTAATGGACTCATTAGGTAATCTCGAAAAGCCCAGTGTCTTCCTATGATATTAATGGACTAATTCATATCAAATATTTACAGGTCACATTACAAAAGTATAATCAGTATTGTTTTATAGTTTTGTTCTATAGTAACAACCATGTAATAAAAATGATAATGAATCTTTAATCACTGAGGTGTTGGAATATTACAGAAAGATTGCATTATATTCTGAGACATATAAATAGATCAAAATAAGTATTAAGTAGCTTACATTTTACATTATAGGTGTAATTGGGGAACAGATTAAGTGGGCTGGTGCCTCTGAGAGATGAAAACAATGACAATTTTTAAATATTTTAAAAATTAGGGAGCGTTTTCCAAGAAGCATTAACATTCCATGTGAATCTATATGTAGATCAAGAGATAAACAAGTAAACTCATTCTAGGAGGCTGAGTCGGACAATAAGGTGGCGTTGAGGTACCTAAGTAAGGTCAGGCATACTTCCCCAAGGGTCAAGTTTTCAATACACTTGTAAGAAAGATCAAAAGGCAAAGGGGAGAGGGATAGGTAGAAACACATGGCATACTAAAAGTTACACGTGTAAAGATAGTCATCTGAATAAAAGAGCTGCATGTGGGTAACAGTAATAAGACTTACCTTAATTGAGATGGGGAGAATCAGTGGAGAATATTGCTTGGAGAAAAATAAAAGGATGAAAGGCCTTGATTTTGGATACAGTAATGATCTGAATCAGGACAGTGATACAATTACAAGAGTCCTTCACTGCTACGTAAGAGAGTTTTACTAATTACATTTTGCAAGCATTTGGTGTCTAGGTAGCTTCTATATTAATCAGGTAATCATCAAAGCTCGATTTAAAATAATTTCTGTGAAATAGGGAGAGGAAGGAAGTAGGTTCATCTGTTTGACATTAAAAACAAAAACAAAGAATTTGCTTAAGGGTACGCATTAGAGATACATTTGGAAAAAGTGAAAAAAATAATAATGCTGCCCTTGTTTCTACTACAGGGGGAACTGTGAGGCTGTTGGTACAAATGACAATAAAGGGGGGAGTTCTGGTTGGAGGAAACAATGTTAAATCTGAACTGGCGATCTCCTGCTAGCTCATATCTATTGCAACAATGTTCAGAAAACACGAATGGATTTCATTTTTTAACCTGGGAAAAGGATAGCAATTTTTAAAACTAAAGGAGTTTGCCGCCATCTCGTGGCAGAATTGGAAATTACAACGTTTTAGTATTTCTAAATTTTCCAAGATTTAGCATATTCCTCTGCAATTTTATTTTTTTTATTTTTTTTATTTTTAATATATTTTATTGATATTTCACAGAGAGGAAGGGAGACAGATAGAGAGCTAGAAACATCGATGAGAGAGAAACACTGACCAGCTGCCTCTTGCACACTCCTTACCGGGGATGTGCCCTTAACCAATGTACATGCCCTTGACCTGAATCGAACCCGGGACCTTTCAGTCCGGAGACCGACGCTCTACAACTGAGCCAAACCGGTTTCGGCTGCAATTTTTTAAAGGATTCACACAAAGCCATTTTACTTATTTTAAAAATACATATATGTTTTCTACATATAGTAAATTCAAATTTCAACCTCACTAGTAGTCAAGAAAATATTTAGGGAGCACCTATTTCCAGTGTATGAATTTCTTTAAATGTTTACATAAAAATTCATAAACCAAATAAAACTTCATTTCAATGACACACTTCTTTGTCATCAATTTCATCACTTCAGGTGCTGAAAAGAAAAACAGGACAGGGAGCTTTTGGGATATAAGAGATTATGCTTTTAAATTTTGCATAATGGTCATGGAAGCTCTGGCCTCCAGCTTTACCTTAGGAGTCTGAGTCCCTGAATAAGAGATGCCTTTGGGAGAATCAATCACCTCCACAATGTCTAGTAAGACTTGTCCTCTTGCATTTAGCCTCATGCATGGCAATTATTCTAAAAGGATATGAATCTCATTCTAACAACTTGAAGAAAAGTGTTAATCAACAGGTAGTGTTAAAACGGGCATTTTGACTAAAATGATAAAACGGTAGATATACAGCACCAAAATAAGGCATTTCTTCAGGATATGAATATTCAAAAAAGGGGGGACTACTGAGCCTCTTTTCTGAAATATTTGAGTAAAGATGTTATATTAGTCAGAGCTCTCCAAAAAAAAATAAATAAACAACAACAACAACCAATGGGGGGGTGGATTTAATACACAGAAGAGGCTCGTGCAGTGTAAGTGATGGAAACCTATGTCCTCTGATCTGCCATCCACACGCTGGAGGCCCCGAGAAGCCCGGGGTGTAGCTTCCGTTCAAGCCTGAAGGCCTGAGAACCTGGAGCCTATAGTATAACTCTGGGTCCGAGTTCAGGAAAAAGACCGCCATCCTGCTCAATAGTCAGGCGGGCTGAACAGATTCTCTCCTCCTATTCAAGTCTATTCTAGTCAAGTCTCAACAAACTGGATGATGCTCACCCACACTGGGCAGTCTGCTTCGCCCAGTGTACCAATCCAAAGGCTAAACACATCCTCACAGACACTCCCAGCAATAAATATAGCCAAATATCTGGACACCCCATGATCCAGTCAAGTTAACACATAAAATTTACTATCACATATACCGCACAATCCAGGGTTTTGGTTTTGTTTGTTTTTTTCATTTTAGAAAGATAAAACTATAGACTAGCATTAAATAACACCTTCAATGAATATTACATATGAATATTTCTGAATCAAAATGAATGCATGTTCCCACCAAGTAGGAATTTTTAAAGGTTATAAGCATTATAAATAGTGCCCCGGGTGAGCCGTGTGTCCCAGGGGGCCGTGTGCCCTGGGTGATCCATGTGTCCCAGGGGGCCCTGTGCCCCGGGTGAGCCGTGTGTCCCTAGGGAAGCAGTAGGACCCAGGGAGAGGGGCGGTGAGAACCAGAGGAGGAGCGGACTCTATTCAGGTGGTCCTGAGATAGCCACCATAAAACAAGCAGACTGCCAAATGAGGAGCGGATTCTATTCATGTGATCTGAGATAGTCACCATAAAACAAGCAGATTGTCAAATGACAGCGGGGAGGGGAAGGAGACCTGGGGGGAGATAAGAGAACAACCGAAGGACTGGTGTGCATGAATATAAGTACAACCAACGAACACAGAACTCTGGGGAGGGAGGGCATGAATGGGAGGTGGGGGGTGGGGGAGCAATGGTAAGCTATGTACACAGATAATACCTTAAGAAAAATAAATAAATAAAAAATAATAATAAAGGTTATAAGCATTATAAATAGCCTCGTGTTCTTTTTTTTTTTTTTTAAGTTTCTTAGATTTTAGGATTGTTGGTAAGGATTGCAGACCAGTAGTCAAAAGCTACATTTACAACGCTATGTCTTCTATCTATATGGAAAAGAATGACAATTTGAAGAGATTTTTTTCCCTTTTCTTTCTTTCTTTCTTTCTTTCTTTTTTTTTTTTTTTTTTTTTTTTTTTGAGAAGTGGGAGAAATGGTAGAAATACTTCCTAAGCCAGATCTAACGAGAGGAGTTTCCACAGGAGCTCTCAGCAAATTGACATACACCCTTCCCTTAGGAGAGTCTGTGACCGTGCCTGGACCCTGCCTGGAGAATCCAAACAGGGAGAGACATCATCAGGAAGAGGAAGTTAGGTGGAGAGGCATTTCTTCAGGATTTTTCCATTTTAATGAATCGTTCCATACAAACCCCAAAATCCGCAGTTTGTAAGCCCACTTTGGAAATGCCTAAAGCAGGGGATCCAGGCCCTGGGAAATGAAAGCAGTATGAGCCAAGGTTCTGAGGCAAGGGAGAACATTTTACTAGTTGTGTCCTCTGTGGACAAGCGGTCTGCTGTGGGGTGTGGAGCCAGAGTTCCTGGCCTTCGTTCTGGCTGCGACTGTGAGTGAGATACTTGCATCATCAGCGTACTAGAGTTTTGTTGATGAAATAGCGGTGAGTGTGCTTATTGGACAGTATTATGTTTAAAGTAAAAAATAGTAAGGTAGCAAAATACTATCCTAGATACATTATTTTCCCCAAGTTGTTTTCTTTTTCCCACTTTTTTATATATGAACTAGAGGCCCGATGCACAAAGATTCATGCAAGAATGGGCCTTCCTTCCCCTGGATGCTGGCACCGCCTTCGTTCTGGCCAGAGCCACCTTTTCGCCTTCCCACACTGCCCAGACACCCAGAGTGACTGGGGTGGTGTGGAATGCCCTTCCCCCAGCCACTCGATGCCTGTGTGTGTAAATTAATATTCATTGGGTTAATTTGCATACTCACTCCTGATTGGCTGGTGAGCATTGCGAAGGTATGGCAAATTAGCATGTTTCTCTTTTATTAGCGTAGATCTTTCCCCAGAAGGTAAAAGGTTTCATCATCGTTTTAAGGAGAAGAATGATTGCTAGAGTGAAAGGGGGGAGGGGGAGGAAGGATCAAGATAAAATCAATGTTTAGTTTGTTTTTTGTTTTTTTTTAAATCCAGGAACAGGATTTTTAGGATAAAGAACAGGGGGAGAAAAAGGAAGAAGAAGTGGAGAAAGAAGAGGAAGAGGAGGACATGGAGAGCTTTCATAGTCAAAGTAATAATTTTGGAGAGACTAAGAGAACTAGATCACTCTACCCATACTTCCTCAGTGAAATACAGGTGTGTCACCTGAACTTACAGGGGAGGTTAGAGAAAGCTTATGGGTGCTATGTGACTTTAGACCAGTTAACTACCACCTGCAGGTGAAAAAGGAATCTAAAGTTTCTTCTCTTGCTCAATGGTCCTTGTTTTTTAATCTCTAGGTGGGAGAAAAAAAAACAATAACAACAAAAACAACAACAACAACAACAACAAAAACAATAAATGACTGTTGAGGCATAATGTTCTCACACAATTTACTTCCTCTGTCTTCAAGGTCTCTTGGGACATCTCTGAAGATGTACACTTAAAACCTACACCCCAATTAATTCAATTAAAATAAATAAATAAAATAAAATAAATGAAAGTTAAGCTATTCAGGGAATAGCATATATTCAGTACCTACTGTGTTAATTCCATTCAAATCATTTTAAAGCTCTGTTCTCCTTCCCTCATCTTTATGAAATTGTTTAAAATGAAACCTGATCCACATATATATTTTATGTAATAAAAGACTAATATGCTAAATGCCCGGTTGTCCAGTTGTCTATTCAACCAATCAAAGCATAATATGCTAATGATATGCTAAGGCTGCTCAACTGCTCACTATGATGTGCACTAACCACCAGGGGGCAGATGCTCCTACTGGTAGGTTAGCTTGCTGCTGGGGTCTGGCTGATAAGAACTGAGTAAGACTGGCCAGAAATGCCCTAGAGCCCTTCTGTGGTCCCTCCCTGACTGCCCAACCTCCCACATCCCTCCCAGTCATGGTCATGCACCAATGTGGTCCCTTGGCTGGCCTGCACCCTCTCACAATCCAGGACCCATTGGGGGATGTCAGAGAGCTGATTTCGGCCTGATCCTACAGGCCGGGCTGAGGGACCACACTGGTGCATGAAGTCATGCACTGGGCCTCATATATATATATATATATATATATATATATATATATATATATCTCCTATTTAATAAAAGAGTAATATGCAAATTGTCCATCACTTCAACACACAAGATGGATACCCCCATGTGTTAAAGATGGCTGCCCCTATGTGGACACAAGATGGCCACCACAAGATGGCCAGCAGTGGAGAGCAGTTGGGAGGAACCAGGCCTGACAGGGAGGGCAGTTGTGGGCAATCAGGCCAGCAGGGGAGAGCAGTTAGGGGCAAACAGGATGGCAGGGGAGCAGTTAGGCATCTATCAGGCTAGCAGAGGAGTGGTTAGGGGTAATCAGTCTGACAAGCAGGCAGGCAAGCAGTTGGAAGTCAGCAGTCCTGGATTGTGAGAGGGATGTCCCAGATTGGAGAGAGTGCAGGCTGGGCTGAGGGACACACACCCCCGTGCACAAATTTTGTGCACCAGGCTATATATATATATATATATATATATATATATATATATATATAATAGTGGACTTAAGAAGCCCCTTCAAAGTACCTAAGCAGGGCAGAATATCAAATCCTTAAGGTAGCTAAGAAAATACCAAAATATCAACATCAACAATCACCTCTATCTCTTTCTCCCTCTCCCTTCCTCTCTGAAATCAATGAAAAAAATTAAACAGACCGAAAGTCAGATCTGAGGACAGGTCATCAGCCTGAACATATAGGAATTAGAGTGAGTATTAGGAAAGTAGTAAGCACACTCTGGTTAGCAACAGGAATAAGTAAAACATTGGAAAGATAAACTGTTTGACTAAATTCCAACCTTTCTGAAATTTGTGTATGTATATGCATTTGTGTGTGTGTGTGTGTGTGTGTGTCTGTGTGTCTGTGTGTATTGTTTTGTTTTTTAAAATTTTTATTGATTTCAGAGAGGAAGGGAGAAGGAGAGAGAGATAAAATCATCAATGAAGAGAGAAAAATCACTGATTGGCTATCTCTTGCATGCCCCACACTAGGGATTGAGCCCAAAACCCAAGCATGTGACCTGACCAGGAATCTAATCTCAACCTGGTTCATAGGTTCATGCTCAACCACTGAGCCATACTTGCCAGACTGTGTGTGGGGTGTTTTACTTTATTCCAACTATTCCTTATGTTTGGGCATACCCTTAAAGAATGTTCTCATTAACTTCTATGACTTATATTGACATACAATTGTTAAATTATGGTTATTTCCTCAAATTTAATGGTTTTTACATCTACACATGAAGTTGCATCCAGCAAGTCATAGAACCCTAAAAGAAAGAAAGAAAGGAAGGAAGGAAGGAAGGAAGGAAGGAAGGAAGGAAGGAAGGAAGGAAGGAAGGAAGGGAGAAAGAAAGAAAGAAAGAAAGAAAGAAAGAAAGAAAGAAAGAAAGAAAGAAAGAAAGAAAGAAAGAAAGAAAGAAAACTTATGTAAAACCAAGTGGAATTTTTCCAACAAATTTATGTTTACAAAAAACAAAAATCTTCTAAAGTAAATGTTATATGTGGCAATGGGTCACATGGTTCAATTGTGATATTTATTAGTTCCTTTAATGTATTGTTAATTTTTCTATTTTTAAAGTCCCTAAATAGTTGTAGACTTCAAGATGGTTTTATGTGATAATTTGTAAATGCAATAAAATGCTATTTTGGAAGTATTGTGGCCCCCTGCCTGTTACTGCCCCCAAAGGACCTAAATAAACTTCATCAATGAGCATTTCTTCCAACTGCTATGTACTAAATGAGAAACTTGAGCTAAAAAGGAAACTCTAATAAAGCCAAATCTAAAATTGCTGTGCTTTATTGTATGCAAGCATGACATTTAAATTAATAGCATCGATCTCTATCTCTTAGGACATGTAGTACAATTTTTTAAATTACAGATAGCATTACATTTATTTCTGCCTTTCTTTCCCTGATTCAGACACATTGTTACTGGAAATTCCTAAATTGTGACACTGCAGCTTTCCTACTCCATCCACGAATTTAAAAATTAACATGGATTTACATCTTTAAAGAACCATCAAGAAAATAAATAGGTTATCACCTCATTCATTATCTTTACTTCATGAGCCAATAATACCCTTGATGCTTTTTTCTTTGCTAAAGGAGTTCTGATTATGAAAAGGAAAACATGTGAAGTGTGTTTCGCCTACGTCAAAAAGTGTCTTGGCTTCTGTAAGCTTTCTAGGCATGAGAAACAGTGCATATAAATGATAGCGCTCCCTATGTTTTCTCTGGGTATGCCTAAATCCTTTGTTGATTATAGGCCATGTAACTTCAGGCAGACAAAAGAAAAATAACCTCCACCACGCGGAATGCCAGTCTGGGTGTTGATGAGAACCTCCTGCTGTGCTGAATGACTCAAACATCTGTCAGGTGTGCGGCGGTACAGCCACAGGAAAATATCAGTACAGGTTGTGCAGCTGGCCAACCGCTTTGTCTGAGACCTTGTCAGTCCTGCTGACAGATGAGTTCGGGATTCTAATGAGTAAGGCTCTAAATACGTTTCCCTTTTGCCAGATCTCCGAATCACATCAGGAGGCACAAAGCTCAAGCAACTGGAAGGAAGGAAATCGTGTTCAAAGGACAGCACTTGTCCCGCCTCATATAAATGTGTGGTGTTAACGCTATCCTGGTGGGGTGGTCTCCCACCTCTTTGTCATCCTCTTGGTGCGAGCTTCATTTAACAGACTAATTTTTGTTTTCTCAAAACAAATCAGTTCCAAATAATTTGCAAAGGTTACTACGCTTCTAAAGAGCATTGGTTACTGTTGGCCTTGCATTTGCATAGGATAATGTCTATAATCAGTGGGTGTAGTGAGGTATATTTTAAGCTGCGCTAATAGTGACTCAATCAGACGAAACTGTTTTGGTGGGATGGTATACCTGGTACACGTGTTACATTTAGATAACTTATAAGCAATAAATCCAACCACTTTTCTCATGACCTTTCATATCCTAATATAAAAACTGAGTAGTTTTTTAATTGACTTTGGGAAGAACATATTGCCCATTATATATCAACTATTTGCTTTAAAAATGTATAATATTCATATTATATTCTATATAAAGATATAATTCTGTCCTTAATAATGTTCTAAAAGAGTTTTCTATCTTGTAAAATGACAAAATTTACTGTTTTCAAATTCTACATAACACCTCACACAAATTCTAGTGAATTCTATCCCAAATAAGACAAAAATGCACTTTTCAGAGGGAAATTGTGAGATGCAATAAAAATGATAAGCTATCAGTTAGAGCTCATAAATCAAACTCTTGTCTATTACAGTGTAACACAGCTTAGTATAACATTTGGAAAACTCACTAGCACTATTATTTATTTCCAAGAAAACAACTATCATTTTAGATAACACCCTCAAAACTATAGAACCCATATGTGTTAACCTTTACAATTAATCCAACACAGTGTTGAGGCTAATGATTTAGCAGTATATCAAAAATAAAAATTATTGGTAGTTAGTATAAAGATTATTAATTAATCATAAAAGGGGGTTTCTGGGCCATTTATTCACCCAATCATTTATTTATTCACTAGAGGCCTGGTGCACAAAATTTGTGCATGAGTAGGGGGGTCCCTCAGCCCAACCTGCACCCTATCCAATCAGGAATTCCTCAGGGGATGTCCTACTGATGGCTTAGGCCCGCTCCCAATGGTTGTGTGCTCTCTGTGGGGCCTGCCTGCTCCACACCGCCGTGACTGCCAAGCAGGCTGTGTGGGTGCTGCCTGCAGGCTGTGCTTGTCTGCTCCCAGGTCGCCGAGGTGAGGGACAAGAGGCCCTACTGTCTGCTGTCAAGCTGCATGGCCAGATCCCCCTGGGGGTGGGTCCTGCTGCGCAGCCCACCCTGGACTCGCTGGTCCGGCCCTGCCTGGCTACCCAGGCCCTGCCTTCCTCGCCGGCCCTTGAAGCAACCTCAGTGGCTGCTGACCAGGCCCTCCCCCAGCGCAGGAGCGAGGAGGCCCCTGGTGCCCCACCCTGACACTGCTTGTGCAACCTCCTCCTATCGGTCAACCCATTATGGTGTCCTGGGTAATTATCATATTTCTCTATTATATATACATATATATAATGTATATATGAGAGAGAGAGAGACAGAGAGACAGAGAGACAGAGAGAGAGAGATGACATAAACACTATAGAAAGAGTAATGAATGCATAGATCTTTCCTCTTTCCATTTTAAAAAGTTCTAAATCCCTGATTTCACCATGTTGCTGAATGTGTCAATTAATTCATAGATCAAAATTATGTGCACATATCAACACCATTTAAGTTGTGACAAGTCTTAACTCTTAGTGTTCAAACCTTTTTACTGATTAACATTTTAAATAAAAGTTTTTATGTATATCTCTTTGTTATAAAACATTTAGAAAAATAGAAAGGATAAAGATAGGAATTAAAATAAAGCTATCTATAACACTACACTCACGTTTGTTGAGAATACACCCTGCCTCCTCCACTATACTGAAATCAGTTCACACACACACACACACACACACACACACACACACATATATATATATATATATATATATATATATATATATATATATGCAGTCTGTATCTAATCTTTGTATTCTGTATCAGTCATAGAGATATGCACAAAATACGGGTTGTGAAAATATGAATAAAGGACTTGATCAGGCAATTCAAAAAGAATCAAACCAAATGGCCACCA
Organism: Vespertilio murinus; assembly: GCA_963924515.1. Taxonomy (NCBI): domain Eukaryota; kingdom Metazoa; phylum Chordata; class Mammalia; order Chiroptera; family Vespertilionidae; genus Vespertilio; species Vespertilio murinus. The sequence continues at coordinate 140,732,472 of OZ004704.1, read as the reverse complement.
TATATCATTAAAGTGCTGTAGGGGGGAAAAAGACTGTTAACTAGATATTCCATATTCTGAAAACATTTTATTTCAAAATAAAACATAAATAAAGACTTTATCAGAGAACAAAAAATTTAGAGAATTTACTGCCAGCTAATTTGTATCTTAACATGGCTTAAAGAAATATGATACCAGAGAGAAACTGGGATCTATATCAAGAAATAAAGAGCTCTGGCTATGTAGTTAAGTTGGTTAGAGTAACATCCTGATTGGCTAATAGCTTATTGGCCATTTTAGAACACTCCACTGCATAACAGCAGAATATATATATATATATATATATATATATATATATATATATATATTCCTTTCAAATGCATAGGAAATACTTTCCCAGATAAACCCAAAACAAGCAAAGAGTATAAGCCCAAAACAGGCAAACAAACAAATAAAAACATACTTAAACAAAGTTAAGAAATGATTTAGGCAAAATATTTCTCTAATAATGGATTAAAATTATAAATCAATAACAAAACAAAATCTTCCTCCCTCCTTTCCCCTCACTCTCTAGTCAATAATTAATTAATTAATTAATTAATTAAAGACTTTTTTTTAAATGTCCTGGTTGGATTGCTCAGTGGGTTGGAGCATTCTCCCAAGGTGGCAGGTTCGATTCCCAATGAGGGCACATACCTAGGTTGCAAATTCTGTCCTTGACAGGCATGCATGGGAGGCAACTTATCAGATGTTTCTCTCTTTCTCCCTCCCTCTTTCCCTCTTTCTTTTTTTCTCCCTCCTTCCCCTTCTCTAAATCTAGAATCAATTAAAAAAAAAAACATATCCTCAAGTGAAGATTAAATAAAAACATCATACTTGAAATTTCATAAATAAAGCTAAATATAAACTTTCTCTTTTTTTCCTTTTTAATTGTTCTAAAATATAAATTACTAACCAAAGAAAAATAGGAGCAGTGTATTTGCATTATAACTTAAGTGTAAGTTCCTACAAGTATTGCACAATAGAGGGGAGGAAGAAATTTAGAATATCCTCTTCTGTTATCCTTATGTTACATATGAAGTGGTTTACTATTATTTAAAGATGGAATCTGATTAAAGATGCACTCTGTTCATTTGAAGGCAACCTCTGGAAAAATGTAGAAGAGTATGAAAAGTGAGATACTAATACAGTAAAAAATGAAATCATAAATAATCCAAAGCCAGAAAAAGGAACAAAGAAACAAATATCAGATAAAACTAATAGAAAACTGTTAAACAGATGATAAATTTTAATCCAACCACATCAATACCATTCAAATAAAAGTATGGAAAAGATATGTCAGACAAACATACCAAAATAAGCATGGAATGGTCATATTTATAAGATAAAGTCAAATATCCAAGAAGAAATAGTCCCAAATGCGTATGGACCTAAAAACAGAGCTTCACAGCCCATGAGGCAAAACTGATTAACTGAAAGGAGAAATAGAAGTTCTGCAGCTGGAGACTGCAACACTTTTCTTAGTAATTGATAGAACGAGTAGCAGAAATTCGGTAACTACATAGAAGCCCTGGCCAATGTTATTAATCAACTTAACTTATTGGCCATTTTAGAACACTCCACTACATAACAGCAGAATATATATTCTTTACAAATGTATAGAAAACACTTCCCCACACAAACCACAAAAGTTTAGCCAAAAACCATACCTCAACAAAATTAAAGAATTGATTTAGGCAAAAATTCTCTCTAACAATAATAGATTAAAATTATAGGTTTATAACGAAAGATAGGTGGCAATTCCCCAAATATTTTGAAATTAATTACAATTCCTATGGGTCATGAGGATTAAAGAGAATATAACAGGGAAGTTTAAAGTATTTTGAATGGAATGAGAATGAAAACATAACATTAAAATTTAGATGATACAAGAAGTTAAAGCAGTGCTTAGAGAAATGTGTATATATTAAATGCCTATATTTGGTCAGATAAAATATCTTAAATCAGTGCTCTAAAGTTTCTACTGTAAGAAACTTGAAAACAAAAAATTAAATTAAATACAGAATAAGAAAAAAAAAAACTAAAAGTGAAAATGAATGAAGTTGACAGAAATCCTGAGAAAGAAGAGTAAAGTGGGAGGGATCTCAATACCAGATTTCAAGCTGTATTACAAAGCTACTGTTCTCAAAACAGCCTGGTACTGGCACAAAAACAGACATATAGATCGATAGAATAGAATAGAGAATCCAGATATCAACCCAAATCACTATGCTCAGTTAATATTGGACAAAGGAGGCACAAATATACATTGGAGTCAAGACAGTCTTCAATAAATGGTGTTGGGAAAATTGGACAGATACATGTTTAAAAAAGCAAGTTTTTAAGGTTACAGAGTATAAGGACAATATGAAAAATTCAATTTTGTCTATATGTCACAATGAATAATTAGAAATGAACATAAAAGTCATAATATACAATGGCACCAGATACCATATAACACAGGTATGATCTTACAAAATATGTGCAAGATCTTTATGCATAAAGTCATAAAGCACAAAGTTTTTAAAAAATCAAATAGTACCAAAGTTAATGGAACAATCTACTAGTATACTATGTGTCTGATTAAAAGCCTTAGTATATCTTAATATGTCAATTCTTCCCCAATCAAATGTACAATGCAAGTTTGATAACAATTTCAAATTTGATTTTGGGGTGTTTTTTTAGAACTTAACAAGCTGTTCCTAAAATCTATTATGTAAAGGCAAAGAAACTGGAGTAGCCAAAACAATTCTGACAATTTTAATGACATGTGCACTGATTTCCATACATACCATAAAGTAGGTGAGACAGTGTGGTCTGTGGTTTTGGCGGAAAATAGATATATACCAGTACACCAAGGGAGCACAATGGAAAGTCCAGTACTAGATTTACACATATATGGCCAGTTTCCACAAAGATGCAAGGTCAATTCAACGCAGAAAGGGTTTTCTTTTCACACGTGGCTCCAGCATGTGGAAAAGATTGCATCTATCTTCATATCTCACATTCAATACAAAAAATTCAACCAAAATGGATTACAGACCTAAATAAAAAACCTAAAAGTTTATGGTGCCTGATAGAATAGATCAAATAAGCTATGCCTTTCTGATTCTTGGTTATCAAATTATCCTCTCAATACCTGAGAGAGAGGATAAAATCAGCAATAATTTTGCATTTTTCTATTTCTCCATTGTCTGTTTTTTGCTTCAAGTATTTTGAAGCTCTGTTGTGGTGCATGTACATCTATAATAATAAAAATGTCATATGCTAATTAGAGCTGACAGCCAAATGACCTTCTGGACGACCTTCCCGACAAAGCCAGGTCTGCAAGGGCCAAACACCTTGAACAAATTTCATGCATCAGGCCTCTAGTACTATCTAAGTAATAATAATAATAATAATAATAATATGCAAATTAGCCACCACTCCACTACACCCACAAACCACGTTCACCAGCCAATCAGGAGCTAGTATGCAAATTAATCCAACCAAGATGGCTGTGGCACAGAGAGAGCAAGAGCCTTGGGTTGCCCCAGTAAAGGAGGAAGCCAAGCTTTCTGCACAACCTGGTAGGCCCAGGCCTCTATTCAAGGCTACAAAGTTCCAATTATAGAAGATAAATAAATCCCAAATACCAGGGCCTCCACTTGGGTCACCAGTGAGTGTGGCCGGCCTGCAAACCACCACAGGCCCCTTGCCCAGGCCACCCCATGCCCCAAGGGAACCCCCACTCTGAACCTGGATACCCTTCCGGGCAAACCAACTGACCCCCACCCATGCACCAGGTCTCTATCCTATCTAACAAAAGAGTAATATGCAAATTGACCATCACTCCAAAACACAAGATGGCTGCCTCCATGTGGACACAAGATGGTCGCCACAAGATGGCCAGCAGGGGAGGGCAGTTGGGAGAGATCAGGCCTGCAAGGTAGGGCAGTTGGAGGCAATCAAACCTGCAGGGAAGGGCAGTTGGGGGCAACCAGGCCTTCAGGGGAGGGCAGTTGGGAGGACCAGGCCTGAAAGGGAGGGCAGTTAGGGGTGACCAGGCCTGCAGTGGAGTGCAATTAGGGACAAACAGGCTGGCAGGGGAGTGGTTAGGGGGTGATAAGGCTGTCAAGCAGAAGTGGTTAGGGGCAATCAGGAAGGCAGGCAGGCGAGCAGTTGGGAGCCAGCAGTCTTGGATTGTGAGAGAGATGTAGAATCAGGTCTAAACAGGCAGTCAGACATCCCTCAGAAGGACTCAGATTGGAGAGGGTGCAGTCTGGGCTGAGGGACACACACCCCCGTGCATGAATTTTGTGCATTGGGCCTCTAGTTTTTAAATAGTTATAGTTCCTTAAAGTATTAACCCTGTTATTATAAGGACATGTCTCTCACCGTCTCTGGTAACCCTTTTGTTTTTGAGTCTTTTCTTATATTAATATAGCCACTCCAGCTTTTCTAATCTTACTATAAATATAGCATTTTTTTCTACTTCTTGTGTTCACCCTGTTTGTGTCTTTTGTCTTATTATAGCCCTCACAGACCACATGCAGCTGCTTCCAGTTCTTGTTTGTGACCCCTCTGAAAAGCTGTTTTTGGACTGGAGTGTTTTGCCCATTTTATTTGAAATAATTATTGGTATGGTTGTATTTAGGTCTGCCATTTTGATGTTTGTTCTATTTCTCCTTTTTCCTTATTTTAATTAAAATTATTTTTAGTATTCCATTTTAATTCTTCTCTTGGTGTCTACCTCTAGGGTTTTGTATTTCATTTTAGTGTTTGCCAGAGCTTATAAAATCCATCTCTAATTTATGACAATGCTCTTAATGTTTAATCAGTTAATTTAAAATACTGAAAACTTGTAGCAGTATATCTACAGTTATCCCCATCCTTTGTGTTATTGCTGCCATATATATATTACATCTATATATAATAAACCAAAATTTCATAATTTTGCTACAATTTTTTCTCTCAGCCACCATATGTCTTAAAATTTAAGATAGAAAAATAAAATTTTAATATTTTATATTTACAAACATATTTATTACTTCCTGTATACTATATTTCTTCTAACAGGTCTCAGTCACCATCTGTATCTTTTTTCCTTTAGCCCAGTGGTCAGCAAACTCATTAGTCAACAGAGCCAAATATCAACAATACAATGATTGAAATTTCTTTTGAGAGCCAAGTTTTTTAAATGTAAACTTCTTCTAACACCACTTTTTCAAAATAGACTCACCCTGACTGTGGTATTTTGTGGAAGAGCCACACTCAAGGGGTCAAAGAGTTGCATGTGGCTTGGGAGCTACAGTTTGCTGGACATGGCTTTAGCCTAAATAACTTCCTTCAGAAAATTTAGATCAAATATGTTAGATGCATTGGATAAAAAATTTCTGGTGGGTAGTTTTAACCATTTGAACATGTCATTCAATGTTTTCTGGACTATTCTTTCTGATTAGAAGTCAGTCATTAATTGTATTTTATTCTCTTGCCTATAATTCACCACTAACCCCCATGTACATTTATAACCCTTGATCTCACAATTAATATGAATGTCCTCTTTAGATACACAAGATTAACAAAGGCACCCCAGTTGCCTAGTAACATTGTAATACCATTTAAATCATGATTATAAAGAGTTATCCTAATATTTTCAAATCTGTCTCACCTCAATTTTTCCCACCCTAAATTGTCAGCATAATTTCAGCTTCAGGCAAACAACTCAGCCAATTTCTGAGTTTTATTTCTTCTAAAATTTTTGAAAATCTATCAGCTTTTCCTGTCACTAAGTGAACACTTTCCTTTAGGCCATCTTCCCTGCTGTTCCCACAGCTCATCTTAGCAGCACTGATGTATTATTAGATGAAATATTATGCAAATAATGACCTACTGTTACAAGAAGAAAAATATTTAAATGTCTTTCTAGCATGAAAATAATCAACAAACATAAGCATAAATAATGCTTAGTAAAAGATCCTGGACAAATTCATTTATTTTCCCTTAAAACGTTAATAATATTTTGTGATTGTAGCCTTCTGTTATATTGACTTTTATGACAGGACCTAATTGTTTTCTCACTTTCTTTTTTTAAAAAAAAAAAGACATTCACTATGGGAGCAATCACATAAACAAAACATCCTAGAGAGATCCACAATGGCGGCAGAGTCAGTGGAAGCTACACTCCCCTTCTCCAGGACCAAACTGGAATTACAACTACAATATAGACAGTGGTTCTCAACCTTTCTAATGCCTCGACCCTTTAATAGTTCCTCATGTTGTGGTGAAGCCCAACCATAAAATTATTTTTGTTGCTACTTCATAACTGTCCTTTTGCTACTGTTATGAATCGTAATGTAAAGGCAACTCCACTGGCCTTTCCTTCCCATCTAGAACATGCACCACTGGCCCCGAGTAGAGCAGATTCAGGGAGTTCCTCACACAGAAGTATTTCATTTATAAAACATGTCCATTTCACAGTCTGAAGTGTTGAAAAGCCTAGCTGACTTCCCCAGGAAACCATGGTAGCCACTCTACTTACTACAGCTAAGTGAGGTTAGATCAGGTCAGCTGATTCTTTTCTCTTCCCCAAAGATCTCCCTCTTCACCCACGCAGTATGGATGGCAGGTCAGCTGTTTAACTCCCTCCCAGGCAGTAATTGGGATTGTTAGAGAAGAGTAAAAAAAGTTTTATTCCTGCACTTGTGCAGATTTAAGTCCCATTTTATATAATTTACTAGTTCAATTTTGATTGCAATCTGTCTTCCGGTTTAAATGTTATTTTGTTATTTATTTCATGAGGCAGAAGGTTCCTCTACATTAGTCTTCTTTCTATATAAATGTTAACTATTTCCTATCACTTTGATTTCGGTTCATATTTTGGAAATCCTTACATGTAGAATGAAGGTTTAAACTGACTTCAATATAGAGGGAGCATATCTAAGCACATAAATCTTCGGTAACTACTTTTTCAAATTAAAGCCACTGTTAAGTGTGTTCTATTACTAATAGAAGGTCACCCTAAAATGTGATATGACAATATTTTCAATGCAACATAGGAAGTGGGGAGCCCCTACTGTCTAATACATGGAATGTGTTCAATTTAAGACTCATGATGATTCTAAAAGTGTTATACGTTAGAGCTCCTAAAATTAGGGAAGGAATGAATGCTCATAAGCAAGCAAATAGATGTATGATCCAAGAAGTAGATGCTAAAATTTCAGTGGCTAAAATCTCAGTTAAAAATTATTAAAAGCAGTCCATTTTTCCTGCAATAATTGGAATAGATGTTACTTCTTGCCTTAAAAGAGTTTGCTGTTTCTTTAGTGGTGCCCCTTACATCTATCTACACTAATAAAAGAGAAACATGCAAACTACCATCACTCCACTACACCCAACAGCCTATGCAAATTAATCTGAAGAGATGGCGGCAGCCCCGCCCCTAGCTGCTGGGGGGGGGGGGGGACAGTGCCTGAGGCTAAGACAGGGAAACTAAGAAGCCACCTGCCCTGTGATCCCAGGCCGCAGCCAGCTGGAGAAGTCACCCACATTGCATCCCAGGGAAGATGGAGAAGCTGCCCATCTGTGATCAAGGTGTCAGCACCTGAGGCTGGCTACAGCCTGGTAGACGGAGGAGCTGCCCACCCATGGTCCCAGGCGCCAGCACTTACAGCTGCAGCCCAGGCAAAGTCACCTGCCCACCATCCCCTGTGGCTGCAGCCAGCCTGGGCACCTATGGGTCAGCTGGAGGAGGAAATCCTGGGTCCTGGATGCAGGGCCAAGGCAGAGATGGCCAGGGACAGGCTGGCAGGCAGGAGCAGTTAGGGGCAATCGGGCAGGCAGGTGAGCCGTTAGGAACCAGCAGTTCTGGATTGTGAGAGGGATGTCTCGCTGCCAGTTATCCCCTGAGGGGTCCCAGATTGGAGAGGGTGCAGGCCTGGCTGAGGGACACCCTCCCTCCTCCCTTCCTCCCCCCCCCCACAATGCACAAATTTTGTGCACTGGGCCACTAGAGTGTGTGTGTGTGTGTGTGTGTGTGTGTGTGTGTGTGTGTGTATACCTAAGCAACCATTAAAACCAGAACAACCGGTCACTATGACTCACACTGCCCACCAGGGGGCAGATGCTCAACACAGGAGCTGGCCCCTGGTGGTCAGCATGCTTCCACAGTGAGAGCACTGCTCAGCCAGAAGTCTGGCTCAAGCGCAGCTGGGCATGGTAGCACTACTGGGCAGTGGTGGTGGTGGTGGTAACGTCAGTAGTGGCAGCACCAGCAGCAGGCACAGTGGGGCCAGGATGAGCACAGCAGAGCTGTGCCCGGGCCCAGCTAGGGCTCCTCCCCAGCCGCCTGCCAACTCAACACTACTATATCCCCACAAGGGGTCCTGGATTATGAGAGGGTGCAGGCCAGACTGAGGGACCCACCCATGCATGAATTCGTCCACCAGGCCTCTAGTAATTCTATATTATAAAATGTAAATAAAACTTCAGTACCTACATGATTGTTTCCTACATTTCAAAAGGAACTCTTGTTTCTGCAGTGTTCTTTTCTTCACAAATGTGTGGGTTTTTAATTTATTTTTATTGGTTCAAGTGATTAATAATTAATAAATACAATGGCTTTTTAAAATTTGAACCCCATTTGGAAACACATTTAAATTCACTGTATTTTATCTGAATATTTGGACTCTGAGATAAAGTGATATAGTTATTTTCTTCAAAATAATATGGATAGTGATATGAGCCAAAAAGATTTGAAAGGAGCTGATAATTATTGAAGGTGGTTTAAAGGTGCTTGAAGTTTATTACATTATTCCTTTACTTGAAAATATTAAATTTTTAATATTGTTTAAATTTTTTATAACAAAAGATTTCTTTTAATTTTTAAATGGGCTATGAAATTCCTCTCAGGCCAACTCTCTGTATTTTAGTACCTTCATTCTAGTCACTGTGAGAAATACTTTCACCATTTATTGCCAAGAATTTTCTTTTTCAGCTGTGATTTAACATTATAAGTAAAAATTATTTGGTGAGCTGTTAATCTTGTTATTTGGTTTTATGCCCCAGCCCTCAGAGTCTCTCAATATTCTTCAAAAAAAATTAATTCCCATAACACTTCAGGAGAGGTTTCGGATATTCTCATTTTCTTGTTACTATTTTAGAAGAAAAGAGACTTAGAACTTGTTTGAAGTCACAAAGCCATTTGCTGTAAATGCCAGCCTAGGAAACCAAAACTTCATGGTTCTGGAAATGAGTTCTAAGCATTGGAGGCTGCCTCAAACTGTTGCTTTGGCTGAGACTACATTAGATTATAGACAGAGCCGAACGTTTCCATGCCACTGCCCTCCCACCTGCGAGTCACTGGTAGTTATGTGCTAATGCAAATGAATCACCTCCAAATTTAAATTTAAAATGTGTTTGACAATAGCTGCAGGCTTCATGGGTAAGTGGATATTCCTAGCCATCAGTCATAGCTTTAGGATTCATATAAGTCATCATGAGTAATGACTATCAGTGTCATAGGCCCTGGCTGAATAATCAATGCTATGCACCCTAGTGAGGTAGTAGTTAATGAGATTGATGTTGTCAGATCTATGAAAATAGTAAAATTTTTACAATTATTTGTAGAGAAAATAGGGAGAATATTTTCTGTTCTGAATAAATAATCAAATATGTTTAGTCTATACATTAAGTTTATACATATATATACTCATATATATCCATATATACATACACACATATATTTCAGAGTTGGTATATATGTTATTATGTTAGAATATAAGTATGTAACATATATTTTAGGATTATTTAATTAAAATAGATTTCCCAGGGGAACTAAATGTCAATGTACTGCCCTGAAAAAAAAAATGTTGAGATACACCATGGGTGGGGCTGGAAAGCATTATGCTAGGCAAAATAAGTCTGTCAGAGAAAGATAAATATCACATGATCTCACTGATTTCTGGACTATAATGAACAACATAAACTGATGAACAAAAACAGATCCAGAGAAGGAGAAGCATCGATCAGACCATCAAATCTCAGAGGGAAAGTAGGGGAGGGTGGGGGAAAGGGAGAGAGATCAACCGAAGGACTTGTATGCATGCATATAAGCCTAACCAATGGACACAGACACCAGGGGCGGGGGGGCAATGGGGAGATAAGAACACATATGTAATACCTTAATCAATAAAGAAAGGGGGAAATAAGAAAACATTGAGATATAAAATGTGTTTATATTTCCCCATTTGCCCTTAATTAGTGAACTACAGTATAGAATATTGTCATTTAATGTTTTATTAAAGGCTCAAAAATAGCATGAAATTATTTCATACCTGGCCGGACTGAAAACTACCACAGGCCCTTTGCCCAGGCCATCCCATGCCTCAAGGGAACCCCTACCTAATCCCAGACACCCTTCAGGGAAAACCAGCTGGCTACCACCCCCACCCATGCACCAGGTCTCTATTCTATCAAATAAAAGAGTAATGTGCAAATTGACCATCACTCCAATACACAAGATGGCTGCCCCCATGTGGTCAAAGATGGCTGCCACCATGTGGACACGAGATGGCCACCACAAGATGGCCAGCAAGGGAGGGCATTTGGGAGGGACCAGGCCCACAAGGGTGGGCAGTTGGAGGCAGTAAAGCCTGTAGGGGAGAGTAGTTAGGGGTGACCAGGCCTGCAGGGGAGGGCAGTTAGGGGCAAATGGGCTGACAGGGGAGCAGTTAGAAATCAATCAGACTGGCAGGGAGTGGTTAGGGGGTGATCAGGCTGGCAGGCTGAACCAGGAGAAATCAGGAAGGCAGGCAGGCAGTTGGGAGCCAGCAGTCCTGGATTGTGAGAGGGATGACCCAGATTGGAGAGTCTACAGACTGGGCTGAGGGACATACACACCTCCATGCACCAATTTCATGCACTGGGCCTCTAGTCTGACAATAAAAACAGTTTCGTTTCTCCTTTCCAATCTGTGTGCCTTTGGTCACCTCTCCTTGTGTTTTCCTTTTTATTTTTTAGCCTTCTGATTTAGCCAACTTTTTCTAGAAAGGTCAGGTAGTAGTAAACAGTTAAGTTTAGCCACTCATACATTCTCGATTATACATACTCAAATGTGTTATATCAAGATGCCAGTTCTAGGTAACACAGACACACATAAAAAACAATTTACAAACACAGTGACTGACTAACCAGATTGGGTTCATGGGATTTAGCTAGCTAACCCCTAACTTATTGCACTGACTAAAACCTCTTTAAATGTTGAATGAATAAAAGTGGAAAGAGTAAACATCCTTGTTCCTGATCTTAAAAGGAAAAAAATTTATTCTTTCACTATTAAGTATGGTGTTAGTTGTAGGGTGTGTTTGTTGTTTTGCTTTTCGTTTGTGTTGTTTTTTTGTTTCTTTTTTGGGGGGGATTCAGATTTCCAACATCTTGTTCCTCTATCTTTTTTCTCTTTCTATTTTCAAGATTTTCTCTTTGTTTTTCAAAAGTTTTATTTTGAAGCATGTATTACTTTGTCTTTATCCTTTTGAAGGAACATCTAGCTGCTTAGAATTTTATGTTAACATTCTTCAACAAATTTTAGAAGTTTTTGGCCATTGTTTCATCTAATATTTTTCTGCTCTTTTTATTCCTTTCCTTTTCTGCATTTTCATTGCACAAATGCTGGTATACTTAAAACTATCCCACCATTCTCTTACACTCTGTTCATTTTCCTTGAATGTTTTTCTTTATATTTTTCAGTTGGATTATTTCTATTCATCTAGCCTCAAGATAATTGGTTATTTCTTCTGCCATCTCAAATCCCCTGTTGTGTCCCTCAAGTAAAATTTTCATATTAGTTATTGCTTTCAAATCCAGAACTTCCTTTTTTGTCATTTTTCATCTTTTTTATCAGTCTCTCTTGAACAAGTGTCGTCATACTGTCCTTTCTTTTAACTTCTTCTTTAGTTTTTTTAAACATCTATACTAATAAAAAGGTAATATGCAAATTGGTCATAACTCCAACAGAGTAACAACCAAACAGCAGGCTGTATGGGGCAAAAAGGCTGGCAGAGGGGGTTAGCGAGGGGCGACCAAACAACTGACCAGCAGGCTACGTGGGGTGATGAGGCCAGCAGGGGAGTTAGTGAGGGGCAGTTAAACGACTGAACAGCAGGTTGTGTGGGGTGACCAGGACAGCAGGGGGGTTGATGAGAGACAACAAAATGACTGGCCAGCAGGCTGCATGGGGTGATTAGGCCAGCAGGGGGTTAGCCAGAAGTGACCTGGCTGACAGAGGTGGGCGGTGAGGAGTGAAATCAGCAGTTGGAAATCCCCTGAGGGGTCCAGATTGGAGAGGGTCCAGGCTGGGCTGAGGGGACAGCCCCCATGTATGAATTTCATGCACCAATCCTCTAGTCCTATATAATGAAAGTCTAATATGCAAATAGACCAAATGGTGGAACAACCAAACAACCAGTCACTATGATGTGCACTGACCACCAGGGGGGGGTGCACAGAACATGGCGAGCATCGGCAGCAGGCAGCAGAGTGTGAATCGTGATGGGCATCAGAATGTGGGTGCAATGGTGGAGAGGTGAGCCAGAGGCACCAGAGCAAGGCAAGGCATTGGTTGCTGACATCTGGGCAAGCCTCTGATGGTTACTGAAAATTCTTTGCTCCCATGTGCCATGGCCCTGCCTAGTGCTCACACCTGCTGCCATCACCAGCCCCACTCACACCTGCTGCCAGTGCCAGAGCCACCTTTCACACTTACTGCCCGAGATGGGCCTGCTTGCACCCACTGTGGGCTCTGGCCCTGCTGGCACCCAGCGCTGGTCCTAATTGCTCGGTGCTGTCAATGTGTGTGAGTGGTGGCTGCCTGTCCCAATCACCCCTGAGGGCTTCTCCACCTCCCCCTGCTCTTGAGGGGCAATTGGGGCAGCAGCCACTGCTTGCACCCACTGGCCCCAATCGCTCCACGCTGTCAGTGGGTGTGGGTGGGGCTGGCACCATCAAAGCATGGGAGCAGTGGCAGCAGAAGCAGGGCTGCCTGCAGACAAGAGGCCAGGGGCCACAGCAGGAGGAGACAAGCGGGGGTGCAGAGTATGGGCCAAGACTCATCCCTGTGCCCACCTCAGCCTCGAAACCTACAGTTCCTTTCAAGGTGCACAAATTCATGCACTAGGCCACTAGTAATTATAATAGCTCCTTTGAAATCTTTGTCTTCAAAATTCAATATCTGGACTAACTCACTTTAATTGCTTCTGTTTTCCTGATTCTTGGTTATATTTTTTCACAAATATATTTAACATTTTAGATAATATATTGTAGACACTCCAAATTCTTATACTTCCCTCCTGAGGGTTGTCATTGCTGCTATTTTGTTTGCTTGTTTGTTTGTTTAATTACTTGCCTGGACTAAATCTGTGGAATATGTCTCACTTGTGTGTCACTGCTGATGTCTATACTCAGGGATTTTTTTAAGTTCTTGTTTTAATTTTAAGATTGGCTTCTTAAAAGTGGCTGTAGTGATTTTTTTTTTCAACCGTCAGAATGTAGAGAGCTCTGTGTCTGCATAGATTATGGTCAGCCAGTTATTGGTCTTAATCCAAGCAAGGCTTATACCCTCTGCCCAAAGGTGTGTATGCAGGTTGGGAAGTACATTAAAACTCAGCAGTTTTGACCGAAGCAAGATGGCGGCCCAGGAGACTACCTGGGCCGCCATCTCCTCAACAATTTGGAAATAAACAATGGATAAAACTGAAAGGGATCGCACCAGACCCACAGGAAAGCTGGCGAAATGGGTAGGCTACAACTAAACGCAAAGCAGGACGTCGCTGCTGCCATGTGGATTTTAAAACTACAGCGAAACTGAACCTGCCAGAGCCGCTGCCACCGGGAATGAGGGAAGCCAGACCTCGCTCCGCCCCGGGGCCCAGGGAGTGGGCCAGCCCCGCCGGCTGCCACCGGAGCTGATGGGGGCCTACGCCGCCGCCACCTCCGCCACCACCACCGCAGCCGCAGCGCCTTCGGCTCCTGCCTGGACAAGAAGCCCGTGAGTGCGACCTCCCAGCCCGCCCGCAGTGCTGGAGAGGAGCGGGCGCCTGGGCTCGGCCCCCCACACTCGCCGCTGGGCAGGCGAAGCGATGGTGTAGTATCTCCCCGCCGGCCCAGCCCCCGCGCTTACTGTGCAGGCGAAGAAATCGCGAAGCGTCTCTCCGCCCCGCAACCAGCCCAGAAGTGGGAAGACTACAATTAGAAACCAAGCAGGGCGCCGCGGCCCCCATGTGGAGTTTAAAACTACAGCGAAACTGAACCTGCCACTGACACCGGAAATGAGGGAAGCCAGACCTCGCCCCGCCCTGGGGCCCAGGGAGTGGGCCAGCCCTGCCACCACTATGGGAGTTGATGGGGGCCTACACCGCCGCCACCACCACCACCACCGCCGCGCCTTCGCCGCGCCTTCGGCTCCTGCCTGGACTAGAAGCCCGTGAGCGCGACCTCCCAGCCCGCCCACAGTGCTAGAGAGGAGCGGGCACAGCGTCTCCCCTCCCGCACAACCAGCTCAGCCCAGAAATGGGAAGGCTACAATTAGCCACCAAGCAGGGCACCGCAGCTGCCATGTGGAGTTTAAAACTACGGCGAGTGGAGGACTGAGAAGGTGGGGCAGTTCTGTGCCGTGCTGCCTTCCACTGGTTAAGACCTCCAAGAGCGAGGGCCTACCGAGGTGAGGATGCCCCTACTGTCACCTGTGGAGGGGCAGCTCTGAGCTGGCCAATATTTGTGGTGGTGGTGCTGCTTGTCCTGGCTCAGGGGAAGCGTTCCACTAAGTCTGAAAGACTGGGACATCGCAGGGACTCTCCGCCACCGCCCGCGGCCTGCTCTGCCAGGCCTTCGCACGCGCTGTGCTGGCACTGCGCCTTTCATTGGCAGACCCGGAGAGTCCTCTCTCCGCTGCCGCATGGCCAGGCCAGGGCATCAGACACTACCACCATGCAGAGTTTAAAACTGCAGGGGAAATTGAGCCACAGGCGCTGCCATTGCTGCCGCACCCGCCGCCGCCCCCAAGAATGGGAATCCACCGAAATCAGAGCTCACTACACACCAGGCTCATAGAGAGTGTGGCTTCAGAAATTAGCCTCTGCATCCACAGAAGCTCCACATTCGCAACAAAGAGGACACCATTGAGGGCGGACTCTCCCCATGCAGCCATCACAGCCCGCCCACAATCTTCCCAGCACACCCACCATGCTGGGAGGGAAATGGAGCGCGCTAGTGAGGAAATGGCACGGTGCCTTCCATTACCCACTCAGGCGAGCCTATCCTCCGATGCCACGTGGCCAAGCCGAAGCTATCACCACCACCGCCATATGAACTTTAAAACTACAGTGGTAATTGAACCACAGGAGCGACCGCCAATATTGCACCTGGCACCACCACCCACCACTGCCGCCGAGAATAAAGGAAATCCACCAAGAACAGAGTTCACCACGCCTTGGGCTCAGGGAGTGGGCGACCTCAGAACTTAGCCTCCATGTCTACAGCTGCTCCGCTCCCACACCGAACAAGACACCTTTGGGGGTGGTCCCACCGCCTGAAACCATCTCAGACCAACTGCAGCTCTCCCAGCCTGCCCCCCATGCTAGCAAGGAGCTGGCGCGGCGCCTCCAGTATGCGACCCCAACACCCTAGAGGGGCCGTGTGCCCCGGATGAACCGTGTGTCCCAGGGGGCCGAGTGCCCCGGGTGAGCCGAGTGTCCCAGGGGGCCGAGTGCCCCGGGTGAGCCGAGAGTCCCAGGGGGCCGAGTGCCCCGGGTGAGCCAAGTGTCCCAGGGAGCCATGTGCCCCGGGTAAGCCGTACCCCCCAAAGGGGAACGGTGTCCCGGGTGAGCCGTGTGTCCCAGGGGGCCGAGTGCCCCGGGTGAGCCGAGTGTCCCAGGGGGCCGAGTGCCCCAGTTGAGACGAGTGCCCCAGGGGGCCGAGTGCCCCGGGTGAGCCGAGTGTCCCAGGGGGCCGAGTGCCCCGGGTGAGCCGAGTGTCCCAGGGGGCCGAGTGCCCCGGGTGAGCCGAGGGTCCCAGGGGGCCGAGTGCCCCGGGTGAGCCGAGTGTCCCAGGGGGCCGAGTGCCCCGGGTGAGCCGAGTGTCCCAGGGTGCAGTGTGCCCCGGGCGAGCCGTGGGTCCCAGGGGAAGCAGTGGGACCCAGGGGAAGGGGCGGTGAAAACCAGAGGAGGAGCGGACTCTATTCGTATGGTCCTGAGATAGTCACCATAAAACAAGCAGACTGCCAAATGAGGAGCAGATTTTATTCATGGGGTCCAGAGATAGTCACCATAAAACAAGTAGATTGTCAAATGACAGGGGGGAGGGGAAGGAGACCTGGGGGGAGATAGGAGAACAACCGAGGGACTGGTATGAATGAACATAAGTACAACCAATGAACACAGAACTCTGGGGAGGGAGGGCATAAATGGGAGGTGAGGGGGGGCAATGGTAAACTATGTACACAGAAAATACCTTAATAAAATTTAAAAAAAAAAAAAAGAGCAAACTTCTGGGAAAGTTAAGGAAAAGAGAGAGAGTATTCTAAAATAAACAATATCATGAATGAAGAAGGATAAAAAAAAAAAAAAAACTCAGCAGTTTTCAGGTATGCTCCAGTTTTACTTTCCATCAGTCCCTCTCGTGTCTTACTTGTGCATGAACACCGCTTCCCAGACCATGTATGTATGGTATGGGAAAAGGCTGCATTCTGTTCAGTCTTCCATGAACATTTACACAGACTTCCAGTTAGTCACAGCTAACATAAAGAGTTTATCAAGCCCTCCTGTGGCTACCTCATTTCCTGGGTGTACTTGTTAAATGTCTGTCCAGGTCACTACCTGTTGCTTACTGCAGTCAGAAAGACAGCCTTGGGATAGCTGAGCTGTTGGCCTTCCATGGTGGCTTGCCATCAAGATCACTACTTTTACTGACAATGCTGCTGAACACAGGTTTTTCACCCAGACTTCATGCTAAGGGAGACCCCTCCCAAGGAAAAGTGTCTGGTTTTCCTAGCCTTCTCTACCATAGTAGAATAACTCCGCCATCCAAACTTGAAATAGCCCTGGGAAGGAATTCCACTGCTGGGCCCTGATCTTACCTGAAGTTAATTTCTGACGAATTAACACTTCTCACTGTGTTGTATGCTTTTGGTATATTTCAGAGTTCCCAGATGGGTTGTTTTTTCACAATATGTTTAATATAATTGCTTTTTAGGGAAGAATTTCCTGACCTTCTCGTGTTGCCATACTAAAAGTTCTAATTCAGGCATGCATGACTTTTTAATCTAAGGTCAAGAGCTATTCTATCTCCATGATACTTTCAAGCAAAGCACTGCCACATTTATGAGTTTGTCTTCCTTTAAATGAGATTCTTAGAGGAAGCAATTTCCACTTTCATTACCCAGTTGAATGAGAACGACTCAGTGGCAAAAACAAGTACCAATTAGCTAAATGAAAAGTTCAAGCTGTGAATTTATCCTCAAGGCAAACTGCTACGATATGAAGGGCAGCAATGGGATGTAAAATATACAAGCAAAACAAAATAGATCTGGAGGTTGGACCTTCCTATGTTGTTTATTATAAATTACAGATCGATTGATTGATTGATTGATTTTTATAGAATATATAGACAACTAGAGGCCCAGTGCATGAAATGTACGGAAGGGGGCTGTCCCTCAGCCCAGCCTGCACCCTCTCCATATCTGGGACCCCTCAAAGGATGTCCAACTGCCCAAATGTTACAATCCAGAACTGCTGGCTCCCAACTGCTTGCCTGCCTGCCTTCCTGATTACCCCTAACTGCTTCTGCCTGCCAGCCTGATCACCCCACTAACCACTCCCATGCCAGCCTGATTGATGCCTAACTGCTCCCCTGCTGGCCTATTTTCCCCCAACTTCCTTCCTCTGCCAGGCTGGTCACCCCTAACTGCCCCCCCCCGTAAGCTTGATTGCCCCCAACTACCCTCCCTTGCAGGCCTGGTCCCTCCCAAATGCCCTACCTGCTGGCCTTCTTGTGGTGGCCATCTTGTGTCCACATGGGGGCAGCCATCTTTGATCACATGGAGGCAGCCATATTGTGTGTTGGAATGATGGCCAATCTGCATGTTACTCTTTTATTAGATAGGATAGAGGCCTGGTGCCTGGGTGGGGGCCAGCTGGTTTTCCCTGAAGGATGTCCCGGGTCAGGGTGGGGGTTCCCTTGGGGCGTGGAGCAGCCTGGGTGAGGGATCTGTGGTGGTTTGCAGTCAGGCCATGTCCCCTGGTGACCCAAGCAGAGGCCCTGGTATCTGGGACATACCATATTTGCCGGCATATAAGACGACTTTTTGGCCCTGAAAAATATGCCTCCAAGTGGGGGGTAGTCTTATACGGCGAGTATATAACAAACTCTGTATTTTTAGTGGAAATGTTAGGGGGTCGTCTTATACGCCCAGTCATCTTATACACCGGCAAATACGTATTTTTTTCAGGGCCAAAAAATCATCTTATACGCCGGCAAATACGGTATTTACTTTCTACAATGTAAACTTTGTAGCCTGGAGTGGAGCCAAGCCTCCTGCTCTCTCCATGGCAGCAGCCATTTCTGTTGGGAATTATTTATCTGCTATAATTGAAACTTTGTAGCCTTCAGTGGAGGCCTGGGCCCAGCAGGGTGTATGAAAAGCTTGGCCTCCTCCATCTCCAGGGAAACCCAAGCCTCCCTCTTGCTCGCTCAGTGGCTACAGCCATCGTGGTTGGATAATTTGCATACTTACTCCTGATTGGTTGGTGGGTGTGGTTAGAGGATGTGGTTTGTTGGTGTAGCAGAGTGGTGGATAATTTGCATATTACTCTTTGATTAGATAGGATAGAATTTATTTATTAATATATTTTATTGATTTTTTACAGAGAGAAAGAGAGAGGTATAGAGAGTTAGAAATATCGATGAGAGAGAATCATTGATCAGCTGCCTCTTGCACATTCCCTACTGGGGATGTGCCTGCAACCAAGGTACCTGCCCTTAACCGGAATCGAACCTGGGACCTTTCAGTCTGCAGGCTGATGCTCTAGCCACTGAGCCAAACTGGTTTCAGTGGATAGAATTTATTTAGATTGCAGCTTGTACTTAATGTAAATCATTGAATTAACTTGAGTAAGTTAATCTAAACATATATATCAATTTCATTTATTAAACTAGTGTCCTGGTGCATAAAATTTATGCATGGGGGAAATGAGGGTTCCTTCAGCCCAGCCTTCACTTTCTCCAATTAGGGACCACTGGCTCCTAACTTAAGGTGACCAGACGTCCCGCTTTTGGTGGGACAGTCCCAATTTTTAACAATTTGTCCCGTATCTTGTGGCATTTTTAAAAAGTCCTGCTGAAACTGGTTTGGCTCAGTAGTAGAGCATTGGTCTAAGGACTGAAATGTCCCAGGTTCAATTCCGGTCAAAGGCATGTGCATTGGTTGCGGGCACATCCCGGTGGGGGTGTGCAGGAGGCAACTGGTCTATGTTTCTCTCTCATCAATGTTTCTAGCTCTCTATCTCTCTCCCTTCCTCTTTGTAAAATATCAATAAAATATATTTTTTAAAAATAAATTTAAAAAATAATTTAAAAAAATAAAAAAGTCCCGATTTTTGAAAATTGTTAAAAATTGGGACTGTTCAAAAGTGGGATGTCTGGTCACCTTATCCTAACTGCTCACCTGCCTGCCTACCTGATGGCCCTTAACTGCCTCTGCCTTCCTGATTGTCCCTAACCCCTCTGCCCACCTGCCTGCCTGATCGCCCCTAGATGCCTCTGCCTCAGTCCCCACCACCATGGCTTTGTCTGGAAGGAAGTCGGACATCTGGGAGATACCTGGTCAACCCGGTCTGATTAGCAATCTACTATAGATAGATTATATAGGATAGGATTGCTTAAATGGAGGGGGAGCCTTTTTCAGCAGGAGGAGATGCTCTTAGCAAACAAAAATATATAGTCCCTATATCTGGACTGATAGCCAACCACTATGCAGGCAAACCGGTAATTAAAAAATTGAACCTCTTTCTTACAGTTTTCACCAAACAGCTTTTGCCCTTAAATCCCTCCCAGCCCCCAACTTGGGTTCTGCCTTCACAGATCACCCAGATTAGGTTCTGATCGGTCAGTTTATATGCCAGTCAATGTCTCCTGGCCTATCTCCAGGCCTGATTGGAGAGACAGGGCTGATAAACAGCCCCCTCAGAGGCCCAAAGAAAAACAGAGACGTGGCTACTGGCCAGGTCTGGAGAAAAAGAGAGGCAAGGACTGAGCAACAGCTGCCACAGAAGCTATAGATCAGACCCTGCTTCTCTCTCCAAGCCTCTCTTCGGGCCTGATCCGCAGCCCCCTCACCATGGCAACCCAGCACTGACTGCAGGACTGACTTTCGGTCAGTCTAGCCTTCAGTCATTTTGGACGTTACGGACCCTGACTTTTTATATATTAGGATAGTTATCAAATTTAACCCTATAACTTGAGAATAGAACTTGTTTCAGAATAGTTGTGTGTGTTTAACATATCTGACATTCATCTACCACAATAAAAATGCTGCTGGTAAAAAGTGGACAACGTTTCAAGAACTTTAAAGATATTTAGCAATTTTAATTTTAAAAATCCAAAACAATTAAAAGTTGAGGGAAAAACACAATTTTTAAAATCTATTATTACCAAATATTGCCAAAGATGTACAAAATTATGGAAAGTCTACTTTGGTGGGAAAATAAACTATTACAGCCACTTTGGAGAACAATTCAGTATTATCTAATGTAGTTTTTGAAAATTCAACCATACAACCCAGTAATTCCATTTAGTTCAGGAAGACATGTATACAGAAAGGTAAATTAAAATGAATGCACTAGATCTAAATGTAATACCAAAAACTGATAGAACTAAACTATAACAATAAATAGGAAAAACTTAAGTTGTAGAAAGATTTAATATGTTGCCATTTATATAATTTTTAAAGTGTTTATGCATAAATATGAGAAGTTAAAATTTAGTGTAATAAAATGGAAGAATATATTTCAAATTTATAATAGGGGTTGTCTCTGGAGAATGCACACAGATAATGCAGTAATGGGAAGGAATAGAAAGGGACTTCATATGTCTCAGTAAAGATTTATGAATTTGGAAGAGAAATGGAAATATTAACCCTTCTAAATCTCATTGATAACACATAGGTGTGGATTATATTTTCCCAATATTCCTAGTTTTTAAAATTTGTAGCCTTGAGGACCAGAACCAAGATGGCGGCCTAGGCAGTCTCCTAAGCTGCCGCCTCATCAACAATTTAATTTAAAAAAACAACTAAAATCAAAAAGGACTTCACCAAAACCTCAGGAAAGCTGGCGGAGTGGAATAGCTACAACTAGAAAGAAAGAGAGAGGCTCAGGGATCCAACTGGGAGCCACAAAGCGCTGAGGTAGGGAGACGCTCGCGCTCGGAGAGGAAGTTCGGCCGCCGAATGCTTGCCTGGCGAGAGAGGAGGAATTCCCCATTGCACGGAACCCTTTCCGACTGTACTGAACCCAACCCCGGCTGAAATTCCGTGGTCCCAGGCTCATATGGGTGCAGTCTGGACTGTAAAGAAAGGCACCCAGAGACTCAGAGACTGGGAGACCGGGACCCAGGAGCCGCAGCCGGCAGGGTCTGCAGTCGTGCACGCTAATGAGAACGCGCTGAGGTCTGACCGCCGCCTCTCCATAGCGGAAGGAGTCAGAAGCTCCAGGTCTGGCCACGGAGGCTGCCACTGCCTCTCTGTACAAGGTTGCGGCCTCTCTGTAGCGGAAAGAGTCAGAAGCCCCAGACTACAGAGACCAGCCCAAGTCCAGGCGAGCCCCTGGGGCACCCACGCTCTTGCTTGGGAACCTGGGACGGTCAGGCCAAGCGGAAACTCAGGGAAGCCAAGGAAGGCAGAGGTCAGGCAGAAGCCAAGACTGTCAGTTCAGCCCTGAGACTTCGCCCCATCCAAGCTGAGCAGAGGCTTCTGCAGTTTTTCAAGTCTGATCCTATAAGACTGTCTCCAATACAGAATTTATCCCAGAGTAGACACAGCTGATACCCACATCCAATTGGCCTGAAGGTCAATTCACAACAATAAAGACTTAGCTACAACAAGGCTGTGCACGCAGTCCACAAAGGGGATCACCAGGAGTGTCTACCTCAGGTAACTGAGGAGGCTGACCCACTGGGCCATATAGGACACCAAACACACAAAGCCATCCTACCAACTCTGAAAAATAGTGATAATGCCGAGACAAGGAAATAGATCTCAAACAAAAGAGATGGAGGATATAGAGTTCAGAACTACGGTTCTAAGGTTATGCAAGAATATCCTAGAAAAGCTCGATAAACTTCATGAGACCCAACTAAAAAGTATACATAAACTGACTAAATTGGAAAATATTATGCAGAGATCCAACAGCAGAATGGAGGAACACAAGAATTAGGTCAAAGAGCCCAAAGACACTCCTTTGGAGAAAGAAGAAGAAAAGAGGATCCAGAAAGTTGAAGATAGTGTAAGGAGCCTCTGGGACAACTGCAAGCGCACCAACATCAGAATTATGGGGGTGCCAGAAGAAGCGGGAGTGCAAAATACTGAAAACATATTTGAAGAAATAATATCAGAAAACTTCCCTCACCTGGTGAAAGAAATAGACTTACAAGTACAGGAAGCCTACAGAACCCCAAACAAGAGGAATCCAAAGAAAAATTCTTGGAGACACATCATCATCAATATGCCAAGGGTAAAAGACAAAAAGAAGATCTTACAAGCAGCAAGAGAAAAGCAGTTGGTTACCTATAAGGGAGCACCCATAAGACTATCAGCTGAATTCTCAACAGAAACCATACAGGCCAGAAGGGAGTGGCAAGAAATATTCAAAGTGATGAATAGCGAGAACCTACAACCAAGATTACTGTATCCAGCGAAGTTATCATTCAGAATTGAAGGGCAGATAAAGAGCTTCACAGATAAGAAAAAGCTAAAGGAGTTCATCACCACCAAACCAGTATTATATGAAATGCTGAAAGGTATTACTTAAGAAGAGGAAGAAGATCAAGTGAATTAAAAATCTGAGGAATAGAATAAACTGGTGAATATAATAGAATTAGGGGCAAAGAAAGGGAGTGGGTAGATAATTATCAGGGTGAAAGGGGTGTGGGGTGCAGAAAGAGACTGGATTAAAATTGTATAACCTATGGATGAGGACAATAGTGGGGGGAGGGGATAAGGGCAGAGTGTGGGGTGGGAATCAGGTGGAAGGGAGCTATGGGGGGAAAAAAGGAGAAACAATTGTAATAATCTGAGCAATAAAGATTTATTTTAAAAAATGCTATGTTCAGGGACAAAACAATAAAATATACTAATAGATGTTTTAAAAATAATAAAAAAATAAAAAGTTATAGTTGAGACTTCAAAAATAAAAAAAAATAAATAAATAAAATGTGTAGCCTTTTAAAATATAGCCAAAACTGGTGTGGCTCAATGGATAGAGCGTCAGCCTGTGGACTGAAGAGTCCCAGGTTCGATTCCGGTCAAGGGCATGTACCTTGGTTGGGGGCACATCCCCAGTAGGGGGTGTGCAGGTGGCAGCTGATCCATGTTTCTCTCTCATTGATGTTTCTAACTCTCTATCCCTCTCTCTTCCTCTCTGTAAAAAAGTCAATAAAATATATTTTAAAAAATAAATAAAATATGGTAGGATAATGTCAAAATAAGTGGGCTATAACACAGCACTGTTTAGTGTATCTATCTCCAAAATACTAGCTAATAGTACCAACTAATACATTTCCAAAGCATTGCCTTAAGGAATATAGGTGAGTGATGGAGTATTCAGTAGCTCATCTACATCAATTTTTCTATATCACTTATGTTAATACATTTTTACATTTAGCATGTAATTATTGAGGTACTCTATATGATGCAAAAGCATTTTAAGAGAGAGACAATTAAACTAAAACTTGATGTAGTACTTCTTCTTTAGTAAATATGTAGTAAATATGTACCTTCAAAACCATCTGTAGCATTCCTGTACTCTAATATTTTCCAATGAAGTTATGCACTACAGTTAGCATCCTTTCTGGCTGGCAATTTGCTCCTAGTGCTCACCCCTCATGACAGCACCCTTATCCTACCTAACCCATTTCCATCGCAGTACTATAATCCAGGGGGGGGGGGAATATTTGTGTTCAAAGAACTAGGCAATTTAAACATTTTGGACAGATTAAATAACAGCTGTTGGGCACTAAAGCATGATTTTTTTTAACCTACTCTGAGTCAAGAGACCTGTATCGGAGCTCTGCATTACTATTGTGGGGACCTAAGCACATGTGGGTTTTATCAAGAGGGAGGCCGAGAAGGGGTGGACAGGTAAATGTAATTCCCTTCCAGACATTGAATTACCTGGACAAGCCACTTCACATAGCTGTGCCTCAATTTCCCTATCCTTAATACTACTGTATCTATCCAGAAGGATTAGTGTAAAATTAAAAGAGATAACACAGGTGAAGTTCTTGGAGCGGTATCTAGCATGCTTAAGTCCTTAGTAAATATAAGCTATGATCATTATCATCATCATCATCACTGTTTTTATTATCAGTGAGTCTTAACAACCCAAAAGCCTAGTTTTATAAAAATTATTTTGAACATTCACTTATTTATTGCATCTTTCAACAAATGTATCTAACTACTTTAAACTTTTTGTTTTCACATAAATCAATGATGCACATCCATTGAATAAAATATTTTAGATGGCAATTATAATTTAACCACCTCAATTTGTTTGTGGAAAAATAGGCATGACATAAATATGCAGATGCATTGAGTATGAAATTACAATGTTTTACTGGTATGTTTCTAATAAAGTATTTCAAGTTATAAATAAATACACAATAAAATTGGTAAGACTGATCCTCACTTAATTAGTTTCATGTTCCTTATCCACTCTTTTCACTTTCATTACTGGAATTCTCATGTTACTTCCTATATAAGAATAAATTATCTTCCACGATTCACAAATAATCTTTCTTTTCTCAAATAACAACTAGATGAAAGGATTATATTCATCTAAGAACACTCAGTCTTACCAAGTACAGGAGCCAAACTCTCAACATATGAACAAAGGACTCTAAGCCATCTCCATGTTATACAGTACATGCTGATTATAATTGTGTCATTTGTGTTGTTTCATTTAGGCTAGTTGTGTGACAGAGGCATTTACTACACACCGCCTGACATGTGCTCACCCCCGTTCAGAGCCCTCCTGCAGTTTGGTAGTGTCATCGGACTAGATCTGGTCAACAGACTGTGCTCAGAAATAGCATGTGTCCATTTCAGACTAAAGCATTTAAAAGCCTATATATAAACTCCTGCTCTCCCTTCACCTGCTGTGGCAACAGTGGAATTCACTTTTTGAGATGGCAAAGACACACTGTTAAAAAACAGCCTACGTTTTTATTTCTAAGTCTACTCTTAAAAGAAGGCCGTCCCACATAACTGCAGACTTTGTGTGAGAGAGAAAATTAACTTTCATGTGTTTAGCCACAAAATTTCAGTGTTGTTTTCTTTGTAGAGGATAGTCACAAGACATAGAGACAAACTGAAGCTAGCAGAACCATGAAGAGAGATTTTATTTATGGTGAGGATTTGTATAGATTGAATGTATACAACTGGAAAGTCATCAGTCACAGAAGTAAGATATCACAATAATTTCCAAATCAGTTTATTTTTCTTCACATTTGTTTCAATGTTCATACAGGAAATTTAGGAGGGTGATAAGTGGTCTCTTCCTATAAGCTAGCAACTACTGCCATACAATTTATGTTCATAGAGATATAGCTTTTACAAACAAATAGTGTACCTTGAATATTCTGGATGAGTCACAAGAAGATTATGATGGCACAGCCTGGCCCGTGTGCCAGTGTTGCTCAGTTGGTTAGCATTGTCCCATGTACCAAGAGGTCACAGGTTAGATTCCTGGTCAGAACACATGACAGAGTTGCAGGCTCCCTCCCCAGGAGGAAGTGTGCAAGAGGCACTGATAAATGTTTCACTCTCATTGAAGTTTCTTTCTCTCCCTCTCCCTTCCTCTCTCTAAAATCAATAAAAGCACATTTTTAAAAATATTATGGTGGCACATTGCTAAAGAAAACAAAAAGAGAGAGGGAGAAATTGGCAATATCAGAATATTAAATTTCTAAATATTAAAAATTCCAAACTTAAATTCAAAAAATATTCTTTCCCACATAAACCTCTTTCATATTTACATGTGCAATAGGAATTAATAGCATTAAGTGTGATTCAAAGGTAAACTTGGAGTAAATGGGAGAAAACCAATTAGTAGATTACATACCTGAGTTTTCTTGTTTATTGTTTTTTTCTACCAAGCTACTAAAGGACTTACAGGTACTTTAATATTTCCTACAGAGCACTTAAACACTAAAATTAAAAACAAGTGTGTGTTGTGGCCAGCAATCAATTATTCTATCCTAAAATAGCTATTCAGCAAGTATCCTTTTATAATAGCTCCCTGCTATAAATATTAATTATGAATTTTGTATAGATGTATGAGAACAAGTAAAGCTTTCCTTTAGATTTCCAAATGAATATCTGTTGTAATCTGTAGGGAGCCCCCAGGAAGAGACCTGGACATGTTTACTGACTGAGCTAGGATATTGACAGAATCATGTCAGTTACACTCCTGCCCTGGAAGTGCCCAGATGTTCTTAGTTCCTGCTTGTGTTTGTCAGGCAGGAAGGAGTGGGTGGGATCTGGCCCCTCCTAGGCTTCTTGTTTTTTCCTGTGAAAACCCCACCTTTTGTGTATTTGAGAATAAATAGAGGTGCTGTGTGGCTCAGGAGTGGTCAGTCTGCCTCTCCAGCAGAGGAAGGCAGCGGCCCTCCCAGCTCCCAGCTTAAAATCTTTCTCTGTGTCTTCTCTCTTTATTTCTAATATTTCTCAATCCCTGGCCGCCTCCCCTTAGAACCGGTTCGTTCATCTCTCTTTCCGTGCGGGCCACGGAGAAGGGAGATCCCGCCACATCAGGCCCCCGCATTCTGGCGCCCGACGTGGGGTGTGGGCCTAAAGAGGCAACAAGAGGTAAGGCAAGGGATCGCTCCCTAACATTGCGCGCCACAGATTTAAGGAATGGTAAGGTAGAGGGAGTGTATTGTTGCGAAATTGAATCAGCTGGGAGTAAAACATGGGTAATCTTTCTAAACGCTTTAGACTACGCTCATGGCTCAAAGAGATTCTGTTAAGTGTAGTCAGATTCTTGATTTCTTTCTTAAGGTTTGTTGAAACCCGGAAAAAGGTTAGAAAGCACTTTCGTGACCAATATTCAGAAAGCCCAGAGAAAACTCCTATTCCTACTTTAATTTTTGATTCAACACAGGAGAGTTTAAGAATGTTTAAGTGGGGTGCAGCCATGACCTTACAGCCTGGAGTGGAAGGGTGCAAATCTTTAAGAATACCATCTGCACTTCCACCGCCTGCACCTGTAAACTACTTGTAACCAAGTAAAAAAGATTAAAGGAATTTCTTAGCAATTGCCAATAATTCTTTATCTTAAAATCTTTTTCTTTCCTTAAAAATACATAAAAATTGAAAAAGTAATAAAATAAAATAAAAATAGATAAACGACGCCAAAAAAGCCACTTTAAGATGCCTCATATTCGCCATCTTTTTTTCCAACTAATGACAAAGCTTTTATGCATCTGGGATTTCTGTGCACATGTAAAGGGGAAAAGCCAGTTTCAAAAACGAGTGCGCATAGTTTTTGAGCTGGGCTTAACTTTTTGCTGGGCACAGAATAAAAACCCCAGACCTTTTAGCCTTATAGGTGGTGGAGATGAATACAGGCTAGTTTCCCAAGGCATTTAAAGCAGCACTTAAGATTTCTGTCAAGAGGCAAGTAAACACCAGAAAGTAGCAAGTTTACAGATGAATGGCTAAGAGTTTATCTCTTGACTTTGCCAACAGGAAAATTGTGACAGTTTTGAAATTTAGAGAATGGGTCAGGCCTATTGGCTGAAATGTATTGAATTGTTATAAGTATGCCTTGCATGAAGTCTAGAGAACTGGTTAGTCTATTAATTAAATATGCCTTATATTTTATTTGAAATGTATCTTTTAAAATGTAAAAGTATTATTGATTTGAGAAATGCTACCTGAAAATTTTAAAGTTCTGAAAGTTTAAAGTGTATTTTTTTTTTTTGCCATGATACCTGAAACAAATCAGTTTCACTAATAGAGAGATGTTGACAGGAAGCCAGGAAGGCTGGTCAGCAACCTTAATTGCTCTAACCATTCTCCCAGTAAGCTAAGGAAGATAGTAATCTGCATTGAATGGCTACAAACTTCCTCCAAACTCCTGTGGCAAAAATTTTTTGTAAAGTTTAAATTTGCCTCATAAAAAATCTAGAGGACAGAATTAAAGCTTTTAATTATGTCTTTATTTTTCTTAGAAATGTAAAGGGTTATTAATCTAGGACATACAAAATATATTTGACTTGTCAGCTTTAAAAGTTCAAAGTGCAAATTACATAGGGAGAAATTATATAATCAAAATATGTTTTATATAATTAGAAATTCAAAATATGTTACTTGTTTGGTCTGATTCAAAAGAAAGAGGATTAATTCATTGATCCAAATTAAATGTAATTGATATTCTCTAAGATAATTTGGGTATATAATATTTAAATTATATATATAAAAATATTATAAATTATATATTTGATCTTTCCAAGAGTATTTCAAGGTTTTTTTTTAAGAATAACTTTTGCATGTTTCACGGGCCCCGAAATATACAAAAGTCTATTCTCTCTTAAAATAAATATTTTTTAATTAAACCGATTGATACTTGAAATCACATGGAAAGCTTTATCAAATAAAAATTATATATTGTATATTAAATGATATGAAAGTTTTTGCCTGAAAGAAAAGCAAAAACAATATATTTCTTAAATATAGCCAAAATTTCAACAGCAGTATAATTTTAAGATAAAAAGGCCTCCTTCAGCCTGCATTTTTGAATTGGCTGTAGGTGGGACACTTTATGCTTTTGGATCAGACCAAACCTATAAGTTTTACTGAATAAGTTTCTTTGCCTTTAAAAAAAAAAAATTTAAGGATACCTACTTAAGTTACCTTATAAATTAGCTTTTGCAATATAATCAATGTCATATAAATTAAGTTACATGAGAGGCCAATGTTTTATAAGTAACTGAATCCTAACTTTATGTAGCCACCTGCATTTTTAATTAAGCTAGAGGCAGGGCAACATTTGTGGCTTGTGAATTCAGAAGTAAATTTGCTTTATTTTTAAAAAGAAGATACCAACTTTAATTACTTAAATAAATTAGATCATCAAATTATAATTGAGATTTTCTGCTAAATGAAAAACCAGTAATTTTGTAAACAATTCTAATAAGGACCAGAAACAGCTAGTCATTGCTTTATCAAATAAAAACATTAATATATATTACTTACATACATATATTTCAAATTTTATGAAAAAGTTTTGGCCTTTTTAGAAAGGCAAAACGAAGTAACTAAATATTTCTTCCAATTTGAAATTGTGAATTTCCATGGCTAAAGCAAAGAATATCCTTACATGGTATTATTCTACAATGTCATAATTTTGATATTTCATAAACAGCATATACCAAACAAGCTTGCAAACTAATTCTTTGAATGTTTGGCAACAATTTAAAAAGCACATGAAAGGATTTTGGGAAGGCATTTAAGCATTCTATATTGGCCCTTTTTGCTCTTTTTGCCAAAGAGGGACCTACTTCTCACAATTCAATTACTGCTGTTGCTTGAGTTTTCAAATTTATGCTGAGGTTGAAGCCTAGTGGTGGCTGGTACCATGAAATCTGTCTCTTGCCCAAGGGCATAAGCTGGACCCTCCATGGAGAAGAAACCTGGGTTCCCCAAGATATCAATGCCAGGACCCTGCCAGCAGGTGAGGGGATCCCAAGGCAGGTACTGGGCATGGAGGCCATGGGGACATAAGCTACTAAGGAGACAGAACTGAACCTCACATTACCCTGCTTGGCCCCAGAGGATGGCTGGTTAGCCAATGACGGGTAAGATTCCTCAAGGGAGGAACAACCTAAGACAGGCACAGTCGCATAGGGGCCATGAGGAGGGAACTTGGGGGTCAACAGAGGTGTGGCACAGATCCTCACCCCCCCCAACATTGCAGGGGCTTGAACACTCGCCCCTTCTGAGGGAGGTCTCCTGCCCCATGGCTGCTTTGTGCTTCCCATGCCCATCTCAGATCGGGACCCAGGCAACAGAGATGTGGCCCAGCTACAAACAAGAGACTTGGTCCAGCTCATATTGAGACCCAGGCAACAGAAGTGGCTGATGGCAGCTGCCCTTTATCTAAAGCTGGCCTAAGTCCAAGAATACTTAGAACTTTCTCAAGGATGCATATAATCCTTTTCATTAATATTTACAGGGTAAACTAAGATTGTTGTTAAAGTATTAAATCTGACAGTAAAATAATCAAGTTTTCAGATTAATTTAAATTGGCTAAATAAAATAATTGAATATTCAAGAAAATCTAACTGTACAAAAAGCTGTTCCTAAAAAGTATTAACCAAAGTTTCTATTGGTAGTTCATTTCATGGTAAAATTGCTTAACATGCAATTAACCCTAAAGCAGTCATATTTTTGTACAAAAATTAAAATTTATCAAAACTGCGTTATAAAAAAAAATTTTCTGAAAGCCTCCTGATAATTGAATAGAAAAAGGGAGGATAGTGGAACAATACCATATAAGGGAAAATATTCTGTGGGTAATTTACATCTAGACAAAAATTTTTTACTTTGGAAAATTAATTTTCATTTATAATGCTGATAACAAGGCACATATGAAAAATCTTATGGTGTCAAAATAAGCCAAAGGAAAATCATTTGGACAAAAATCAAAAGGATCCCAAGTCTAATTTGTAGAAAAGATTCCATTATTAATCTTTGGTCGAGAATATGTTTATATTTCCAGGAAACTCCAAGACTTTATAGATTCCAGCAACAACGGATCCCGGAGATGACCTGATAGGGCTGTTTCCAGCCATAGAATAAGTAGGAGCTCACAAGAAAAAGGAGAAATAGTCTACTAATAAGATAATGAAGATGCCTTGCCATTGTAGCAGTCAGCACCTGTGCATTGCTGCAGGTTGCCTAGAACCAAGGGCAAGGAAGGACTGAGAGTTGCCCATTGACAACAAAGCGAAGGAGAAGAAAACTGAAAGCTATGCAAGGGACTGTGCTGCCAACATGGAGTCATCTGAAGAAGTTAAAGACTGAAGTGGAAGCTACTTCTTCAACCATGTACCTGCTCATGCAAGCATCTACTAGCTTCCAGTCTTCTGCAAAGTCTTTCATAGCCAAGTCCAAGGACTCTGCAGCAAAAGAGACTTTCTTTCTTTTGGTAGCTAAAAATGTTAATATGTCCATAGTTCTGATTTCTCATATTGTTGTTTTGAATTGACATTGTTTTGTTATTATTTAATAGCTAGAGATTTGCTCTTGACACTCAAGTTTTGAAAATGATAGCATGTATGTAGTTTCATTTTGCATTGGCATTATTTACAATTGTTTTAATTTAGAGTTTTATTCTTAATGTTTAAATTTTTTTTAAAAAAAAGAAAGGGTGAGATGTAGGGAGCCCCCAGGAAGAGACCTGGACATGTTTACTGACTGAGCTAGGATATTGACAGAATCATGTCAGTTACACTCCTGCCCTGGAAGTGCCCAGATGTTCTTAGTTCCTGCTTGTGTTTGTCAGGCAGGAAGGAGTGGGTGGGATCTGGCCCCTCCTAGGCTTCTTGTTTTTTCCTGTGAAAACCCCACCTTTTGTGTATTTGAGAATAAATAGAGGTGCTGTGTGGCTCAGGAGTGGTCAGTCTGCCTCTCCAGCAGAGGAAGGCAGCGGCCCTCCCAGCTCCCAGCTTAAAATCTTTCTCTGTGTCTTCTCTCTTTATTTCTAATATTTCTCAATCCCTGGCCGCCTCCCCTTAGAACCGGTTCGTTCATCTCTCTTTCCGTGCGGGCCACGGAGAAGGGAGATCCCGCCACATCAGGCCCCCGCAGTAATCTTTCTGTTATGTTCCATTTTTTATTCCAATCAAAATTTTCCAAATAGAATCACATTGATTTGTTTTTTTTCTCATTTGAAAATTTAATATATTTTGTATAAGGAACAAAATAGGACTAAGAGAGGATTATATCCCAAAGACATAGCATATTCATTTATGAAGAGACTTTTACATTATGATGAAATAGGTGTTCTGTTAATTTATACATTGGTTGAAGACTAACCAAATGACAAAGATCAAGTTTTCTACACATTTAGATCATTCTACATGATGATTTTTAACTAATTTTAGTAACATGATGCCATAAATATTTTGGGAATTCCAATTGCAAGTTTTCAGGAAAGAGGTATTTCTTGATTCAAAAACAAACAGAGAAAGCCCTGCGCTGGCCGGGAGGCTCATTTGGTTGGCGTGTTATCCTGTAACCAAAAGGCTGTGAATTCAATTCCAGCCAGGTCACACAGTAGTTGCAGTTTTGATCCCCAGTTGGTACCCATATAGAGGTAGCTGATTGATACTTCTCACTCACATCGATATCTCTCTCTTCTTTCTCCCTCCCTCTCTCTAAAATCAATAATCATCTCTCTCTCTCTCTTCTCCCTCCCTCCCCCTCTCTAAAATAAGTAATCATATCCTCAGGTGAGCATTAAAAGGAAAAATATTTTAAAAATTAGAAAACCTGAGCCTTTATTTCTACTGGTCTGTTTTTAAAAAAGTATAACATATCAAAGGGTTTAGTTCTTAGAATTTATCCAAAATGGCTGCAGAGTGGGTATAAACTACATTCACCTGTTCCTGGACCCAAACTGGATTTGTAGCTGAATTACAGAGCAATCAACCTGAATCACCAACTGTAGGACAACTGAACTGATATATTATAACCAAGGATTTACAGAAGAAGCCACATAGAGACTGGAAAGAAGACCAGAGGCACAGAAAGGGCTGTTTTCCTTACCCACGTGTGCGGCGCCTTAGAAGCTAGAGGGATATCTTGGCTGCAAAACTCCCTCCCCACAGGAGTGTGGGGTCTCAACTTCATGCAGGGATCCCCAACCATAGCAACAGAAACAGAATGAGAAGCACACATAGTATCTGGTGGTGAAAATCTGTGGGGATTCATTAGCCCCGGGAGAGAAGGGAGTCTGCTGGAGAACTTAACACCACCTTCCCAGGGACGAACATTCCTATTCTTACAGTGCCAGCCTGGGGAGTGCACTGCCTAGTTGTGGAGTTCACTGCCTGGTCACCGACTGCTGGTGAGGCCACTCTGCCCACTCAGGTCTCATGGAGGGGTCTGCCGGCTGCACCTAGCAGTCATCTTTGGGGTGCTCTTTTTCTAGGGAAGCTTTTGGCAGAGATTCAGACAGTGACAGAACTGCATGGCTTTAGGAACAGTCTTCCCCACCTTGAGCGCACAGCAGTCACCACCACCCCCTGTGGAATCACTTGGCCAACCACGTGACTCAGAGCACGTCTCCTGCGAGGCTTTTGTCCAGGAATCATATGGGTGAGGGCTGAGTTATGTGGCTACCTCACAGAGAGGCCACTCCTATCTTCCATGTGAGCTCATCTCACAGTATCGGGGGAAAAAGAAAGAAGCACCAACCTCCCTTCCAATAGGCTCGAGGACACAACCTAAATGGGAGACTGTTTGGATTTACTTCAAAGTCCCAGATAACCTGGCCTGATGAACTCAGTGTCATGGAGGACAGAGAGAGGGGGAGGGAGAGCTGCTGGGAACTGGGGCATTCAGAGTGTGTATCCCTGGAAGGCTACTACTGTCTGGGACCAGGATGAAGTGCTTGGCTCCTTCCTGCAGGCATGGCTGTTGTCACACCTAATGGGAAACTCTTTTGATCTGTCCTCCCAAGCCTGGTGCTCCACCTGGCTGACCTTGCTCCTGCAGAGGGGATGGCTGGCTGCATCCAACCTGCACCTATGGTGAACCCCACCTGGGGGAGCCAGAATTAGAGACTCTGGCAGAGACTGAACGGTCTGGTTCTGGAGTAGGGGCCACTTTCCCCTCAATGAGTGCCTGGCCACGTGACCGCCAAGTAGAGAACCTACTGTCCCCATCCTCCCTATCTGGTCGCCCTGCCCTATCAAACTGGCAACCTGTGTTCACAGCCAGCCTGGAATGAATCCACAGTCTTTCTTCCGAAAGCACTGGAGGAACAACAGGCAACCTCAGCAGGAGGCAGAGTAGCTGACATGTGAGGGCAGACCTCAGGGAGTCTCTGACCTTTTGCAGATCTTTCGCCAGCTCAAGCTGGAGGAAGCTGACCCTTATACACAAATTGCCCCCCCCCCCCCACACACACACACAGGCCAAGTAGGCACAGTGAGGAACAGTGAATAGTATGGTGATACCAGACAGGTAGCCCAAGGCCAGTTATATACAATGTCTGTCATTGACCTGTACCTGAATTCTTCCCAAATGGACCCAAAACCAACCAGTAGTGGGCTTCAGACCACATAAGAGCTTGACTCAACTAGCCACACAAGCAGCATACCCAAAAGGGGATTTCAGCAGGCATCACACCCTGCTTATAACAACCTCACCTTGGAGGGCAGCCCCTGTACAGTGAGTCATCCATGGTGATCAAGGCTTATCTTTATAGTCAGTCTGGATGAAGAGTTAACCACTCACAAAAGGTCCAAGAGCATTTGAGACTAAACTATAACAGGAGGTTGCACATAACTCACAAGAAACGTTCCAGGAACACCAAGCTTAAGTGATCTGGAAGATTGTGCCACTGATTCCAACAAGACAGCTACATCATAAAGCCATCATAAGAAGTTTGGGAGCCCTAGCCAGGTTGGCTCAATAGATAGAGTGTTAGCCTGTTGACTGAAGGATCCCGGGTTCAATTCTAATTAAGGGCACATCCCCAAGTTGTGGGCTCGATCCCCCATAGGGGCATGCAGGAGGCAGCCAATCAATGATTCTCTCTCATCCTTAATGTTTCAATCTCTCTCCCCCTTACCCCTCCTCTCTGAAATCAATTTTAAAAAATTTTCTTAATTTACTTTCCCTTAAAATAAAAGAAATTTGGAAGTCATAGCAGATCAACCTAATATACAAAGACAAAATAAAGAGATAAATAAATCTGCCCTAAATAAAAGAGCAATAGAAATCTCCAGAAAATAATTAACTTAAAGGGAAGCAATGCAGAGTTTAAAACAATGGTTATAAGGATGCTCAAGGACTTTAGGGGAAGAATGGATGATCTCCGTGAAAATTTTTTTAAGAGATATTAAGTAATAAAGAATACAAAGAAACCATAAAAAAAGAATCAGTCAGAAATGAAGAATACAATATCTGAAATGAATAATACACAATAAGTAATCAACAGCAGGTTAGATGAAGCAGAGGATTGAATCAGTGACTTAGAGGATAAGATAACAGCTAGCACCCAAGCAGAACATCAAAAAGAAAAGAGAATTTTTAAAAATAAGGAAAATATAAAGGACTTCTGGGACAATATCTGCATCATAGGGGAGCCAGAAGAAGACATGAGCAAGGGATAGAAAATCTGTTTGAAGAAATAATGGCTGAAAACTTTCATAGCCTGGCAAAGAAAAATGGCACACAAGTTCAGGAAGCACAGAGTCCCAATAAAGATGAACCCAAAGAGGCCCACACCAAGACTTATCATAATTAAAATGCCAAAGGTTAAAGACAAAGAGAGAATTTTTAAAAGCAGCAAGAGAAAAGCAATTACTAGCAGTTATCTACAAAGGAGCTTCCATAAGGCTTACAGTTCATTTCTTAATAAAAACACTTAAGGCAAGAATGGATTATTCAAAGTGATGAAATGCAAGAACCTAAAACCAAGAATACTCTACCAAGCAAGTCTATCATTTAAAATTGAAAGTAAGGGGAGAGGAGCCAAGATGGACACATAGGTAAATGTGATACTTACATCCACCCACAACCACATCAAAATTACAACTAAAATAAAGAATAGCCATCATTCAGAATCACCTAAAATCTGGCTGTATGGAAATCCTAGAACTAGAGAAGTAAATAAGAAAGCACATTGAGACTGATAGGAGGGGCAGAAGCAAAGAAAGGGTTGGTCCTACGCCCGCCACCCACGTGTGGTATGTTTTTAATCAGGAGGGATAGCCTATCCTGTGAGGAATAAAGGGTTCCAGCCATACATCAGACCCTTCAGCTAAGGGTTCCAGTGGTGGGAAGAGAGGTTCCCATAACTTTGGGTTATAAAAACCAGCAGGGATCATGGCTGAGTGACACGGAGGCAGCTGGAGACCCAGGCAATGCCTCTTTTAGTACAAGCCTCGAACTTACTTGGATTCACTCCTTCTGAGTTCCAGTGATAGGAAGCAGCTTGAAGGGGTCTAAAAACACACAGGGAGGAAATAAATTGTCTGGCACCAGGGAAAGAACTTGGGGGAAGCTTTCTCCCAGACAAAAGTACTCAAAGAGGTCATTGTTCCTATGTTGAAACCTTCCCTGTCACCGAGATGACTGTCAGGCACCATATCTGAGTCTCCATCAACCTGGCTCACACTGGTCAACCCGCCCCAGTGACCCCTGAGACCCCACTTCACAGAATTTGCAGCTCCACCCAAGCTGTTTGCAGCAGCTTTTCCATATGAGAGGCCAGTCCTGCCTTAAGCTTCATACTTCCTAAAATCTCTCAAACAAGCAGCAGCTGGTGTCAGCATTCCCCATACCTTATAATAAGTAGCAGCAACCGGCCTTGGTTCACACTTTGGCCTCTCCTCAGCACCTCCAAGTCCAACACAAATAGGAACCATCTGCAGCTTGTGTCAAGTGGCCCCAGAGAGGGCTCAGGCAGTTTCTGACTTTGCACCTCCTAGAAGGTCCCAGTGTACTCTGTGGACAGCTTCATACCACACCAGATGACAACTCTACCACATTCACAAGTGACACACTCAAGGGGCAGATCTGGTGAGCACTAAAGCCCCACTGAAGCAAGTCCTGCTCCAGTGTATCCTGCACAGAAGCTCCTTTGATGTAGTCACAGCTGGTTCTCACAGCCAATTCGTCTGGAGGTCAATTCCTCCCAGTGATGCCAACAGCAATCAAGGGTCAACTACAACAGGACAGTGTACACAAGGGCATACCTAGAGGGCCCAGCTCAGGTGATTGGGGAGGTTAGGCTACTGGGCCTTGTAGGACACCTAGTATCAAAGCCACTCTACCAATTCCAGGAAACATAGCGGCCCTACCTAATACATAGAAATAAACACGGGTAAACAGCCAAACTGTAGAGACAAAGAAACATGTCACAAATGAAATAACATAGGAAATCTCCAGAAAAGAACTAAATGAAATGGAAGCAAGCAAACTACAGAGTTCAAAACAATGGTTATAAGGATGCTCAAGAATCTTTATGAGAGCTTCAAGGATCTTAGTGAGAATTTCAAGGAAATTAGTGAGAACGTCAAAGACATGAAAATGGACCAGTCAGAAATGAGGGTACACTAACTGAAATGAAGAATATTTTACAGGGAATCAACAGTAGAGAGTGCCAAGAATCAAATCAGTGATTTGAAATATCAGGGAGTAAAAACACCCAATCAGAAGAGCAAAAAGAAAAAAGAAACTAAAAAATATGAAGATAGTGTAAGGAGCCTCTGGGACAACTTCAAGTGTACCAACATTTACATCATGGGGGTGCAAAAAGGAGAAGAGAGTGAACAAGATATTAAAAACCTGTTGGAAAAATAATGACAGAAA
This sequence comes from Vespertilio murinus, assembly GCA_963924515.1. Classification (NCBI taxonomy): domain Eukaryota; kingdom Metazoa; phylum Chordata; class Mammalia; order Chiroptera; family Vespertilionidae; genus Vespertilio; species Vespertilio murinus. Next base: position 140,694,602 of record OZ004704.1, on the reverse strand, counting down.
ACCTCCCCTATATGGTGAAATGTATAGATTTACAAGTCCTGGAATCCCAGAGAGTTCCAAACAAAATGAACCCAAATACACTAAGACACATCATAATTAAAATGCTAAAGATTAGCCGAAACCAGTTTGGCTCAGTGGATAGAGGCTCGGCCTGCGGACTGAAAGGTCCCAGGTTCGATTCCAGTCAAGAGCATGTACCTTGGTTGTGGTCACATCCCCAGTAGGGGGTGTGCAGGAGGCAGCTGGTCGATGTTTCTCTCTCATCGACGTTTCTAGCTCTCTATCCCTCACCCTTCCTCTCTGTGGAAAATCAATAAAATATATTTTTTTAAATATTTTAAAATAAAAAATAACTAAAATGCTAAAGATTAAAGACAAAGAGAGAATCTTAAAAGCTGCAAGAGAAAAGTAATTAGTTACCTACAAGGAAGTGCCCATAGGATTGCTAGCTGATTTCTCAACAGAAACTCTGCAAGCCAGAAGAGAATGGCAAGGAATATTCAGTGATGAATAGCAAGGACCTACAACCAAGATTACTCTATACAGCAAAGTTATTATTTAGAATTGAATAATTTTTCTTTATTTTCTGATAAAGAGCTTCACAGACAAGAAAAAGCTAAAGGAATTCATCACCACCAAACCAATATTACATGAAAGGTTCAAGGAGGAAGAAGAAGAAGAAGAAGAAGAAGAAGAAGAAGAAGAAGAAGAAGAAGAAGAAGAAGAAACAACAATTAAAAATATGAACAATAAAATGGCAATAAACACATATCAACAATTGGATCTAAAAGTCAAAATAAACAAGCAAGGAATCTAATGAACAAAATAAACTGATGAAGAAAACAGCAACAAAAACAGAGGCATGGATACATGAAACAGACTGACAGCTATCAGAGGGGAAGGAGGTAGGTGAAGGACTGGATGAAAGAAGGTGAAGGGATTAACCAAAGAACATACAGGCATAACCCATAGACACAGACAACAGTATGGTGATGGCCAGAAGGAAGAGGAGGGTTCTGAGTGGAGATGGGCAAGGTGAGAGAAAATAAGGGACATCTGTAATAGTGCCAAGAATAAATTTTTTTAAAAAAAATTTAAAAATAAAACTGTCATTTAACCCAGAAATCCAACTTCTTGGAATATATCTTAAGAAACCCAAAACACTAATTCAAAAGAATATATGCAGCCCTGACTGGCGTGGCTCAGTTGGTCGGGTATCATCCCATGCACTAGAAGGTTGCTGGTTCAACTTTTGGTGAGAGACATGCAAAGGGTGGCCAATAGATGTTATACTCTCTCATCAATGTCTCTCTCTCTCTCTCTCTCTCTCTCTCTCTCTCTCTCTCTCTCAAAAAATCAATAAAAATATGCTTTTTAAAGAATATATGCCCCACTATGTTCATTGCAACACTATTTACAATAGGCAAGGTCTGGAAACAGCCTAAGTGTACACCAGTAGATGAGTGGATAGAAAAGCTGTGGTATCCATATATATAAAAAGCCAGGGGCCATGACGACCAAAAGGACCAAAAGATGGTCGCCATGAGTGGGCTGAATTGCTGACCTCTTGGTCCCTCCCCCCAGCTTCCACAGGCAGTGGTGGCTCACTCCCACCTCCAGTGAAGCACTGCCTCCTACTGTAGCCAGTGAACCAGCCCGGTCAGGGGGTGGGGCCAGCCAACCTCATAGTCCCTCTCCCTCCCCCCCTCCACACCTGGCCTGTTCCTTTCCGGACTCTCCCATCCCTATCAAAAGCAGGGCACATAGAACCCAGACCTTTCCTGGAAGCCCCAAGTCCCTGCATTTAAGAATTATGACACGCCGAAACTGGTTTGGCTCAGTGGTAGAGCATCAGTCTGAGGACTGAAAGGTCCCAGGTTCGATTCCGGCCAAGGGCATGTACATTGTTGCAGGCACATCCTCGGTAGGGGGTGTGCAAGAGGCAGCTGGTTGATGTCTCTCTCTCTCATAGACATTTCTAGCTCTCTATCTCTCTCCCTTCCTCTCTGTAAAATATCAATAAAATAATTTTTTTAAAAAAGAATTATGATAGCCCTGCCCAGAGAGGAGAGGCACATGACAGGCAGGGACAGGGACCACAGGCCTCCAGGGAGCACTGCAGAATTGGCAAGGAGAGGAGAGGGCCTGCAGAGGGAGAGGAGGCAAAGCCAACGGACATTAGCCCAGAATCCATCCCTTCCCCCCAGAGGGAGTGGGACCTCAACCCAGAACCCCAGCCCAAATGAGAAGAGCCCTAGGGAGGCTTCAGGAAGCTCTATTCAGAGCTGCGCTTTGAGAACAAGAGACTTCATGAGGCCTTGACCGAGACCACACTGCGGCTGGCACAGCTCGAGGTGGAGCTGGAGTGCACCACGCAGAGGCAGGAGCGCTTTGCAGAGAGGCCGGCCCTCCTGGATGTGGAAAGATTTGAGCGCAGGGCCCTGGAACTCAAGGCCACTGAGCTGGAAGAGGAGCTGAAGGACCTGTCCAACTTCCGGGCTGACAACCAGCGCCTCAAGGATGAGAATGCGGCGGCCCTGATCCGAGTCATCAGCAAACTATTCAAGTGAGCCAGAAGGACTTGCCCCTGTGCCCGCATTTATACAGCTGCTTCTTCCACAAGCATCCCTTCCCCTGTGTGAGCTGGCTGCCGGGGAGTATCTGAGAAGCCAAAACTTCCCCTTGGGACCTCCAGGCTGGGAGGGGAGGACAGAGCCCCCAGGAGCCAAGGGGCCATCTGAGGCCAGGATGGAGAGGGGAGACTGAGCCAGGTAGGGGACCAGGGCTGCAGGCAGGAACAGGAAGGAACCAAGGACCAGGAATTGCCAGGAGCAGTACCCAAGACCCCTCACCCAAAGGACCCCTCTCACGTGTTCTGCCATCAGTCACCCCTCCCGTCTCTGAACAGGGATCTGAGAATGTGTCAAGCTTCCCACCGGCCTGAGCCAGGTGGGTCTGTATATAGGGTCCATGTGCAATAAATAGGGAGGGATTTCTTCTATTTTTTGCTGTCCCCTCCCCAACACTGGGAGAGAACGTATTTTTGAGTGCGGCAGGGCAGTGGGTGGGGCTGTGAGCAGCAGCGGGCCACAGGACGCGTGATTTTGCATGCTGGGTTCCTAATATTTAAATAATTGAATACCACTCAGCCATAATAAAAGAATAAAATCTTACTCTTTGTGACAGTATGATGGACTAGGAGAGTATTATGCTAAGTGAGATAATCTACGTAGTCAGAGAAAGACAAATACCATATGATCTCACTTATATGTGGAATCTAATGAACAAAATTAACAGGTGAACAAAATAGAAACAAAGGCATGAATACATGAAACAGACTGACAGCTGTCAGAGAGAAGGTGGGTTGGGAGACTGAATGAAAGGAGATGAAGAGATTAAGCAAAAAAAATATTACACACACACACACACACACACACACAAACACACACACCACAGTGTGGTGCTAGCCAGAGGGAAAAGGGGAAGGGGTAGGTGGGGAAAAGTGAAGGAAAATGGGAACAGAAAGAGACTTTGGTTGGGGCAATGGGTGCTGATGCCATGTGCAGATTACGCTTTATTGAGTTCTACACTTGAAACCTTATGGTTTTGCAAACCTATGTCACCCTAATATATTCATTAAAAACAGATGTATGGCTCCAACAGACACCCAGTTTTCTGTCAAGATCAATTCTACAATCCGCAAGTGATTATTTTCTCCTTATATGAAGAGGGCAGTGCAAAATCACAGTTTGTCTAATTAACATCGTTCCCGTTTGGCTCTCAATACCACTGCTATTAATTATCACTCTCCTACCAATCACACACTCACTCCACCACCTCTGCAGGCTCCAATTATACCAAACTGGGTCCTACTCTCACTGCTCTTTTGAAGACCCTGCTCGATTGTAGCTGCCCCCCCACCACCACCACTTCTAATACGAGTTGGGACCCTCGGACCATAATTTCTCACATTATCCAAAGAGGAGATATTACTTCTTAAGGAGAATAGTTCTTTCAATAGATTAATGTATATTACAACCATTGCTTTGCCACCAAAAGCATTATTATTATCCCTTCAGAGTTTATTTCCCTCAGATAATCAAGTTATGTCATATTCACAAGGTACTGAACAAGGAGCAATATATGCACCACTATTTTCCCAAGTGCCCTGCTTTTCTCAATATTAACACCCAAAAGAAACCCCATGCCTTCCAAGAACAATGTTGATAAATGATAAAGGAACAAGGCTTCCCCTAGTTTATTGCCTTCATGTTCAAGCAACAAGGTCTAACTCAAACTTTCTTCAAAACAAAACCACTTGGTTAATTTTCTTCCAGAGATTAAATCTCCATGCAGTCAATTGGTCTACCATAGTTATAAACAAGTCTTTACTCTGCCTTTGTTACCTACTCAGCAAAATTTTAATTTAAGATATTTGTGAATTATCTCAAAATAAAAGGTTGTTATAGGAATAAGAGTGGGGCAAGGGAACAAAAGAAAAGGAAGGGGCCGAAACCAGTTTGGCTCAGAGGATAGAGTGTCGGCCTGCGGACTGAAAGGTCCCAGGTTAGATTCCGGTCAAAGGCATGTGCCTTGGTTGCGGGCACAACCCCAGTAGGGGGTGTGCAAGAAGCAGCTGATCGATGTTTCTCTCACATCGATGTTTCTAACTCTCTTCTCCCTTACTCTCTGTAAAAAATCAATAAAATATATTTTAAAAATAAAAATTTTTAAAAAAAAGAAAGAAAAGGAAGGATGTGGTTGTTTTTTTAATCTCAACTGAGGATATGTTTTTACTCATTTTATAGAGAGGAAGTCAGAAGAGAGAGAAAAATTAATGATGGAAGAGAATCATTAGCCTAAAGGACAGTAGACTGTCTCCATTCTTGTTCCTTTGGGATATTTTTTTTCGTCGTCAGATAAAAGGATATTGGGGCAATCCTCTCGAGATACAACATTCCAGTTGCACCCATGTGAGGTTGACTGTGCCCTTCAGAGGGAGGGAACCAACAGATGGGGAGCAGGGAATTCTGAAAACCAAAGCGATAACAGAGATGCTAAGCCTTTCCTTCATGCGTCTGGTACCTCTCCTCAGGCGGCCTGTGGGCTGGGTGTCTGCTGGACCTTTACCACTTGATGTCTCGCCCTGTGTGCCATGCCCCAGCCCAGGAGCGCAGGGGGCATCTGAGCACATCCCTCCCCAAGCTGGGAGGGTCCCCACTGCGTTTCCACCTCCTTGGGAAATTTTGCTTTTCCAGCTCTGTCCCTGCGGAGAGCCATAGAGGTGCCAGAACCCTTTCCTTCCTTCAAAAGTGCCCTGAAAGGTGCAAAGATGGCTATGCCAGGAAGGCTTTGCTCAAGCTCAGCAAGAGTTTGCAATGTGCCGAAGGCGCGTTGAACAGTTTTCTCTTACCCCATTTGTGGAAGTGTAATCTGATTTAAAACCAATGGACTAAACAAACAGAAGCACTTTCTGCATGGAGCTCTGGGCCCCAGGTTTGAAGGCCAGCCGCGCCCTCATTACAGTTCTGTAACATCCTGACTGGGGCCCAGACCTTCCTTCCACTGATGCGCCCCAGCAGAAGGGAATTCTGAGACTTGGCTGGGAGTGGCTGCAACAGGGAGCTCTAGGCCCTGAGTTTGAAGGCCAGCCATGCCCCCATTGCAGTTCTGCTGTGTCCAGACCTCCCTTTGGCTGCCAGCCCCAGTCAGAGCCCAGAACCCAGTCATTTGGTCATTCCTCACTATCCTGCCCCCTGCAAGCCTGGTTGCCCCACACAGCCTCCTGTTTTGTTATCCGTTCTGGTCGTGATGACCCTGGCTCATATATATATACTAGAGGCCCAGTGCACAAAATTCATGAGGGGGTGTCGCTCAGCCCAGCCTGCATCCTCTCCAATATGGGATCCCTGGAGAGATGTCTGACTGCCCATTTAGGTCCCATCCCGGGATCGGCCCTAAATGGGCAGTCGGACATCCCTCTCACAATCCAGGACTGCTGGCTCCCAACTGATTGCCTGCCTGCCTTCCTGATTGCCCCTAACCACTTCTGCCTGCCAGCCTGATCACCCCCTAACCACTCCCCTACCAGCCCAATTGATGTCTAACTGCTCCCCTGCCAGCTGATTGCTCCTAACTGCCCTCCCCTGCAGGCCTGGTCACCCCTAACTGCCCTCCCCTGCAGGCCTGAATCCCCCCAACTGCTCTTCTCTGCAGGCCCAGTGGCCCCCAACTTCCTTCCTCTGCCATCCTGATTACCTCTAACTGCCTTCCCAAACAGGCTTGATCACCCCCAATTGCCCTCCCTTGCAGGTCTGGACCCTCCCTACTGTCCTCCCCTGAGGACTGATTACTCACAACTTCCCTCCCCTGCTGGCCATCTTGTGGTGGCCATTTGTGTCCACATGGGGGCAGCCATCTTTGACCACAAGGGGGCAGCCATCTTGTGTGTTGGAGTGATGGTCAATTTGCATATTACTCTTTTATTAGATAAGATACCCCTTAAATCAATACTGTTAAAAGTACAATGCAGTTGGAATCTTTAGATGAATTGTACTTTACTATTACTTTTTACTCTTATCCTTTGTTTTAAATAATATTGTTCTCTGATTTTTTTTTCTCATTCTTTCATCATCTACTACAGCCTTTGAATTGATCACTGGGATTTGTTGATAAGATAAACTACTTACATCATCTAAATTCATAAATATTAAGGGCTGAATTTACTTCTCCCTATTTAATTCCTGGATATGTGTTTAGTTTCATGGTTGATCTGTGGCATCCTTAAATACCTGAATTGTCCTCAAAAGGAAGTTATCATTGACAGTAGTTATTGAAAACTAACTTCACCTAGATGACATATGAACATACTACTCCAGTTGCTGAGATATTTGCAAAGTAAAACCAAGCCCATTTCAAATGATAGAGAAAAATTATTCTTTATATATTCTTAAAGTTTGTCCTTATTCTGATTTTTTTTTTTACGAAAGCCTCCTCCTTCAAGAGTTATGAATCCTGAGAAATCAGAGGGCATAACATCAGGCAATCAAAATATGGAAAGTATATGTTCTTATTTCTTCTACCTGTGATTGTTATTTTAATAGATATGTGCTGCTTTTGTCTCTTTGCAGGAATTCAGTCAGATTTCACTTCTCTGCTGTCACCATGTTGTGTCTTTGAAAGCACATATTAATTTAATTTCCATGCACTACAGTTTTCAATAGTAGTGGAACTCTTCATTTTCCTCCATGTTTTGCATTAATACAGTTTCATCTATAGAAAATGTTACTGCAGCAATGATAATGAAACCTGTCTCTGAATTATCTAAAAAACACACTTGTGTAACTAAGAGCAGGAGAAAATTTATGTTCATATTATTGACATTTAAGTATACAGAATGCAAGACTGCCATTATTTATAAGTGGTTTTTCCTTTCTCTTCTGAATAAAGGTAAAGAAGTTTGTTAATTATATACTGCAAATGTGGAAAAGAGATTCTTATATCATTGAATGCCACTTTTTACACATAGTTACCTTTAACTTAAGATAAGTATCTTTTTACTTCTTTAGAATAAATGTATATTCGGTAACATTTTATATACCTTAAATACATCCATTAAAATTTTAAAACTTTATCATCAGAAATTCACTTTCCTATTCTAAGACTTGCACAAGTATAGAGGTTAAAAGTAGCAATGTTTCTCTATAACTTTTTTCTCAGAGTATGCCTCAAATACAATAAATAGTAATAAGAGTATATAATATGCAATGCACTGTTCTGAGGACTGTTAAAGCACTTGGAGATAATTAAGACATTGTTCCTGTTCTCTGTGGCAGTAACACTGACACTTTACCTTGCTGCCTCTATAAATTAGTATGTCTGATGCATCCCACACCAACAGGGAAAAAAACAACTTTGCACTTAGAGATAAACCAAAAATAACAAGTAAACTAACTAGTTCTCAAAATAAATGAGATCTTCAGCACTTCCTATAAGTTACTGACTTCCCGTGAGAATAAGCACAATCCTGACCTTTGTAATGCTGATGCATCTGAAGACGTGTAATTATATATGTAGAAATGATAATCATAAGATAAAATTGTTTTATAGTTCACCAGGAATGACCTAATAACTTGGTAATTCTAGTAGTTGTTTGGGGGTATTATTTCCCTTTAAACATTTCTTGTGCTTTTTACTTGGTGAATTGGTTCTTCTCAAGTCTGAATCCAGGATTGAATGCCAAAGTAACCTTTGTATATAGTTGACCATTCCAAGTATGCCAGAAATTCAGATTATTTGTCCTGTGTAACAATGTAACAGCACTGGGTTCAAAGGAGCCATGCAATAAATAAGTGAAATGGAGAGGACAGCCTTCACATTTTTAATTGAGAAAAAACAAATATCACAAACACATTAACTTAGTATTTAATACAAAAGGCTTGAAAATTAATTAAGCCAAAAATTAATTAAAACTTAATGAAATTGTTAAATATATACTAATGAAATTAGAATGTAATAAAGCAATAGAACTGGAAAATAAAAACCAGGATCTCTCTCTCTTTTTTTTTTTCAGAGATCCATGAGATAAACATCTGTCAAATCTAAGAAAGAGGAGAGGGAAGGCAAATACCCAACTAAAGAATGGAGATATTTTTATTTTATTTTTAAATATATTTTTATTGATTTCAAAGATGAAGGGAGAGAGAGGAAGAGAAAGAGAGAAACATCAATGATGAGAGAGAATCATTGATTGGCTGCCTCTACACTGGGGGTAGAGCCCACAACCTAGGAATGTGCCCTGACCAGGAATCCAACCATGATCTCCTGGTTTATAGGTAGAAGCTCAACCACTGAGCCACACAGGTCTATTTTTAGAATCATGATAACAATTTATATGAAAATATTATGCCAATATTGGATAATAGGTACTTTTAAGGAAAAATTAAAATAACTAAAATAGCAAAAGAGGAAAATAAGTACAAAAGGGTAATTGAAGAACTTGTAAAATATACAGTCCCTGAAGTGAACCAGATGCAGGTGGTTTTACAGGTGAATTGCATGCATGAGCTTATCAAGGACAGGAAGAACATTATTACCTAAAGAGACTATAGGAGAAAAACTACACAGTCCGTTATGGACATAGATGCTGAAAATACATTTTATAAAAATGAACAGGTACAATTAAATTTGAAATGTCTTTTATACATCAGGGATAGAATGAAATTACCATAACATTTTAAAGTATATAAAAATAAAGAATTAATATTGGTCTTGAATAAACACACGAGGCTTTTCTGTCTAACGTCAGAATCAACAACAGGCGGCCACTATCATCAATGCCATTCAATAGTTTCCTTGAGGACCTAGTTGATGTAAAAAATAAAAGAAAAATGGGCACACAAAAAAATAAAAGAAAAGTAGGAAGCATTTTTATAATAAAGTTTCACAATAATTGTTATTTGTGGATTTTTCAGTTTTTACCTAAAATTTCAAAGGAATCAAGCAGAAAATTAGTCCTTCTGAGGGAAATATAAATAAATAACTATAATATCTTATAAATGCTAAAAGCAACCATTTATAGAATAGAATTATGGTAATTCTCCCATATTTGAAGATTTGATGTTCCTGTACTTGCTGGTGACTTCCAAATGCCATTTTATAATGAAAGGGTCAGGAAAGTAATACCACTGAAACTCAGAAAATGATTATAGAATTTGGAATATAAATCACCTAGCTTCCACACTCCTCTAGTAGGATAGCTCTGAGTTATATTGTGTACTGTTTCCCAGAGTTCTCAGCAGGATTGATTCTGATTTGCCCACAGTAGTAACCTGCTTAATAGTGCACCTTTTACTACCTTCCTTTCCTTCCCTATCATATTTCCTTATCAGTGCTTCCCAGCATCAACTCCCAGATAACAATTTACACATAGATTCCTATTTTTTGATTGGTCTAATTCTAGAGAATCCAAATTTAAAGAAGTTAATACCAGAAAATTGGACCCTGTGAATGGAATTCCAGAAATTGACTTCCAATTCCACTACACTCACCAGGGGGTTACAAAAATTCCATTGCCAATAGTGAGCAGGGTGGTGGCAACCCGTGTTGAGTTGTAGAATTAATATTCCTAAAATGTATAACTATGTTGAATTTGAACAAGATACAAAATAAGAGCAATAGTATTTATAAGGATTGTGCAATTAACTAGTTGCTGTTAGCTGTCATTGAAATGCAGTAAGAAGGAAATGACAAGCTCAGATCAGCTATTCATGAACTTAGGACACAACGTGGGGGGAAAAAAGTCTTCCATGTCAGTCAGCATTTAAAGAGCTCCTTATCTCCTATAGCCAGAAAGCTGACTGTATTGACAATCCAACCTAAGAATTGATTGTAGTTACAAAGAATTCAGAGCTAAAGAAAGTATCCTGGGGATTAAAAATAGCGGCAGAGTAGGAGGATGCTGCACAGACATGCTCCCAGGAACAAGCTGGAATTACAGCTGAAATACAGAAAGGCTTCCTGAATAATCAACGGGAAACTTACAGGAGAGAAACCTTATACCCAAGGACAGAAGGTGAAAACCGCATAGAGACTGGTAGGAGTGGAAGAGGCACAAAAGGGCTGCCTGGGAATCCACAGACAGCAAAGAAGTCCTGGAAAGATATCTCAGCTGTAGGGGGGTGGGGGAGATTGCCACTGAGAACTCTGGGATCTAATGTCCAAGCTGGGTTCCCCAGCAGAGAGAACCAAATTTGAGGAGGTTACCCACATAACATCTAGCTGTGAAAAGCAGCAAGGTGCTGTCTGCCAGGGAATGGCAGCTAAACGTTCTGGCACTCTCTTGAAGGGCCAATGCAAAAAATTCCCTTTGGAGCCACACACCTTGTGCTCTGGCAGAGGGAGGGTGAAGGGGACTGGAGCTGTGAGCAGAAGCCTGGAATGCAGACTCAGGGGATAGAGCTCCGTATGCAGATACCCCAAGTTTCCTGGGCTGAATCAACCAGCAGAGGATATCTTTCCCACATAGACATTTGCCTTGCCTGAGGGGGAAGACAGTGGACATACCCTATTGGAAAACACCTTGCCCTAAGGTCACTTAAGAGATTAAAAGTAACAATTAGCCTCCAGGCAGAAGCAACTGCCCCTTTCTGTTGTCCTGTTAAGAAAACTCTACCTACTCCTGAGGATGATTGCCAGAGAGCAATTCAACTGGGAATTCTATTAGTCTGTAGACAGAGGTGTCTCTGGAGGCTTTGAGTCTTTGCCTGATCCAATTAGCCTTTAACACTGTCCTGCACTAGAGATTGAGAGGTGTTGAATATCTGCCTAATACATAGTCACAAACCCAAACAAACAACCAAAATGAGGAAACAAAGAAACAACCCCCAAATGAAAGAACTAGAGAATTCTCCAAAAGAAGAGATAAATGAAGCAGAGATCAGAAATTTATCTAAAACAGAGTTCAGAGTAATGATGTTAAAAATGCTCAACAGTATAAAAAAAAGATATAGTAGCTATGAAAAAAGAATAGTCTGAGATAAAGACTGACATAACACAAATAAAGAACACATTGGAAGGAAAACACAGCAGGATAGGGAAAGCTGAGGACTGAATTAGTGAATTAGAAGACAAAAGGTCAAGGGGATAAAAAGGAGACATGTACTACTATTTGTAATGCTTCAAACAATAAAAAATGGGGAGGGGGATTAGAAGACAGAGTTGAAAATATCACTCAACTAGAGAACCAAAAAGAAAAAACAATAAAATAAAAATTAAAAAAAAAACACAGAAGAACAGCTTAAGGGAGCTGTGAGACAATGTGAAATGTAACAATGATAAAATGGCAGATGTGTCAGAAGAGGCAGAAAAGGAGAACGGGATAGAGAAGGTATTTGAAGAAATAATGGCAGAAAACTTCCCAACCTGGTAAACCAAAAAGTCACACAAGTTCAGGAGACACAGAGAACCCAAAAAAGAAGAACCCCAAACCTAGACAAGAAGAGTCCACACCTAGACACATCATAATTAAAATGCCAAAGATTAAAGGCAGAGAGAGAATCTTAAAGGTAGCAAGAGAAAGAGAAAAAAACTATTATCTACAAAGGAGTTCTCATAAGGCTGATGCCTGATTTCTCATCAGAAAGTCTACAGGCCAGAAGAGAATGGCAAGGTACAGTAGGCACTTGGGTTACATCAGTATCCATTCCTATGGTGCAAGGTAACACAATTTTTGCTGTAAATCAGAACCCACCTACATAAGCACCTATGTCACACACATGGAGCACATACACAGTATTAATGAAGTGAAACAGTAAAAAAAAAAAAAAAAATTAAAGAAAGATAACAATTCCTGATTTTTACTTATGGTAAATAAATAATAAAAAACATAAAGCAGATATGTACATACATCAAAATGACAGAACTTAATGTTTTTAATAAATTAGTGGCTCGGTACACAAAATTTGTGCATGGAGGGGGGTGTCTCTCAGCCAGGCCTGCATCCTCTTCAGTCTGTGACCTCTTGGGGAATGCCTAACAGCCCCAATAGAGGTGCGCCTAAATATATATATATAAAATATAAATATATATATATAATCTTCTAGAGGACTTTAACAGAGAGATTGTCAACAACAGTCATACTAGGGGACTTTAACAACCCTCTGACTTCCCTGGACAGATCTTCCAGACAAAAACTTAACAAGGAAACAGAGACTCTAAAGGATACACTGGATCAGATGGTTTAATAGACATTTATGGAACATTTCACCCAAAATGTACCTTGGTTGCAGGCACATCCCCAATCAGGAATCAGCTGATTAATATTTCTCTCTCATCGATGTTTTTAACTCTATTCCTCTCTCTTCCTCTCCATGAAAAAAATCATTAAGATATATTTAGAAAAAGAAACACAAGGTAAAAGAGGTTGAATATGTACTGCATAAATTAAAACATGTAAAATAATACAACTTGGGGGTCTTTTTTTTTATTCCAGATGAATTTTTAAATTTTATTTCTAGATATCTTAATTTCTTGGAGCAGTGGTAAATGGGATTGTGTTTTTTGTTTTTCTTTCTGTAGGTTCATTATCGTTGTATAAAAAGGCCATAGATTTCTCAGTGTTAATTTTGTATCCTGCTACATTGACAAATTCATTTATGAGGTCTAATAGTTTTTTGATGGAGTCATTGGGGTTTTCTATGTATAGTATCATGTCATCTGCAAATAAGGACAGTTTTACTTCTTTTCCAATTTGGATGCCTATTTCTTATTCTTGTCTGATTGCTTGGCTAGCACTTCCAGTGGGTGTGGACACCATGTCTGCAGGAGAGCATCAGTGGCCAGGACATTTCTCTGCCTTATCTTAGGTTCCTGCTTCTTTGATTGAGCTGGCTGTTCTGCTTGCTTTGCTCTCCTACCATCTTTCCCACGTCAGTCTTGGGCCTTGGAAATATCTTTGATCTCAGGTTTAGCTCCGGTGGTGTTTGGAGGGTCTGGACTGCCTGTGTTTGACAGCACTTCTGGAGACCCAGCAGGTCACGATGGCTTCCTGATTCCTAAATCCCTCCTCCCGGTCCTTTTTCTAATGGGAGTTAGGTGGCCCAGATGTGACACTCATTTGGTTTAGGATTCACCCATAAGAACATGACATATTTGCATGGATTGGCTTTTGCATGGAGGATACCTGTGAGGAGGGGACTCAGCAGTGAAAGGAACCAATAGCGGATTTGCAACCCCCATACAGGGAACCTCACTCACTCCCCACTGCGCTCCCTGCATCTCTCCCTCAGTGGGGACCTGAGCATGCAGGAGGCTTGGCTTCCTTCATCACTTGGGAGACAAAGAAGCCAAGTCTCCCACCCACTCCACTGACTCTGAGGCTCCGGCCTGCTCTGCCATCTTTGTGGCTATGGGCGCCACACTATTTGTCCCAGAATGAAGGTTAATTTGCATATTATGCTTTTTTTAGATAGGATAATTTATTCAAAAGGGAAAACAAATGTATAAGATGTGGGTCTTTCAATTATAATTTAAAAATAACTAATTATAAGCTATTTCTGAAAAAAAAGATATATTCAGCAAATAAGTGTTATTAGTGTATCATAAACCACATAAGGTTTAAGTACATGTACAAAATAACACATTTGAGTAACAAAAAGAACACAATTTTAAAAAGAATTTTATGCCCTAGCCAGTTTGGTTCAGTGGGTAGAGTGTCAGCCTGCAGGCCATTGGGCCCTGGGTTTGATTTTGGTCAAGGACACGTACCTCAGTTGCAGGCTCCTCCTGGAGCCCTCCCTGGTCAGGGCACGTGCAGGAGACAATCAATAGATGTATATCTCTCACATAGATATTTCTCTCTGTCTCCCCCTCTTTCTTCCACTCTCTCTAAAAATCAATGGAAAAATATCATCAGGTGAGAATTTACTAGTAAAAAGAATTTTATATTTCCCAATGAAGCAAAATAGGATTCATGAAAAGGAAAAAAGAAAAAGAACTCTGTTGAATTGCCCCATACTTCTTTGGTGGTATAGTATTGATTTTAATCACCAGAATGTAAACATAATAAGAACAATTCATTTTGTTTACTGTTGTATTTCCAGCACCTAGAACAATACCTGATCACATGCTCAAAAATAGTTTTTCATTGAAGGAATAAATGAATCACAGCTGGAGATGATACAGTATAATCTTTTCAATGCTTAAGCCATCTAAATAATTGTAATTCAGCCCCAGCCCCCCAAATATACTGTGCTACATTGCAAACCTCAATTTAAAAAATAAATAAAAAGGTCCTCTTTTACATTTACAAAATGGATGAGTTATAGAAGTAAAAGGTAATTTCATTTTTCATGGTCTCTATTCATAGGCATTTGCATCTTTTTTTCCTTTAAAGTTTAGCATAAGCTCATATAGAAACAGAAACCAGAAAGACCTGGAGTGATGCTCATTCTTGTGACGATCAAACATAGCATGATTTGTGTTTGAGGAAAAGAAATGAAGTTACAAGGTGCTGCAGCAGTGGTGGATTGTGGGAAAAGTGGGGAAGGACAAAGAGGCAGGAGCTTTTTAATCACAGGCTTTAATTTAAATCAAACATTTCTGCTGAGAATTCCTTTGATAATTGCTTCTAATTTCTCTATCATTTGTCTTTTATGTTTTTCGCTGTGTTCATTATGGAAAAGATTTTAAATTTAAAATAATTGTGCATACTGAATTCTCTATTGCCTCAATTTTCATTTCATTACATTCCTTTAATATTATAATGAACAATGTATTTTTATTCACTCAGTTCATTAAGGAACATTTGACTAGTCAAATACAACTTTAGAAACCTTAGATTCTATTATTTTAGTATTCTATTTTAGTGTAGTCTTATAGCTTTTATTGTTCCTATTACACCAGTATTCAGATTTAATTAATTCTGCCAGCTCAATAGCTTGTTAAAATGCCTTGAGACAGTAAACAGTGAGGATGTATGTTGTGTATATATACACAAATGGTTTGATTATTTTAAGTAAAGTGATTGGATGATAATTGCTTAAAATGAGTACATTCATTCAAAACAGTTAAATCTACTGTGTGAATTAAAAAAAAAATGACAATTTCAAAATAAAAATATTGGGAGCTCCACATCATGCTACTCCCTCTTAAAAATATTCAAAAACAAACAATGTATTTTATATTATACCCGTAAGGATTGTAATCTCATTTCTAATCTCAAGGAATAACACCTAATTTCTAGTTTATTGATATTGGCTATCTGCTGTATTAGAATGTAGAGGCAGGCTAAATTAAAAATGGCTTATACAAGGTAAACATGGCTTATACGAGGCTTGAGGGAGACTATAATGGGCAACCTGGGGGGTAGGGGGGATAGCAATCTGAATCAGTGCCAGTGACCAGTATCCTAATGCACATTCTTGTTAGCCTATAATTAAGTCACTGCCCCTTCCTTAGGCAATAATCTATTTTCCAAAGTACTCCCAGTTTACAAGGGCCATAAACCAAGAATTTAACAGCTTAGCCAGAGGGGGGGGGGGGTCATTGGCACCACCCAGTCCAGGCCTTTGGGTGTAATCTCACCTCCCCCATCCCAACCCACAGAGGAACTGCAAAGCCTGCAAAAAGTCCAGAAGCCTGGTCCATATTTGGGGAGACAAAGAAACCAAGGGGATAAATGAGAGAGACCCTCCACATTCAGTACTCAGGCTTCGGAAACAGACTCCCCTGAGTCACCATACTGGTACATCTGCAAATAAAGGGTTTTTCCTGAATCTTCCAAGTGCCCAAGTGCCCATTGTGTGTGTTTTGGTTGCCTGGTAAATTCTGCAACATAATTTGGTTCCCTGACCAAGACACACGCAGCTGAGTTGCCCCTTTGAGGCACCGATACATGAGAGCAGGTGGGTGGACCTGCTCGACCAAGCCACCATGAAGAAGGGAAAGGCACCACCAGCAGTTCACTGGGTCCCAGTCTTTGCTGGGCTCAGACAGATCGTGCCACCACCACCACCACCACCACCACCACCACCACCACCATCCTCTCTCCCCTCTGCCCCACCACCCACCCCTTGCTTTTAAAGACTCCAAGAAAGACAGGAAAGCCTTTCCAGGACCAGACATCTGATCAGTAAGTTTCCCCAAGAACCCAGTCTGATTCAGGCCTGCCTTTAGGGGCAGAAGAGGTGGCTGATCACTACTTAGGCAAAATATTTGCCCCAGTTCAGGAACTTTCCAGGGGTGGAAGTCAAAACTTGGACTGAACTGGTGTGTGAATATGAGTGTGAGAGCCTGCATGAAGCAAAAGTTACCTTGTGATTGTCCTGTATCTCTGTTAACTGTGAGGGATTACATGGTTTAACCACAAACATGGGAAGCAGTTCCTTTAACATGCTGTCTTACAATGTATGTGTAAAATTTTAAGGGCCCAGACTGCTGCCTGCAATGCAGATGCCTCTCTGTGAAATCAGGGGGCCCAGCTTATGGCTGAGGATGGAAAACAGAAATACCAGGCTTGGGTGATATACATTTTCCCAAAATAGTCCATTAGGGAGAATGCTGAGATTCTGGGGAGGGGCAGTCCCCAAACCAGGGACAGAAGACATTGTTCTATGATATAAACTTTGTGTGTTGCGTATGCCTGTATGAGAATGTTTTTTGATGTTTTATGCCTCTTCGTTGTTTGTTTAATTTGTTTAAAGATGGGGCAAGTCCCACTTTGGGGAAGCCCAGTTGTGTGTGGTGAGGCTGAACATATGACAGAAATTGCAGGCCATCTCAGCAGCTGCCAAGAATCCTTATCCTTGGGGACTCTCCCTCTCAGGGTGTTGGCTATCGGAAACGGAAACTCTTGGCTAGTGAGATTTCTATCTATCCTACCTAATAAAAGAGTAATATGCAAATTAACCATCGCTCTGCTACACCCATAAGCCATGCCCACCAGCCACGCCCACAAGCCAATCAGGAGCAAATATGCAAATAAAGCCAACCAAGATGGCTACAGCCACAGAGAGCAGGAGGAAGGCTTGGGTTTCCCAGGCAATGGAGGAAGCCAAGCTTTCCACCTGCCCTTGCCAGCCTAGGCCTCCACTCAAGGCTACAAAGTTTCAATTATAGAAGGCAAAAAATTCAAACAGAAATGGTGGCAGCCACGGAGCTGGAAAGAGCTGGAGGCTAGGGTTGCCCCTTGCAATGGAGGAAGCCAAACTTTCCACACACCCTGGCCAGCTCAGGCCTTCACTTAAGGCTACCAAGTTCCAATTATTAAGATACATAAACCCCAACAGAAATGGCTGCTGCCATTGAGAGAGCAGAAGGCTTGGCTCTGCTCCAGGCTACAAAGTTTCAATTGTAGAAGATAAATAAATCCCAGATACCAGGGCATCCACTAGGGTCACTGGGGGGCATGGCCGGCCTGCAAACCACCACAGGCACCTTTCCCAGGCCACCCCACACCACAAATGAACCCCTACCCTGATCCGGGACATCCTTCAGGGCAAACCAGCTGGCCCCCACCCATGCACCAGGCCTCTAGCCTATCTAATAAAATAGTAATATGCAGATTGACCATCACTCCAACACACAAGATCAAGATAGCTGTCCCCATGTGATCAAAGATCCTGCCTCCATGTGAATGGCAAATGCCACAAGATAGCCAACAGGGGGGGCGGGGGGGGGGAAGACAGGCAGTCGGGAAGGACCAGGCCAGCAGAGGATAAAAGCTGTGGGTGACTGGGCATGCAGAGAAGGGCATATGGGGTGGGGGGGACCCAGGCCTGCAGTGGAGAGCAGTTGAGGGGGACCAGGACTGCAGGGGAGGCCAGTTAGGGGTGACCAGGCCTGCAGAGGAGGACAGTTAGGATCAAACAGGCTGGCAGAGGAGCAGTCAGGCATAAATTAGGCTGGCAGGGGAGTGGTTAGGGGTAATCAGGCTGGCAGGCAGAAGCGGTTAGGGGCAATCAGAAAAGCAGGCAGGCAAGCAGTTGGGAGCCAGCAGTCCTGGATTGTGAGAGAAATGTCCGACTGCCCATTTAGGCCTGATCTCAGTGGGCAGTCAGACATCCCTCTAAGGGTCCCATATTGGAGAGAGTACAGGCTGGGATGAGGGACTCCCTTGCCCCACCCCTATGCATGAATTTCATGCACCAGGCCTCTAGTATGTCTATAACAGCCGTGGGCAAACTACGTCCCGAGGGTCGAATCTGGCCTGTTCAGCTGTTCTATCTGGCCTGCGGAGCCGAAAGAGCAGAGGCTTCTCTTGCTCTCCCCTCCACTCCTTCACCAGCAGTCCAAGATGAGAGTGCCAGCATGGTCAGGTTGCTTTTGTTCCATCCCTCTGGTCCAGTTTAAGAACCCATTGTGGCCCACCCCTGGTCTATAATGTAATTTTGGCTTTCTATCTTTTAGGGACGTTAATTTGCTCTTCCCTGGTTCGTGAATATGAGGAACCCTCTGTGTGGGCTTTGTGCCACTCAGAATTAAGGTCATTGTGCTGTGCTGGATTAAAATATTAAGATTCTAAGACTAGTTTGAAAGTGTTAAATTTGTGAAGGTTGCACATATGTTAACCCAGGGAAGTTTAAACAAAGGCCAGACCAAAAGCTAATTTCAAGCCTGCCTGTAATTAACAAATAATCATCTTCCCCACCTGAGGCAAAGTGGGAGTGGGGAGGGAAAAAAAGCGGCTTTAAAAATGGCTTTTTAGATTTTAAAGCTGCAGAATGAGAGGTGGCACTTGCCACACCCACATAGATGCCCTGCCCCACACTGAAACACACCCATTAAACGGGACAGGATGGGTCACGCCGGCCTGTGACATCACAAACCCACGCAGACTGGATGAAGCATGATCTGGATGAAGCCCTACTGTGATCTGCCCCAATTGGAGCTGGGCAGGCTGTACCCCACCCATTCAAAAATTTGTGCACTGGGACTCTAGTGATAATAATAAAAGTCTAGTCACCAAAAGGAGACTGACTATGCTCTCTGTTTGAAGAAGGGGCCAGTCATCTATCTCTATAAAAGTAGAGAAGCCTAAGAGAGAACAAGAGCATACAGAGAAATGAAATCATTGCCCTGCCTTCTCCTCCCTATGTGATCTAGGGATAATCTGAGGGAACAGCAAAGATGCCAATTTACAATCCCAACCTCCCCCTCATACAACTAGCTCTGAGGCCTCTGAGCCACCAGAAACCAGCTTTTCTAGGTTGTGAAAGGAATTGGAGCAGTAAAAAAGAGTTAAAGCCTCTGCTGGAAGACCCATGTGGCTTAGCTGACCAGCTAGCTAGGGGTGGGCAAACTTTTTGACTCGAGGGCCACAATGGGTTCTTAAACTGGACCTGAGGGACAGAACAAAAGCATGGATGGAGTGTTTGTGTGAACTAATATAAATTCAAAGTAAACATCATTACATAAAAGGGTAATTTTTTTTTTTTATTTCAGTAGTTTAGAACAGCCGTAGTTAGCCCACGCCTGAGCTAGACCCATTTTTGGGTCCACAAGTATATATATAGATCTAAGTTAATGTCTATCTTAAGAATACTACTCTTGGGAAAATAAGGGAGAATTATTTGAAGGTTGGCTATGGCTATTGGAAAAGGGAACACCTGGCTGGCCCTGGCATGCTTCCAGCAGATGTAAAATTTCCAAATCCGAGAGCCCCAGTGCAACCTTAACAACCAGGCCCGTAGGGGACATATGAGAGATCTCTCAGGGAACTAATAATTAAAGGTATTAGAAAATCAGTTCCCCAGTCTCATAACCTAAATAAAGCCTTCAAATTCAGCAAGGCAAAGAAGTAGGACCTTCTGAATTTTACCAAGACTAAAATATCAAATAAGAAAGTACTCTGGTCCAGATCCTGAGGACCTGTTAGACCAAGAAATATTAAAAATTACATTTTGTCACCAATAGTTGTCCTGACATCTCAAGAAAACTGCAAAGTTGGAGAACTGGAGGGATAGAAATGCAGAGCAGCTGTTAAAAAGTCTCAGAAGGTCTATGTACATAAAGATAAGAAAGGCAGAAACAGGAAGCTAACATAATGTTCACAACTGTAGAACAAGTCTCCCAGGGAAGGGCTGGCCCAGAGGACCAGAAACTGGAAGCCACTGCAGTATTGCCCAAACCTTAGTATGCTATCTCTAGGAAATATATGGCAATTTTGAATCCAAGCAGCTAGAGGTCTGGGAACAAGTTGTGGGGCCTGTTCCCTTCTCTCTCTCCCCCTTTTCCCCTTTTCTCCAGTTTCCTAGGCCTATACATAATTTTCCAAAGTCTTTGATAACTTCAAACTATAGTGGGAAGGTAGGGGAGGGTTGGGGGTGGGTAAGAGATCAACTGAAGGACTTGTATGCATTCATATAAGCACAACCAACAGACTCAAGACACTGGGGGCAGGGGGACAAGGGCAAGTGCTGGGGGTTAGGGGAGACCTGGGGAGATCAGTGGGGGGTGGGGGAGAAGAGACCTATGTACTACTATTTGTAATACCTTAAACAATAAAATAAAAAATAATACAATAATAAATAAAAAAGAACAACACACACAAAAATATATAATACTCTTATAACAACTTTTAAATAATTTTTTTAAATTCTAGAAAAAATGTATTTGATAACTTAATGGTTTTAGAGCATTGCTGGGTTAAATGATAGACATCTAAATATTTTGAAATAACAGGATACTGAAACATTAATCTGAGTTTGTCTCCTCTGGAGAATCTAGAGGGTGAAGTTGAATCTGTTAATGGATAATTCTTATATTTTATTTGAAATCTCTCTTAAAATATAAATGTATTGCTAATCTGAGGAATGTTAATTGCTTACATGTCACCTAAAAACTAAGGTTAAGAATTCTAACTAATTGGAAGGAAAAGTATGGCTTTGGTGAAACAGAGAAGGCATAAGGTGTGGAAATGCATTTTGAAGGAGAAAGAAGGTAGTTTCTAAAGCTGGTTATTTCTGAAAGTTGTAAGAATGTCTGTGACAGTTATAGAAAATTTGTAGAAATATTAAGAGGAAATTGGTTAAATGACACAAGCCAATAAGCCAGGACAAGGAGAACAGGGAGCGTGAATAGTAAAACAGCAGTTTGCAACCATATAGAAATGCCTATCTTCCCTAAATCAAGGACACTTAAGAGTAAATGATTTGCATTTTGCCTCCCTAAACAGAGGGTAAATAGCTTACGTCAATGTACTCAGGGAGACTGATAGCAGAAATCTAATTAGTGTCACTTGCTGTCCATGCCAAAGGACAAATGAAGTTAGAGAATAAGCCTTATTTTGGTTAGTTCTTTTCTAGTAAAATAATTATGTTATATTAATCAGGCATTTAGTTTTTAAAAAGGAAAGACCACCTTTTTTTTTAATTTTAAGAAACTTCCTCTTGATCTAGAATTGGCTTTAGATCCTCCCAATAGGCTCTGAAATGCCTTGAATGTTTGTTTTCTCTCTCATGAAGGAAAATTTATATACGAGCCTTTGTCAAATACAATTATAACTAATGGTTATTGGTTATAATATTATAGAATGTTGGGTTTTACAGACAGGACAATGTTCCATGTTATCTGCATTATAATGAAATCCATAATCGTGTCAATTTAAATTCCTTCTTGTCATTTGGAGACAGTTAATGTTTTGTTATAATTCATTTGGAAAAATATTACATCTTCTGAAGAGTCCATAGAATGAGCTGTTAGGGAAAATCAGAAGATCTTAAATCGACTTAGTGTATTTTTCTCCCTATATTATCCCTCCAAAACTTGGCAGTTCTTAATGAATGAATCATGTCAATGAATTTCTTTGAATAAATTCAGTAAGACCTGTTTCCAATGGTGGTTTTACTGACCAAAAACTTGGACTGGAGTATAATGTGTTAAAGAGTCATGTCTGGACTCTGAAGATTTGAAGCCAATAAGAGTGCCATGGAGAAAGCCTGGTATCTTGCTTGATAGCCCTAAAAATGGATGTCACTGGAACAGCAGGCCCATTACCTGCCATTGCTGGTGGTTGGTCAGAGTAGAAGGGCAGCAGCAAGAGTGCCTCTGCATCCTTGCCAAACCACCACACACTCTAGGCTGCAGGGAGTAGGAGGGCTGCTGAGATGGGCCTTGATGCCTAGGGCAAGAGCCCGGGTGGAGCCACCGCAGGTACAAATTTTGGTGAGGAATTCACCTAACCCAGCAGATATTGCAGGCAGGCCTGATAGCAGCTGGATGACTTGGCTTCTCTGCCCTAAGAGGCACATTGAGACTCACTCATGAAATTCCAATAAAGGTGGTCAGTTACCATTCTCGTTGAGTTTACGCAAACAATCAGGCCAAATTGAATGCAATAGGTAAATTGGTCTTAATTTTGATCTTTAATAAACATAAGGGTGATTTTAAGGAGAAAAATTATATTTCAATAGGAATTTATTAGAACTGAAATGTTTTTCTTTTCCCTTCCACCAGACTAGTTGTTATAATTCTTGCTGTTCTAATTGCTCAGTAATACTAATACAGCTTGTCTCCACCAGGTCACAAGCCCACCTCCTTCTGTGCCCAGGACTCATCATCCCTCTGACAGAGAGCAAGGATCCCTTGGCTCTGAAAGAAAACTTCGCCTCTCCTCAACATTGAAGCAGGTAGAGGAGCCCATTGATGTGCACTTTCCCTGAAAGAATCCAGAGCCAAGACCCTTGAGGGGATGTGTTAAGGCAGTTAGACAGACATGAACAAAGCAAGGACAATGGGCCAACTGGAGGAGAAATAGATGGGACTCTGAGACATGCTTCTCACCACTCCAACTGCTCTGAAGCCGGAAATGAAGAAACCTGGGTAATCTCCCCCTCCTTTCCTCTAACAAAGACAACAGGTTTTAGAACAGCCAATAGAGATAGAATCAGTAATCCCAGGAGCCCCAGATGCTACTCCCAACCAGATCTCTGGACTGCCATTACAACCCCTTGGGTGATGAACATGAAAAAGACTTGACCTGCTTAACACCCTACTGCCTAACTTTGAGTCTTCTATTGATGGGGTTGGCTGAAAATTACCCATGGGGATGGCTGAAAATCAGCTTGAGGATCAAGTAGGGGCACTGAGGGGAACATAGAGGGCAACCTTGGTGGTCGGGGGACGGGGGAAGGACTAGCAATCGGAATCTGTGCTAGTGACCAGTATCCTAATGCACATTCTTGTTAGCCTATAATTAAATCCCTGCCCCTTCCTTAGGCAATAATCTATTTTCCAAAATACTTCCAGTTTACAAGGGCCATAAGCCAAGAATTTAACAGCTTAGCCAGAGCGGAGGTCACTGGCACCAACCAAGCCAGGCCTTGGGTGTAATCTCACCTCCCCCGTCCCAATCCACAGAGGGACTGCAAAACCCCCATAGAAAGCAGTTTTCAACCATCTTCTGAGTTCCTGTGGTGTGTTTTTCATTCTCCTGGTAAATTCTGCAACAGGATGATACATTAGATCTTCTGTTTCAAGGAAGGCTTTTTCTTTCTTGCTGTTTCTACCACACATAAAATGTTACACTTTCCCTTTAAAAGCATAAATTGGAAGTTGCACATGGCACTTCCTTTCACACCTCAGGGGATGACCTTGATCATATAGCTACAGCTAATTGCAAAGGAGCTTCCAAGCAGTCTTTATTCTAAACTAGAGGCCCAATGCATGAAATTTATGCAATGGGGTAGATCCTTGCAGCCATCACAATTTGCCTCAGCCCTCACAGCCCTGGCTTCATCCAAAAGGACATCCAGAAGGACATCCGGAAGGTCATTCGGCTGTTCAGTCTAATTAGCATATTATACTTTTATTATTATAGATAACCCTGGCCCAACTAAAACTTGTGAGAGTAAGTAGCTATCTCTGCCATAAGAAGTGAATCTTATAAAAGCTCACAAATTTATAAAATTACTTCACATTTAAAATTTTCATTTTGCAGTTATATAAATAAGAAGTAAGGGCCTGTGTGTTAAGTGGTCATAACTGAATTCCAAGAAATAAGTAATAAAGAGGGAACACTTGATTTTTCTTTCAACATGGCTTCGAATATGTACAAAGTAATACTAGTCCATTGGAGTCAACTTTACTAAAACATGCCATCCACAAAAATTATAATTAAAATATAGTATATTTTTTGCATTGCTTCTATGTGTTGGATGCTGATGATCACCCATTCTTTCAATCATTCTTTCTTCCTTGCTCCTCTCCTGCTTCCCAAATAATACCAGTTTAATCCAAATATTCACATAGAAAATCTCTCTCTCTCTCTCTCTCTCTCTCTCTCTCTCTCTCTCTTACACACACACACACACACACACACACACACACACACACACATACACACACGCGCGCACGCACAACAATCATGAATAAACTTATGTGGTCACTCCTCAATCATAAAGGTAGCCACCAGCCTGTGTGAAGCTGATGTTGCTGGCGGCATGGCAGAAAGGCTGAAAGAACTTGGATCTTTGATGACAAAGGTGAGCTGCTGAATTGATCCTCCTTGATCGCCATCCCTTGAAGATAATAACTTCTCTCATTTTTAAACCGGATTGTTTATTTTTCGATCATTTGTTTCATAAAGCATCCTAACTGATATATATTCTTAGGTGCTTTTTACTGCTTATAAAAACATTGAGCAATATGATTCTAGAGTTCAGAAAAGCTATTTACAACTCTGTCAAATAAAATTTTAACCAAAATTTGTCAAATTTTCATAAAACAATTTAATATCTATTCTAAGTTTTGATAGTACTAAAACAATACAATTTAAGTTTCAGATTGATCGAATCAAAACGTTTTCATTTTTCAAAGCATTGATTTCCATAAGAAGTCACTGGAATCTGTATAATTTCTCATCTAACATTGTATCAATGTGACCAGAGGATCAGTTATTCGTTAAATCAAGGACAGATGCCTGTGTGTCCAGCACTGGGAAGCTGTTTTCCTACTAAGATGTGTCCACTGATGTCCACTCTTAACTCTTTTTTGCTTCATGCTTATCTTTCCAATAAGAAGAATCCAGTAAGCTTATCTATTTTCACGGGCAAGAACTGAGTTCTGCATATTCAAAGGGAACTTCAAATGTTCTCACTTGCAATAGAAATTGTTTTAAAGGGTCTTAAAATAAATTCTATTGCAAATGCATTTAAAATGAATGTGTTCTAAATGACTGAAAGAAACTTGTACATTTTTACTATTTTTTCTAAGCCTTCTTTCTTTTATTTCATTACTATTCATGACTTATTTACAATTTATTACACTTTGTATCTCAAGACACATCATTATAATTGTCAGTTCCATTTAAAGTTTTGAAAGATGGTGAAAGAGATAGATGTTTGAGACCTCTGAATAAGAAGTGAAGTAATATTAACATGTGATTGAATGGCAGCTGCTTGAGTAAAACAGATGATTCGATGATTTCTAAGTGGAACACATTCTCGACTGAGATAATGCTAACAGAACTAAATAATACCTCCTGAAACAATGAAAAGAGGCACACACAGACTACTCATAACTTCATAAAGAAAATAGTGCTAAGCTCATAGCAATTCATTACAAATAGATCCCCTACATATCAAAAGCAAAAAATAGATAGCATTGATACATTCTAGCAAATCATATACCACAAACTAGCAAATCATAGAACTGAACTGTAGTCTCAGATTGAAGCAAAAGGAAAAGTTGATATTTCAATATCTTAGTTTTATAAAGGATAAAAAATAGAAATTTCAGATATTGAAAGAGAAAATTATACATTTTAACACATGGAAAGGTTATTTTTCTCTTGAGTAAATGTGTAAATAAATTAGGACACATTAATACATTTCATATCATTTAGAGTGCTTTCAGAAATCATCATGATAAGATGCCAGGATTACTGTTGGTTAAGAACATAAAACCAGAATGCTGGGTTTTAAGTCTTGGTTCTACCATTTAATGATTGGGTGCCTATAGACAAATAAATGTTCTCTGGTCTTTAGTGTCCTCACCTGTAAGATGGGGATGATGATAATAGTAGAGATAACATGATTGTTACAAGGATTAAAGGGTAATATAGGTAAGTATTTAAAAGAGCACATAGCCTCACAAAATGTAAACTATTATTAGTAACTTCATATACATGCAAGTTGTCAATTCACTTTATATGTGTAAGAAATGTCAATTAAAAGTATACCATCTATGCTTTTCTGTTTCAACTATTTTTAATTTCCTTATTTTTTATTTTTGTTGATAGTATTATAAGTATTCTTTTTTCCCCCATTGAACCCATTTAGCCTGCACCCACCCCTTGAGAATTCTATCAGATAGATTTGTTGAGAGCAAAATTCAAACCTGCATCTGTTTTCTGACCAAAGATTTCACTCACTGTAGATTTTTTAAATAATTGTTACACTGGTTATATTCAAAAAATATAAATAGCTCAACTAGCTAAAACGTTTTTTAAACTACATTTATTATACTTAATATATTCAAACCACTTATTTTGAAACTTTATCAAAGATAAAAATAATAATGTTACTACATGTTTTCAACTAGTATATGAGTATTTTGTTTTCACTTAGTTCAGATTGTTTTGAGACAACTATTTCTCTTTGACTTACGTAAATAAAGAATCTATTGAGTTTGTGATTTAGTCATATTTGATTCTGCTCCCCAGATCACAAGTGTTAAGATCATGCGATATTTCCATAAAACCTGCTACTTCTTTAAAACTGGAAGAGCCTCTGAAAATGTTGGACAACCTCCTTTTTAAATATTTGAATAAACTGATGCTCACAAAATGATTCATGAGCAGAGAGAAGCCAAAGGCAATGGTTTTAGCCAAACAAAAAATTCAGATTTCTATTCACCACATCCCACTGCCTAATATTTGCAGAGCCCCTGTCCTTAAGTTATGGCCAGCTGACTAGAAAACTTGTTTCTCTGTACAACAGAAATGGATTTAATTCTAAAGGCATTAATATAGGGTTTTATAAAGTTGCATTTAGTCCTACAGAAAGTCATGTCCTCAATTTCACTAAAGATATGGTGCTATTAAAGACCTTCCCCCCACAAAAAGAATCAAGGTGATCTTCATTGCCCTATTTAAGTTTGTGATGAAATCATTATGTTACCCTGATTAAAGAAATTGCTCTACTGTGGTCAGTCTGCCCCAGCTATTATCTGAGAACATCTCATCAAAAAGTGCTGGATGACATGTTCTAACAAGAAAAGATGCAGTTGTGAGCTATTATAAGATTAGAAGATGTCGGCTGAGCCTTTATTTACAGTAGAAAAAACAACCTGCAATGAGATATTCTTGAATGCTGACATATTTCTTAGAAGACTCACAATTTTAAGCTTTTAATCAGAATATTTGTATAATCTACTTCCATTTTACTTTATACACAGTGACAATTAGATAATAATCTTTTCATAACAGTAAAGAATAGAAGTAAGCATCTATCTAATAAATCTTAACTGTGTAGATACCAAACCCTAGAATTCTGTAGGGAATTTCACTTATTTTTTAATTGCTATTTTTAAGCTGAACTTTGTGATTAATTGCCTTAACCTCCAATTCTCTTTGTTTATATAAATTCAACCACAGAAAAGCCAGTGATTAAGGAGTCCTTAAAATGAGGAGAATTTTCATGCCTTCTTGACTGCAATTTGAAAAGTACTACATTTTTGCTACTTCTATGGGTCCATTTGTATTATTCTAATTATTCAAAATAATACAGATGCTTAAATACAAATTGGCAGAATATGAATGTTCAAAGAATCATAATATGGACACTTAACTCTTGTCACTCCCCTTGCTTTGCCATACTGTATAGATAATATAAAACTTCTTCTCTCATGGAATGTTTTAAAGATGGTGGTTTCTCCCCAGAAAAACCCCCTAAACTGCTGCCTTGCACAGCAATTTCAAGCCTACAACTAAAAGACAAAACGGACATCATCCAGAACCACAGGAAGGCTGGCTGAGTGGAAATTCTACAAGTAGAAGGAAAGAGAAAAGCA
Source organism: Vespertilio murinus (assembly GCA_963924515.1). NCBI lineage: Eukaryota > Metazoa > Chordata > Mammalia > Chiroptera > Vespertilionidae > Vespertilio > Vespertilio murinus. Next base: position 140,666,093 of record OZ004704.1, on the reverse strand, counting down.
CACTGAGACTCACAGGAGCTGCAGGAGGCAGAGGTACTGAGATGTACACACAGAAAGGACTGACAACTGATTGCACGGCTGGCTTTCTCAAGTGGGTGGGAGACAAAAGCTCCCAACTGCGCTGATCTCCAGTTCCTGGGGAGACTTTGGGGTGGAAACTGGACTTTCAAGAAAGAGAAAAGCACACGGAGACTCAGAGGAACTACAGAAGGCAGAGGTATAGAGGCACTCTTTCCGAGAAGGAAGGCAACTGAGTATGCAGCTGGCTTTCTCATGCAGGAGGGAGACAAAAGTTCCTGACTGCACTAAACTCCAGTTTTGTGCGAGAGACTCTGGGGATCCAGACTCATTTGGGGAGAAACTGAACTGTCTGGCAGCAGGCGGAACTGGAGGGTAGCTTTCTCTCAGAGGTGCTTGCAGCAATTACCACAGGACACTGATACATAGGGGCCTATTAAGACAGGGCTGACGGGAAACCAATGCTATCTGCTCCACCCTGAGCCTCTGCCTCATCCAAGCTGAGCACAGAGATTTTTTCAAGTCTTATCTCATAAGGGTGTCTCCAGCACATAAGTTCTCCCAGTGTAGACACAGCTGATCCTCACAGCCAATTGGCCTGGAGCTCAATTCCTCCCAGGGATACCAACAACAATCAAGAGTTAACAACAAGACTGCACACACATCCCACAAAGGGGTGCATCAAGAGTGTCCACCTCAGATAACTGGGGAGGCTAAGACACTGACCCATGTAGGACACCTAGCACACAAAGCCACTCTATCAACTCAGGGAAGCAGCCAAAATGTGGAGACAAAGAAACAGGTCACAAATGAAAGAAATTGAGGAAAATAAACAACTAGATATAGAGTTCAAAACCACAGTTACAAGGTTTTTCAAGAATTTTCTAGAAAAGGCTGATAAATTTAGTGAGACCCTTGAGGATATGAAAAAGGACTAACTAGAAATTAAGCATACACTGACTGAAATAAAAAATGTTATACAGAGATCTAACAGTAAACTAGAGGATTGCAAGAATCAAGTCAAATATTTGAAATACAAAGAAGCAAAAAAACACTCAGCTGGAAAAGAAAAAAGAATCCAAAGAGTTGAAGATAGTGTAAGGAGCCTTTGAGACAACGTCAGGCTTACCAACATCAGAATTATGGGGGTACCAGGAGAAAAGAGAGCAAGATACTGAAAAGTTTTTTTAAGAAATAGTGACAGAAACCTTCCCCCACCTGGGGAAAGAAATAGACTTACAAGTTCAGGAAGTGCAGAGAACCCTAAACAAGAGGAATCCAAAAAGGACCATACCAACACACATCGTAATTAAAATGCCAAGAGCAAAAGACAAAGAATATTAAAAGCAGCAAGAGAAAAATACTTAGTTACCTACAAGGGAGCATCGATATGATTGTTAGCTGATTTCTCAACAGATACTATGCAGGACAGATGGGCGTGGCAGAAAATATGTAAAGTGATAAATAGCAATAACCTACAACCAAGATTACTCTACCCAGCAAAGATATCATTCAGAATTGAAGGGCAGATAAAGAGCTTCACAGATAAGAAAAAGCTAAAGGAGTTTATCATCACCAAACCAGAATTATATGAAATGCTGAAAGGTATTCTTTAAGAAGAGGAAGAAGAAGAAAAAGGTAAAGATAAAAATTATGAACAACAAATACATACAAAAGTGAATCTAAAAAGCAAGTGAATAAAAAAAATCTGATGAACAGAATAAACTGCTGAATATAACAGAATCAGGAGCATAGAAAGGGAGTGGACTGACAAATATCAGGGGTAAAGGGATGTTGGGGGTGCAGGAAGAGACTGGACAGATATCGCACACCTATAGATAAGGACAGTGGGGAGGGGGGTAAGGGCAGAGGGCGGGGTGGGAACCACCGAGGGGAGCTATGGGGGGGGGGGAGAAACAATTGTAATAATCTGAGCAATAAAGTTTTTTTAATTATTTTATTAAGGTATTATATGTGTACATAGCTTACCATTGCCCCCCCTCCCATTCATGCCCTCCCTCCCCAGAGTTCTGTGTTCCTTGGTTGTACTTATATTCATGCATACCAGTTCTTCAGTTGTTCTCTTATCTCCCCCCGGGTCTCCTTCCCCTCCCCGCTGTCATTTGATAATCTGCTTGTTTTATGGTGACTATCTCAGAATCATATGAATAGAATCTGCTCCTCATTTGGCAGTCTGCTTGTTTTATGGTGACTATCTCAGGACCACATGTATAGAGTCCGCTCCTCCTCTGGTTCACACCGCCCCTACACCCGGGTCCTACTGCTTCCCCTGGGACACATGGCTAACCCGGGACACCCAGCCCCTTTGGGACACACGGCTCACCTGGGACAGCCTCTTTGGGGGACACGGCTCACCGGGGCACACAGTCCCCTGGGACACACGGCTCACCCAGGGCACACGGCCCCCTGGGACACACGTGAGCGATAAAGTTTTATTAATTTTTTAAAAAATATTATGTCTTCTGTTTCAAGAAAAGGTTATATATATATATATATATATATATATATATCCTAATCATTACATATATATATATGTAATGATTCAGATTCCAGTTTTAATAAATGTCAAATGAGAAAATTAGAGATAAAGTAGAGCTTAAGAGAACATGTGAAGAGGATATTCCTCTAAATATGAAGAAAGATCTAAGAGTCCAGAGCAGTGAAGAAATTCACACATTACCTGTGAAAGAATTCCTGAGAGGAAGCCCATGAAACATAATAGAGAAATAGCTTTGAGATCCATCCAACAAGCTTGGACCAAAGGTACAAAATGGCCTTTGAGCTGATTGCTGAGATAAGCAACAATAATCGGTATTGATTGATGATTAATGGCTTGTTATTCTCTTCCAATCCTCAGTGAGGCTTAGAAGGGGAAGCTTTGTTTCATTGTTCAGTGAGTGGTCAGACAGTACCAGAGGATAGAATATAATCTTCCCAAGCTTAAACGGCAGACAAGTGACACCCAGCAAAGAGTCTAGTACAATATTCAAGGTTGCCAAGAACAGATAATATACACACCAGACTCAAGTGGTATAGCATTTACTTAAAAACAAGACCAGATAGATAGTGTACACAAGATCCAATCCCTCACAATTTATGGGTCCACCATGGTCAGCTGATCCATTCTGCAGCCATCACAAACAATATGACTGCACTCAGCCCACTTCTAGCCATAATATAACGACCTCAACTCCTCCCCAGTGGGGTCTGAAATACAGGAAAATTGAGACATGTCTTAGGGCCGTTTACACATGCCCTTAAGTAGAAAAGCTTTAGTCTGAAACAGGAAAAGATGCCCCCACTGCACCCCTACAACTTCTTAACATCCTTACTACTTCTCACAACTTCTACTATTCACTTCTAGATCTACTTCTAGTCACTTTTATTTCTCACTACTTTTCACTAAATTCTCACTACTTCTCCTTGACTTCTTTTGTTAGCAAGTATGTGATGGTGAAAACTATAACTCAAAAAGGTATTTGTGTTTGTGCAAAAAAGCCACTAATTTTGTATGACCACATATTCTAATAATATTTTACATAATATCAGTGACTCTTTTGTACTATATCCTTTTCATATTCTGTTTTCCTCATTCGATTTCTTTTAACCTACTGACTTTCCCAAATGTACCCATATGCACAGAGCTATGTACCTACTACACTAACAGATTTGCACGTGTGTGCACGCACACACACACACTGAACCAGTTTGTCCATTTTGACATAGTAAGTTACAGTGACTATTTTTATGGAGAAAAATATTTAAGATCAATTATAAATAATAACACTGTCTCTAAATACACGGTACAGATTCACAATGTCACATAATTATATGCCCAGTCTTCACAGATTGCTTAGTTGATTGAATTCATAAAATAAATGGTTAACATACTGATAGGTTAAAAATAGTTGGGTGTTGTGTTTGATTGGGTTTTTTTTTTTTACTGCATTGTGAGCTATAATGATTATTTGGAGAGACTACTCGTACTGGTGGCAGTCACTAATCATCAATAATTAATCCCCTTTGGCCTATAAGGGATTAACCTGTTCTTAATTTCCTCTTAATCATTTATCTTAAACTCTTTTGTTCTACATTTCCTTCAGAAAAAGAAAAAGTCCTCTTTCTATCAAAGACCAATATTAATCACACAAGAAGAGAAAATCTTCTCATTAAATCCCTGAAGCTCATTAGGGAAGTTTAAGTCATTCTAACACTTCCCTAATATTGTATCCATGCAGCAAAGAGCACTGACTTTCCTGCCAGTTAATTGTCTGATATGAACTGACCTAAAGACTGAAGTGCACTTTCTGTGCTGGGTAGAAGATAGAGTTGTAGCTGTTTTTACTAAAGCAGCTAATTAAAAAATTCTCTGCCAAAACACACATTTTTCCCTTGGTGATATTACATTAGCACATGATTATAAGCATGTCACAGATATGCTTCATTTTATGCAATTGATGTGATTCCTGGAAGGCCCAGTATACTTGAAACCCATCTGAGGTACAGAGAAGATTTAAGCCTAATGGAAACCTATGCAACATAATTCGTTAAACAAAACATCAAAGGTATACAGCTATCCTTTAATGAATAAATGTTCTTATATCTAAGAAATTCAATGTGTCAACATGGGAGAATAAAAATATTCTATAAAGTTGAAAACAAATTGGAAAGACAAAGGCTACAAAATAAAACAGGAAAGGAAGAAGACACAGAGTATAAGAAAACAGGACAACAGATTTGGCAATGTAAGAAGGGGATCGGTGAAAGGAGAAAATTGCCTGCAGAAAGCAAGCTCACCTAAAGACTGATTATCAATAAATTTTGGAAATTGACCAATGCAACAGAGAACAAGTAGGGAAGTTGTTTAAGAAAAAAGAAAAAGCCAAAACCGGTTTGGCTCAGTGGATAGAGTGTTGGTCTGCGGACTGAAAGGTCCTGTGTTCGATTCCAGTCAAGGGAATGTACATTGGTTGCAGGAACAACCTCAGTAGGGGGTGTGTAAGAGGAAGCTGGTTGGTGTTCCTCTCTCATCGAAGTTTCTAACTCTCTGTCCCTCTACCTTCCTCTCTGTGAAAAATCAATAAAATATATTTTTTTAAAAAGAAAGAAAGAAAACAAAGACTCTTATGTAGTCTTCTTAAGTGGGAAGTATGCATATGAAAGATTTCCTCTCTCAGTCCATGCAGTAGAAAAATCACTCATGAAGTTAACTAAACTATCAGTTTTAGAGTTCTGAGTATTCCAAACTAAGGAGTAAATAGCATGACAAATGTTATAAATGTTTTATTTCCGTGGCAACCACTGGATTAAACAAGCTTAACAAGTATAATTTTCCTGCAAGCCTTTATTTTTAGAGTTTAAATATGTTAGCATATACAGTGTGGAAACCACTCCAATGACAGCACAAAGTCCTTGTTATTTGTACACTGGGATGTTCAAGGATGTTCTGGCATGAGCCTAAACAGGATGTTCATGGACTATGAGCCTGAGATTCATAATCAGGCCAAGATACCGTGTTCGAATGCAAGGACACACAGCACACTGTGCCCTTCTATAACCCAAATGATTGGTGTCACTGTTGGCAAATAGCCTTTTTTGTCTCTGGAGTAATGTACAGGTAGCTCCAGAGAGAGGCTAGAGAGCTTAGGGAGACAGAGCAGCTGTGCAGAGCTAGTGAGAAGAAAAGCAGAGGCGCTAAACAGAGAATGTAGCTCCTATGTGTGCGGAAGAGGCTAGAGAGCTCAGATATAGCTACCATGTTGACCAGCCAGTGTGATGGGCAGGAGAGACAGGGGAAGCCACTGAGCTGAGAGTTCGGGTACTGTGGGTATAGAGATCGATGCTGCTGTGTGAGAAAAACATGTAATCACCAGCCATGTCCAACTGTTTGCCTATATTGGGATTGCTGTAAAGGCCTGTTTTGCCTGTATTAGATTGTTGTGCCACTGGCTTCTGCAGTAAAGACTCATTCTTATACATCCACAACTGCACATGGCTTCTCGGTCAAAGACATAGCATCCTAGGAGATCCAGCCGCAGGCTTGGAGGCTCAGATCTGACACTTGTAACTAGTCAGCAGAGGATAAAGGAGGAACTTGGACTAAGTTCCCAACAGTTAGTACAGTGAGCAGGGTTCTAGAAGGAAGCAGCCCTGGAGTAGTTGGGAAGAATTTAGAAGATATATGGACTCAGAGCAGCAGTGCTGAGCAGTGCTCCTTGTGCCTCTGACATACGATAAATCTTAAACAGAAATATAGAATAGTTCCCAAATTTAAGCCACAGGAATATTTGCTAAAAGTATTTCTAGAGATTAAAGATCATAGCACCATAAAATACCAATAATCATACTAATACAAATAAAAACAATATGAAAAAGTGGCATTAGGAGATAGTAAATGAAATTAAGCACAAGCATTTGCTTAAATTTTATTTAAAATATCAAGATTTTGAGTGCTGAACACATAGTTAGTATAGAATTGATAGGGGGAGGGTACACAATAAGAGTAGAATCACAGCCCAGCCAGTGTGGCTCAGTGGCTGAGCATCGACCCATGCACCAAGAGGTTGCCATTTCTATTTCTGGTCAGGGCACATGCACTGGTTTCTAGCTGGATCCCAGCATGGGGCAGGCAGTGGGCAGCTAACTGATATTTCTCTCTCGTTAATGTTTCTCTTTCATTGACGTTTCTATCTCTCTCTCCCTCTTACTTTCTCTCTCTGAAATCAATAAAAATATATTTTTAAAAAGAATAGAATCACAGTTGATTAATAACTACTCACTGTACTAACTATAGATAAGAGATTTTTTTTCCGTACAGACCCTGGGGAGCTGTGGAGGATGTGATGTAAGAAGAAAAGCGGAGTCCTAAAGATAATCGACCTTGAAGTTCAGGTGGCTCTATCACTCAGAAAGAAGATATGTCTTGAGGCCAGATCAAGGACAGGACATTCCTGGAGGCAGACAACATTGGGGACCAGTCTTTACTAGGGCCATTAAGGAAAACAGATCTGAGGAACTCACATAATTTTAGGTTCTTTCCCACCTTCTAACTCTTTACAACAGCTGGCTTGAGATGAGATGTTAATGTAGTTTTTCAGGGTCCTATACCTGCCATTCTCTGGGATTGCCAGCATCTGAATAAAAGCACTTCAAAGATTCAACCTTGTCTCTACTTATTGACTCTGATAGTAATGGACAGGTGGACATTGTTTATTCCAGTTTTAGAATAGTGCCTGTTCTTGACAAGGCTACGGAAAGAAGAAAACGTAGTGTGCCAACTAGAAAAAATAATGGGCTTTACTGCTGTTAAAGATACCAAAGCATTAAGACACGTGTAGACAAATAAAGGCCACATGATATCCTTCAGATTAAAATCTGGTTTAAGAGTCCCAAACTTCAGTAGACGTGAGCTGGAAAAACAAACAAAAGATAGGGAAGATCTCAATCCCAATACTTTCCAAACGATTGTAATTTCCATACCCCCCAAGTCAGATACTTTATAAAATGTTCTCCACTATGTTTACGCATTGCTGCTTTATACAACATAGATGTTTCTGTATCGTAGTGCATAAGCTAAGTTATGAAGGCCTCAAACTTTTCAGTTACCATCTAGAGACAGAATCTTATTTTAATGAACATATAACCAATGTGATTTGTGGTTTTAGGTCAGATTTTTTTTTACTTTAAACCCAGGTTTTTACTTCAGCATTTAAGTGGATGGTGAACAGGAAAATTTGAGGGGAAAGGATGAAGAGTTGCTGAGTTTGGGACATTTAGGTAGAAGTTTTTAGTAAGCAGTTGAACATTTACATGTGAAGTTCATAAATAAGTTGGGCTAAAGATAAATATTTGGGATTCATTAACAAATGATGGGAGCTGAAGCCGAAGAAGCAGTGAAGATCATTCAGATGGGCTATTCAGAAGGACAATAAAGAATGATATAAACTTTCAGAGTCAAATTATGAAGGTGGGTGAAATGTTTGGTTGCTATTTCATATGAAAACACAAGTGATAGCAGTGTTAACAAGATAAACATAAAAGGGTGGAGAGTGATGAAAGTAAAAAGGTGAAGGAAATAGTAGAGGTGACAATACCATTTCTTAATAATGCAGCAGGGTATTAGTTATTATCACAAAAGTAGCCTATAGATGTAATAAAATTATAAATAACTCTAAAACACACATAGGCTGTATAATCATATAATTTAATATTGTGTATAAACCACCAAAAAAACTGCAAGCAAAATTATTTAAGAGCTTGCTTCTAGGAAGCAAAAGGGCCATTGAATGGAAATGCTGTTACTTAGACCACAAAATTTTCTAAATTGTTTTATTATTGTTACATGTCCATGTATTCCATTTATAATTTATTTTGTTTTTGATGAGAGAGCTTAGTGACATCTCTTCCAGAAAGCCTTTCCTGCACCTGAAGACCCACGAGACATTTCTCTGTGCTACCATAGCACCCAATGCATACCTACACAGTGGCACTAATTTTATTGTACACATACACCCATATATCCATCTCCTCCACCAACATGGGTTCTCTTGGAGTGGAAACTAAAATGTTTAAAAATATATTTTCATTAATTTCAGAGAGGAAGGGAGAGAGAGAGAGAGAGACATCAATAATGAGAGAGTATCATTGATTGGCTGCCTCCTGCACATCCCCCACTGTGGATTGAGCCCATACCTGGGCATGTGCCCTGACCAGGAATCAAACTGTGATATCCTGTGCCACACTGGTCAGGCAGGAACTAAATTTTACTTATCACTTACCCTCATCACTTGGCACACTATCTAGTGCAGAGTAGGTAATGGTTATATATTCACTTAATGAATAAACCATTAATAATATTGTGTAATATATATTAAAGTCAATGTTTCAGTCTATTTGTGGGAATTAACATAGCCATTCATAATATATTTAATTCCTCCATAACCTCATTGCATTTTTAACTTCTATGACAGTAGAATGGGATATAGATAATATAAAGCTACATATTTCAAAACCACCATTGTTTAGCAGATACTGCATGAACATTTTAACCACAAAGTAATATTCAAAATTCTTCACAGCTAGAATTTAAACATGAATCAAAAGTTGGTTCCAAGTCTATCTGGTTTTAAATCAAATTCAAAATGTTAATATTCCTCACTTTCTCACAGCATGCCACTATCAGCCTTAATTTGGTATTATTTCATAGAAATGTTGCAATTACAATTTAGTCCACATTGATCGGCAAAAGTTAAAGGGCAAAATTAATTAATGGAAGTAGTAAAGGGCAAAAAATTAATATGATGACACATCTAAAATGCTGGGAGAGCAGAGAGGCACTGTTATTTTGAGATTATCCACATTGATTTTCAAAAGAACAGAAAGGAGAAATCCGTATATAAAGCTTAATTTCAATATGCTAAGTTGTATGCCAGCATTTTAAAAAATAATTACTAAAAATGGCAACCATTTTATAGATTTGAAATTTCTCACTAATAGACTTAACAATAACTTAATGACATTACATATAAGCTGTGAAAAAATGCACAGTAGCTGCATTAAAACTATACCTTCCAAGTTGATGTGTGGATTTATACCAAACACATATATAAAAAAGTATGGTTTCATTTGTTACCAAAATGCATAAAAAGTTTTTGCTACCATATTAAGCATATACATTTTTAATTGCAAAGATTTTTCTGGTGATGTTTATTTTAAATACTTAAGAAACAGTATACTATTCAAACAATTCAACACACTTATAGAATATATGAGGACTTCAGTAGATGGTGACAATGAATAGTCTTATCTTTTGGAGGGTTTGTGTGACTTTTAGAGTTTCAACATAAACCAAATCCAGACATGAAATCAGAATATTGTATTTGCTATTTATAAAGCTCCCTCACATCTCACTTGCTCATAAGAATAAATTTCAGAGTTAGCCCTGGTAGGTGTTTTGAACTCCATTTTAAATAGAAAGAAAATGAAAGATTAGAATGAGAAGCCCTACATCACAGTTATTAAGTAGAATAGAGTCTAGGATTTCAATGGTCTTTCCTCTTACTAAAGACCGGTTTTTAGCCCTTTTCAGCTACTAAGACACACATATCCTATCAGGTCTCACTTATGAGTTATTTGGTAAAATACTAAAACCTGTAATTAGCCATTTTCCAAACTAAGTAATTTTTAAAGCCTCTCCATTCCCCTGTTCCAAGAAACAGCTAGCCACAAATAAACTGGAGAAATTATAGAAGATTCATATAAAACTTACAGCAGTGTTTCACATTTGCCCAATAGGGCAGTTAGGAGTGAGTTAGTTCTAATAGGTTGGGTAAGAAGTTTAAGGAACATTTTAATAAACTAGTTTTTAATAAGCTTCAATATTTTATAAGCTACATTTAAAAGGCTGCCTACTATATTCTTTTGGTATAAAAATAATCTTTTGAACAATTTGAGAAAACACAAATGTAACTCTGTGTTACCATAAAATTTAATAAGCTTTCCTACATACATTTATCTTTTGGGCATATGCTCAGGTTGCGGGTTCATTCCTCAGTGTGGGGTGTGCTGGAGGCAGCCAATCAATTATTTTCCCTCATCATTGATGTTTCTGTCTCTCTTCCCCCTACCCTTCCTCTTTGAAATCAACACAAATATTTTTTAAAAATAAAACCTCTCTTAGTTTCACTTCCCTCTAGCTAATGCCTGTTCTACCACTTCTTTTTAGCAAAATTGCTTAATAAATTGTCTATACTCTCTATCTCAAAATTCTCTCTTTCTATTAATTTTAATTATCATCCAAGAGACTTCCATCTCCACCATCCTAATGAAACTGTTCACCAATGACCTCCATATGGCTAAATCTAATCAGTGTTCTGTCTTGGTCCTAGTTGGCTCATCAGTAGCTTTTTACATAATTGATTACCAACACTCCTTTCATTGGCTTCCAGGTCACCAGTACTCTTGATTTTCCTCTTCTCTCAGTTGCTCCTTATTTGTTCCTCCTCTTCTCTCTAAATTTTTTAATATAAAAATTTTATTAAACTTATTGGGGTGACATTAGTTAATATGATCATGTAGGATTCAAGTGTACATTTCTATGATACATGATCTGTGTTTTGCATTGTGTGCCCAATTCCCAAAGCCAAATCATCTTCCAACACCTTGTATTTGGCCCCCTTAACCTTAATTAACCCCCATCTCCCTCCACTCTGGTAACCACCATACTTTGTGTCTATGAGTTTCAGTTTTATATCCAACATATGAATGAAATCATATGGTTCTTAGCTTTTTCTGACCAATTTATTTCACTTAGCATAATATTCTCAAGGTCCATCTATGGTGTTGCAAATGGCAGTACTTCATCATTTCTTATGGCTAAGTAGTATTCCACAGCATCTAAGCACCACATCTTCTTTATCTAGACCTCTATCAAAGGACATTTTGGTTATCTCCATGCCATGCCATCATGAATAATGCTGCAATGAAGAGAGGGGTGCATATATATTTTTTTTTCAAATAAATGTTGTTGAATTTGGTGGGTAGATACTGAGAAGAGGGGTTGTTGGGTCATATGGTAACTCTGTTTTTAATTTTTTGAGGAATCAGCATGCTGTGTTCCGTAATAGCTGTATCAGTCTACATTTGCACCAGCAGTGAATTAGGATGTTCAACTTCACTAGCTATTCGGGAAATGCAAATCAAAACTACGATGAAATGTCACCTCACACCTGTTAGAATGGCTATTATCAATAAGATAGACAATAACAAGTATTGGAGAGATTGTAGAGAAAAAAAAAGAATCCCCAACATCTTAACATGGGAATCCACTGGACTTAGTCCTTGGTCCTCTTCTCTATATACTTACTCTTTGTTATCTCTCCTAGCCTTATTAGCTTTAAATATATTTTATTTAGACTGATAACTCACAAATTTATAACTCTAACACAGATTTATCTTCTGAAATCTAGACTCACATACCCAATTGTCCACTTGACATTTACACTTGGATGTCAGCCAGATATCTTAAACTTCACCTAATCAAAACCAGTGTGGTGATGTTTTGTCTAAACCTAGTCAACCTGAAGTCTCTAGTTTCTCAGTAAACTGAAAGTCTGATTTCCCATTGTTCAGACAAAAGGTTTTCTAATCAATGTTGACTCCTTTCTTTCTTTCCCCATAAAATCTTATATTTAGCCCATCAGGCAAACCTATAGGCTCTACCTTCTAAATACTTATAAAACACAACCTGTTCTCACCACCTCCATGTTAATGATCTAATCCAAGGTCCCCATAATCTAATCCAAGGTCCCCATAATTTTTGAAATAGTCTTCTAACTGGTCTATTAGCCTCCCACTCAATAGTTTATTATCAGCAGGATAACAGTGTTAGATTATATTATTCATCCACTCAAAATTATCAACAATGGTCCCATTCATGCACCAATCTCACACATATTTAAGTCAAAGTCTTTACAATGACATACAAGACTTCATAATGCCCTGCTTTCCATTATATCTCTGATTTTGTCTTCTAATATCCTTAATGCTTCTGTTTAGCTATACAATTCCCCCCCCAATTCTTGTGTTGTTTAAACATGCCAAATACTTTAATTTCATAATTTGCAAGGGCTGTTCCTCTGCCTAGAATTCTCTTCCCCAAGATACCAACATGACTCCTCTTAATTCCTTGATATTGGCTCAAAAGCTACTTTCTCTGCTACTGGAAAAATTCTAAAAAGACCCCAAGATTTCTGACCCATGGTGTACATACTCCCTTGAATATGAGTGGATTTGTGAATATAATTAAATATTACTTGTGTTTAAGTTACTAAGTAGTTGACTGTCAGTTCATCAAAAGGATGATTATTCAGATTATGATTGCGGGGGGGGGGGGGGAGGTTTGGAGGTTGTCCTAAACAGAGAAGCTTTTTAAATAAGGTGAAGCGCCAGAGGAATACTCTAGCTTGCCTCAAAGACACAGCCACTATGCTGAGAATGGCTATAGGGAGATGGGGGCACATGCCAATGAAATGCAGTGGCCTCTAGGAGCTGACTGACCTCGCCATAAGCTAGCAAGAAACAGGGACCTCACTCTGACAACCACAAGGAACTGAATTCCACCAACAACTTGAATGACCTTAGAAGGTGATCCTAAGCTCCAGGTGAGAACCAGAACACCTTGATTGCAGCCTTGTGAAGTTGTGAGCAGAGATCCCAAGTAGCCTGTGCCTGGACTCTTGACATGACCCACAGAAAAAGTAAAATAATAAACTTGTGTTATTTTAAACCTCTAAATTTGTAGTAATATTTTGACAGCAATTTAAAACATAAAATCAGTAGTCTCTACTGGCTAACCTATTGGAAATTGTAACTACTCTGCTTTGCACTCCTTGTCCCCTTAATTCTCTTCCATGATATTTTTCATGTAAACTAATTTATTTTGTTTATTGTTTTACACCAAATGGAATATAAGCTCCACAAGAGCAAATATTTTTATCTGCCAGCTACAGCTCTTAGCACATAGTAGTAGTCCTATAAATATTTGTTGAATGAATAAAATTATTAGATACATGATTTTAAAAAATGAGAAACCAAATTAATCATTTATTTAACTTATAAGACTATGTATATAAAACCTTAGCTAAAGTTAAAGTTTAGTTTAAAAAATAAAGTTTAGTTAATACAGCATGTTAAATACCATTTATCTCTAGGTATTTAAAGTTTTGTTTTGTTTTTTTCTTGCCCAGCTAGCATGGCTCAGTGGTTGAGTGTCAACTTATGAACTAGGAGATCATGGTTTGATTCCTGGTCAGGGCCCAAGCCCTGGTTGCAGGCTCATCATGATTTGGGGGGGGATTACTATTTGCTATTACTCTTCTAAGTATCTTCCTTACAAGTTTAAACCATTTTATCCTTATGAAAACATTACTGTCCCCATTTTAAACTTAGTGAAACTAAAGCACATGAGTTTTAACAATTTACACAAGGTGGTTACACAGTCAGAAAGTAATGGACTCAGATTCAAAGACAGGCAATGTAACTCTAGAGCTTGAGTTTTATAGCCACCATTTCTTAAACTTTGAGGTTTTTACCTCATTATGTTTTGAACATCTGAACCTACGTAACATTGTATGTCTCCATAACCAAGGGTTATAAATAAATTGAAAAGACCTATAAAAAACTGTCAATGATATTTGAACAGTTGATAAATGGTTAATGTTATTACATAGAGCACTCTTAGAAATTAATAAGAAAGGCACAATATTTAATTAAAAATGGACAAAACACACAACAAATGGATTACAGAAGAACTTTAAAATGTGACTAACACTTGAAAATATAGGTAGATAAAGAAATATACATTGAAGCAAGTTTTAGATTTTTTTTCTTAATGTAATGTTTAGTAAGGGTTCAATAAGACAAGTACTTTATAGCTTTCCAGTGTAAGCATATATTAGTGTAGAATTCAACAATATGTGGCAACTTAAAAAATCGTATGAGAGGATCCAAATAATTCTTCCCTGAAAATAATATATTAAAAATAAATTATTAGAGGTGGAGAAACACATTGAGTGGCCAGATTATTATGATCTCTAAAACATAATCTGGCCACTCAGTGTGTGTGTGTGTGTGTGTGTGTGTGTGTGTGTGTGTGTGTATTAGAGGCCTGGTGCATGAATTCATGCATGGGTGGGGTCCAGTCAGCAAGGAGGAGAGGACATGGGTGGTTGGCCGGACTTCTTGCTCGTCAAACTCCTGGTCGAGAGGACAATTTGCATATTAGCCTTTTATTATATAGGATATACATGGAGTGGTCAGATTAGTATGCATTCAGAGATCATAATAATCTGGCCACTCAGTGTATATCTATGTGTAAAGATGCACATATCATGTAATTTTATTTTTTTTTTTTAATTTTTTTAAATTTTATTAAGGCATTATCTGTGTACATAGCTTACCATTGCCCCCCCCCATTTATGCCCTCCCTCCCCAGAGTTCTGTTTCGTTAGTTGTACTTATGTTCATGCATACCAGTCCCTCGGTTGTTCTCCTATCCCCCCCCCCCCCCGGTCTCCTTCCCCTTCCTGCTGTCATTTGACAATCTGCTTGTTTTATGGTGACCATCTCAGGACCCCATGAACAGAATCCGCTCCCCATTTGGCAGTCTGCTTGTTTTAAGGTGACTATCTCAGAACCATATGATTAGAGTCCGCTCCTCCTCTGGTTTTCACCGCCCCTCCCCCTGGGTCCCACTGCTTCCCCTGGGACACATGGCTCACCCGGGGCACTCGGCCCCCTGGGACACTCGGCTCACCCGGGGCACTCGGCCCCCTGGGACACTCAGCTCACCCGGGGCACTCGGCCCCCTGGGACACTCGGCTCACCCGGGGCACTCGGCCCCCTGGGACACTCGGCTCACCCGGAGCACTCGGCCCCCTGGGACACTCGGCTCACCCGGGGCACTCGGCCCCATGGGACACTCGGCTCACCCGGGGCACTCGGCCCCCTGGGACACTCGGCTCACCCGGGGCACTCGGCCCCCTGGGACACTCGGCTCACCCGGGGCACTCGGCCCCCTGGGACACTCGGCTCACCCGGGGCACTCGGCCCCCTGGGACACTCGGCTCACCCGGGGCACTCGGCCCCCTGGGACACTCGGCTCACCCGGGGCACTCGGCCCCCTGGGACACTCGGCTCACCCGGGGCACTCGGCCCCCTGGGACACTCGGCTCACCCGGGGCACTCGGCCTCCTGGGACACACGGCTCACCCGGGACACCCTTCCCCTTTAGGGGGTTACGGCTCACCCGGGGCACACGGCCCCCTGGGACACTCGGCTCACCCGGGGCACTCGGCCCCATGGGACACTCGGCTCACCCGGGGCACTCGGCCCCCTGGGACACTCGGCTCACCCGGGGCACTCGGCCCCCTGGGACACTCGGCTCACCTGGGGCACTCGGCCCCCTGGGACACTCGGCTCACCCGGGGCACTCGGCCCCCTGGGACACTCGGCTCACCCGGGGCACTCGGCCACATAGGACACTCGGCTCACCCGGGGCACTCGGCCCCCTGGGACACTCAGCTCACCCGGGGCACTCGGCCCCCTGGGACACTCGGCTCACCCGGGGCACACGGCCCCTCTAGCGTGTTGGGGTCGCTTATTGGAGGCGCCGCGGTAGCTCCTTGCTAGCATGGCGGGCAGGCTGGGACAGCTGCAGTTGGGCTGAGATGGTTGCAGGCGGGGGGACCACCTTCAAAGGTGTCTCGTTCGGTGTGGGAGCAGAGCAGCTGCAGACATGGAGGCTAAGTTCTGAGGTCGCCCACTCCCTGAGCGGTGAGCTCTGTTCTCGGTGAATTTCCTTTATTCACGGTGGCAGTGGCGGGTGGCGGTGCCAGGTGCAGCAGTGACGGTCGCTCCTGTGGTTCAATTACCACTGTAGTTGTAAAGTTCACATGACGGTGGTATCGAGAGCTTCGGCTCGGCCATGCGGCATCGGAGGAAGGGCTCGCCTGGGCGGCTAATGGAAGGCGCCGTGCCATTTCCTCACCAGCGCGCTCCATCTCCCTCCCAGCATGGTGGGTGTGCTGGGAAGATTGTGGGTGGGCTGTGATGGCTGCATGGGGAGAGTCCGCCCTCCATGGTGTCCTCTTTGGTGTGGATGTGGAGCTGCTGTGGGTGCAGAGGCTAATTTCTGAAGCCACACTCTCTGTGAGCCCGGGGCGTAGTGAGCTCTGATTTCGGTGGATTCCCCTTCTTGGGGGCGGCGGCGGGTGCGGCAGCGATGGTAGCTCCCGTGGCTCAATTTCCCCTGTAGTCTCAAAATCCGCATGGCGGTAGTGTCCGATGCCTTGACCTGACCATGCGGCAGCGGAGAGAGGATTCTCCAGGTCTGCCAACGGAAGGCGCAGCACCAGCACAGCGCACGCAAAGGCCTGGCAGAGCCGGCCGCGGGCGGTGGCAGCAGTGGAGGCCACGGGATCCGCGGGTGTGGTGCAAAGGCAGGGCCGAGCTGGTCGCGGGCAGTGGCGGAGAATCCCGCTGGCGCGCGCTAAGGCAGGACCAAGCCAGTTGCAGGTGGTGGCGGAGAGTCCCCTCGATGTCTTAGTCTTTCAGACTTAGTGGAACGCTTCCCCTGAGCCAGGACAAGCAGCACCACCACAAATATTGGCCAGCTCAGTGCTTCCCCTCTACAGGTGACAGTAGGGGCATCCTCACCTCGGTAGGCCTTTGCTCTTGGAGGTCTTAACCAGTGGACATATCATGTAATTTTAATGATAAAAAATTAGAAAAAAAGTAAATGTGAAGCAATGGTTAATGGACAATATTTTTATTGTTAATTCATAAATTTATATATACTTGTAATAGTAATTTTCCAAAAACAAAATAGTTATGGAGAAATGCTTATGGTAAAATACTAAATGAGAAAAGGTATATACATAATCACAAAATGACCCAAATTATTTTAAATATACTAATAATATTTTATATTCATGCATAGGAAAAGGGCCTGATTTTTTCTTAATTATACAAAATGTTACCTCTGGGTTTTTGTTCAGTAGGTAAATCATTTTCTTCTTTATCACTGGGGATTTTTTAACAGCATATCCACACTTAGCTGAAATCAGAAGTAAAAATTTAAGATATTTTATACTTAATAAAATATACACTTCTGACTCTTACCTGCTGTCCTGACCAACATGTTGTGGTAAGAGAGTGGCTGCATGCCTAGTAGAAGACCACACCATAATACTACACCACAAAAGCAAAACTAGAAAGTACCACTTAGTAAAAACTCCAAACCAGGGGTAGAGAAAATCTGGCCCATGGGTCATATAAGGCCCACAAAATCATTTAGTCTGGCCCTGCCAAGGCTTTAAGTGTGAATTAATTAAATGTTTGACAAATTTAGCAGGATAATTTTTAAGTTGATAATTTTGTATGGCCCCTGAATTATGTTATAAATATCTAAATGGCCCCTAGGAAAAAAAGGTTCTCCATCCCTACTCCAAAGGTTGAATCTTCCTATCCAACAACCCAGCATCAGTTTTATATTATGGAGCTTTTTTCAAAATACAGATTTTTTTTCTTTTAATACAAACATATTACTTAAAAACCCTTAGATTTCTCAGAATTCCTATTAAGAATTAAATATTTTCCAGAAATTATTCTTAAAACCTCTGAAATCACATTAAAATATGTAATTGGAAGACTGGAAAAATGGCAACTGGCAAGAAGGTAGGGATGGAGAGTGTGAGAGAGTGAGGGAGCAATAGAGGAGTTTGTGGACATGTGTGGTGTGTGTGTATGTGAGCTAGGGATAGTTAGATCCTACAGGACTTCCAAGGAGTTCCTAAACCAGACAATCTTAGACAGTAAAACCCCATAGCCACCATAGGCACTCTCTGGGAGCAATGAGTGTGAGCACAGAGACCGTGCCATCTTTAAAAACAGAACTGCTTGAGACTAGGGTCCTAGCCTCACCACCACCCAATCTGGTCCTAGATGCAAACCAGGACCCTACAGCCACTAGGGACAAAGACTTGCAACCACAGCTGCAGACCCACAGACACCAAGAATCCAGACAACCCGGCCACAGATTTCTGTGAGCCACAGAGCCCATTCCCCTCCCTGCAGGCTCATTGCAGCACCAAAGAAACTTCTGGACCCACCCCATGCAAGCAGGCCTCCAAGGGCAACTCCACTGCCTGAATTTGATTCTGGGTGTAAGGACACTGGGAGGCTGTTTCCGTCAGCATGCACTCATGCAACTAGACCCCACACCCACAGAGTGCGGCAGTGCCACGTGACTTTGATTCTGGGCAAGCACACACCAAAGTCTGTTTTCTGCAGTGCAGGAGTGGACCTCCTGCTGACACAGGGCAGCTGTGCAACCCAGCCCCCTAAGCAAACCAGGGACCTTGATTCTCTGTGCACCAGTGACTTGACTCTGTTTCTCATCACATGTGCCTGGGATCCCTAATTCCCAGTTCATGCACACTAAGAGCCAGTAACTCCAATTCTCGGTGCATGCACATGTAGGGGCCCTGATTCTCAGAGCAAGGCTGCATCAAGCAACAGAGACTCTGATACTTGACTTTCAGCATAGGTACAGGGGGACTCTGACTCCTGGCATGCACTAGGGTGCTCTGATTTTCAGCACACTTCAGCAGGGTCTCTTTTTCAGCACGGTACAGGTGGGGTCCCTGATAATAGGTGTGTGTATGAGGCTGCACTGAGCACTGGTGACTCTGATTCTGGACAAGCATGGATCCCACCAACCCATAGCAGCTACACGTCTTGGTGTCAGAGCTCTTCAGTGGCACTTGGGTGGTGTGAAGCTCCCACTGCACATGGCTCAGGCCCCTGCAACTCAGTATTTAAACCTCCTAGTGATAGAATAGAGAGACAACAAAACAATCCCCAGAGGAAAAAAAAAAGAGGAATTGCCAATAAATGAAATAAGTGAAACGGAGGCATGCAACATGACAGAAAAAGAATTCAGAGTAATGGTCATGCAGTTCATACACCAGATGGATGAGAAAATCAACAACCTATGTAAAAATCTGTAAGAAATCAAAAGTGATATAGCCAAAATCAAAAATGCCATGGAAGGTTTCAACAGCAGACTAGAAGAAGCAGAGGACTGAATTAGTAAGTTAAAAGATAAGGTAGAGACTCACACCAAGATGGCGGCAGAGTTAAACGCCTAACTGCAGCCTCACTCAACAATTTCAAAAAATACAACTAAAATATAAAGTGGACATTATCCAGAACTACAGGAAAGTTGACTGACTGGAAATTCTACAACTAGAAGGAAAAAGAAAAACAGAAGGGCAATCAGAGGAGCTGTAAAAGCCTAAGGTACAGAGAGACACGGTGTGCGCATGGGGAGAGGACAGAGCCAGAGAGGAGGGGCTGCTGAGTGCCTGGTTGGCATTCCCTTGCGGGAAGAAGATAAAAGCTTTGGACTGTGCTGAACCCCAGTTTCGACTACACTAAACCCCAGTTCTGGGCAAGACCCTGGGGTCCCAGGCTCATACAGAGGGAATCTGGGCTGTAAGGCTGAAGCTAAGGGGTGCAGCGTAAGGCAGAACCCTGGAGTCACGCACATTGCGCTCAGAGGACAATCTGTTCACTGAGCTGCTGAATTTCCCTAGCAGGAAAGAGACAAAAGCTCCGGACTGTGCTGAGCCCCAGCTCTGACTGCACTGAACCCCAGTCCTGGGAAAGACACTCGGGCTTCAGCCTCATACAGAGGGAATCTGGGCTGTAAGGCGGAAGCTCAGGGGAGCGGCGAAAGGCAGAG
This sequence comes from Vespertilio murinus, assembly GCA_963924515.1. Lineage (NCBI taxonomy): Eukaryota > Metazoa > Chordata > Mammalia > Chiroptera > Vespertilionidae > Vespertilio > Vespertilio murinus. The sequence goes on along the minus strand of OZ004704.1, from coordinate 140,645,749 downwards.
CCCCTGAGTAGCACATATTGCACGCACAGGACAGATGGTTGATTGGGCCACAGGATTGCCATAGCAGGAAGGAGACATAAGCTCCTGACTGCTCTTAACCCCATTTCCAACTGCACTAAACCCCAGTTGCAGGCTCATTGTGGGAGAGACAAGACTGTCTGGTAGTGGATGAAACTCTAGGGCACCTTTCTCTCAGAGCTGCTTGTAGCAAATACCAAAGGACACTGAGGTACCTGAGACTCAGGAACCTCAGAGGGCGGGGCTAGCCTGAAGCCAAAGGCTGTAGGCTCCACCCTGAAACTCTGCCCCATCCAAGCTGAACACAGTAGCTTTTGCAGGTTTCCAAGTCTAGTGGAATAAGGCTATTTCCTGGCATAGACACAGCTGATCCTCCCACCCTACCAACTCAGGGAAGCAGCGAAAATGCCGAGACGAGGAAGCAGATCACAAATGAGAGAAATGGAGGACAAAAAGCGACTGGAAATAGAGTTCAAAACCACGTTTATAAGGTTGTTCAAGAATCTCCTAGAAAAGGCCGATAAAATAAATGAGACCTATGAAGATATGAAAAGGGATCAACTAGAAATAATAAAGGATCAACAAGAAATGATAAAGGATCAACAAGAAATGATAAAAGATCAACAAGAAATGATAAAGGATCAACTAGAAATAAAAAATACATTCCCTGAAATAAAAAATATTATACAGAGTCCTAAAAACAGAATGGAAGATTGCAAGAATCAAGTCCAAGATTTGGAACACAAAGAGTCAGAGAACACTCCTCTGCTGAAGCGAGAAGACAAGAGAATCCAGAAAGTTGAAGATGGTGTAAGAAACCTCTGGGACAACTTCAAGCGAACCAACATCAGAATTATGGGTGTCCCAGAAGATGACAGAGAGCAAGATACTGAAAACATATTGAAAGAAATAGTGACAGAAAACTTCCCCCACCTGGGGAAAGAAATAGACTTACAAGTCCAGGAAGCACACAGGACCCCAAACAAAAGGAATCCAAAGAGGACCACACCAAGACACATCATAATTAAAATTCCAATAGCAAAAGACAAAGAGAGAATATTAAAAGCAGCAAGACAAAAGCAGGTAGTTACCTATAAAGGGGTACCCATACGACTGTCAGCTGATTTCTCAACAGAAACCATGCAAGCCAGATGGGGATGGCAAGAAATATTCAAGGTGATGAATAACAAGAACCTACAGCCAAAAATACTCTACCCAGCAATCAAAGGTCAGATAAAGAGCTTCACAAATAAATTTAAGCTAAAGAAGTTCATCACCACCAAGCCAGAATTATATGAAATGCTAAAAGGGGTTCTTTCGGAAGAGGAAGAAAATAAAGATAAAAATTATAATCAACAAATTCGTAACCATCAACAAGTGAATCTAAAAACCAAGGGAAATAAAAATCATGATGAACAATATCAACTGGTGGATATAATAGTATCATAGGTATGGAAGGGGAGTGGACTGATGATTCTAGGGGAAATGGGGAGTGGATAAAGCGTCGGCCTGTGAACTGAAAGGTCCCAGGTAAGATTCTGGTCAAGGGCATGTACCTTGGTTGCGGGCACATTCCCAGTAGGGGGTGTGCAAGAAGCAGCTGATAGATGTTTCTAGCTCTCTATTCCTCTCTTTTCCTCTCTGTAAAAAATCAATAAAATATATTTAAAAATAAAAATAAAATAAAAAATAAACACCAACTGCCAGCCCTGGCCTCACCTCGGCTGCCAGTCTCTGTTCCCTGCGGGAGCCCAGCCTGCAGCCCGCAGGGAGGCCACCCTCCTGCTGGCGGGGGCAGCAGTGGGGAACCCCCATGTGGGGCCTGAGATCGCAGCAGCTCCGCTGGTGGCCACCTCCTGGGAGAAAGGCAACGCGGGGACCAAGCCCTTGGGGGCTGCCATGTGGAGCTAACAGCGATGGGCCAAAAGGCAACCAGAAGACAGACAGGACACCTGGGAAGCCCTCCTCGTGGGAGGCCGCGGCCAGAAGGGCCCGGAAATCCATGTCCACTCAGGACCTGCTGGAGCACTCGGATTTCCTGGCAGTCCCTGTCCACTGAGGTCATGGTCATCTCCCACCACCCACAAGAAACTCCATGCCAAGACTAGGTTGGCTCAGTGGATAGAGTGTCTGCCTGCGGACTGAAAGGTCCCGGGTTCAATTCCGGTCAATGGCATGTACCTTGCTTGCAGGCATTTCCCCGGTAGGGGCTGTGCAAGGCGCAGCTGATTGATGTTTCTCTCTCATCAATGTTTCTAACTCTCTATTCCTCTCTCTTCCTCTCTGTAAAAAAAATCAATAAAATGTTTTTGTTTTTTTTAAAAAAAAGAAACTCCAGTATGAGCTTTTGGAGGAAAGCAATGCCTCTGGTTTTGTGAAGGATCCATGTTATTGGCTGGCCCTGAAAGAGGCGAAGAAGAGATGCTAATGCTCAAACACCAGCCCAGCCCTCCATGGGATGGTTCAGGGTGAACAGCAGTTGGTGCCTCTATTCCCAGTGACTGTCCCGGACAGCTGGACCATCAGAGGCAGGCCAGCAGGATGCCCTGCCCCAGGCCACTACCCACAGGGCTGCAAGGGCATCTCAAAGACACCAGAGCAGGACCACTGACCCCTGCCCCCTCCAGCTACTGTCCATAGGCTGCCGGTGATCATCCCACCGAGAGGGACGGTCGGACGGGCCAGCAGCCTCTTCCACCCTCCACCCCAGCAGTGATTCACAGAAGCAACAACCACAGCCTGGCCCAGTCTCCCCATCCTAGAGGCCATGAGCCCCACAGCCCGGAGCCGAGGCAGAAGAGGGGAAGAGGAAGTAGCCTCCCCCACCTCGTGTGAAGTGGGCCCACACTGTCAAAGAGAACAGCATCCCCAAGGAATCTTGCTTATCTGAATTAGCAAGCCTGAAGCACTATAAAAATCAGCAGAACCTCTCAAGTTCAAACAGCACTTCCGCCCCGGGTGAGCCAAGTGTCCCAGGGGGCCGTGTGCCCCGGGTGAGCTGTGAGTCCCATAGGGCAGTATGCCCCGGGTGAGCCAAGTGTCCCAGGGGGCCATGTGCCCCGGGTGAGACGAGTGTCCCAGGGGGCCCTGTGCCCCGGGTGAGCCGAGTGTCCCAGGGGGCCTTGTGCCCCGGGTGAGCTGTGAGTCCCATAGGGCAGTATGCCCCGGGTGAGCCAAGTGTCCCAGGGGGCCATGTGCCCCGGGTGAGACGAGTGTCCCAGGGGGCCCTGTGCCCCGGGTGAGCTGTGTGTCCCAGGGGGGCCGTGCGCCCCGGGTGAGCCGAGTGTCCCAGGGGGCCATGTGCCCCGGGTGAGCCAGGTGTCCCAGGGGAAGCAGTGGGACCCAGGGGAAGGGGCGGCGAGAACCGGAGGAGGAGCGGACTCTATTCCTGAGATAGTCACCATAAAACAAGCAGACTGCCAAATGAGGAGCAGATTCTATTCATGTGATCCTGAGATAGTCACCATAAAACAAACAGATTGTCAAATGACAGCGGGGAGGGGAAGGAGACCTGGGGGGAGATAGGAGAACAACCGAGGGACTGGTATGCATGAATATGGGTGCAACCAACGAACACAGAACTCTGGGGAGGGAGGGCATAAATGGGAGGAGGGGGCAATGGTAAGCTATGTACACATATAATACCTTAATAAAATAAAATTTTTTAAAAAAAGGATCATCCCCTCATGGTCTTTGCTCTTCATGCAACGTATGTTCCTAAAACTAGCCAAGGTTCTTATTAACTCCTTTTCCTCTCACTGTTTTTTACTCACTCCCCACCCACTTTTCCTTTCTGTAGACTTCAGATTAAAGGTTGGGATTAAAACAAATCAAAAAACAAACAAACAAACAAAAAAAAAAAACAGCACTTCCTCTTGGGGTCCCAAGCACTCCAGGGAAGATCTCCCTCCAAATATTGGAGTCTGTGCTGTAGGCCTCCCCTCTGCTTCAGGGGGACTGCAATGATGAAGTGTTTGTGAAGGACTTGCACCCCAATGCCACTTTCCACCCCACATTCGAAGCTCTCCCCCTACTCCCACCTTCACCCCCTCCATGGAGCCAGGAAATCCTGGCGAATAGCTGGGATGACTTCCCTCCCCCTCTTCCCCCAGCTCTGTGTGAGGCACAGCTGGACAGCGAAGATGGCACGGAGCTCCCTGTGAATAGTTCCAGCAAATCTGCCAACAGGACAGTTGCCAAGGAAAGACCCATGCCTGGGGAAGCCCAGTCGGTTGGCCATCAGATACCAGCATCCAGACCCCAAAATTCCATCAGAAGTTCCAAGACCCACGGACCCAGCCTGCCCCCCACCGCGGGCACCCGGCCCCAGCGTGCTGGGCCCCTCAGCTGGCCGCCAGGCCCAGGAAAGTAGCCTCCCACTCTGGTCCAAGGCCTCGTCCACGACCCACTCAGTGGCACTCGGGGTTTGGAAGACAGTGCCAGTCCCGGTCCTCAGAAGATGTCAGAAGACATCAGAACGGAGGTGCTGGCCAAAGGAAATTGTCCAAGACAAATCTCTGGCAGACATTTGGGACCCCAACTCCAGGCTGAAGACCACCCTGGGCCTGATGAAGGGCTTGTTTCCTCTCCATGGTAACTTGCTGCATGAAAACGGCATCAAGAAGAAGGTCATGCAGAGAGCTGTCAGCTGCCCAGGACAGGAAGGCAGAGGAGTGAAGATAAGGAAGCAGTGGGCATGTTGGTCAATTGCCCTGCCTACTACAGCGCGTCGGTTCCCGAGGCTGAGCTTCTGAACAAAATCAAACATAGGCCAGAAGAGATGAATGAGGAAGAGGAGCAGGTGGGTGTCAATGAAAAGAAGGCCGAGCTCATTGGAAGCCTCACCCACAAGCTTGAGACTGCCAGAAGCCAAGGGGAGCCTGCTAATGGACGTCAAGCTCAATGTGCCCTGGGAGAGGAGGTGGAGGCTTTGATGAGTGAGCTCTGCAAGCCCAACGAGTTTGACAAGTAAAAGATGTTCATGGAGGACGTGGACAAGGTGGTCAGCCTGCTGCTCTCCCTCTCAGGCCACCTGGCCCACGTGGAGAACGTCCTCGGTGGTCTTGGTGAAGATGCCAGTAAAAAAGAAAGGAGCTCTCTCAAGGAGAAGAGGAAGGTCCTGGCCGGGTAGCACGAGGATGCCCCGGACCGAAGGGAGCGCGTGGTGCTGCTGGACATCCTGGCCAATTACCTTTCAGAGGAACAACTCCAGGATTACCAGCATTTTGTGAAAATGAAGTCAACTCTCCTCGCTGAGCAGCGAGAGCTGGATGACAAGATCAAACTGGGCCAGGAGCAGTCAAGACCCTGTTGGAGAGACTCCCCTCGATTTCATCCCCAAGGCGGGCGCCCTGGCGCTGCCCCCGGACCTCCTGTGGGGGGATGTACTTCCGGTGGTGTTTTCCCACCGGTAACCTCTCCTCTCTAACTTCTTCTAAAACACCCACCCAAAAGATCACTCTTTCTTTCAACACTATTTAATCTGGGAAATGTTTCAGTACAAACCACTGTTTAAACTCTATGGGTTTGGGGGGCTTTTCTGGATAAAAGGAAAAGATTCTATCCAGGAAGAAAAAAAAAACACAAACCTGTATTTTCCTTCTCACCCTTCATGATTGATCTGAGAGCTTCAATGCTGCTGGGAACTTAGCCCTTTCTATTATTACTTTGCAATAGAAAGAAAATTAATGAAACTGTGAGAACTGATTGGAGAGTGTTTGATTATTTAGTTTCCAACAGGCTCAGGCAACAGAGATCAGTGTGTGACACCCTCAGGAATGTACCCACAGTGACCTGCCTTACGTGTGGGCCATGCATCCTGACGACAGGTACAAGGACTCATTAATGAAGGGTCTGCAGCATAAAGCCTTAAAGAAAAACACACACAGCAGAAAATTGTAAAGCCTTGAACATTGTTATTTATATTTTTAAAAATGAAAAGGATCATTATGTTTGTGTGCTAACCACTTATTTGATTCTGTTTTGTGGTGGACGTAGACAGTTATGTTTTCGGGGCTTTGTATTTTGTGAAAACCTTAATGAAATGAAGAATTCCAAAGACAAAAAAATAAATACCAACTGCCAAATTCTAACACTTAAGAAAATCCTTAAAGCCCTGCTTGGTTTGGCTCAATGGGTAGAGGGTCAGCCTTCAGACTGAAGCATCCGGGTTTGATTCCAGTCAAGGGCACATGCCTGGGTTGCGGGCTTGGTCCCAAATTGGGGGTGTGCAGGAGGCAGCTGAGCAATGATTCTCTCTTATCATTGATGTTTCTAACTCTCTCCCTTTCCCTTCCTCTCTGAAATCAATAAAAATATTTTTTAAAGAAAGAAATAAATCCTTGAAGTTTAGAGCTCTTCTCTCAAACCACTTATCTTGACAAATAAAAATTGGTTCCTGGTGCAAAAGACAGGCAAGACATATACAGATGTGTTGTTTCATAAAGTCTGTGAAAGCAAAAGTACCCATGCAGCTGTATAAACATGTTACATGATCTCTTCCAGTTTGCCATGAACGATATGTAAATAAACTATTGACACCTCTGGCCAAAGACATTGCATATGTGTCAAGGCCAACTCTGGCTGGAAGTCTGAAGACAGACAGGGAGCTCACTCAAAAATAAGGGTATAAAACCATCTAAGCTCCACACTCTACTGGGAGAGTTACAGACAGCTTTCCTGACAAGTGGTTTAAGCATCTCTGAAGATGGCTCAGAATCTGGGTGAGGACTATTGCATTATTCCTGAGGAAGGACAGCCAGCTTGCTGTGCCTCTGGGTCCCTGATACTCACACTTGAGAGAACTCTCCAACCAATAGAGCATTGTTTTAAAAATTGTATCTGTAATCAATGCCAATAGTAGTTCATTATTTTGTTTTTGTTTTGTTTTTCTCCAAACCAATTATGCTTCAGCTGGGACGAATACTCATTTCAAACAGACCTGTTAGAGATGAGCAGGCGGTTACACCTGCTTAGTTATGATTAGTAGTTCTGTCCCATAGGAAAGGAAAATTTTGTTCCATTTGGCTAGTGATATCTATTAGAGATCATCTGGGGGGGAGGGGACACAGACAGAGAACATAAAAATAAAGAGAAAAGGAAATACAGTAACAAAGCCCATCAACAAGGGCAGCAGGAGCGGGGCTTCCATGACAGCAATTACAGGGGAGACCAGGTAGCAATCACCAGGTGAAACATCATTACCATTGCCAGTGGCTTGTCATTTGGATTGTCATTCCATGCACCAAAAGTCTGAGGGTTCGGTTCCCAGGCAGAGCACATACCCAAGTTGTGGGTTCAATCCCCAGTCGGGGCGTGTGTGGGAGGCAACAGATCCATGTTTCTCACTCCCTTCCTCTCTCTAAAATCAATAAAATATATATCCTTGGATGAGGATTTAAAAAATAGACAAAACATCTTTATAGCTGATGGATTCATACATTCACCTGCATCAATAACTTTCATAAGCCCATACTATATTCACAATAAATTTATAAATAAGTCACAGTAAATACTTGTATCATACATCACCCCATCTCATCTCTGGTTATATCCCTCTTAATCTTAATACTAACATTCTTAAAATCATGGAATCACCCGGCCAGCGTGGCTCAGTAGCTGAGCACCAACCTGTGAACCAGGAGGTCATCGTTCAGTTCCCAGTCAGGACACATTTCCCCTGATTGCAGGCTCGATCCCCAGTAGGGGCATGTAGGACACAGCTGATCAATGATTCTCTCTCAGCATTGGTGTTTCTATCTCTCCCTCTCCCTTCCTTTCTTAAGTCAATAAAAATGTATTTTTAAAAATGTAAAGCATGGAATCATTATGGTGTATTTGTGGTAGAAAATAGATATGGCAATGCCATGTTCCCTTAAAGAGCATTTTGCTTATTTAATGTTCATTTTCCTCAACTAGGAAGTAAACTCAATAAAGACAGAGGGGTTTTGCTTGTTTGTTTTCTCTCCTTTACCCAATGCTGTGTTCTCAGAGCCGTGAATAGTCCATGGCATGTCACATCTGCCTGACACATGTCTGTTGAATAAATAAATAAAGTGCTCATATCATTTAGGGACTTCATATAATTCACTATATCTTTAAAACATTAATGATGAAACTTATACTATTACTTAAGACTGAGTAAGTACACCAAATTTAGAAATTCGTGGCTGAAGTGTATTTCAACTTGATAATTAAATAGAAGTATTTATTCCAAATATTCTAGCACTACTATGTACTTGAAAATAGTGAAAGTTAGATACACTCCTTCGTGGCCCATCAGCCAACTCGTAGAAAGCAAATGAGAACATAAGGTCTAGGTGGATATAAGGGAATCTTATTTCTACTTTTCTGTCCTATAAAAACAATAAACTGTATAGTGTGCTTGATAAAACTCCCATAGTATTTCATGTGGTGCCAAGGATGCAGAAGGCTAGCCAGGTCTGGTGGCTGGATACCAGCAGAGGGCAGCAGAGAGCCACTTGAGAGAAAATGCCTAGAAGAGGAAGATTTAGCTCCCAGCTGAGAGCAGGGTCCTTAGCCAGACCTACAGTGTGCTAATGAACACGCAGCCCATTTGGAAAACCAGTCCACAGGGTAGCCAGCAAGAACTGAGTTCCCAAATGCATTGATGTATGAAGCCAAGAAGCAAGGGAGATGGCAGAAAACAACACCAGGATAGTCGGAATAATCCAGACTCTGGCTCAGCACAGCTCCCAGGAGCCATTGATTCAGACAGTGATCACTGCTCAGAGCTGCTGAGTCAGATGAAATCTTACATTCATTCCAACTCCAAGATTTTGGACCCCCAAGATCACAAACAAATATGTTTTGTAGTACAGTCCTTTTGCAAATATTGTCAACCAAAAACTCTGAAAGAACATAAAATGGTTAGCATTAAGAGGAGGAAATCATATTTGAGTGAAGAGTAGCAAACATTGACTCTACCATGTTGCAAGCGGTCTCTGGAATTCTCTAAAAGTTGCGGTTTCTCAAATGGAATATTGGTGCGAAGCCTAAGGAACAGCAGCAGGGTCAGCCAGTAACCTCAGCTCCCAATGTGAGGGCCCAGCCCTGGCGACAGCCAGGAGGAGAGCAGCCTATCCAAGAACAGGATTCCTGCTCCTTTCCTGTGTCTTCCTAGCGGTGTGAGCGTAGGTGAGTCATTTAGCCTCTCCAGGTCAGTTTCCTCACTTCTATAATAAAATAATGCCTGTCTCTATTGGGTCAGAGATGAAGTCACAGGAGAAAGCATGCCTTGTTAACTTTATACAAATATATGGTTTTTTATTATTATTACCAGTTTGAGTAGTAGGAAGAGCAGGAAGATATTTAGGGAACAAAAGAAAAGCATCTAAAAAGTAAACCTTTCACAGGTTCAGAATTTTCTTTGTAATGAATCTACTTCTTCTACCAGTCCAGGTCAGCATAGTTCTGACTCTCCTTGTATATGAGTGCTCAGTCTTACGGGGCCTATATGAAATGCTGAGCATGTTCATTTCATGGAGTAGTATTTGCCTCTTAGGAACAGTCTCCTTGCTAAATGTGTGTAACGATGTTCCACACCTGACAGAAGTAGAAGACACTGTACTTCTACTAAAGGAAAGTATTCCTGGGGCTACAGAAGCAAAGAAGCAATGTGAGCTGTTTGCAGCCAGAACACTTTGGCTCTGGTTCCTAATAATAATAATAATAACAATAATACACAATCATTACCATGAAGAGATGGAACATGTTAGAAAAACTCAAATACAGCTGCCTCAGCTTTGTGTTCAGTTCAGCCCCATTCCCACGCTGTGATTTTTCTGGATGGACAGCAAGAGAGAACTGAGTGCATGCCAATGAGTTAGTAAATGTTGACTGAAAAATTAAGGTTTTTGTCATTCTTTAAAGCAGACAAAGCGAGAGGTGTTCGGGACATAAAGAAGAAGGATTTGTTAATTCTTTCCATTCTTACTTAGGATGAGATGCCTAACTGGAGAATTCAGAAGGGACCTTGAAGAGTCACAGATAACAACAGAGGCACCAGAACAGGGTCTTCCCAAATGAACTGATGATTTATAGAATCTCTTGAGCTATAAGAAAAAGTGGAGAGTTCAACCTCCTCATTTCATATATAAGGAAACTAAGGCCAAGAGAAGTGGTGTGACTTGCTCAAATTCTCCCATGTGTTAATGAGGTCAGCTATCTTATTAATCTAGAATACTAACTGCCTAATAGTTAGTGTCCCAGTCAGTAGCCAAAACCATAGTGAAAGCAGAGAAAGCATTGATCAAAAATAAAAAAGAATGGGCAAAATGAGCTTCCTTTAAAGTTACAAAACATGGGTCCTTATGTTCCAATAGTCATCCACTGGTTTGCTAATAGAAAATGATGCACACCTATACCTTAAACTATGCCCATGCACGTGTCTAATGTGTTAAATGCATATATATATATATATATATATATATATATATATGCATATATATATATGCATATATATATATAGAAAATGATGCACACCTATACCTTAAACTATGCCCATGCACGTGTCTAATGTGTTAAATGCATATATATATATATGCATATATATATGCATTTAACACATTATATATATATATATATATATATATATATATATATATCCTGTTTCCCTGAAAATAAGACAGTGTCTTATATTAATTTTTGCTCCCAAAGATGCTCTAGGTCTTATTTTCGGGGGATGTATTATGTTTCCATGAAGTGGGTCTTATTTTTGGAGGATGTCTTATTTTCGGGGAAACACGTTTTATATATATATATATATATATATATATATATATATATATATATATATATATTTTTTTTTTTTTTTTTTTTAGAGGCCCATTGCACGAAGAGATTCGTGCAATAGGCCTTCCTTTCCTTGGCTTCCAGCACCAGTTTTCTCTGGCACCTATGACCCATGCCTTTGCTTTGGCTGGAGTCTGCCTGCAATCTTTGCCATCTTTGTCTTCACTGGGGCACCCGCCCCCCCCCCGCCCTCCCTCTTATAGCAGGTGTCCTGCCTTGCCTGGGCATTCTGTGCCTGGAGCAGCTGGGTGGCCACCATCTTTGGCCTTCTAACTTGCATACTCACTCTGATTGGCTGTGGGCATAGCAGAGGTACAGTCAATTTACATGTTTGTCTTTTATTAAGTGGAGTTCATCCAGAAATAGGAATCCCATTTCTTTGAATTTCAAAATATTTTGAGCAAAAGTGATAGAGCATATATGTGGTGACTTAAAACATATTTTATTATATTCCCTAATATTGACTACACAGCTATCTCAAATCAACTAAATGGTTGATGTAAACAAAAGGAAATTTTGGAAAATTCTACCTTTTCCAATTTTGTTAAGTGTTTGTGCAGTTATACATTTCATTTTAATTTGGAAAATTACTTACATAAAGCACAACCCACAAAATGAAAGAGTCTCTTTACATGAAATTTAAAACATTAGAAGAATATCTTACAAATTTCAATTGCCCTCTGCTCAGTTGAGTTAGTAAAATATGTTTCCTTTCTCTATCTCACATTTCCTAAATTCAATAAAATGCCCTTTGATATCAAAAGAGTACTCATAGCCAGACAGACACTCAAATTTATTAGAAAAACCAAGATGTCTCTCTACTCAAAACCTGGGTAAGCTATCCCACACCTTCATCACTATCATTGAGCATTTTTGTCACTAGATGTCGCTGCTGCCGTTTGAATGAGATTTTTTCCCCCCTATCCATTAAAAAAAAAGAAGGTCCTTACCATCTGAGGAATTGTTTTTTGTGTTTTTTTTTTTTTATTGTTGTTGGGGTTTGAGTGGGTGGGTGATAGTTTACATATTAATGAATGCAGATCATTTAAAGATGAAGAAAGAACTGGAAAGGTGCAGTCACTTGCCTGAGGATCCATAGGAAGAAAGCCAGAATTGGAAAACTGTTTCATGTTTACACTTTCTAGGCTTTTAAAAAGCAAAAGGGTTCCAGGTGGAAGCAATGACAGCAATTATCTTTTTAGACCCAAACCCGCTGAGTAGTACCTATCGCACATTAAGTTACTTTTATTTTGCTTTCTCCCTGGTGGTCTTCTTGAAAACTGGATGCCTCTGAAGCATGACCTTCCCAGGCCACGCTTTAAAGACAAGAGAAAATGACAAAGGTCCGGGTGATTCCTTCCCAGGGAGTCTCCTCCGTGGCGAAAGGTGGGTAGCAAGACCAGGAGAGTCTCCCCCACGAGGTCACTGAAACGAGACAAACAGACACAACACGCAGTCGTACTCAGAAGCATTTCCAAAACCCAGTTTTCCTGCCAACGGGCAAGAAAGCCAGCAGGGTCGCCTTCCGCAGGCCTGGGCAAAGAAGGACGCCCAGGGGGGCGGGAGAGCACCCCGAAACGCTCACAGGCTGAGCTGCGAAAGGACAGGGGTGGCTGAGGGGAATGGGGGGGCCGCTTCACCGAGGCCACCGAGTGCCACGGAGGAAGCACCCAGCTATTTATTCCTGCTCCCAAGGGGAAACCAAACGTCCACCATTCTCGGGCGGATTGGCAGGCGGATTGGCAGGCGGGAGAGCTCTCTCTCTCTCTCTCTCTCTCTCTCTCTCTCTCTCTCTCTCTCACTCACGCAAAGCGGCCCGACCTTTTCTCCAGGCCTGGGGGAATGGTCTGCCTGAGAAGAATGGGGAAAGGGGCCTGCGTGGCGGCGGCCTTGGGAAAGTCTCCGCAGAGGAGCATGTTCTGCTGCGTTCAGTGGCGCTCATTAGCAGCCTGCACACGTAGGGGAAGGCTCACATCGCCTGTTAATATAATGCGGGCGAGTAATGACAGACTTGGGAGTTGAGTGGAAGCGCTGGTTTTACATAAAACAAAGGGAAACATGTCTGAGGACTCGGTTCTTAGCGGGTAGGGTGGGGTTGGTTTGGGGCGGGCCCTCACTTGAGTGGGGGCTGAGGGACCCATGGGCTGGACATCAGATTTAGAGATTTTGTTTTTGTTTTTGTTTTTTTGTATATACATTTATTTCGACCATCTTAAAAATGAATTTCTGCAACATGAAAATAACTTCTTAGTCCGCGGTTCTGAGGTCCCGTCGGGAAGGGAGGATGGGGAAGCGTCTTCTCTAAACTCCTGCGCCCAGACTGGGAGCTGGCGAAGGAGGAGGTTCTGAAACTCGGTGTAAAACGGTCACCTCCACCGCCCTCCCGCTGCTGCCTTCCCTTCCCTTCCCTTCCCTTCCCCGCAGAAGGAGACGGGGATGGGGAAGGATAAAGATAGGGATGGGGTGAGAGAAGAGGGCGGGAAAGGGAAACGGGCTGGAGGAAGTGAGAAACGGAGGGAGGCAAGGAAGAGAAGAAGGGGAAACAGCAGGGATAAAATTGGGTACTTGATGCCCAATTATTTATCAGAGTTGTTTTTTACCAAAACATTCAACTTGCTTGTTCCCTCCTGGGCTTGCGAGCAAACTTTGGGCTGGAACAGAGTTCTAAGTGCGGGAGACGGAGCAGGACAGGGGGCGTGCAGACCCCGGGGAAGGTCTCTCTGCTACTCTGTCCGCAGACCCGAGCGCGGAGCCCCTGCACCCCAGCACCTCCTGTCCCCAGGATTCGCTGGAGAGCGGTGGGTCCGGCAGGATCTGGGGGTGAAGGCGGCTAGTTCTGCCCGAGGAGCCTGTGGGTCCCACCGGACAAAAATGCTGAGAGACCCGCAGTCCTTGGGCCTGATCCCCAACCCAGCCTCCCTGCCCGCACATTGTTAGTTTTTTGTTTGTTTGTTTTTTCGAAACTCGGGGACTCGGTGTAGAGACCTGAGACCTCACCTCTCCCTTAATGCCTTTACCTCGGTACATCAAGCAGTTCATATGGGAAAATCAAAAGACCCGCTGGGCTTGAAGAATTGACGAGAGAGAGCTGGGGTCGCGGCCCTTCGAGTTTCAGGGTGGCTGCAGGGGGCGGGGGAGACGGAGGGAAGCGTGGACTGGGGATGGGGGGAGAGTGGAGGAGCGGATGGAGGGGAGCAACTAGCCTCAGAGGAACCCCGGCTTTGTTTTCTGCCAGAAAGCCCCAAAAAGCACTGCATATTCCAGGCTGTGGCTCCGGCAACAGCCATTGCTTCATCAGACCCCAAATCAGCCTCCAATGGATGGATGAATTTTGGCCGAAAGTGCATTCTCTCCCCAGACCCAAATGGGTCCTGACCTGCTTGCCTAACCGGCTCTGGATCTTCGCTGGGAGAGCACCGCCTTGCCAGACACTCGGCGCTTCTGTCAGTTGTGCGGAGCAATTACCGAGAAAATATTGTGACGAGGTTGTAGGGCGCATGGGGCTGTGAGGGGGTGCGGAGGAGGGAGCTCGTTTGGAGAGCAATTTGCAAGGGAATATTAACTTTGATTCCCGAGATCACCTCCGCCACCCCGTTGGCGTGGGGTGAGCTGCCGAGTTCGTCCTCTAGGTGGCGGGCGTTGGTCCCACCACCGTCGGGCGCCTGCTGCCTCCCAAACACAAGATTAAGCTTCTTGCTGGTTAAAAATAATAACAGTAATAATATAGAGGTATGGGGCTTTTTCCCCTTTGGATATTTATTTATTGCAAGGGAAAGTCATTGATTTTTCCTAAGCAAACTGTGTTTCTCCTTCACTTGGTGGAAAATAAAAACTGTTTGAATAAATAAGTTATTTCTGAACATTTTGTTGTCAAAGTGTTAAATGTTCCCGTCATTTTTATTCAAACACTAACATGATTACAGCCAATTATATATTCACCAGTGTTCTTTATTTTAGAGTAATTGTGCTTGTCACTAATAAAACAGAAGCATAATGGATCGCTACTGTTCTGGATTTTCAAGCAATTTTGTGTAATTTGATTGAATTATACATCTTATCTGCTACTTTTTTATTTTTATATTTGGGGATCCTATTTTCTTGAAAATTGCAGCTCTATGCTTGTTTTGTTGTTTCTCCAGTAACGTACACTTCGGTAACACTGATAAATAGAAAGAGTCCGTTAGACATGTCGAAAATCAGCTGTTTCTTTCCCCATCCCTATCCCCGCCCCTCCCCGTTCTCCGAGGGGAAGACCTGAACCCCGTGCTGCCAGGCAGTCTGGGCCACTGGGCGGGCTCACCCAGAAAGCCCACCGCCAAGACAAGTTCTCCATCCCCTCCAAAGACAGCCCCCCCCCCCCCCCGCCTGGAGTCTTTGGGGGTTTGTCTCTTTCCTGTAATGATACTGTTGGGTGTCTGGGGCTTCAAACATGCCAAGACAAGCCAACCATGGGTTCAGTGCCTATGCAATATGTATCAAGGGGAAGGGAATACACAGCGCAGCCAAAAGATAAACTGTATATATCACTCCAATCACACAACCCCCAACCGTCCTACCTGCTCAACCACCCACTCCCCGAAATAAGAATTATTTAGTACTCTCTTATTCTTCTTGGTTTCAGAGGTACATAGAAAACTGGGATCAATAGCTTCTCCCTTTTAAAAAAAAAAGATAATTTCAATGAACAGATACTGAAGTGAAAAAGACACACATCTACCTAGTGTTCACATATCAGAGCAAATTAAGAAATAAACATGACAGTAAACAGGACGTAAGATGTTAAGAAACCATCTCCACAGCTGAAGGGAAGAGCTTGTGCAATTTTTTCCCCAATGAATCAGTCCCCCCAGTTCCTCAGACAGGACTCAGAGGCCTGCGAGGAGCTGCCGCTGGGAGATGGAGCCAAAGGCTCTGACAAGTGGCTTGTGTGGGACCCAATATTTATCAATAACAACAACAACAAAACCAAGTGAAACCAAGGCCGGGGGTTTTGAAATGTTTCTAAAGCCCCGGCGTGGATACGCACGTGGGGGTGAGAGGTGGGTACGCTGGGGACGAGTTGGCTCCATTTGCCTACCCTGGGGAGCAATCCTGGGGCAAAATCCAGTACTGATTGATCCCAACCAACCACACTATCAGCTGAAAATGTTCCGTTCGAGGGGGACAAAGAATGAGGAATGTGTGCTAAGCATTTTTCCCCCAAGTAAAGCGCGGTGTGTAACCAACAGCGCGTATATACACATAAATAAGGAAAGAGGATTTCTTCAAATGAACGAGGAGAATAATGCCCCTTGCGCGATTCCAGACTTCTTTAAAATCTAGCGTCTCACGCCCTGTGTTTTGTGTTTGGAACTTCTTCCAGGAAAACCTGCGGCCCCGCTTAGTGTGTTCCCAGCCGGAGGGAAGATACTCCTTACAATTAGGGACCGTTCTCTGGCCTTCTGGGGTGTTGCCTCTCCGGCCAAAGGTAAGGTAGGCGGCCGGGCAGCGGGCTGAGCGCGGCGGGGGCGGCGGAGGCCGGAGCTGGGAGGCCCGCGGGCGCGGCGCCCTCCGCTCCCTCTGAGCGCGCGCAGCAGCCGCCGGCGGCCTCGCAGGCCCTCTCCGAGGAGCTGGCTTTCTCAGCGCTCCCATTTCCTCCCGGCCTCATCTATCTTATCTAACAAGTTCACGCTCCAGGAGAAAAGAAAAGGGTGAGAATAAAAGGAAACCCCTTCACTGGAGTGATTAATCGTTCCCAGGCACGGAAGCCCGACTTGCCGACCGCGCTTTCTTCTCCAAGGTTACTTTCTCTCCTGCGCGCCGCGGTACAAAGCCAGAAGGGAGATAGATACACTGGTGAACAAGAATCTCTCTGGGATTGCTTTTTAAATAAGAGTGACCCGCCGCCCCCACCCCACCACCACTACTTTTGTTGTGGATTCTGGAATGGAGGATTCGGATTGTTTTGTTTTCACATAATAACGGTAACCGGTGCCCAATCAAGCTTATCCCGGCCGCTCCTCCGCTCCCTGCCTGCCATTCCTTCCCAAAGGGCAGGGGAGAAATGGGGGTATAACTGCTCTCCCCTACTGGGTTCAAAGCCCCTCATATGTAATTGAATATTCGAATTGACTTCACCTGCCCGCACCCCCATCTATTAACTCTGATGTGTGCTTTATACAAATAATAAGCTTAAAACCTTTAACTGGCCTCTAATTTTTTTCTCTCGCGTTCGCCGTGGCAGATGACCTCTTCGCCTCAAATTATTGATCTGTGTGCATGCTTCCGGTGTGATGTGCAAACACGAGACATCTCGGCTGAAAAGGTAACTTTAACGGTGGAAAATCCGGAAATGAAATCTAAGAGCAAGTCCTCCAGCTCGATTGCGCTCGCTCGGCAGGCGCCGGCGACAAAGGAGCGCGGGCTAGCGCGCACGGCGCGCGGGGAGGAGCGAGGACCCCGGGTGCTCCTCGCCGGAGCCGCTGCGGTTTCAGCCTCCGGGGGTGGACCTGCAGACAGGGGATAGCGGTGCTTTTGGCAAACGATGCTCCCGCGGATGTTCCACTGCTTCTATTTGGAGGGGAAAGGGGAAGACCTCCAGGAGAGGCATTTCAAGAGTTAGGAGGCAGGTGGGTGTGAGACAGGCACAAGTAAGACTGGCCCGTTGGTTTGTTCCCCCAGGATTTTAGAAAGGAAGCAAATGTATTTGGTTAATAAATAGTTTACTTTCTCTCATATGACTTTCTTCAAGCAAAGGGAGCCGTTGGGGTGAATGGTTCTCTGCGTGCCTGCTGGTCTGCTCACCCCATGCAGTTTTCTTCTCATTCCTTCACAGGCCACGGAGAGCGAGAGCGTTTTCTAAAATTTACTGATGGATCCGCTGTGTGGGCCGCTCAGTGTTCCAGATGGACCTTTAAGATTTGAGAAGGTTGCTGGGTCAGAGCCGGCTGCCATTGTCATATTGCTCCATCCTCCCTCAGGACACAGGAGTTTGGGGACTTTTGGAAGGGTGTTTAAAAATAGGGGAGGCTCAATGCCCCACCTTCTCTGAACAGTGCAATAACCCTTCCCAAGGTAGATTATTCAGGCTCCTATGGGAAATCAAATTTTAGCTCCAACTAATTATGGAGAACAGTGATGGGATAGTTAGAAGCTCGGCATTTTGAAACCTGTAAGCTTTTCTCTCAACCTGACATTTAAAAGTAACATTTATTTAAAAGCAACTTTTCCCTTCTTTTGGTGTGTCACTGATGGAAAATCCACGGTAGCATTGTCTTGTGTGCTGAGTTTTGCCAGGTCTCACTTTCTCCCTTTCAGATACACTGAGGATTAAAACTGAGGACCTGAGCCCCAACCACCTTCTTTCTCCTGGACCATCGCTCCTCCAAATCTCTATCTTCCGCTCTGGCCATTTCCTGACGATGGTGAAGCTGCGCCTTTCCTTGGGCAACCAGAGAGGGAAAAGGAATTGGCCTTCTAGTGCGTGATTGTCCTAAAGGTGTGGAACCCTTTCTCCAAATTGAATGGGGTGCAGAAATGGGACAGGCTTGCCCTCACATAATCAGGGTCTCAACTTTCCCACAAATTGTCCACCCTTGAAGGTCCCGAGTATACTGGCAAATAAGCCAATAATCAGAAACAAGTGAAAGGGTGGTGGGCATGTTATATTTACAAAGTAAATGTGTGGAATAGCCCCAGAGACTTTTCTGAAGTCCTTTGGCCCTGGGTTGGTCATATTCCATCGTGGATCTGTCTGCACCTGTCTCTCTGTGGAGAAATATTGGGGGAAGCTTCTCCCCACTGTGTTCTGTTGCAGGTCTCGGGACCACTCCTTCCCATGATTATGTGCTTGCCTCAGAGGGCCTGGGACCTCTGTCAGGGTCCAGGAAACCTGCCTGGACAGTCCTAGTCCAGGATGTTTCTAGCTAGTTCTTTCTTTTTCTCTTTCTCTTTCTTTCTTTCTTTCTTTCTTTCTTTCTTTCTTTCTTTCTTTCTTTCTTTCTTCTTTCCTTCCTTTCTTCCTTCTTTCTCTCTCTCTTCCTTTCTTTCTTTTCTTTCTTTCTTTCTTTCTTTCTTTCTTTTCTTCCTTCTTTCTTTCTTTCTCTTTTTTTCTCCTTCCTTCCTTCCTTCCTTCCTTCCTTCCTTCCTTCCTTCCTTCCTTCCTATTTTTGAAACCTTGGACTTATTGCTTCCAAAGTGGTTCCCTAGCTGATATAAGTTAAACATCCCAACTCTCACATAGGAGGCTCTCCCTTATTTTTTTTCCTTGAGGTTCTCAAGAAAAATTGCCATTGCCACAATGTTATGATGGAAGGATGCTGAAATGACAGGCCTCGTAGACGCTTGTCTTAATCATTGGCTTCTTAATTTAGTTTTAGTGCTGTGTGTGAGTGAGAGAGAGAGAGCACAGAATATATATATATATATATATATATATATATATATATATATATATATATGCGCGCCCCCGGGGATGTTGAGGGTGCGCGCACGCAGAAAGCAGCCGCCTGACAGCCTGCAGCTCCCTAATGAGTGATGAGGCAGGGCTGCTGCAGAAAAGTAACACTTCCCTGGTGTGAAGACCTCTTACTGAGAAGTTTAGTTCACTACTGTTCTCGCAAACCTAATCTTATAACCTGTAACCAAAACCCACAGAACAAGGATACAACACGCTAAAGAGTAATTTATAATCACTAAACGTTAGCACCATTACCTGCTGTTAGGAAGGGATTACAGAGAAGGTGGCTCAAACGGGGGCGACCTTTCTTGTTATAGGATCTCTGACATACCTGCATGCCTCTGCACGGGCTCCGCTCCCCCCAGACGTCACCGTCACCGGTCAGAGACTCCCAGCATCTGCAGGGAGAGAGCTGGACGTGGGGCACCCCTTCAGGGATACCCTATCCAGGGAGCTGAGTGCACGGTGGGTTTTAGGGGGGACAGACTTGCCCCCCTTTAACAAGCAGGCAACAAGGAAAAAGGAAGGGCAGCATGGAAAGCTGCAGATAAGCCCTGAGGAAGACAATGCACCGCCGCCAAAGAGAAAAAGTACTGCGCTGCTCCCTCCTCCGATGCAAGAGGCTGCGGGGCCGTGGTTATTCATTGCAATTAGAAACGGAATAATCTAGCTCATTTCCCAAGCAATTCTTCTGGTGGAGCTGCTCACTGAGGCTGTCCTTCTTTTTGGTGTGTGTGTGGGGGGGGGGGGGCAGAGAAGGAGAAGTTCGCCACTGTATATACCAGAAAATTACGTTTGCTCTGACTTACACTTTGGCTTGTTAACAATGTGCATCTGTAGATGTATGTGTGTGAGCTCAAAATTAAGCTGCTGCTGAAAAAATATTAGGATGATATAGAATTTGTTTGAGAGCTGAGACCACTGGGCTCCCTTTGTCTGACAACAACCCCGGGCCGGGCTGGGTGAGGAGGAAACACAGAGTCAGGGCTCCATGTGGAGGAAAGCAGCCCGGAGCGGACAAGGGCAGCCCTTCACACCCAGCCTGCACCCAAACTGCTCAGCACCACACATAAAGCTTCCTCCAGGGACTTCCAACTTACAAAATACTCCGTCCAAGAACCCCTCCCCCTCCATTTCATCTAGTAGCAGCTCTAAAAAGAAGCCATTGCTGAGACAAACGTGGGCTGCTGGGTAAACAGTGCATGTTTTGTTCAACGAGCCTACCCCCACACCTATATATGGCACTCTATCCCGCTACAAAGTCCAATTAAAATTATTAACAGGAATTCAAGCTCACTTCACCCAAAATTGCAAGTGACCTTTTTCATTAGGGAGCACAGATCTTTAATATGATCATAGCAAACTATAGTCTATTTATTCCTACACAAATATCCTATTTTGGAAGATTTGCATTCATGCCATCTTTAAAATAATAACGCATTCTTAGTATGCATACAAAACATTTTTTTATAGTCAATATAAGCTCTGGATGCATAAAATCAGATTATTACAGCTCTCATTAGCAGACTCCAGTTTTTGCTGTTTGAAAGTAAACAGAATAAAAACTTCTTTCCACCTGCTAAGATTTCATGCAGGATTACAAAAACAATGCACACCCAGCTTTAACCTAAGAAACACCTCAAAACATTAAAAATCCATCCGTCAGGGCTGGTGGTGTATTCAAGGAATGCTCCTCCACTTTGCTGCTGAGCTCGGATTTGAATAAAATGCCCAATGTTAACAAACAATACCCACGTTTGGCACTTTGTGTATTAAATTGATCAAACAGATTTTAGGAAGCACAATGCACAATTTGTACAGACCTGATTGAGTTAATATAATATCAGCAAATTTTACATCGAAACGATTCTGTTTCTTTTCTTTGTGTTTAAAACCAGCACAGATTACAAATTTTAATGATCTGAAAATGTTTGGTATACAAAATCATGCTTATTTCAGTATTAGCAAAAACACAAGAAATTTTTCAACACAAACACCCAGCTGTGTCTATTTTAAAAGCAGTTCAATGACAGCTTGCACTTATGAGCATGCAATCAGCTAATTTCGCTTTTTTTTTCTTCTGTGTTAATCAACACTTTCCTTCCTGCATATCAGAGTACAAATAGTATAGTTACTCCACATCAGTAAATGTTTACGTAACCTGTCCTTTCCCAAGAATCCGGTTACACCGAATCATTTCACGCTAGACCGACTACGAAAACGTACCGGGCGTCCACCTCCGAGGGAGCCCTTGTCTGCCATTATAAGTGGCGCTGGGAAGGGGGGCCGCGGGAGGGGGAGAGGAACGGGGAGTAGGTGGAGGAATGGAGAGCGGGAGAGCCGCGGAGGAGGAGGGGTGGGGGAGGAAGGAGGGAAGTGGGAGCCGGGAGGAGGGGGGAAAGGCAGTTGAGGAAAAGTGGGAATTATAAGCCCAAGGAAGGGAGAAGGGTGGGAGGAGGAAGAGCGAGCGGGAAAAGGAAGGCCCGGAGATCTCTCCAGCCTGGTCCAAAGGCCTATTAGCTCACCGGCTCCCGTAGGAAATCTGAGCTTAGAAGTCAATGCTGGGGCCATGTCTCTATCAACGTTGGTAGCTGAAACCCTTGGCTTTCCCCTCCCGTGTAAATATAGCTTGTTTGAAAGTAAGAAAATGTGTCGACATTGGGGTTGGGGGGAAATACATCCATGCGGTGGAAGGCTAGAGAAGGCCAGTCCAATGTCCAGAGCTCCCTTATGGCATTCCTAATAGGAACCTATTTAAAATCACCACCCATGTTGTAATTGTCTGTTTTTCTCCTCAGGGCTTATTCTCTCAGAATTTCAAGGTGAGGGTGGGGTGCGAAGAGTGGAAACTCCCTAATATCCTGATTACTCATTAATTGCATTCTTTATATTAGAATTGAAATTTAACACCACATCCTTTTATTCTTCCTCCGTTTTCTTAAACACCACATCTGCCAGATGATTTGAGTTCATCGAGGTGAAGAAGTGAAGAGATGTTTACACGTTATGGTTATTTACCTTCCAGAGGAGGAAAAGGGGTGCTTTTTGTGTATACTTCTCCTCCACCTCCCTCTTCTCTCGGCCTAGACCCTCCGTAAGAGCGGTCTGTTTCGTGCCCATGTGGGGTGAAACAGCCTTTGATCAGTGTGCTCCGAACCGAATTCCGGTCCCTGGGCAATGCCGGGCCTTAGCCCTGCCCCTGGCCACGGGATCCCTTTAAAGCCCCCGAACCACAGGCTCCCCCTCACTCCAGCCTCAGCCGCACCGCCCCGGCCCCCGCGCCCCAGAAGCGGGGGTTGTGGGGTGCGCGCTCCCCCAGCTCCTGGGAGCCTCCCAGCAGCGTTAGGAAGGGGAAAGGGCTGCTCTGGTGTGCGGGTATTCCAGGATTAAGGCTCGCCCAGATTAAAAGCGTGTCAGAGACGGAAAGAAAGGAGTGAACATAGGAAGGCTTTAAAAAAAACACCGGAGAGAAACAGACGCCCATCCCTGTTTTCCCTCCAGTGTCAACAAGCAAAAGGAGAACCTTCCCCGGGTGATCGCGAGCGCCGGCTCGCTCCCAGTTCGGGAGGAGACGCGGGAGCGGCGCGGAGAGGCCGGCGAGTCCCCCGGCGCGGGAGCGACGGTCCGGAGCCGGACGGAGGGGAAGGAAGAGACGCACCGGCATGGCGTGTGTTACCTGGTTTATTTCGGGATCGGTACTGTTTTCTCTCTGAACACCCCTCATCGGAAGGCCCTCCTGGGCGCCCGCCACCGCGCCGCCCCCGCCCGCCGCCGCCCCCGCGAGCCCCAGGCCCGGCTTCCCGGCGGCCGACCCCCGCCCCGCGCGCGCCGCCGCCGCCCAGGCCCGGGAACCCAGTAAGTACCCGGCCTCCCCGGAGCCCGCCCTCCCTCCGCCTCGGCCCCGGCTCCAAACCCCGGCCTCCCCCGCGGAGGTGCGGGCGCCCTCCCCACGCCGGGGCGGACCTCCCCGCCCCGCCACCCGCACCCTCGCCGGGTGGCACCTCCGGGCACCCCGTCCCGAGGGCCCGGGAGGGAGGCCTGGGCGGCCTGCGGTCCGACCGGGGAAGGAGCGCCCGGCGGCGCCTCTCCATTTCCTGCCCTCTCCGCCCGGCTCTCCCCGACCGCCGCCGCCGCCGCTATTAGACCTAAAACCCGATACAAACTTTAATCAATAAGGACCGATACTGACGCTCAGACCACAGTGACCCAACGCTCGGAGGAGGGCGGCAGGGCGTGAGAGATCTGCCCTAAGAGGGGACGCCGGCGGGGCGGCCCCGCGGGGCGGCGGGGCGCGGGGGGCGCGCGGAGGGGCCGCGGCGCGGCGAGCTCCCGCCGGCGGATCCCCGCGCGCGCGGCCCGCCGGGGTCGGGGCCCGGGAGCGGGGGGGCGGGGCCCCGGAAGGGGGCGGGCGCCGGGGGGCGGGGCGCGGGTGGGCGGGCCCGGGCCCGCCGATTGGCCGGCGGCGGGGGAGACGCTCCCGCACGCCGCCGGCTCTGATTGGCCCGGCGGTGGGAAAGGTTAAACCAAAAATTTTTTTACAGCCCTAGTGTGCGCCTGGAGCTCGGAAAATTAATTGTGGCTATAGCCGCCTCGATCGCCGGCTCCCCGGCTCCCGCGGCCGCTCCGGGACGCGCCCGCCCGCCGCCCGCCGCCCGGCTCTCCCCCCCTGCGGGCGCCGCCGCCGCTGCTGCTGCTGTGACTGCTGCTGGGCGCGGAGGAGGAGGAGGAGGAGGAGGAGGAGGAGGAGGAAGCAGCGGGGGGGGGGGGAGCGGGGGGTGGGGGGGAGACCTAGAAGTAGAGTTGGGAGCGAGGGAGCTTCACCCCCGGGGCGGTGGTGGTTTCTTTTTTTTTCTCTTTCTTTTTTTCCCTTTTCCTTTTTTTCCCCCCCTTCTAATTCCTGAGGGGTGGCTGCTCGCTGCCGGTGCTACATGACTTGCCAGCGCCGGAGCCTGCGGTCCAACTGCGCTGCCGCCGCCGCCGCCGCCGCCCGCGCCCCGCTCCGCACCCACCGGTCGCCGCCCGCCGCGCCGCCGCTGCCCGGCTCCCGCTCCCGCTCCCGCGCCGCCGCCGCCGCCGCCGCCCCCCGACGACTGGGTGATGCTGGACATGGGAGATAGGAAAGAGGTGAAAATGATCCCCAAGTCCTCGTTCAGCATCAACAGCCTGGTGCCGGAGGCGGTCCAGAACGACAACCACCACGCCAGCCACGGCCACCACAACAGCCACCACCCCCCGCACCACCACCACCACCACCACCACCACCACCACCCGCCGCCGCCGCCGCCGGCGCCGCAACCGCCGCCGCCGCCGCCGCCGCAGCCGCAGCAGCCGCCGCCGCCGGCGCCGCAGCCCCCGCAGGCGCGGGGCGCCCCGGGGACCGAGGAGGACAAGGGCCCGCAGGCGCTGCTGCTCCCGCCGCCGCCAACCTCGGCCGCCGCCCTGGACGGGGCCAAGGCGGACGGCCTGGGCGGCAAGGGCGAGGCGGGCGGCGGCGGCGGCGGCGGGCCCGGGGAGCTGGCGCCCGGCGCGGGGCCGGACGAGAAGGAGAAGGGCGCGGGCGGCGCGGCGGGGGAGGAGAAGAAGGGGGCGGGCGAGGGCGGCAAGGACGGGGAGGGCGGCAAGGAGGGCGACAAGAAGAACGGCAAGTACGAGAAGCCGCCCTTCAGCTACAACGCGCTCATCATGATGGCCATCCGGCAGAGCCCCGAGAAGCGGCTCACGCTCAACGGCATCTACGAGTTCATCATGAAGAACTTCCCCTACTACCGGGAGAACAAGCAGGGCTGGCAGAACTCCATCCGCCACAACCTGTCCCTCAACAAGTGCTTCGTGAAGGTGCCGCGCCACTACGACGACCCGGGCAAGGGCAACTACTGGATGCTGGACCCGTCGAGCGACGACGTGTTCATCGGCGGCACCACGGGCAAGCTGCGCCGCCGCTCCACCACGTCGCGCGCCAAGCTGGCCTTCAAGCGCGGCGCGCGCCTCGCCTCCACCGGCCTCACCTTCATGGACCGCGCCGGCTCCCTCTACTGGCCCATGTCGCCCTTCCTGTCGCTGCACCACCCGCGCGCCAGCGGCACGCTCGGCTACAACGGCG
Source organism: Vespertilio murinus (assembly GCA_963924515.1). Classification (NCBI taxonomy): domain Eukaryota; kingdom Metazoa; phylum Chordata; class Mammalia; order Chiroptera; family Vespertilionidae; genus Vespertilio; species Vespertilio murinus. Next base: position 140,620,382 of record OZ004704.1, on the reverse strand, counting down.
CGGCGGCCTCGGCCTACCCGAGCCACCCGATGCCCTACAGCTCGGTGCTGACGCAGAACTCGCTGGGCAACAACCACTCCTTCTCCACGGCCAACGGCCTGAGCGTGGACCGCCTGGTCAACGGCGAGATCCCCTACGCCACGCACCACCTCACGGCCGCCGCGCTCGCCGCCTCCGTGCCCTGCGGCCTGTCGGTGCCCTGCTCCGGGACCTACTCGCTCAACCCCTGCTCCGTCAACCTGCTGGCGGCGGGCCAGACCAGTTACTTTTTCCCCCACGTCCCGCACCCGTCCATGACCTCCTCGCAGAGCGGCGGCGCCGCGTCCATGGGCGCGCGCGCCGCGTCCTCGTCCACGTCGCCGCAGGCGCCCTCCACGCTGCCCTGCGAGTCCTTGAGACCCTCCTTGCCCAGCTTCACGACGGGACTGTCCGGGGGACTGTCTGATTATTTCACACATCAAAACCAGGGCTCTTCCTCCAACCCTCTAATACATTAACGCCCCTGGGACCAGACTGTAAGTGAACCGTTTTACACACATTTGCATTGTAAATGATAATTAAAAAAAAAATAAGTCCAGGTATTTTTTATTAAGCCGCCCCCCTCCCTCCCACCCTCCCTTCCTCCCTCCCCCTCCCAGCCATTTATGTACGTTTGTTCAGTCTTTAGGGTTGTTTATTCTTCTAACAGAGGTGTGGAGTGTCAGCGAGGTGCAATGTGGGGAGAATACGTTGTAGAATATAAAGTTTGGGAGTCAAAATTATAGTAGCACGTGTATCTAAATAGTGACTGCTTTTGCCATTTCATTCAAACCTGACGAGTCTCAAGAGCCGCCAAATTTCCATGTGTGCAGTATTATAAGTTATCATGGATCTAAATGGTGGACGCAGACCTTGAGAACAACCTAAATTATGGGGAGAGTTTTTTTAAATGTTAAACTGTAATTTGTATTTAAGAAGCATTTCGTAGTAAAGGTGCCCAAGAGATTATTTTAGCCGTTTATTGTTTTGTCCTTTTCTTTTAAAAACTGTGTTTTTTTTCCCCTCCTTTTGTTTACTTTTAGACCAAAGATTGGGTTCTAGAAAATGCACTTGGTATACTAAGTATTAAAAAAAAATGAAAGTTGTTTCAGTTGGCAGCACTGCCCATTCAAATGAATTGGAAGGGGACAAAATTAATGATTGCCTTCAGTTTGTGTTGTGTATATTTTGATGTATGTGGTCACTAACAGGTCACTTTTATTTTTCCTAAATGTAGTGAAATGTTAATACCTATTGTACTTATAGGTAAACCTTGCAAATATGTAACCTGTGTTGCGCAAATGCCGCATAAATTTGAGTGATTGTTAATGTTGTCTTCAAATTTGATTGTGATACTGTGGTCATATGCCCGTGTTTGTCACTTACAAAAAAATGTTTACTATGAACACACAGAAATAAAAAAATAGGCTAAATTCATATATAACTTGATACTTTTGTCTCTTTTATTAAGTAGAGCTGAGTTCTAGAGAATTCAAAGGCTTTTGCAGCCACGTAAAATGTAAACGCTCCTTTCATTTGAACTGAGACTTTAAATGAAAAGAGTATTTTTTTTCTATTATGGAATCAAATTTTACAAAGGAGCAGGCTATTTAATAAACACTAGCTTTAAGCAAAGTATAGGCTTTTCAGCTGATATTTTTAAGTTTCTGTAGATATGCTCAAAAAGAGAGAATTTAATGTGCATAGCTATTTACCCTGTGTTTATTTTCAAATCAGCCAATAGAATGCTTTTTATATATTTTGTTTCAGGTATCTTGTTTATACCACTTGGCAAACTATAAATAAATGTATGTGGTTAGATCGAAGTGAATATAATGCTCACAATATGTAATATATATAGACACACAGAACCCCTCAGTTCAGGTAAAATTTGCGCTATGGATGCTGCAAATATTTTTGTTTAAATATTTGTATTTATACTAAGCCAGCATTTATTTTGGTCGTTGTTTACTCACAATGAAAGAGTTCTAATAAAGATGTGCTGAAGTTGCAATATAGATTTTGCTCAAGTGCTCACCTGTTGTAATGACTTGCAGACCAATGTTTATATTTTATTTTTAAATTATAACAATTTAAAGTTCTAGAACTTCAGAAGCAGTAAAATGCCTCTTTCTCATTTTCTTTCATTTTTGCAATGTAGAGGTATTTATCTGATTCCCTTTTAGATAAGTCTGTATAATCTAGAGATTTGTTTCTTTGTTTACAGTCATAATTTTAACTTGTAATATACATATGCGTGCATATATATGCATATATGTATATAAATTCTGAAACAACATGAAATGATTTTTGAATTGTTTCAGCAGGCCTATTGCAATGACTCCAGAAAATAATTATAAAACCTAAGTAAAAGGTTTAGTAACTAATTGGATCCTGTGGTGAGTCCATGGAGGACAAGTTGTTCATTTGTTACAATTGTATGGTCTGAAATGTGTTCTGCAGTAATGCAATAAGCTGGCTACTTCTTACAATGGGCCCAATGAAAAATAATCTGTCCCCGAGATGTTATCGGCAAACACTTAGAGAGTTGCTCAGGGGGGAAAAAAATAAAGCCCAGGTAGGAGAGAAGCAAGAGTGACTCAGATAGATTTGAAATAGAAATACAGCACAGTTAATATTAGAATATAGGGATGGATGGGTCGCGAATGGAGGTAGAAGAAGAAAGTGAGAGAGAAGGGAGGAAAGAAAAAAAAAAGGATCTTTAAAGAAATAAAAATCCCCACTACCAAAGGAAATAGTGAGGAAGAAAGGGAGGTGTTTATGAAAGACAGAAAAATAAGGGCCAGGATAATTAAAAGTGTTAGAAGCGACTATGTACAGATAGGAAATGGACCTAATAGACTAAGAAGGCTAGTTTAATTATCTCTTTTAAGCAGACTGGGTATGATTTTTTTTTTTCATGAGAGAGCCATTTCACCAAAGGTCAAAGTTGCTTGAAATTTAACAGTTCTTCAGAATGAAGCATGAAAGAAAACCCCACAAATAAGTTTGTTTTAGAAGCCAAATTTATGGCTGGTATTAAAAACAGTGATAGAGTCCAAGTGAATGAGGTAAGGCAGAGGAGATCCCCACTGATGCATCTGTGAACAAAAACAGCTGAAGGAAAAGCATGTGTTTAGACTGAAAAAGGTGATGACGTGTTTGCTTTTATCGGGGATTTTATTTGTGGAATGATAATGTACTGGCACAGAAGAAATATAGTCTTTTGCAGATCAGAAGTTGGAGGGTTGAACTCTTATATTGAGTTAAAAGGCATAGATCTGGAAGAAAGATTCCCTCCTTGGGAATTTTTTAAGTCCTATTAAAAAGCTATATTTATTTGTGATAAGTGTTTATTTGCATTATGGAGAAATAGAACTGCAATAGCAAACATTATAGTTTGAAGTCAAGATTAAAACTGACTTCTTTGAATTCATAGGAACTAAGGACTGGAGTTGAAAATCTACTTGGATACATTATAATACACATACATAATGGGGGACAGGGAAATTTGTGAAGGCCTCCTGCTGCCCAATATGAACCTTTCATTTATCTCAGTCTATCCTATCATCCTTCAAGTTATCCTTTTCAAAAATACATGACAATGTAGCGTGGCATTTAGTATATATTTTTTGCAACAAATTGATTGTAATATGGTATTAATATTTATTTTCACCAATCTTTGCAAGTTAAAAATTGCCTTATGCCAGGGAAAAAATTTTTCAAAACTTTTCAACCGTTTCTTCTTTCATAGTTATAACTGTTTTCAATGAGATGAAAATTGTTCGTTTTGAGATTTTGGAACTAAAAGTGATCACAACTTGAAATTCCAAATTACGTTTTTTTTCTAGGTTTACTCCTTGAATTTATCTGGTATAAACTTAATATAAGTTACTAATATATAAAACATTAAGAAAATGGCTTAGTTAGAGCAGGAAAGGATTCTTCCAAATATGTTTCAAGATTTAATACAAATATCCTTATGATCATGGGAGATTTCATGTGATTTCTATAACTTGCATAAAATCAAGGGCAGAGAGGCAAAAAGTGAATCTTCTTGTGTGTTGATTATATATATTAAAGTTGCATATTTCACCCACATAGGCAGATAAATTGAATATATTTAGAATTCTAAGTATATACATGTAACTTCTAAAAGGTGTATTTTCTACAACATTGCTGAGGAGCTTGCATGCATTGAAGTAGTTTTGCTTTTGAGATATTAATTTTATGTATAGTGAGAGTGTCTGGCTGTGTTTGGGGACACAATGCCCATTGGAGAAATAGGCTAGCAAAAGGTGAAGCGAAGACCATTAGAGGTCTGGGAGCTGGCGGAGAGGGCTGTGGGGTGTGCAGCCGAGCCCAGAGGGCGGGGTTCCTGCACATTCCTGCTCAGCAGATAACCTGCCCCCACGCCACGCCAGCTTCTGCCAGACAGATGGGACTCTCCGACAGGATCGTCTGCGCAGCCATTCCAACGGGCAGGGTAGGTGAAACTTGCATTAAAATTCTACCCTCTCTTTTTTTTTTCTTCTCCTACGTGAAGCCAAATCCTGAAGACATGGAGAGATTAAGGGTCATCTAGATTCTCTTCTAACTCATACACGCCTGTGTGCATTCTCTCTGAGAGCTACCTACCTGTGAGAGTTCAGAGGCACTCTTCCACAGTACTTCATTTTTCCATTTTTTGTTGTACTTTTTCTTTCCTTTTTTCTTTTAAGACTTTCTTTTCTCATCCCAACCATTCCCTCTTCCCTGCCCCTTCTCCAGGGCCTCCCCTCCCCCAACCACCAGCAGTTAAAATAATAAAAGGTCCCTAAACCGACCCTTTCCCCACTGTAGCGGTCAGTTCGCCGGAACTTAGCCCTGAGGGTGTAGCTCCAGGAAATATGTGATGTACTGAGTCTATGTTTTGAGTCTATTTTCTTCCTTCCAATTCTTATCTGTTTTTTTTTCCTCCACCCAAGACTGCCTGGAGTTGTCTGAGGATGCGGAAGAAAAGGTTCGCGGCCTGGGAGCGCTCCTTACTTCCCCGGATCGGTGAGTAAAAGTGGTTTTCAGAAGGGTGGGGGCTACCCCTGACCACCTTTGACTGAGGCTTAAGCCACGACTTTAAGGTCCCTGGCGAAAGTGCTGTTTTGTGAGTGTTTTTTATTTTATTTTAATTTCCTTAAAGGAGTGTGCTATCAAGGACTATTAGCTGAGAAAATGCATGCTTTTTCCATGTCGGCAGAAAGTCACCGCGCGTCTCTGAGTAAAGAGGCTGCAGGCCTGGCGGAGCGGGACGGAGAAGCCGGGCGGATCTACGCGGAGCGGGGCTGTAGGAGAGGGAAACAGGTCCCACTGTGCTAAGTCATTCATTCCGTGGAAATACGATTTCTGCGTCTCACCGCAACTGCGGGAATGTCCTAACTGGACTCTCTTAACGATTCAACCTGTAGGTATTTGCTCTCGTGTTTGAGACAAAGGTCTATGCGGACTTACTTCGTTCTAAAGTTATTTTTACTTTGTATTTTTTTTTGGGGGGGGGCGCGTGGACGCAAACGCTTTTCCTTCCCATTTTCACACTGACATTGCCGACCTCCCCCAGAGCTGGGCACCCACCCTCAGCTTTTTGGCCTGGGTCACTCAGGTCCCCCCCATCTACCCCCCATTTCCAAAACACACACACACACACACACACACACACACACGCACACGCACACACACGCACACGCACACGCACACACACACACACACATACACACACACACACACACACACACGGGCACACACATACGCAGACGCACACACACGCGGGTTTAGCGCAGCGGCCCCGGCGGAGGCGGAGGCGGAGGGCAGCGCCCGGGGCGGGAGGCTGCCCTTCCGCCGGTTCGGAGGACCAGGGAAACGAGCTCCGTTCGGGGCTGACTGGGTCCCTGCTGGGAGTATCTCCGGTCCCGGCGTTGGGAATCTCAGGCCAATAATTGATTCCTAATGCACACTTCGGGGACGAAGGTGTAAGCTCCAGGGCCTGGCTGTCCCGAGAGTGGCTGCGGGCGGGCGCCCCGGGCGCACGCCGGCTGGTTCCGCCAGAAGCGAATCTGGGGCTTCGCGGCGATCTCCTCCCCGCCTTCTCGGAACCTCCCGGCCGTGAGGTTGGAGAGAAAGGCGCGGCGGTGGGAGCCGAAGCCCTAACAGCGGGGACCCAGCGTTTTCTGTTTTGTTTTGTTTCCCCCTCGGGTTGCGGAGTCGGTGAGAGTGACCGGGACTGCGGGCGGCGGCGGCGGCGGCCGGGCGGAGAGGCGCGGGCGGCGGCGGACCGGCCGCGGGGACGGCGCTGCGCGGGAGCGGCAAGGTGAGGGCGCTCTTGCCCAGGACAAGCCGGGCCCGGCGCCTGCAGCTCCCACTGGCCGGGGCCTGGGAAATCACTCCGCAACCGGCTGGTGCGCTTCCCCACCTTTTTCCTTTCTCTCTCTCCCTCCCCCCTTCTCCCCTTCCTTCCCCTTCCCCATCAAAGTTGATTCTTTTGTTTACCTGGTGCTGTTCAGATCTCGGCACGTACTTGCTAGTTGGTAACACGGTTTTCTCTGCAATAGACATCTTTTCTCCTTTCCGCTCCCTGCTCTTCCATTTCGCTTTCTACCGCTTATTCCTTTTCTACCCTAGCGTGTGGGCCAAGGTGAAGGCTTTTTTGTTTTTGTTTTGCTGTTGTCTTTTCAAACAGGAAGAGAGGTAGCCTTGGCGTGGGAACTCCCTTAAGTCCTAAGGGAGGCCCTGGGTGGGGGAGAGGGAGGCAGGGATTCGGGAGGACACAGCATCCCTGCGCGTGCGGGGCTGTGGTCTCCAGCCATGGAAGGAGGGAAGGAAAGGACAATGCAAAAGAGAGCTCGTCCACTTCTGACTGCCCCTCCGTCACCCATAAGACCCAGTTTCCATGCTTCAACACCGTCCTTACCTGGCCTTCTGGCAAACTGGAGGTAGGCAGAAATTTTGAAATCGTAATCATAAAAGGTTTTCTAAATGATAACAAATAACTCTCACATTTATTTTTGTGGGAGTAAGAGAGGAGATAAAAATGCCCCAAGTCCCTTTGGAGGTCCGGTGCCGGACATGTATAACCCTCTTTCGTGGTCTTTGGCCTTTCCGAAGAGCTTCACGGGAGGAAAGCACGTTGCACATTGCTGAGATTTGGAGATTCCTGTCCAAGTGCAAAGTTGCCAGGCATGTTTGGATATTCATGTTTGCCTGAGTTTAATTTGTCTGCCCAGGTAGCACTTTCAGAATCAGGTCGTAGCCTTCAGTTTTATTCCCTCTTTTCTAGTCTCATTCTTTAAATCAGGATGCAGGTATAAAATGCAAACACATTCATTGTTGATTCCGTTGATCAGGAAGACTAAACACTGTAGTGGGGTTAGTTAGGGAGAGTTGTTCTCAGTTCTTCATTTTTTCACTGCTCTGGAATAGTGACCTGATCATTGTTTTTTGAAGTTAAATTATCTGTTAAATTAGCCCTAAACATTAACTGTTGATATTTTCCCTTTGGGTCCGGTTGCCCTGAATCTTTTTCCCTAGACGGGAAGAAAAGGCATCAAAGAGATTGCTTGGTCACATAAAAATGTAAAGATAATAAAAATCAATATTTACGTACTGGTGATATTATGTAAGAGAAATCACTTTTAAAGGAGATGAATTTTATAAACAAATTCGTTTAGAGGCCTGTGCTTCAGAAGGACCACACTAATTCAAGGATGGCTGTAAATAAGCATCTTTGTTGATTAAGAAAAAAATATGAACACAGTATTTTCATCACTCTACAAAACCTCAATGCTCAAATTCATCATATACCGGTGCTTGCTAAACTAAATTAATTCTGTCATCCAGGGATAGTCTCAAAAAGGAAATTTAACTTTAAGCAAAATCTGAAATGTTTTAGATGTGAATTTCTAGAAATCCAAAGTATATTTATTTCTTTGAGTCAGACACTTGTTTGTTTTGCAATCACTATATGAAACAATTTTAGAATAGCACAGATGCTCCCCGCCCCCCTCCCCTTGTTTCAGATTGCTTGCATATGCAGGCACAGGCATGAGAGCTTCTAGGATATATTAAGGAAATGAAATAGTGCTCATTTGTTTTAACAAAAGCCCAAAGAATCTTTAAACCCAAAGGTAGTAGGGTAGTTCAAAAATCTTTTAAAATAATGAGCACCATTGTGTGTTTTTCCTATTAAAATGTGCTGAATGAATGAATAATTAGAGGCTATGATGGTTGAAAATTCAGAACAAGAATGAGGTGATAATTTTGTTATTTAATACTTTTATAATTTTTATAATTAGCAATGTAGTTTTAAAGTTGGCAAAGCTTTCTTAGAAAAAAAGTAGGTACTCCTCCCACCACATCAAAAGTACTTTAGACTGAGCGAAGGAATCAGGCAGAACTGGCATCAGGGCTAGTTTATTATTTTTTAATTTATTCCAGTAGTAGTATTAATGGAGTTGAAAATACACTTTTAATTATATACCTTGAGGTTATTGTAGATTGGAAGACATAAATTGATCATTCCTACATCGATAGTGCTGCCTATTATTGCATTGATTTGTGTTTGTTTATATAGAGGCTTTTGGTTATTTACTTACATATTTCAGCATCTGCCTCTTATTATCACAGGTTGGTTTTAATGAAAGCTTATATATAGGAAACACGCTTGATATATCAATTTTAAGTAAACCTGATAGTGAATTATGTCAACCCAAAGAGTTTATGAAATTACTTATTCATACTTGCTTTTTTAGTAGTTAACTGTTTCTCATTAAAACCTCAAGCTACTTGAAAACTTCCATTCTTCTCTTCACATATTGTTTTGTTGTGTTTCAATAAAATGGAAACACAGGTAATTTTATGGTGTCAGATATGATAGAATGAAACTGATGAATGTCTTGTCCTTGTCTGTTGGCGCAACTAAGTTACCCTCATAACAATAAGGTGGCCTCTGTGTTTACTAATGCCCTGGATGAAAAATTAAGGAGCAGCAGGGTTTGAATATAGAAATGGCCTTGTTTAAAAAAATATCTATGACTTTAAGTTATGCCAGGGGTACTTCTATGCAGGGCGTTTCAGAGTTCTCCAATACATATTAAATGCATACACTCATTTATTCTATGATTTAGTGTATGTGTACCATTCTGTTTTATAAAGATAGGTATTTCTTGGACTAATATATCACATGTAAATGTTATGTATCAGAGTTCATTTGAACACATGCAACACTAAAAACCATGGGGTGTTCTTTACATGCACAATGTAATAGTGGGAGATTGCGATGTGTGTGTCTGCTTCTCTTATTGTCCTTACAAAATGTGGAAAGATGACTTGGAAATTGGAAAATAAAAGTAGCTTAATTTATTGAGGGCTATTTACTCCTCAATTTATAGTTGTGTTTTGTTGTTTGGAGGATGAATCTTTCCTTGCTAAAATTTTGGAATACATCTACCAAATGCCATTTACAGTCCAATTCTTCATCTATAGACCTCCCCCATCCCCTCCAGTATTTGTGAAGTATATTGGGGAGAAAATTAACCAAATTATTTCTTGAGGATGAAAGGGTCTTGGGAAGATGGAAAAGGTATCTCCTCACCAGTCGAGTTTTCCCGAAATTGCTTAACCTCAGCATCTGCACTGGGAGGTGGAGCCTCACAGTCCCAGGGCTGCAGGCGGGAGGTGGCTGAGCGGGGACCTCAAGCTTTGCAGAAGGTTGAAAGGAGAAGTGGAGAGAGAGCTTTGAGTTTGTTTATTTGGTTTATTTTCCTGTCCTGTGCCAAGCCCTTGAAATTAACACAGGAACATGGCCCTTTAGGACCAAGCACTCTTGGCATTCTTTGGAGACTGAGATTCCAGAGCATCAGATGTACAGGACGGATAGCTAGGGTGTGCTCACCCAACCCTCCCTCTGTCTTTTATGGACACACCAGCTCCTCCTCACATGCATGGGGTAGTGGACAGTGTTGACTTGAATTGCGCTCGCTTGCTCCAAGCCTCTCCTGTGAATGAACCCGAAAACACTCGACAGGTCGTGAATAATCGTTTTAATGAGTGTGCAAAGCGTGCGACGGGGTGCACCGAGCTGTCGGGTTAAACAAACAACTTGTACCCCTACCGAATCTGATTGTTAAAGTGCAAAGTGATGTCAGTACCATTTCCATTGCCCTGCGGAAAACCATAGATCTGACACTCGGAAGTCTTGATTTTTCTCATTAAAAATATTTTCCAACCGTATATGTGATCTTCTTTAATATTAATCTGAGCCAAACGGAACCTCATTTGGAAACCAGAAAAATTGTCATCTAATTACTTCAAAAACAAATCAAGAGAAAAACAAGGAAGAAATCAGAACAGATATTAAAAGTCTGATAATTTCTTTTTGATAGCTCACGTCATTGCTGATCAATATTGTAAAAAAATCCTACTTTTGTATTTATATTTATTTTATATAACTTACTAGAAGCAAATATCAAGTTAACTGAATCTAATCAACTAGGATGGATCATTTGGTCCTGTACTAATATAATCTCTGAACCTGTAAGGACTTTTTATATTGAAAGTTTAACTAAAATACTTGCTCTTTATGTTAGTTTGTGAAAGGATGAATGAATAAGTAGTTCCCACATTTATGCTTTCAAGGAAAACAGTTTGGAGGAAAGTAACGGGAAAGGAACCCTGATGGGCCACCCCTCTAAAACAATAACAAAAAGCACAAGCAGAAGTGAGTTCTCCAGAGAAATCACAGTCTCCCCCACTTTTTCTGCACAACTGCACTGGAGGAATAGTTCTTTTCCATCCAGTTAAAAGATATACTTGGTTCAGCCACTGCTGCTCCTTATCTTGTTCATTAAAATGTTCACAATTTCAAACATCAAAAACCACATAAAAGGGAAAAAAATAAAACCTCAAAAGATTAAAAAATATATATCCCTTTTACATATCCCCTCTAAAATCTGTGGAGAAATTTGTAAAATGTTGTCCTCCGCCAGCACCTTCTCTACATTCACAAATCAAAAGAGCCAACTAAAAAGATGGTGGGGAATCAGTGTATTTGTTCCAAATAACTAGTTTCTTTAACCAAAAAACAATATAGGAAAGTTAAGGGTTACTATTGTATTGGATTGTTTTATAGATTTTGTGTTTTACTTTATTAAAAACTGAAAACATATCATGTCCTACAGTCTGAAGGTTGTCCTCTAGTAATTATAATCAGATTTAAAAATGAAATATTAGGATATGCTACACTTTAATATGGAAGCTCAGCAGCATTTGATCACTCAGCTCCCACTGGCCATATTGCTATTTACATCTGTCATTCTTCTAAACCATCTATTTTACATATGACAGTCAATATACAGCCAATGGAAATTAAATGAATCCATATAAAACATAACCGAGGTATTTAATGGAGTAAGTAAGCAATTTCCTATGGAAGTCATAGTTTTGTTATTATGGTTGCTAGTTTGTATACATCTGTCAGTTTTCAGCCACAATTGGATAAAATGGAAAGTATTGAAATTCAGTTTCCATCATCAAAACTTGGAAAAGACAAACAGCAGTTTAGTATAGTGATTTTTGTGTATTTTAACTGTTATATAGTGAATGTCTGTATCAGAATATCAATTCAGAATAGCCTTTATTTTCTAGGAGATTTGACAAAAAATGACTATCAAAAAGTAGGAGCTCGCACTTTTTATTGCTTTAAATATTTGGGGGCATACAACAAACCATGCAGTTATTCCCTAAACAGATTTCTTCTCTGTGGGCTGGCTGAGTTAGGAATTTTAGGAGCCAATGAAAGAGCACGTCCATTTCTGTTTTAGATGCACAAATAACAAAACTAGAGGATGCATCTGTTTTTTTTAGTGTGTGTGTGTGTGTGTGTGTGTGTAAAGAACTACACCATTAAAACATTAATTATATTTGAAAGAGAGCAGAGAGCTTGTTGTGTAATTGCATTATTGAATTTATATTCCATAGAACCTGTCTGGGGAGGGCTGAAATTGTATACCTGTCTTAAATGATGTGAGGTGTGTAACAGCAGCAAAGAGATGAAGGAAGCAAACCTGGAGGGGAATAATAGATATTTGGAAGGGTCTAAGCAGAGGGAATCCATGTGCAAATGCAATTCTCATGAAGAACAAGCACGGGTCTTTGTTCTATGTCAACAAAAACAAATGTAACTTTTTTTCTCCACAAAGCAAATCACAGAATGATCTTAGCGGAATTTGAGTGACTAAGTATATTTCAATTATCATATTTCTAATCCCCAAGTCCTGTTTTATTTCACAGCTGCCAAATTTTATATCCAAAGTTTAGGTTCTTTTCCTCCCAATCCCACATTGGTATGAATCATCCCTGATCATTTTTAGTTTTTGGCTTAATTACTAGTTTTCAGCTTTAAATTACTGATAAACTAATTAATCTGACTAATGTTCCTAAACTTCTGTGAATAGTATAATAGATGCAATAACAACACAAATAAAATCTGCAGCCATGATGATTAAAATAAAATGTTAATAATGATAATGCAAACAATAATAGCAGAAACAATTTTAAAATAATTTATCTGGCTGAATAGAATGAAGAGGAAATTTGTGTTTCACAGCTGCAGTTAGGTATTTCTGAGTTCTTGTCTCACTGGTTAGATGGATGACCCGTTCTGGCCCAACTCAAGTGTTCTGAGATTCCCTTGGTTTAATATAGTTGGTCTTTTTAATTGCACAGAGAACCTCTGTACCCACTTTTCTTCATTGATATGTGAAAGATCCCCCCAAACACCATTCAGAATCAAATCAACCCACGCAGGAGACTGGGAGCAAAGGCAGACATGTGGCTGAAGTTCTGCTGGTGAATGGGCGGGCTGTCATATTTAGAGTCCTGTAATCGGGACTGCTGAGTTTGAAATGAGCAAAGTGCTTCAGTTATGAGATGTCTGTGAGCCAAAGGAAAGAGTAGCCCTGAGGAACTCAGCCATAGGACAGGACACAAAAATTAAGAATTAGGTTCCCTGAATTTTTTTTCGATTTAAGGATAGAGGGATGGAAAGGGGACAAAAAAAGTGAAGGGAAAAGTGGAGGAAGGAGCTCAGGTTGAAGATGTAATTGGTAGTGATCTAGCGAGTAAAGCTAAGCTCACCTCCTTAGGAGGAAGGAGAGGTGCTTTTGTCAATTGCAAACCTGACAAGGGTTATTGGTTCAGGTGTGAGAACAGCCACCAGTTCCTGAGGCTAAGCTGGAATGAATTTGCCAGTGAATCTGGGGGAATCTGCAGGAATCCAACTATACTCTCAGCCCCACGTTCTGAGCTCCCTGTGTTATCTCCCCCTCCCCCAAAGGGGGAAAAAAAAAAGCAGTAGGGAGGGAATTAGACTCAATGTTTGTCAGGCAGATGTTGCGGGTTGTTCGATAACTGCTTTCATTTGTGGAGAGGAAAGAAAGCTGGTTAGGAGAGGAAGGGTAGTTATAGGAGAGGAGAGACAGAGATAGAAACTCCTTGGCAACCCAGCTACTAGGGCCAAATGGATAAGGACTTTAGCTATAGAAGGGTAATTTGGGAGCAAGGAAGGGTAACCATTCAATATTTTTGTGTTTTGTCTTATTATAAATTAATGTAGCCCTAAAAATTTATATATATATAAAAAGACCTACATGTCTTGTTAAAAATCAAATTACAAAAAGGCCCAACTATGAATGCCCTGTTCTGTCCTCCAGAAAACTTTTTTCTTTAGATCTTGTCTACACACACACACACACACACACACACACACACACCCATAACTAAAACAGTGGTGGAAGGAAGAAAGGAAGGGAAAAATAGAAGGACCCAGCTTCCCTGCTGGTTGTTCCTACACCCACCTTTTTCACCCTCAACAGCAGGGAGGCTGAACAATTCTTTTTCATTTCGGTCTAGTCTTTTCACTTAAAAAGGTATGAAATATTCCAGTTCATGAGAATAGTATTTTACTGAAGATTAGCAAAGAATGAGGAACTTTAATTCCTAGAGATAAATTCACTGAATATAGTCTGCAATGGGAGAAAGGCAGCTGTGGCTGCAACTGTATATTGCTTTGCTCCTCAGTGGTACCCCAGGTTTTCTCTCTGCACCAATAATAATAAAGTTCATTTCAACTCTTCTGGAAGTTCAGCTCTGCAACTTGAACTCGAACTGGAGCTTTCCATATCAAATCTAAATCTAATACAAATAACAACTTAAGAAGTAATATTGCTATTGTGACTTTTTGTTTACATTGTTCTTTTGATTAATAGAAAAGTATAATTTGTTTCAATAAGATAATTAAAACAAATCAACACTGCCAGTAAAAGTAACCCTCAATCTTGTTATATACACCCCCGCCCAAATATGGCTTTTAAGAATTGATTTTCAAATACTTTGGTTTTAATTGTATATAACCGAGAACCCCGGGTTCATTGGAGACATGCCTAACTAAAAGAAACCAAGTTAGTACTTTTGTAATGAGAATATAGGACAGAAAGAAGCAATAAAAGTTATTTCACAAAGTCATGCAGATGTTCACGTGCTCAGTTTATGCACCTATTTAACAAAATTAATAGACTGCTATATCCCCATGTCTTAAAAATCATTTCGCTCACACAAACCAGATATTTAAATGTTTATGCATATGTGCGCCATGCTTCATATAGTTCAAATATGTATGCTAGTTTATTTTATAGAAAGTAAGATTAAATCAATATTAGCATTTCTAAGTTTTTAACTACCAATAACGGGTTTATTTGTGATCTGTAAACATTAAAGGAAACCAGAACCATTACATTTTGTTTAGATTTTATGATGAAGCAAATACAGATTCCTATCTTGCGATGTGCAACAGTAAGGAATTTAGGGCTGAGTGAAATTAAGACCCACACACATTTTTTTTTGTTAACAAAGACGTAGTGATTTCATTTTTTAAACACTAACACCTTACTATTAAAAGAAATATACAGTTTCAAAGACAGGAGAGTTAAGCAATGACGTTTCAGAAAGGGAATGGCTGCAAATGATGCTTCCCCCCCACCTCCCAACAAAGAACTTTTAAGGCAGATACAGTCAGATCTGTTGCACAGTAGTAAAGCAAATATTTTAGAAGTGGGTTTGGGGAGATTTAATTGAGAGGAGGAAGGTATGGGGGTGTACATGTCCAAGTGACCCAAGTATTGCTAATGGTGAGATACCACTTGTGTAGAAGAGGAAGGATTCCATAGCATAAGAACTGCACAAGTCTATTGGTCCTATCAGGTTTACTCTCTTTTTAAGTACACATTTCAAAAACTTATTCTCTCCACTAAGCTCTCATTTGCAGTCATGACTTCACAGCCAGCAGCCAGCTTGTATTATATAGTTCAACACATCAGTTCAGTTTTGAAGAAAAAGAAAAAAGAAAAAAAACAATGGGCAGGAAAAATAAAGTTAGTCTTATAAAATTCTCATTGGCAGTTGGAGGATAGGGAAGAGGGAGGTTCCCAACCCGGACGGTGGGGAAAGAGCAGTACTCCTGAAGTGAGTTTTGGGAAGATGCTAAGTAAAAAAACTGTTCAGAAATTGGGATTAATAGAGCAGCTTAAACACAAAGCTGCCGGAAATCGCGCTCCTTTTGAATGAAAATGAAGGAGTTTAAGCATATTCCAATTTTCTCAGTTTGGCTGCTATTTTGGAGGAAGAGACCTCTTTTGCTGATGGCGGAGCTTTTTTTGTTCTGAGCAGGAAATGTGTATATTGAACACAAATATTTTCCTCCCCCTTCCCATTGCTCTCCCTCCCCCCAGCCGGCCCCCTCTGTAATCGGGGGTGGCCGGGCTCCTCGGTTCCGCGGTCTGTCTCCACCCCCGGATAACGGGCCGGCCGTGCGGGGAGAGGCGCTGCGGGCTCCTCGGAGGCTCGTTGGAGACGAACAGGAGTTTCCACTCCATGTTTGGACATTCGGAGAGCGCAGAGTGCGAGGCGTCGGGCGATTACTGGGGTGACCATTAACTTCAAAAGCGGTTTCCTCTCACCACCAAGTTCCCAGGGACCTCAGGGTCGAGGAGACCGAAAGCGCGGCCTGACAAACACGGGAGGATCCGTGTCCGAACCCGGGCGGGGTCCCGCGTCCTGGGGACCCCCGGGCGGGCGCGCTCGGACGGAGTGAAGCCCGGCCGGGGCCCCCTCGCCCCGGGTTCCGAGGGGAGTGCGGAGGCTCCCGCCCAGAGCGAAGCCAGGGCTCCGGAGAGGGTCCGGGACAGAGCCCGGGAGCGGGAGCGAGAGGCCGGGGAGGGAGGGAAGGGCGCTCCCCGCCGCGCCGCGCTCGCAGGCCGGGCTGGGGCTCCAGGTTTAATTCGGGGCGCTGAGTGCAGAGCAGGGGGTTTGGGGGGAGGCGGAGGGAGAAGAGAAAACGGAAACAACTCCGAGTGTCCCCCCTACCCGGGGTAAAGACCCCGGAGGCGACCCGATTCCCAGCAACTTAATTTCAAAAGAGCCGGGCGACCTGCGCCCTCCGCCCCCCAAGCGCCGCCCGAGCTGGGGCTCCGCGGAGGCCGCCGCCGGGGAGGCGGGGAAGGGCGTCGGGACCCCGCCCGGCGGCCCCGCGGCCCCGCCGCCCCGTCCGAGCCCCGTGGGGCCGGGCCCGGGTGCCGCGGCCCGACCGCCCGTCCGCCGGGCCCCGCTCCGCCGGCCGCACGCCCGCAGCCGGCGCCGCCCCGCCGCGGGGCTCGGGCCGGGGGCTCCTCCTCCCGGCGCCGAGGGAACCGGGGCGCAGACCTGTCCCCGGAGAGCCCGCGTCACGCCGCCGCCACATTCGTTAACGCCCAGAAACCCCCACTGGGCACCGAGCTGCCGGGACGGGACCGGGCCTCGCGGGCAAGGGAAACCCCGAGAGGCTCCGGCGCCTCGGGCTTCTCCCGCGCTCCGCGGGCCTGACTTCCGGTCCCCCGGGGCCCTGGGCCACACCCACACGCCGCACTTCCGCCCCGTGGGCCCCGGCACTTCCGCCAGCCGCGTGGCTGAGGGCTACCTTCCAGGAGGCCGGTGGGCCCTTTCCCTGTTCCCTCTATTTCTCTTTATTTTCAATTCCCTTTAATCTCTTCGCTTTCTTAAACACGGGAGGGGGGCAGGGGGGAAGTGAGTGGAAGGCTAGGAGTGGAGAGTTAAGGCACACACAAGATAATTCCCTACCCCCCTTTATTTTTCAGATCACCTGCCTCTTTTTTACTTCCTTGCACAAATTCCTATCAACAACTTAGTCCTTTCTTAAGGCTAGGCCAGTAGGCATGCAATACATGTTAAAAGAAGTACTGAATAACGGTTTGCCTCTTTGGGCACATGGTGCTTAGAGCTAGTGGGTAAGGTAAACCTTAAAAATTACCTGACTTCTGACTTCTGATGTTGAAGTCAGTTGAGAGGTTAATAACCAAATGGGTTTTACAGGCATTTTGATGTGGATTTTTGTGTGTGTGTGTGTGTGTGTGTTTTTTTGGGGGGGGGACTCCCCCAAATTGGGGAGGAAGTCAGAATTTCTGAAAATGTTTTCTTGAGTTTTTTTTCCCTTATGTGTGAGGTAAAATGTTGTGATTTTTAGAATTTGAGGTCTATCAGCTCCTATATGGCTTTTCTTTTCCATTGGCTTTCGTTGTAAAGTTTTACTTTCTGAGGTAAGAAGAGGTCAAGGCCTTGTGAAGTTAACGTAATCTCTTGTAGCCAACTTGAGGCAGAAACTAAGATATCTCTTTTGCTTTCAAGCTATATTATAGTTTAACCCTTGCCAATCCTAATTCACTTGTTTTATCATCTGCATCATTCAACTGTTCTTGTTCTTTGCAATAGCATTTGTTTTTAAATGCCATAGGAACTTTTTTTTTAACAAGGAGAGAAATTTTATAGGTGTGAAGTTGTGAGACTAGATTCAGTCAACATACATAAATGCATAGTCTACTGAGCACTAGTTGTATAACTCATAGCCTAGTCCCTAAAGCATTTAACATCCCACTTTTGTGGATTGTAGCAGTGAAAATATACACCAATAAGGTAACAATCATGGAAATAATTTGAAAGGCTTTAATTGCAAATCAAAGTTAAACTGTATTTATTAGCATCACTATGAAGAGGCATTAGAGGGATATAAATAAGATTCGTTCTTATCCTCTGGGAACTTACAATCTACTTGGGTATAAATAATGTAAATGAAAATTGATAGAAACAGCTACTAAGTAATATTCAGTGTCTGGCATATGGAAAACACTCAGCAAATAATTGTCTCACATATTAATTTGCAGCCATGCCATTCTTTTAACAGAAATATGATACTTATAAGAAATAAAGGAAGGATTAATTAGGAAAACTTCCATAGAGGGTATTAATTTGTCCTTAATGTGTCACATAAGAAGGCTAGAATATGCAAACTGTTTGTATTTGGGGCTGATTAAAGGTGGCATACACAAAGAATGAGAAAGATGTTTGATGAGATGGAGTTTGGTGGTAATTTGTAGTAAACCTTAAAGACCAGAGGAGATTGTATTTGATCAGACTTCTATGCAGAGTTTGGCATGATTAAAATTTTTTAATAGAATTTAAAAAATTCTAGCCAGCAATTGAGTATAATGAAAACTGAGGGAGAAAGAGTAGGGAAAAAAAAGATTTTGGTGCAGTTCTGGAATGGGATATTACTAAATAGTGACTATAGACAGAGCCATCATTAGGACTTTCCCCCAATTATTATACAATGGAAAGTACATTGAGATGATAAAGTCAGTAATAAGACTTGAATAGAATAAAGCCATAGGAGCGGTGGAATCAGTACTACCCCAATTCTTCATTCTGGTGGTGGTAAGGAATATTGTGTTGACTGATGGTGAGCAGAGGTTAGTCATTTACCCATTATTTATATTGACCCATTATTCAGCAGCAGTAGTTCTGAACTGGGTGTGATTTTGACTCCCCCCAAACCCAACCCAAGAGAGACATTTGGCAATGTTTGGTGACATTTTTAGTTGTTAACAACTATGGGGTCCCTACTGGCACCTAGTAAGTAGAGGACAGGGATATATATTGCTAAACATCTTATAAATGCACAGGAGAGCCCTGCCACCTCCCCAGCCCCTGACCCCCAAACAATAAATCTTTTGGTCCAAAAAATGTCATAGTGTCCAGGTTGAGAAACCTTCAGTTATGGATATGAAGCAAGAGCTCTAACTCTGGAGAGCTAGACAATGAGACCCAGAACCTAACTTCCATTACAGTAGCAATTTCAACTGAAGAAATGTTTTATTTATTTAGTGAGTCAAATGTAGCTCTGAAAATGGCAGTGTCTCTTCCTATCCCTGAGGCTTTAGAAACAGGACAATCAGAAGGATACCTGCTTGAATTTTCTACTTTTAACAATATGGAGTTAGAAATCTTCCTTAAGGGTTTGTCATCTAAATATTATTTATTAAGTTAGTAAAATGTGCCTTTGGAGTTGCTTAGCAACTTATGGAAAGCTTGTTTTTTAGAAGTTCATTTGTTTGTTTAAAGCTGGGGTAGGTTGCATATTATTAGCTACATTACATAAATCAACAAAGAAATGTACACTGAGAATGGAATAAGATGTTACAACACATTTTCTGCTCTCTGTGTCTGGCAATTAAAACACTCTAATTGGTGGAATTGCATCAAGTATTCGACAAACATTATGTATGAAGTTTCAACATAATATTGAGTATGTAAGAGAACCAAAGGAGAAAAATGAAACAGGTTTGTCATAAAGTATGTGTTTATCTTAACCTTTCTTCTTCTTCAAAAAAACCTTATCTACTAAGTACTTTTATCAGACAACTAATTATCCTCTTTCTGAAAAGAATTTCTCCAACACCCTTCAGTGCTTGCACCCTTTAATCATATCTCATTACATCTACCTAATCCATATCTTTTTCACATTGCCAGGGCTCATTAACAGTTTTAAAAGCCAGGCTTGGACATTATTATTCTTTGTAACTGAGATGAAAATAATGCCAATAATATTTTATTTCTAAAATGTAATGGATCATTTAAAATTTGTTCTGAAGCCACTTCTTCTTTAAATATTAATGAGAAATTAACTTTTAAACATGCATTAAGCTAGCAGGAATGCTGAGATGTGTCTGAAAACCCTGAAGCACCTTTTCAGAGGAGAAGTTATTTTTATAAGCTGTTTTAACAGTGGATCATGAGTCACTTTGAAGGGAACTGATCCTTGATTAACAGTTGGCTGATATTGTGATTCTACAGATGTGTAGAAGCAGTACAGGTGCTACCTATGAAACAGGACAGATCTGAGCATTTTCCTTTTCTGATTGAAAAGAGTAAGCTCTTGAATGGGCCTTTATTTTTGTGTATTTCCCTGTTTAATTGTAGATAAGACAAACCAAATGCCCCACTGAAATAATGAACTATAGGCACCATGTCTCCCATACACTTAAAGAAAAGATTATAAATATGGACAGTACATTATTCCTTTTTATTTCTCATTTTTTAGTAAAGAAACCCAGATCCAATTTGCAGTTACCTGACTAAAGTACAGCCTCATGACAATGACATTTTAGGACTTGCAAGTCAAATTCTATCTTTGAAAATATAACTACATAGTTCTAACATGTTATTTTTCAATAAATGGGAAGCTTCCTCCAACATTATAACTGAATTTGACTTTTTTTTTTTGTAATGCTCATCAGAGGATATGTTTTTATTGATTCTAGAGAAAGGAAGGGAGAAAGAAACATCATTCACACCCAACCTGGGATTGAACTCACAGCCTAGACTGGGAATCAAACCCATAACCTTTTGGTGTACAGGATGATGCTCCAAACAACTGAGCCACTTGGCCAGGGTAAGATTCTTTTCTGAAAGTAATTTTTAAGAGTCTTAGGTAAAGCTTAATGGTCATTACTTATTTACTATGCACATACTATTAAGCTATATTTTAATAAACCAAAAGTTATTGTCCAAAACCCCAGCTTTTAGAAAAGTACCTCCAGCTATCTATTCAGCAATAGTGGAAATGTAATAAAAGCTTTCATTCAACTTCGATCCCCCCCCCCCGCCCACCATTCATTCATTCTGCTAAAAAAGCAATTCTCTCTTATTTGTTTAATAGGTATTTATTTATTTATTTTTGGAATATATATATTTTAGAATTTTATGTTTGCTCTGGTTTATCTCCATCAATAAGGTTCAGCTTATTGTTGACTATAGGAGATTGTTATTAAGCAGAATCAAATGAAACCATATGAGTTGGTGAATTTGGTGTGCTGTGTCTTTTACTGATGCTAAGAATTGAATAGAGTAAGTTAATTAGTATTTTTAGGATCTGTAAATTTTTCCCCCAAAAAAATCACTGTTGACATTTATTTCTTTTAAGTTCTCTTAATTTACTCATTTTTTTTTTTTTTTTTGCGGAGGTTAACTTTGTTTATACTCAATTATACATGAGTTTTCATGTGTGTTCTTTTTTGCTTTACTGAAATAGCTTAAGTATTCACTCCTAAATTTCTACAACACCAAAGTCAATGCTTACTTTCATGAAATTTTTCTAATTTTATTATAATTAAAGTTATTTCTACTAATAAAAATAAAATTTGACAAGTTAACAATTTAACGCCACAACAATTTACCAAGTTACAAATACAGTACTAATATAATTTAAAACTTTTTGTCTTTATAACAATTCTTATCTTTTATTAAAATGTTTTGCTTTTTCTCTACTGATCATGTATTTCATTATGTTTTTCACATTATTTTCAGAAGTTTTTCACTGGTCAGTACAATGAAGGTTGATGGCATGATCATCCAACTTGCCTCAAAGAATTCATCGGTGTGCTGTTATCAAGCAGAAGTTTCCAAATATGAATTCTCTAACTCAAGGAAAGTTGCTGGACCCAGGCAGAAAGGTGTCTGGGAACTCCCTAAGTGTGCATGATTTGTCTTCTGAGAAAGTTGCTTCAGCATTTTTGCTTGTTTTTGGAATACTTATCTGAACAGTATCCTCCAGACTCTAAACTACTACATAGGTTCCTAAGTTCCTTCAGATCTGTCCCATGCCAGAGTTCTTGGTCCACTTCCTACCTTCTGGCTCCATGGATTAAAAATAAATACTAATAAAGTAACAAAAATCACTTGTTTCTGTTTGACTGAATCATTCCTGTCTTGAAGCACCCTGATGGATTAATTAGCCTTAATATTGCATTTCCTATCACACACACACTTGTTTGTGGGAAAGTGCTCCCTTTGGCATTTGCCTGGTTAGGAAAAGGAACACTAAGTCCGTGACATTAGAAGTGCACGGCACGATGGCAGCATAAAACTTGAACAAGCTTAGTTTTTCACTGATTGGGATACAACTGGCCTACCACCATCTTTCCCTGACATTGTATACCAGCTTTAATTTATTCTGGACCACACCCCCTTCCAGAGCAATCACTCTAGCTTAGTATAGTGTTTGGTACCATTAGAAAGAGAAACAAGGTGCTTCTTGTAGGGGTAGTGTTGAGAGCTTTACCCTAGCAAGCAAGACGTGTGCTAAGATGATTAATTGCATCCTGTGAATACACTGTTTTTACCCTAAGTGAAAGAAAAGAAAAAAGCTGCTATTATTTCTCCTCACTCATTTCTCATAAATAGCCAGGATTTAATTTTTCAAATTCTTGTCATTGTTTTTGCTCTTAGAAATTATAATGAGAGAGGTATTGGCAATACATTTGAAATAAAGGACTCAAGATGAGATGGTTAAACTTCAAAACCAGCATAAAATAAATCAGCACAGGGATTTGCGAAGTCATTTCAAAGAACATATAAATTTCTGTGTAGCAGGGTTTTGACGTAATCCAGTTGAAGGTATTGACATATCCACAGGGAAAAAAATTAAATATATTTTATTGATTTTTCACAGAGAGGAAGGGAGAGGAATAGAGAGCTAGAAACATCGATGAGAGAGAAACATCGACCAGCTGCCTCCTGCACACCCCCTACTGGGGATGTGCCCACAACCAATGTACATGCCCTTGACCGGAATCGAACCTGGGACCCTTCAGTCCGCAGACCGAGGCTCCATCCCCTGAGCCAAACCGGTCTCAGCCACAGAAAAAAAATTATCCATGAAAGCAGATAAAGGAAAGTCAGAAGCAATGTAGGCTAAGTCTATCCAAATATGGTTCAGAGATGAGGGAGTGGACCTAATTCCATTGGACTTTAATCCCAATGACAAGGCCATTCCTTCTGTGGATGAATATTAGCTATTTAAACCTGATGCTATCAAACATTCCCTCCATAAAAATATCTT
Source organism: Vespertilio murinus (assembly GCA_963924515.1). Classification (NCBI taxonomy): domain Eukaryota; kingdom Metazoa; phylum Chordata; class Mammalia; order Chiroptera; family Vespertilionidae; genus Vespertilio; species Vespertilio murinus. Next base: position 140,597,062 of record OZ004704.1, on the reverse strand, counting down.
TATTTATAATCTATATTTTTAAAGCAATATTCTGATTATTATTTGGCTTCCCAAGTATCCCTGCTCCTAGAATATATACTAATCACATGAGTTTTAAATATATCATTTATAATGGTAGTTACCTTTATACCTAGAATATTATTATATTCTAGGACTTCAGTGAAGTTCTTCTCCCCCCTCCCCCATTTAAGTTATTCATCATAACTGACTGATTCCTGGATCAAAACATTATTGATTACCTTGCATCTATCATTGATAGGTCAATTTTTTGCAAGTTGATAAAATCAGAGTGTAAGGTTTCCATTATGAGGGACAGATCAGGATTATAATAAATTTGCTATGGTCAACCCTTCCTGTGGCCTACAGAACAAACATAGAACTATATAATTCTAGTATAGAGCAGTTGAAGTAAATTACCATTGCTCAAACAAGAACTTTTAGGTTCTGGGTTCAGTACTTACTAGCTGTGAGTTCATATTAACTTTTGTAGACATCAGTTTCCTCTGTAAGGTGCATATATTGTCAAAAATCCCTCATATGATTATTTTGAAATTAAATGAATTAATTCACATACAGTGCCTAATAGCTCTATGCCCAGAGTATGGTAAGAAATGAATGGTAGTTGATGTATTGTGCATTTACCATTAAAAGTATTAATAATCTCTCTATATAAAAGGCTAAGTGTCCCTCCAACCATTTGACTGGTAGCTATGATGCACACTGACACCAATTGCAGGAGTTACCATAATGTTGACTGATCAGCACCATGAACCTAGTGCCAACAAACCAACACTCTGCTTCTCCCAAGTGGGACACAGGCCCCATCTCCACCCTGGAGCAACAGCCCACCAAATCGCAGCCAATGCTGCTTAGACCCCATGGTGAAAATGTGGCCCATAGTCCAGCCTAGCCTGGAAACCGTCACTGTGGGTGCTGGGTAATGACGTTACATGGTAATGCCTGGCTTCTTCTTCTTAGTGACTAGCCTCCTTAGAGTTTCTTCAGCCCAGGAACATGACTTGCTTTATAGCCAGGTGCAAACATTTTACACTTTAACCAAAAATATCTGTGAATAGTTTTCACATGCTTCATCTCATTTGATCCTCACAGAAGTCCTAGAATAAATAGGTAGATAGGAGATTTGATAGAATCCTATTTTGTTTTCAGTTAGCTGGAAAATGAAGATTTAGAAAGTTTAGAAACTTGACCCGACTGAAAAGAAGTAAGAAATGGTGGAACTTGAAAACGACTTCAGGTTTTCTCACTTTGCAGAATATAGTCAAACACTGCTGCAATTAAATATTTTACCCTTTGTTCTCCCTGCATGATCTACAATAATAATCTGCTTCATGTTGATATTTATTGTTGTGTTGCTCACAATTACCTAAAAGAGAAGTTGGGGTGCTTCACTGGCTGGAAAAAAGTTTAGCTAAATCAGAAAGCAGGTCTAATTAAACAAGTCTGTTTATACATATAAAACTCTCACTGGCGCCAATCACATGTGTGTGTTTCCATCTGTCATTGTTGATTGTGAATTTGGTTGACACTTCTATTACAGAGAAAGGGTGAATAACAATGTTAAAATATTTCTTCTAATTAATTTCCTTTCGATGTGCATAAATCCATGCACCAGGCCACTGGTATTATAATAATAAGATGACATAGATTCAGCATATGATTAGGAAAGTAAGATTTTAATGGAACCAATTGCAGAATGTTTGAGATCATATAGTTTCTAAAAACTATTTCTAGTATATTACTTAGATCCAGTAAATTACTGCCTTTATTTTTGACCCCTATAATTCTTTATTTTTCATAATATTTGAGGAATAAATTGATAAATGAATAATATAGTTTTTCTCAAGTCTCAGTAGCTTAATATTTCCATGATTTATTACTCCCTTATGTCATATCACGGTGTGGAGTAGGTAGAGAGTAGGGGTTAATCTTTGTTCCATTTAGTTCCACTCAGTCATTCAGGGATCCAAGAGTACCATTTTCTAGTGTCCTGGAGTCCACCATTGGATACTCTGCAATAGGATTGGGAGGGAAGAAAATTTGTTGAGGGTTCTGAAAGATATCTTATTTCATTGTCCAGAAGTCACAAGACCCAAGCTAATTGCAGGTGACAATTTGGAATGTTTTTGTGTTTGGAAGGAAAAATAATGTATTGCTGAACATAGCATTATCTCTTCCTTACCAGTTATCCAAACACTTCCACCAATAAACTAAGTCGATCAGCTAAAGATTGGCTGAGGAACTCCAGCCTAAAAAAATTATTTGAACATAATTTTATAGAGGTATATATCTTATGTTACAAAGACTTTGTCAACAGAGATTGGAGTCTAGGAAGGCTTCATACCACCTTTTGATATGTTTATGTTCTATAAGAATTCTCTGGGTTATTTTTTGTGGAGCATTTACCTTATTTCATTTTTACTTAAAGCTTGTATATGTGAAAGAGATTATATTGTCATATGAGCATTTTTCTTGCTTTTTTCATCTTGTGTCATTATCTCAACATTCTTTTGTTATAGTTGTTATTGAGAACATACTTTCAGATTTAGCATGGAGATTAACTGTGAAATAAGTAAATAATGAATTCTTTTGTTAGAATGAAGTCTAAAAGTCAATGCTTTTAAGAGTTTTTTCCTCATTGTTAACTGCTATTTCTAAATGACTACAATACTAAAAAAAGACAGCAGATTGATAACTTTAGATTTAAGGCATTTTTTTCTGTAAAAAACTGCTGTGATGGTACATTTCATATACAGTGCATGCTTTGCTATAATACTCCAAAACATGACTTTTTCTGAAGTTCCACTTTACTGATGAGAGAGTTACTTATATTAAAATCCATTTAGTACATGAATTCCCTGGCACTCTCCAAAAGACAGATTTTTAATGGTTTCATGATCATGTTTATTCATCATGTTTAAGGAAATAGATTCGAATGTCTTGCTTATTTTACACTTTACCAACAAATTGCAAATGATAGCAACTAATATTCAATATTCACATAAGTACCAATACTCTGTTGGGGCGGCTATGTGTAAAAATACCACGAGTGTTTTTAATTTCATGCATAGTGCTGCCGCGGAGGCGGGAGAGGCTTCTGCCACCAGTGCGGTTCTGGCCAGCTGTGAGCCCAGCTTCTGGCTGAGGGATGCTCCCCCTGTAGGAGTGCACTGACCACCAGGGGGCAGCTCCTGCACTGAGTATCTGCCCCCTGGTGGTCAGTGTGTGTCACAGCGATTGGACCTTCTGCTGTCTGGTCAATTTGCATATTAATATTAGCCTTTTATTACATAGGATATATATATATATATATATATATATATATATATATAATTGATTTCAGAGAGGAAGGGAGAGGGATAGAGAGATAGAAACATAAATTATGAGAGAGAATCATTGATCAGCTGCCTCTAGCATGACCCCCATTGGGGATCAAGCCTGCCACCCAGGCATGTGCCCTTGCCGGGAATGGAACCTGGGGCCCTTCAGTTTGCAGGCGGACACTCTATCCACTGAGCCAATTTTGCTAGGGCTCTCTCTATTAAAAAAAAAAAAAGATAATTGTATTGATTTCAGAGAGGAAAGAAGAGGGAGAGAGAAAAACATCAGTGATGAGAGGGAATCATTGATTGGCTGCTTCCCACATGCTACACAACCCGGAACTGAATCATGACCTCCTGGTTCATAGGTCCACACTCAACCACTGAGCCATGCTGGCTGGGCATGACCAACACTTTTTAGATGATTATATATTCATGTGCATACTACTGTTTTTAGTAATTATAACACTATTTAATAATTTTCACATAAAATATTTATTGTATTCCAAGTGCTTTTTTTAGTTCATTCTATAATTTTTCATATAATTACCTGTTTGCAAATTAAAAGAGGTTATAGAATTTAAAATAACATAATAAATTTTGTTTCCATGCTAGCCTAACCAACTCTAGCATTTATTAAATAAGTAACTATAGAAAAATGGATATCCATAAATACATTAATTTTTAATTGAAAATACATATTATTTAATTGAACAAGTCTGTGAGATTTGCTAATATTCATTTTAAAGTGCAAAATGGCATTTTTACTATTTTATTAAGTAGAAATAAATTATTAAGTGTGTAATCATATAAAATATGATTAAATATTTAAGTGTTTTCTATTATATGCTCAGTTATATTGCATTATTTATCTTTGCATTTAGCTTTTTATTAATTATATTATTTAGGTTATACAAATAATTTTCTTTATATTTTAAAATAGTTATTGATGAAGATTAGGAAACATTTAATGAAAAAATAATTTGAGTTATTTTAACCTTTACACAAGCATTCTAAAACCCTCATTTCACTTACTCTAATCACTAGAGTAAATGAAATGAAAGTTTTAGAAAGTTTTAGAACTTCTAGAAATAGTTCTAAGTTTTACGTTTACTTGGACATACAAGTTATTGAATATTCATATTAGAAATTATTACCTTGAGTGCTGCATGTTCTTTATTAGATTTTTGTATACTATATTGTGTTAAAAGAGTTCAAGAGGTCTAGAGTTTAAATTACTTTGTTTCCTTTGTCTAATAACTTAAATTGTTATTACAAATTCTACGTTTGTATAACAGCTTTTAGTTTAGGTGTAGAAGATAGCATTTTAGCTTAAGGTTTTATACATATTTGACAAAAATAATTTTAGTCTTATAGTAGTTAAGCAGAAATTATTTAGCCTTTGCAGTTGTAACATAAATGCTAATTATAATTCATTGGTAAATAATTTAAAATTTTATGTAGGTTGACTTCAAGACATTTTCTTCCAAAACATTTCCTCATGTTTCCTGCATGGTGGATTTTGAGTTTAGCATCTGACATGTTTTCTCAACTACTGGTTTATAATGAAAACATGTAGGTACTCAAGGGAATGTGTTAAAAGCAAAATTTCTATGATCATTGAAAGGTAAATGACAGCACTGAGATTGTCACATCTGGATCAGAAATGTTTCATCTGTTTATCCATCTGAATAAACACAAATAAGATAATTAGGATCCTAACAATGCATATTTTTAAAAACAATCTATGGCTTTGATTAGGTCAGAACCCATTTACAAAATGTTTCTTTGTTCCCACAAATGAGTAAAAATGAATTAGTCAAGTACCTTGAAATGATTGTAGCAAATCTATTATTTCATATTTTGAAATTTAAAGATAAAATTTATTCTTGGCTTTCAAACAATCATATATTTTATATACTCAAATATTTTTATATACATAAACACACATGCATGTCCACACCTATAATCATGTAGTTTTGTATGCCTAATTATTTAGCAAAATTTACCTCATTATAGTTTATTCTTATTAGAATAGCAGTAATATATTTGAGAATTGCTACCCTATCACCATGATAATCAGTCACAACCAAAGTGAAATGAATCCCTTGATCTTTCACACTTCTTTATATTTAAAAAGGCCAGTACATGAAATTCATGCACAGGTAGGGTCCCTAGGCCTGGCCAGCTAACAGGGCAGATCTGTGAGGCGACCTGCAGGATGATCGAGGTCCCCGCTCAAACCCACATTGGCTGGCCTGGCACCGCCCGCTTGTTGGCCCAACCTCTTGCTGCCTCGACTGGTCACCTCCCTTTGTGGGGTGACTGGTGGGGCGACTGGGGGCCCACAATTACACCTGCTCTGGCTGGCCTGGCACAGCCCACCCCTGCCACCACTGCAAGTTGGGGCCTGCAAGTTGGAGGCAGTGCCTGCATTGATCGTCTGGCCCCTGGTGGTCAGTGCACGTCATAGCCACTGGTCATTCCGCCCATCATCCTGCCCTTCCATCAATTTGCATATCAGGGTTTTATTATAGAGATAAGTTTCAACATTATAGTAAACTGTTAATTGACTTCTAAATGTAGCTTTGCTTGTAGATGAGTAAAATTACAGAAGAAAATGTAATGTAAACTAATACTTTATAGTATTAAAACTATTTTGATATCCTGAAGAGAGGAGCTTTAATATAATCATACTTTCTTGCTGAGTTGAAAACATCTTTAATTTCTAGTCACATAGCTTACTAATAAATTAATTTAATCATACTCTCTTGTTCAGTTAGTATTAAAGTAGTTGTTTAATTAAGTATGCCCCCCTTTTTTACAATGTAGTGTTTCAGGAATGCTAGTTCAAAAGAAAAGATAAAGGTTTACATCAAACATTTCAATCTGACAAGTAAATTACATTTCTTCCACCATAAAGAGGTAAGCAGAAAACAGTAGCAGTGATGAAAAGACATATAATATTCATCAGTCTACAAAATACAAGCTTTTCCCCTTGCAAGATTAAGACAGTCTCTAAAACCATTAAAATAAGGATCTGTTTTGACTTTTAGTATTTTAAATACAATATTAAAATTGTCATTCTGCCAGAACCGGTTTGGCTCAGTGGATACAACATTAGCCTGCAGACTGAGGGTCCCGGGTTCGATTCCAGTCAAGGGCATGTACCTTGGTTGTGGGCTCATCCCCAGTGGGGGTGTGCAGGAGGCAGCTGATTGATGGTTCTCTCTCATCAATGTTTCTAACTCTCTATCCTTCTCCCTTCCTCTCTGTAAAAAATCAATAAAAATATATTTAAAATTGTCATTCCTCTTATTAGTCAACTCATAAGGTAAAAAAATAACAATATGGGCTTAATATGAAAATCTGGATAAGATAAAATCTATAGGCCATTGTACACATATGAAAAATTATATCTCAGTAAATTCCAATTCAAGAGTAAAACATATAAAATGTCTTCCATTTGCCAAAGCAAAATTAAGATTGTACACACTTTTATTGTTTATATTTTGTTAAGTAAGATTTGTTGTAATTTCTCCTTTTCTTATTATAACAATGACTATTGCATTTACTACAGTAAAAGACATTCTCTTAACTTTTTAATTAAACTTATGCAGTAATAAAACACATAATAAAATGATATATGTAAAGTAAAACATTTATTTTTATTTTTGTTTTTATTTTTTAATTTCTTTATTGATTAAGGTACTACATATATGTCCTTATACCCCCATTACCCGCTAACCTCCCACTTATGCCCTCACCCCCCGTGTTTTCTGTGTCCATTGGTTAGTCTTATATGCATGCATACAAGTCTTTTGATTGATCTCTTTCCCTACCTCCACCCAAGTTTGTATTATTTTCTATAGTTCTGTGGAACTAGAAGACAGGTTTTATATTTTGGCTATTTTTGGCATAACTAAAGTACTATAATATTTGTTTTTGAGAAAACATTTCTAGTTTTGATTTTCCCATTGCAGCTAAAACATGAAAAAAATCTAAAAGATTACTAATTGTTAAGCATGAACTCGTAGTTCATCAGAACAAGACAAATTGATTGTAGTAAGTCATAAAACATAAACAATCTAATTTTCCGTTATTTACTTGAAGTTCAGTTTTCATGAGCTTGTTAAATGTTTTTAAAATTACTGAAATATTGCCCTTTATTTTATGAATTTCAAGGTAATCATGGATGTCCTCTCAAAATGTATGCACACAAGTTGAATAATTATAAAGGCAGTGTTTATTAAAATACATTTCATTTTCAAAACTGAAAATTTTATCAGATGATAAGGTGTGTATACATTTTTGCAGTGACACCCTGTAGAATTATCTATTTCATTAGTTCCTAATTGAGTCTCTGTACATCTTTCTGTTAGTTTTAAAAAATTGATTATGATAGGAAGATTGATAATATCTAACATTTATTGAGTGATTATCATACACAAGACACTATATAAGTTTACTGTTTGAATTAATGTAGTCACCTCTTCATATACTCACACACATTGTTATGCTCACAATATACTTACATTATTGAGTAGATTAAAATTATATATGAAAGGTACATATATTACGTACCAGTCTTTTTATAATTAAGTTAATGAAAGGGGATGGTAAAGTGTGGTTAAACCAGCGTGGTATTATTTCATTTTGGCAGTTACATTTTTTTCTCTCCTCAGTGAACCTCAAAGAAAGAAGATGGGTATGATTTTTTACAGGGGTGAAATAGGTTGTCTGTCAGTTGGGTTTAGGCGACAGTCTGTCTGCAAGCCGTAAGATGATCTGCAGAGCAGTGGAGGAAAACAGGCAGGATTCCTGGCTTGCAAGAATAGATATTGATCTACCTTAGCCACCTAAACAATGCCTCACCTGTTAGCCTTGTCCATACCTTATTTTACGCAGTCTAATGCTTGTTTTGTTTGACTTTTCTTTTATTTCTCTGGATCTGAGCGTTGATACACTTTGGGGAGTACATAAACACAGTGTTGTACCTGAGCATCACCATACTTTGAGTCCTCTGGTGGTTTGGGACCACCCCTCCCTCGTGAATAGCTCTTGTCATTGAAAATTATGACCCAGAGCAAAATTACTAGGCTTCATACAGAAGCGGTTGATCCAGCCTAGTGTCTAATAACACTGAACGTGAGATGCTACTAATTACTGCCCTATGGACCTCGTTTAAAATTTCTTAAATTTCAACTTGTAAAAGGCTTTTTTATTATTATTAAGTTGTTTTTTTTTTATTTTTTAAAATTTTTATCTCCCAGCAGATAGCTGAAAGATAAGTTACTACAGTCTTTAGAATTCTATCCACTTATCTTGGAACACAACCATGTAACCTATATACTGCCTCAGGCACTAATGAAATACTAAAGTACATTCAGCTTCCCAGTAAACAATAATATAAATATTTACCAGCACTTATTATTAGTTTGCCATTTCCTGCTGACAGCTATTCCAACTTTGCCAGCAGGCACTGGGTCTCAAAATTGTATTATGTTTTGAACAAATAGCAACAAACAAAAATTCTCATAAAATAAATGAACAAGAGTTCCTGGGAGAAAAAAACACACAAAAAAACCTCTTCCAATGTTAAATGAATATTTCTTTCAAATTCTGACACGTAATATTATTAAATTTGCATACTGCACATTTCACTTTTACTAGAAAACAATTAAGTTAACGAGGAACTAAATAATGTGCACTCAGGGATAATTTAACATTACTGTTTTGTTTATTTTGAGTTTAACTTTTTGCTGTTCCCAAAGAGCCCGATGCTAATATTTATATTGATAATGGAGGACTCTGGTGTTCAAATGAGACAGTTTAAAGACTAGCAGAGCCCTAGCTCGTTTGGCTCGGTAGATAGAGCATTTGCCTGCAGATGGAAGGGTCCCAGGTTTTATTCTGGTCAAGGGACATGCCTGGGTTGCAGGCTCGATCCCCAGTAGGGGGCATGCAGAAGGCAGCCCATCAGTGATTCTCTCTCATCATTGACATTTCTATCTCTCTCCCTCTCCCTTCCTCTCTGAAATTAATTAATATTTTAAAAAAAGACTAGCAGAGAACAAAATCAACATTTTTAGAATCACAAAATGAAAATGTCCACATAAAACTTTGTGTGTTTTCTGTGCTATCAAGAAATAAAAAAAATCATCTAGAGTAAAAAGAGACCCTAAATAGATGCAGCAATCCTGAGAAAGAAGAGAGTAGGAGGAATCTCAATACTAATAGCTGTATTACAAAGTCACTGTTCTCAAAACAGCCTAGTACTGGCATAAGTACAGACATATAGACAAATAGAATAGAATAGAATAGAGAACCCAGAAATTGACCCAAACCACTATGCTCAATTAATATTTGACAAAGGAGGCAAGAGTATACAATGGAGTCAAGACAATCTTTTGAATAAATGGTGTTGGGAAAATTGGATAGTTAGATGCAAAAATAAAAATAAAAATGAAACGACCACCAACTTACACCATACACAAAAATAAACTCAAAATGTATAAAGGACTTAAAAATAAGATAGGAAACCATAAAAATATTAGAGAATTCCACTGGCAGCAAAATCTCAGACATATGCGGAAGCAATATCTTTACTGATACAGCTCTTAGGGCAATGAAAACTAAAGAGAAAATAAACAAATGGAACTACATAAAAATAAAAAGCTTCTGCCCAGCAAAGGAAACCAACAAAACAATAAGAAAGCCCATTGCATGGGAGAATATATTTGCCAATGTTATTGGCAAATAAGGGTTTAATATCCAACATTTATAGGGAACTCATACAACTTAACAAAAGAAAGATAAACAACCCAATTAAAAAAATGGGCAATGGACTTAACTAGATACTTTTGAAAGAGGACATAAAGAAGGCCAAGAGACATATGAAAACATGCTCAAAGTCACTAATCATCAAAATGAAAATTTGGTACCATCTTATACCTGTCAGAATGGCTATCATCAACAAATCAACAAATGACAAGTGCTGGAGAAGCTGCAGAGAAAAAGGAACCCTCATGCACTGCTGGTGGGAATGCAGACTGGTGCAGCCACTGTGGAGAACAGTATGGAGTTTCCTCAAAAAACTGAAAATGGAACTCCCATTTGACCCAGTGATCCTACTTTTAGGAACCTTTACTCTTATGTCCTTCTCCAACCCATTTCATGGAGTGATCCTAGAAACTGTCTCTTCTCTTTCCTGCACCACGTATATTTCCTAATCTAGATGCTTCATATCAGCACATACACATGCTGCTATTTCTTGAGTTCCTAAAAACCTCGCTTTTATTAGACTTCTCCTTCTGGCTTTCCTTTACAACCTTTCCTTTTCTCTCATTACTTTTATTATTTTTTTAAATCCTCACCTGGGGATATTTTTTCCATTGATTTTACAGAGAGAATGGGAGACAGGGAGAAGGAGTGGGTGGGGAGAGGGAGACAGAGAGAGAGACATCGACATGAAAGAGACACATCAAATAATTGCCTCCTGCTCACACCCCAACTGGGTCCAGGGCTCTCATTTCTTTTAAAACAAAACTTCTTAAAAAATGTGTTTCTACATATTTCTTTCTCCTATTCTTTAAACCATTCCAAACAGACTTAGCACCAGAACTCCGCTTAAACTACTGTTACCAAACTCACCCATAAACATCATGTTGCTAAATACAATGGTCAATTCTCAGGCTTTATCTTCCTTGAACTCTCATTAACATTTGACAAGATTGATTACTATCTCCTTAAAACACTTTCTTTATTCGGCTTCCAGGACAACAATCTTAGTGTTGCTGTATGCTGTTTGCTTTTTATCCTACCTTTGGATTTTCCATTTCAGATTCTTTATTTTCTTCCAATTCCCCTGACTTCTAAAGGTTGCGGTACCATTAGGCTTAGTACTTATCTCAATTATCTTTTCTATATTTAATACTTTGTTGAACTCATCCACTCTCAAGGCTTTAACTGCTATTGATCTACGGATATAAAATGCATATGCAAATATATGTTATATAAAATATGCAACACCAGAGGCCTAATGCATGAAAATCATGCATTGAGGGGGTGGGGTGTCCCTCAGCCCAGCCTACACCCTCTCTAATCTGGGATCCCTTGGGGGATATCAGACATCCCTCTCGCAATCCAGGATGACTGGTTCCTAACCACTCACCTGCCTGTCTGCCTAATACCCCCAACTGTCCTCCCCTGCTGGCCCGGTTGTCCTCAACTGCCTCAGCCTTGGCCTCCACCACCATGGCATTGTCTGAAAGATGCCAGTTAACCTGGTCTAATTAGTATATTATCTTTTTATTAGTATAGATAATATCTTATTTAATAAAGAGGATATATGTTAATTGACTGCACACCCTCAAAGATGGAGGCACTCACAACCACAAGAAGGCAGCGCCCAGTCCCCTCAGCCCCCCAGCCGCCCAGGGCCAGCCTGAGGCTCAGGCAAGTCTTGGACGGTGGCTGCCCAGCTGCCCAGGGCCGCCCGAGGCTCAGGTTACCAAGGCCAGCCAAGGCTTGCATTCCTGACAGTGGCAGCAGCAGAGGTATAACAGGAGTGTTGCCTTCCCCTGATCACCAGGTCCCCTCCTGCCCCTGAGGGCTCCCGAACTGTGAGCAGAGGCAGGCCAGGCTGAGGGACCACTCCCTCCAGTGCATGAATTTTCATGCACCGGGCCTCTAGTATTACATAAAATACAATCTATAAACCCATATAAATATGATATAAAAATATATGAATATAAATGATCAGTTTATATTTATTTTGTGAATTCCATTTTTTTTTACAGCTACCTGCAAGATATCTCCACTTGACTAGCAAATAGACATCTTAAATTCAACATGTTCAAAAGTAACCTTTGATATTCTCCCACAACCTGCTCTTTATTCAGTCTTCCCTTTCAGAGAAAGGCAACTCCATTCTTCCAATTACACAACCCAAAATTCCTTAGATCTGTTTTTGACAGTTACTTTTCATTAACATACAACATCCAATTTGTCAGTAATTTATGTTGGTGCTATTTTCAAAATATATCCAAACTTCATCCACTCCTTCCTACCCAGACTACACTATCAGAACTTCCAACCCTTCCTCCATGTTTTCTATGACTCTTCCCTGCTTTATTTTTCTCTTTAGCATTTAACTAACATATATAACATACCTAGCTTATATTTTACTTATTTATCTTCTTTATTGTTGGTCTTTCCCAGTATATATTTCTTTTTTTAATTTAATATATTATATTGATTTTTTACAGAGAGGAAGAGAGAGGGATAGAAAGCCAGAAACAACGATGAGAGAGAATTATCCATCAGCTGCCTCTTGCACACTCCCCACTGGGGATGTGCCTGCAACCAAGGCACACGCCCCTGACCGGAATCGAACCTGGGACCCTCCAGTCCACAGGCCAACGCTCTATCCACTGAGCCAAACCGGTTTCGGCGGTCTTCCCCAATATAATGCAAGCTCCATTGTGTCAGGAATTTTGTCTTTTTCATCTTATTTTGTCTGTGACAAATCTCCAGTGCTTGTAACATGGCCTAAGATAAGTTAAGTATCTTTTCAATGAATACATGAGTGAATGAATGAATGAATATTTGGGAAAGGTTGTGTAAATAAAACATTTTATTAAATTTCAATTTTTGTAATTATTTACAAGTTATATGGTGTCTGCTGAATCGAGGAGCAATAATTAAGAGTGTATTTTTTGTCTTTGATTTTTCTGATCTATTCTGTTAATTCTGCCACGCACTAATTTCAAAGGCTCTTATATCAGGCATGCAGTAACTTAATCTTCTTATATATCCTAGATTTCTCAACTGAAAAAGGATGCTGGTCAGTGTCTATTTATAAAATACATTATGGATGAATAAGAGTAATTTAAAATTAACTATTTTGGAATGTTTAAAATGTTTAAAATTACTATCAGAAGGAATGTGTCATGATTTCTATTCCAGTTCAACCTTTGTACCTAATTTTCTTTTTTTTTATATAAATATATTTTATTGATATTTTACAGAGAGGAAGGGAGAGAGATAGAGAGCTAGAAACATCGATGAGAGAGAAACATCAACAAGCTGCCTCTTGCACACCCCCTACTGGGGATGTGCCTGCAACCAATGTACATGCCCTTGACCCGAATCGAACCTGGAACCTTTCAGTCTGTAGACTGACGCTCTACCACTGAGCCAAACCGGTTTCGGCTTTGTACCTAATTTTCCCTTGGTCCAGTATACTTTTTGCTCCATCAGCTTCTGTCCTTGAAGTCTCAGCTTGAGATGTCACCTTCTTAATAAAGTTGTCTCTTCACCACTTCCATCTCAGAAGACTGGGTTAAGTGCCATCTTTATTGCTATCACGACATCACACATTGGTGCAAGTACCATTTTAGTCTCTTAAAATATACTTTAAACTTATTGAAGTCAAGGCCTTTGTGGCATTTTGTTTTGTATATATATATCATAGATTTCAATTACCAAGATTATTATTATATATATATATATAATAATCTTATTATATATATATATATATATATATATATATATATATATATATACACAAACATTTGATAAAACACTCCTGCCAGGAAAAGATGGGACTTAGTTAATAAAACAGGAACTGTGTCTACTTTGTTCTCTGTTGCATTCAGTAACTGGGAATGATAAATATTTAACATATGGGTGTTAAGTAAATGCAATTTTATAGTAAAATAAAGATTAAATATAGGCACACATATACTTATCATTGCTTCTTACTGTCTATAATGGTAAGACTCCAGAGAGTTTCAAGAAACATCACCTGATAAATGCATTCTGTTAAGATAGCACAAGCACATCACAATGACAGGTTTTTGGTAGTTTCCTTCATAAAAATCTTTATTTTTGTTATTATTTTAGATTCCAGTGTCCTTCTAAAAGCCTAAGAATATCATTCATGACAAAATTGTATTCCTTTAGGACATTTTGAGGAACATTCTTTTCCCAAAAGCCAATTTGCAAAAGGGTGGTTTGTTAAGTTTGATTCTTTTACCTCTTCAGTGTTAGTAGACAAGTTTTTATTTTGTCATTATAAATAACATTTAAAAAAACGTCCAATTTCTTTCTATTTTAAATTTTTATTTGCAGATGTAGACTAAAAGGCAGAGAATGGAAGAGATAGAGTAGATTGTAGAGAAATGGAGGAGTACTCAAAATTTCTTTATATATATATATATATACTAAGAGGCCCAGTGCATGGAATTCCTGCATGAGTAGGGTCCGTAGTGGCTGCTGGCTGCCTGCTGGGAACTCCCTTCCCCGCATGGCTGCCTGTCCCAGGCCTCCCTTCCTGTGGTTGGCCGGCTATCCCCATCCCCTGGTCAAACTCCAGGTCAAACTCCCGGTCTAGGGAACAATTCGTTTATTAGGCTTTTATTATATAGGGCTAGAGGCCCGGTACACAGATTTGTGCATTGGTCCAGTACCTTGGCCTGTCCTGTCTGACATCCTCCAAGGGGTCCTGGACTGTGAGAGGCCTCTAGTATGCATATAAGATCTTTGGTTAATATCTTCCCGCCCTCTCCTCTCCCCCATTCCCTCTGAGATTCATCAGTCTGTTCCATGTTCCAATGCCTGTGCTTTGAGCATCTTTCCCCTGGTGGTCAGTGTGCATCATAGTTACTAGTCAAAGAGTCGAATGGTCACTTAGGCATATATATATATATATATATATATATATATATATATATATAATTGTTGATAGTATTATAGATATTTCCCAGTTTACCCCCCCACCCCCCATTTACTCCCTTCCTGCTAGCCTTTATTCTTTTCCCCTGCCAGGTCTTCACCACTCTATTGCTCATGTCCATGGGCTATGCATATAAGTATAAAGTTTTTTGGTTTATCTCTTCTTATTCCCCCATCCCCACATCAAGGTATGTCAGTCTGTTCCATACCTCCATGCCAGAATTTCTTTGTACCAACTTTGTTATTTGCATAATATGAAAACAAGCATATCACTCAATTGCATCCTAAGTGCAAGATAATTGCCAGGTGAATCAACATCCCTTCTCAAACCTACACCAATACATACATACATATAAATGTGCATACACACGATCACTTCCCATAACTCTACCCTAAAAACATAATTAAATTTTAGGTTAACCCCGGCCAACTTTGCTCAGTTGGTTGAGTGTCATCCTGTGCACCAAAAGGTTGCTGGTTGGATTCCCAGTCAGGGCACATGCCCAGATCAGAAGCTCAGTTACCCAGTAGGGGGCTTGCAGGAAGCAGCCAATCAATGATTCACTCTCACATAGATGTTTCTTTCTCCTCCCTCTCCCTTCCTCTCTCTCTAACAAGCAATAAAAACATTTTTAAAAATGTAGGTTCAAATTATTTTCTGATTCACATATTGGGAGAAAATATCTGTAAGTCACATATATAATAAGGAATATATATATAAAAAAACCTTGGAACTCAACAATAAAAAGTAACCCAATTTAAAAATGAACAAAAGATTTGAGTCAATTTTTTTTCTAAAGAAGATATTGGCTAATAATCATATGATAAGAGGCACAGCATTGACCATTAGGGAAATGCAAATAAAAATCACAAGGAGATACCACTTCATGCCCACGAGGATGGCTAAAATGAAAAGATGGACAATAACTAGTATTAAAAGGATGTGAAAAAACTAGTATTGCTGGTGGGATTTCACAATATTGCAGCCACTTTGTAAAACAGTTTGGCAATTCTACAAAATTTTAAACATAAAGTTACCAAATGACCCAGCAATTCTACTCCTAAGTATATACCTCCAAAGAAATAAAAACATATGTTCACTTGAAAATTTGTGTACAAATAATCATTGCAGCATTACTTATACTAGCCAAAATGTGGAAACAACCCAAATTTCCATCTACTGAGAGACAAATAAAATATTTGACATTCATATAAAAATAAAGTACTTTTCATATAAATACTCATTTAAATTTTTATATGGCAATAAAAACAAAATCCCATTACATTTTATTACTTGGATGAATATTGAAAGCCTTGTTCTAAGTTAAAGAAGCCAGTCACAAAAGACCACTAATTGTATGATTCCATTTATAAGAACTATCTAGAATATATAACCTATGTACATACTAAATAGGTGATTGGCTGCCAGGGGTTGGGGAAGAAAGGAATAGTGCCTGCTAATGGGTATGGTGTTTCTATCTAAATTAAGATAGTAGTAATAGTTGTATAATTCTGTAATTATGCTGAAACCCTGAATTGCACTCTCTGGGAGGATGAACTTTATAGTTTGTAAATATCTCAATAAAGCGGTTTTTAAAAAAACAATGTAAGCATTATCCAAAGCTTAGGTGTTTCTTTCCTTTGATTACATTAACTTTAAAAAATAAGTTTTTTTTTAATTGATTTTGGAGAAGAAGGGATGGGGAGAGAGAGATAGAAACATCAATGATGAGAGAGAATCATTGATCGGCTGTCTCCTGCACGTCCCTCATTGGGAATTGAGCCCTCAACCTGGGCATGTGCTCTACTGGGAATCGAATCATGATCTACTGGTTCATAGATTGAAGCTCAACCACTGAGGCACACTGGCCAGGCTGATTATGTTAACTTTTTAATACAACATGTCTTATTTCTTAGAGTTTGTTTCATAGTTCCATTAAATTTGTTATTTTTTATGTTACCACTAGAGGCCCAGTGTATGAAATTGTGCACAGGTAGGGTCCCTAGGCCTAACCTGTGATCAGGGCCATCTTTCGCCCGTCCACCAGTCCCCATCCCACCCCGCTGCTGCCACCCACCCCTGTTCCCTGTGGTTCCCCATTGACCATCCATCAATCAGAGCCTGCTGGCTGGAGGGAGGGACTGAAAGGTGGTCAACGCACCTCATAGCAACTGGTAGATCGGTCGTTCTGGTCATTATGCCATTATGTTTGCTGGCCTTTTATAATATAGGACTAGAGGTCTGGTGCATGACATTCATGCACTGGGGGCAGAGGGGGGGCATCCCTCAGCCCAGCCAGCTTGTGCTCTTTCACAGTCCGGGAGCCCTCGGGGAATGTTCAACTGACAGTTTAGGCCCACAGGGAGCGGGCCTAAGCCTTCATTCAGACATCCTTAGCACACTGCCAAGGAGACTGGCTGCTGTGCTCGCCAGCCCATCAGCCCATCAGCCCATCAGCCCATCAGCCCAGGCACTCTCCCTGTGGGAGCGCACTGACCACCAGAGGGCAGCGCCTGCATTGAGCATCTGCCCCCTGGTGGTCAGTGCATGTCATAGCAACCAGTCATTCTTCAGATGGGTCTATTTGCATATTACCCTTTTATTATATAGGATTATTATTTCAGAGCTGATTTTCCACGAAAAGTGTAAAACTTGTTTCTGTGTGTATTTTTCTTCCATTAATTTTATTTCTTGGATATATCTGTTCTTCTGATATGGACTGCATCAGCAGCAGCTCGGGCCTACTGCATAGCTGTCATCATCTTGGTACTGACCTTTGTCTCTTTCTTGAGTTGGCTCCTTGTTTGCTGGATTTTATTTCACTCATTTACTTCTTTAACTTGGTGAAGTATATCCTTTAATAGCTTACTCAGAAAAGCTACCTAGAAGGTAAATTATATTAGACATTATCTAAAAAGACTATATAGGGTTGGGCAGAAGTGGTTTTACATTTGTGAACATGCAAAACACAGAATTTATTCTTCTATTATTATTATTATTATTATTTATTATATTATTATATTATTTTCCATATGAACTGTAAATCCACTTTGTCCCATACTATATTCTACTTTCACACTTGATTAAAATCCTAATTAAAAATAATTTTTCCCTAGAATTTTTTCATTGTTTTCCACTTTCTATTGAGTGATGGTATTGGATTGTTGAATATCATTTATAGTCTTAAATTTGGTTTATACTGCAAAATACAATTAATGCTCCTAATTTTTCTAAGGCAAGTCTATTCATTCAATCCAAAATGGAACATTTTTACCATGACTGGGAATAGAGGCTAGGTTAGAATCCAATTTAATAGTTGACAAAGCATACACCTTAAATAATCTACATATATATAAAAGCCTAAGTGACAGTTAAGATCAGTCGACCAAACGACTGGTTACTATGACACACACTGACCACTGGAGGTAGATACTCAATGCAGGAGCTCCCTCCTGGTGGTCACTGCACTCTCACAGCTAATTTCCTGTGGCCACCCAACCTCCCATGGTCCCTCCAGCCATCCCCAATGGGCCCTAATCAGGAATGGTTGAGATGGACCCCAATTGGCCCCTATCGCTGACCAGACCAAGGGACCCCACCCATGCATGAATTCATGTACTGGGCCTCCAGTTTATCCTATAAAATGGATCTGATTTTAAAAAAATGTTTCCAGGGGTTTTCAATGAGGTGAAAGGGTGACAGGTATTCTCTATCTTTCTTGCGCTGGGAGTGTATCAGAATCTCAGCAATATGAGTTTGTGGGGACAGGATTATGTTGGTCAGGGGAGAAGGGACATGCATATTTACACACGTGTTCGCCAGGGAATTCAGACAGACCTCCAACCTGGCTTAACCAATGCAGGCTTGTATTTCCACTTCATAGTAGCTGCTTGACTCAGTCTCTCAATAACCGTTTATCTGCTTACTGCTCCTAGGCCCCCTTCCTCTCCATTTTTGGAAGGATAACTAATGGTGATAAAGTGAGACATTCTGTAGTAAAAAGGATATAGTTTTAATACTTTTAAAACATTTCGAAAAGCAATACAATTACCTGAGCACTTATGTTTTATTAGTAATAGCAAGCAAGATTAATAAGTAAATTCAACTAAAAATGATTTTGTGTCAGAGTGCATAGTTTTTACATTGACATTTCACATAATCTGACTTTGCTTAGAAGAGAAATCACTCGGCTGTTAAAATTACTTTTAAAGAGCTGTCACAATTGGAAAATATGCTGTCAAAAATATGATGAGAAAAGTTTAAAAATGGTAAAGTATGTTGACTTAGGCAAAAAATATTACCTTCATGGAGGAAAACTTGAATATTTATCATTATCTTTTAAAAGGGATAATCCCCTCTTTCCCAATATTGGACATCTTTGTTTCAAAATGTGTATCCTGACACATGTACTTTCACTTAATAGCAACATGAATGAAATCATTTATACTCATACCACAATGAGAACACCTCTAGGTGTGAGGAAGTGCTAAAATAGTAATGCCATCTATGCTCCTTCATATTATTTATTATTTAATTTTGAATTGAAGATGAATTAAAAAAATATATTTTATTGATTTCTTATAGAGAGTAAGGGAGGGGGAGAGAGAGTTAGAAACATTGATGAGAGAGAAACACAATCAGCTGCCTCTTGCACACCCCCTACTGGGGATGTGCCCACAACCAAGGTACATGCCCTTGATTGGAATCGAACCTGGGATTTTTAGGTCGCAGGCCGACACTCTGTCCACTGAGCCAAACCAGTTACGGCTGAAGATCAATTTTTAATCTTTATCCTTATATTTTAGCTTCTCTGACATTTTATACATGTATTTATTAAGGATATATATTTTAAGTAATAGAAGAATGTAAATCTATATTTTCTGGAAAGTTTGATGAGATTTTAATATTTTTATTCTGTCTATTCAAATGATAAGAATATATTATCTCCCGCATATCAGGTGCTCCTTGATTTGCAATTGAGCATTTCAATTCAAAATGGTTTAATTTAGAGACTTCACACTAATCTTCACTTAAAAATTGATCCTTCTGTCCCTATTATAATATAATTGAAAAGACAAATATTTGAGAGGTTTTGAATCAAAGATGAATAAATTGGTAAAACTAAAATCTCTTTTACCATCTTTTTATTTTACAATGAGCAAATTCTGTTAATGATTCAAACCTTGAAAAGTTCAGTTTCTCTAGAATATTCTAAACACTTGATCATTGATTCTTAATAAAAATGAATAAGGATTTATATCTAGAGGAATAGATTATGTGAATATGAAATAAAATATAAGATTTCCCCCCCACCAATATAAATAACATAGGGCTTAACAATGATATGCTAAGTACTGTATTGTCAGATTGTTATTATTGTGTAACCTTGATGTTTGCCTCTTCCTTCATATAGTAAAATACAAGTAACTGTCATTATCACACACCTGGGCTATTCACAACGTTTTATGAGTATTGTAAAGCACTGTGTAAATGTAAGTATTTAAACAGCCTTGTGCTGCTAGGTCAGGGGTGGGCAAACTTTTTGACTCGAGGACCACAATGGGTTTTTAAACTGGACCAGAGGGCCGGAACAAAAGCAAGCTGACCATGCTAGCACTCTCATCTTGGGCTGCTGGTGAAGGAGCAGAGGGGAGAGCAAGAGGACTCTCTGCTCTTTTGGCTCTGCGGGCCAGATAGAACAGCCGAATGGGTCTGATCCAGCCCGTGGGCCATAGTTTGCCCACGGTTGTGCTAGGTACTATGTAAAAAATGTAAACACAGGAGAATGAAGATGGCAGCGTAGGTAAACACTTCTAAATGGCTTCCGGGCACAACAAGTTAAAAAAAAAAAACCTATAAAACAAACGTCTATCTCCCCAAAACCAAATGAAAGCAGGCTGAGAGGAAGCCCTACATCTAGACTGAAAGAGAATAGGAGAATCCAGGGCAGAAGTGCTGAAAAACTGAGGTAGGGGGGCGAGGACGTGATAAGGGCTGGTGGTGGATCCAGGCTGGTGGAGGGTGGTGCTTTTTTCAACCCAAAGAGAGACAAGTGCCAATCTCTCTGAAATCCAATTTCTGGGGAGAGGCTAGGCTGTCTGCCATCTGGTCAGAAAGTGAGGCTGGCTTGCTTGCAGAGCTGAAATAAAGAATGTACAGAAACTCAACTATAAATCAACATGCCCCAAGAATCAAACCAAAGATCAGGAATATAAGAAAGTAAAAATCACCCAACCAGAGAAGCAAAAAGAAAGAAGAATCCAAAAGTGTGAGGATAGTGTAAGGAGCCTCTGAGACGGCTTAAAGCGTACCAATATCCGGATTTTTGGGGTGCCAGAAGAAGAGAGTAAGCTGAATATTGAAGTCTTAATGGAAGAAAGAATGACAGAAAAGTTTCCCAATCTGGTGAAAGAAATAGACCTACAAGTCCAGGAAGCGCACAGGACCCCAAACTGGAGGAATCCAAAGAGGAACACACCAAGACACATCATAATTAAAATGCCAAGAGCAAAAGACAAAGAAAAAATCTCACAAGCAGCAAGAGAAAAACAACTAGTTACCTACAAGGGAGTACCCATATGACTGTCAGCTGATTTCTCAACAGAAACTATGCAGGCCAGAAGGGAGTGGCAAGACATATTCAAAATGATGAACAACAAGAACCTACAACCAAGATTACTCTACCCAGCAAAGCTATCATTCAGAATTGAAGGGCAGATAAACAGCTTCACAGACAAGAAAAAGTTAAATGAGTTCATCAACACCAAATCAGGATTACATGAAATGTTGAAGGGTATTCTTTAAGAAGAGGAAGGAGAAGAAAAAGGTAAAGATAAAAAAAAATTCTGAACAACAAAAAGGCATTAAATACATACCTATCAACAAGCGAATCTAAAAATCAAGAGAATAAAAACACATCTGAAGAACAAAATGGACTGGTGAATATAATAGAATTAGGGACATAGAAAGGGATTGGACTAACAATTCACAGGGGGAAAGTGGTCTGAGGGATGTGGGAAGAGATTGGACAAAAATCTTACACCTATGGATGAAGACAGTGGTGGGGGTAAGGGCGTGGGGTGGAGTTGAGAATCAGGTAGAGGGGATCTAAGGGGGAGAGGGAGAGGAACACCTGTAATAATCTGAACAATAAAGATTTAAAAAATAAAAATAAATGATACATAAAAAAATGCAAACACAGAATAAATTGTATATAAGAAGTTGAAAACAATAAACAGCCCTGTTTTATTTTTCAAGAAAAACAAAATAGCTACAATGGAGTAATTTATTTGAGCTAGAATTATAGAAGAAAAGTAATTTCTTGTAACAAGAGTATCTCAATACAACTGTCCATCTAAATAAAGCCTATCATTTTTTGTTGTCTACTATATTATGGCTATGTGGAATAATTTAGGACAGGCTATTAGATGTCACAATATTTATATAGCCTTATATTTTAACACCACTAGATTTAATAATCAAAGTTTTAAAAACTGAATTTCACAAACCACATAATATATCAATACTAAAACAAGCAAGCTTAAACAATCAAGGTAATTACAAACATTGCCACAAATGAGATAAATGTAATTTCATAGACCGGAAATGCGAACATAATTTTAGGGGATCTTAAAATATAGAAAATTAAGCAAGAAGCTTTACAAATTTAGACATCTGAATATGAACATAAAATTTTTATTGTTTCTCAGAGGTTTTAGTTTTACCAATATATCCATGTTGACATATCATTACTACGTGCATGGATAAGAAACTCTAACTGGCAACTCAAAACACAGTATGTGTATATTGGAGAAAAGTTTGTGTTGTCATGGGAACCTTGGCTTTTGTTTACATTATACTGCAAACTATATTATGTGTCTTGGTTCACCTTAATGACTACCTTCCTATATTGCTAATTATGCTATTTTCCCTCATTCACTTTGATGATTAACTCCTTATGGTTAATATTGCTCATCTTTATTGAGTTAATTCATATTTTTCTTGAATATAGAAATATGAACTTACATTTACTTTCATTTGTGAAAATTGCATTATGCATGTCACCATCACCTGTTCATTACATTAAGTAAAAGAAGGTTTAGCTTTTATGAGATTTGCAAAATTACATTTATGAAAATTATAAGCTTGACCTTGTTTGCTTTCAGGAACAACATATTCCAAATGGTAGAAAATAAAATTTGTGAACATTGCTTTTCTGGTCATAAAATTGTACAATTTTTTTTTATTGAAAATGTCCTGCAGTATTTTAAAAGTGAAAATTTAAGCTATTAAAGTTTTTTTTCACACTTTTAACATATAGAAAAAGACATGATAAAATATTCATCATGTACATGCAGAATTCCTTCAGCATATACAACTCCACAGAGCTAGTCAGTAAGTGAATACATTACATAATAAATATGCCTATAGAGCAAAAGTTGAATTGAACCTCAAGGTCTTAGTCACCTTTCCCCATTCTCCAATTTAAAAATTTGAAAATCAGAAAAATTTCAAAATGAAAACTATGTGTGGGTTATTTTAATTAAGATAAACTGGAATTGATACTTTTATTCAGAAATGGTCACTGGGTTCCTATTGTATATTAGATATGTGCTAGGCATGGGTATTCATAGAGAGATAAGAAAGCTCTCATGAGGTTATAATATGTAAAGAAGCAATTGCAATATAGTCTTTCTGATTCTATATTTTATAAAGCTGTTGTAAAAACCCTTAGGAATTTTTTTTGTTTTATGTTATTATTTTTAAATGTTTTTTATTGATTAAGGTATTACATATGTGTCCTTATCCCCCCATTACTCCCCCAACCCCCATTCATGCCCTCACCCTCCTTTTGTCTGTGTCCATTGGTTAGGCTTTTTTGTGTTTTAATATATATATTATTGATTAAGGTATTACATATGTATCCATATTCCCCCAGTGTCCCCCCACTCCCATGCAGGCCCTCACCCCTCTGCTGTCTCTGTCCATTGGTTAGGCTTATATGCATGCACACAAGTCCTTTGGTTGATCTCTCCCCCATCCCCCCACCCTCCCCTACCTTCCCTCTGAGGTTTGATGTTCTGATCAATGCTTCTCTGTCTCTGGATCTGTTTTTGTTCATCAGTTTATGTTGTTCATTATAATCCACAAATTAGTGAGATTATGTGATATTTATTTTTCTCTAACTGGCTTATTTCACACAGTGTTTCCCAAACTTTTGACATATGTGTATCCCTTCTATCATTTTCATAATGCTGAGTACCCCTCAACAAAAAAAAGGATGTATTTTAATAACAATCAAAATATATTTATTCATTTTTTGGTACATACACAAAATAATAATAAACAAAAAATAAAATTTTTCATAATAAAATATAAATAAAAGTTATATTATAAATAACATTTATTTGCACAATGGACCATCTCACGCCTCACAAAACTGTCTTGACTTGACTCATGAGAACGTAGAATTAGGCGCAGCTAAGCACGGTGCAGTGCATATCCCCACCAAACTCCAGTGCAACGCGTACCCCCACCAAACTCTTCCCATACCCCTGGGGGTACGCGTACCACACTTTGGGAAACATTGAATTGTCTTAGCATAATGCTCTCCAGTTCCATCCATGCTGCTGCAAATGGTAAGAATTCCTTCTTTTTTACAGCAGCATTGCATTCCATTGTGTAGATGTACCATAATTTTCTTTTTTTTAAAAAAAAAATATATTTTTATTGATTTTATTACAGAGAGGAAGGGAGAGAGATAGAGAGCTAGAAACGTCGATGAGAGAGAAACATCGATCAGCCGCCTCCTGCACACCCTCCACCGGGGATGTGCCCACAGCCAATGTACATGCCCCTGACAGGAATCGAACCCGGGACCTTCCGGTCTGCAGACCAATGCTCTACCACTGAGCCAAACCAGTTTCGGCAGATGTACCATAATTTTCTAACCACTCATCTGCTGATGGGCAGTTAGTCTGTTTCCAAATCTTAGCTATTGTAATTTGTGCTGCTATGAACATAGGGGTGCATATATCCTTTCTGATTGGTGTCTCTAGTTTCTTGGGATATATTCCTAGAAGTGGGATCACTAGTCAAATGGGAGACCCATTCAGTATGGAGTTTCCTTAAGAAAACAGTAAACCCTTAGGATTTTGTCTTGCCTTCAAGAGACAGTAAACTGTATTTACTGTTTACTGAGATAATATGTCAGGTAATCTCTGAGTGACAAAGGGTAAAAGGAAATTTCATTTAAAATTGACAAAAGTAAAAGGTAAATTATTTTCCACAATAGCATGAACCACATACTCAGAAAGAGATATGGGTTTATTACAAATGACCCAATCCCTAGTTGTCTATGGCAACTTTTATAACAAACTAGAATATAAAATATAATAATTTTTTTTGTGAAGGAAACTACCAATTGTGGTCTTACTTTGTATTTTTTTAATTTTTATTATATTATAATAATTATAATAGTTTTATTTTCTACATTAGCTGTTATATTATTTGCTACATACTTGTAAATGGCATATTTTACAAATATTTAATTTTTTTTCATTTTGAAATAACTGTAAACTTACAGAAATGTTGTAAAAATAGTACAGAAAATTTCTAGATATTTTTCCAGATTTCCTGTTCTCTCTCATATATACATATCAGTGATTATATATATAATCAGTTTTTCTTTTTATATATAATCTGTTATATATTTTATATAATTTATTTTTCTAACATACTTGAGTGTTGGTTGAATAAATGAAGCCCTTTCCTCCTTTAAAACTTGAGTAAGATTTTTCAAAATTCAATGGAACAATAACTTAAGGTAAATATATATAAGATCCTAGAATATCTGTGTCCTTAATTTAGGGGACTGAGACAAAAGAATGAAATAAAACACTGTAGCTTGAAGTTCAGAAGACCCAAGAAGAAAGTCTATAATTGTTTTGTGATTTGTCTACTAATAGTATTCTTTTAAATTTACTTTTATGGAATTTATTGGGGTGACATTGTTTCACAAATATGTTTCAAATATGCAACTCAACAAAACATCATATGCATATCTAATAAAAGTATTTTAGAGGATAAGTTTAGAGCTACCTAGGCCAGGTCACCTAGTGACTCTCCAGGGGTCTGAGGCTGTAGAAGGGTTTTGGGCAGGGTTTGGGGCAAGGGATGGGGGCAGCATTGATGCTCTGTAACCTGGCATGTTTTCTATTGAGGAGAATGAGGGAAATGGGGAACAGGAAGTTAACAATGAGGTAGATGAAGAAGAGGAAGAAGGAGGGGAGAAGGAGGAGGAGGAGGAAGAGGAAGGTGATGGTGAGTAGCCTTGTCTGCCTCCTCTTTTGGGGGTACCTTTCCCTGGCTTCTGTCACAGGGGGAGGAGTTGGCTCCTAGGGTGGACTACCTACAACTGGGTTTGTACCTAGGTAGCTCTAAACTTGTCCTCTAAAACTCTTTTATTAGGTATGCATATGATGTTTTGTTGAGTTGCACACTTGAGATACATATGGTTTTGTGAAACAATGTCACCCCAATAAATCCAATAAAGTTTAGACAATGAGAAAGAAGATCACAAGTAACCTTCCAAGAGATGGCAGTGAATGGAGTGGGGTACCAAGAAGGGTATGTTCATTTTAGTGAGCTTAAGTGTTATATCTATTTATTTTTAAGGTGTTCATCTCTTTAAAATAATGTGATACGATATAGCATAATAGAAACAATGTCCTATGTTAGAAATATAGCAAAGCAGGCTGTCCAATGCAAAGTTGTGAGATAATTTGAAGCGGAGTAAAAATAGATATAACATGAGCCCACATACCATGAAAAGTTAACAAACAGAGAAAGGAAGCAGCATGGAAACCCCAGCACATTTAATCTTTTTTTAAAAAAATTTTTATGGTGGCATTAATGTACTGAAAAGAACAGCCCCCAACCTCCCAGAAATTAGTCAGTTTCATGTCTCAAGTTGAGTACAAACCACTCAAAGGTGGCAGCTTCCCACAGCTGACTTTAACTGTGATTAGAATAGAGGATGGTTGCTAGTTTGGGCTTACCATATGTATCCTCAAGACTCAGCCTGATCATCAGGTACATTCAGAATTTCTTTAGGACCAAAAAATTGGCTTACAAATAAATTTTCATTTATATATTCTAAACAATACAGCTCATCAACAGGCCATTCACATATGTTTAAACCATGCTCCATACCTTTGGGCATCCTAGACTGACTTTATAAGTTTAGAACTGCATCTTACTTGAAAATCCTTTCAATTTTCTATTCCTATTTCCATTACAAAGAAAAGTGCTCCACCTGATGAACACAGGTCACACTGTTTTGAATAAATAAATACCTGTTCTTTTTTGAGACTCAGAATTTTTATCCAGTATGGATCCAGGAGACTTTTGGGCTAGAAGGGGAAAAGTTTTCTAGTTAATTTCATGGCCTTTCATGACAAAACTGGATAGAGATGCTTTAAAACATTTTTAAAAATATTTTCCAAAACCCATTGGGAACTTGTATTTAAAGATTTCCTTGCATTCATTTCTTCTGAACAGAAGTTTATTTAGAATACTCACAATAAAAGATTAAAAATAGTCTGCTTTCCAGAGTTTCTACATTTTTCCTTAACTATAAACAAAGTTCTGAAAGTTGTTTGAAGTGTTCACATTTCTGCTACATATTTTTAAGTGCTAAGATTTAGTAGTGAAATTGCCTTTCTTTGTCGTTGCTACATGATCAAGTTTGATTAAAATAATTGTGGTAGTATCAGAGTTATAAAGTAATAAGTATATTCTCCATCACCTGGCAGACAATGAAAACAAAACATATTAGGTATTTTATATGTGTTATATTCCAGTTTATTGAATAGATTAATAAAATAATATAAAATAGATTTAAAATATTGCAGGAAGCAATTTAAAAATTACTTATTTTCCAAAAAATGTAAAAAATATTTTCCAGTATAATTAGTGACCATTTTACATCAAACATTAAATATTATTATTTGTGTGAAAATTCATTGAAAGCATGTAATGTTGATTTAAGGGAAATAGAAGTTAGGATTTTAATTATCATCTTTCTGAGCCAAATTTAACCTGTTAAATCTGGTTTAGAATCTGAAACAGTTGTAGCGAAAGATTTGGAAAGAAAAATCCTCCCCCCTACAGTTACAGAAGTGCAAGCCAAATTAAAAGAGCATACATCCCGAAGTTGCAGAGTGATATTCTAAAGGAAATTTCAAAATTTGACAATGTGTAACATAATATGGGAGTTATAAGTGCTGTTTTTTCACAGTATCACTTTAGTTTTGATCTCAGATGAATATATATATATATATATATATATATATATATGAAGTAAGTTAAATTATTAAGGTTTCAAGAGTTTTAAAAAACCAACTATCCCACCCACACCCCACTAACTTGACAAAAATAGGCATAGTAAAATCTACTCAAACAAAAATTTACATTTCCTTTTTCTTAGGAGGAGGTTTATGGCAAAATTAAAATTTAACTTATTTTCCTTACAAAGTAAGGATGGTCACTATACCTCTTGATATTCCTCCCAAAGAAAAATAAAGAAAGAACATAATTAATCCAGGACAAGTAATCCAGGATTCACATAAGTGGTACTACACATTTATGAAATCTCCTCCAAACTAAAGGTTTATAATGAGTGAGAGAAGAAATTATAATTCACTCTATCAAAAATCTGAAGAGGGAGGGAATATTTTTGCTATGCACAAGCTGAATCAAGTTAATGAGGCATCTAACATTGCAAAAAGACCGTTGTCTATAAATAAATTCAGTCTGATTGGAATGTATTAGTTGTCTGATAATATTCTGTAGCCTACAGATGCTTTGGGTAGAATGTAGATTTCTTGAAAAAGAAAGGCCAGTGGAATTGCTTCTGTACAGCTCCAGGTCATTTCTATTAAGCAAGAAATGGCATTAAAATAACATTTCTCGTTAAAACAAGGCTTTCCATTCAGGATATTTCCAAAGTAATACGTTCAATATAAGACAAATTATGTTCTTTATCTGAAATTTACTTGAATATGGGAATTTGATGAAAATATTTTCCTTCTCACTCATATTTTTTCCTATTGAAATTTGTCTGTTAAGGTGCTATTCATAGGCGATATACCTAAACTGTAGAGGCTAAGAAGAGAATATAATTAGAATCTTAGCTATTGCTCAGCTTTCCCCTACAACTTTGTACATGTACTTATTATGCTTATTGTTGATGGGAGGGCTGGATTTTTGTTACTGAGTATATGTTATTTCTGATTAGCTGCCAGATGTCTCCACAGAGTGGTGTGAATATAAGTCTTCTAATCAAATGAAAAGTTCAGGTTTCATGGAAATTAAAAAAAATAGAATTGTAGAATCTACCAATAGAATACATTATGTATTTGTTATCTCTTTGCCTTCCCCATAAGGGAACACGTTCAATTTAATCATGCACTCAGATTTATAAGCCTGAAGGGATATTTTCATTGAAATATGAGGGATATGTTTGATTTTTTCTTTATTATCTCCTCTAATAGAATGGCATGAAGGCAGAAGAAGCTTTGTCTTGCCCGGTGTGTCATCTCCAGACTGAAAAGAGTACCTGAGACATGATAAATGCTCAATAAAATTGGCCCAATAAAAGAAGAAGTAGATGGTTTGGGAAATGGCTACATAAGAGACATACCTGATAGCAATTCATTGCCTCCCAGCTCCAAGTCCAGCCTTCAGTATCAGCCCTGCAGCTGGGTCTTCTGCAAGGAAACCTGAAGCACATTCTTGTGGAAGAAGCCCCCAGCCCAAGTTCTTCCTCTTTATGTATTCCCCCATAACCCAGAGGCTTAGAGGATCCTGTTACATCTCATAGTTACTCTTTCATTATAACATAGTAATTTTTTTATATTAGTCTTCCACTGTTTAGATCACTATGTTGTTTCTAGTCCCTGATTTAGAATTGGTTCCAGAAGTGGGATGGGTCTCAGGAAATAGACCTTTAAAGAAGGGATTTTGAGGCTGTTTGGCCATGCCCTTGAGCCTTAGCACAGTGCCGAGCTCCTCCTTAATGGGAAATGGAAGCTAGTAACCCGTGGCTTGTAGTGGCATCAAAATTAACTAAGCTACCAACTGTGGTTGATGGGGATAAAGTGCCAACTGAAGCACATTTCCTGGGAACTCAAATGACTGTTACACTTAACCAGATGGAAGCGGTGAATTCTATAATGACTGCAATGTGAGAAGAAATATTTTTGTGTGCATTTGAGCACTTATAGAGAGAAAATAACAATCTTAACTCCATTATTTCTAAACTTAACTTACAATTTTATAACCAATGAGTTTCTACAACATCCCTAAAAGTATTTTATTTCTTGTAGCCACAGGATTGATATTGGTAAAAATCAAATACAGAATGTAATTGTGTGAGTTGTTGAACTACAATGATAGGTCAATCCAACTCTTGCTAAGTTTCCCATGTGGAAGTGGAAAATAATGGGATTCTGAATCCCACAATGGGGAGATCTGGTTGGATCTAAACAAACCACCCTTATCAGTGAAAGTAGCTTTCTCTCCAGTGTCCAAAGAGGCTAGTCTTTTCTCCCTCCCTCCCTCCCTCCCTCCCTCCCTCCCTCCCTCCCTCCCTTCCTTCCTTCCTTCCTTCCTTCCTTCCTTCCTTCCTTTTGCTTGAAAAAATCTTACGATAATAATACTTGGACATATGCCTTGGAAGGGGGTGTTTATTCTACTCAAGATTAACCACTATTGCCTATTGTTGCCAATAAATGGTCCAAATATCGTAAAATTCAGCATTCTGCAAGGTGGGTTTCCCCATCCTCAGCACTGCTGATATTTTGAACTGGGTAATTCTTGTGGT
Organism: Vespertilio murinus; assembly: GCA_963924515.1. Lineage (NCBI taxonomy): Eukaryota > Metazoa > Chordata > Mammalia > Chiroptera > Vespertilionidae > Vespertilio > Vespertilio murinus. Next base: position 140,566,098 of record OZ004704.1, on the reverse strand, counting down.
AGCTGTCTTGTGCATTGTAGATTATTTAGCAGCAAACCTGCTCTCTACCCACTCTATACTAGGAGCCCTCTCCTCTCCCACTTGCATAATCACAAATTTCTCCAGCAATTACCAAATGTCTCTGGAGGGAAATCATCTCCAGGAGAGAATCATCATGCCCGGGGCAAACAGTAACACAATATGAGCTATGGGGAAATAGATTACATATTAAAGGATTTCAAGGCTTTATTAATATATGTATGTAAAAGCTGATATGGGGAACATGCATGAGAAGGGATTTCAGTTAGACCAAGGAAGACAGAATGTAACACCAAATTTACTGATATTATTTACAATAGATTTACATTTTAATGTGTTAGCTCATGAAGGCAGAGGTGGCTCTAATAGCTTATTTGGGTTGACTGAAACTTGGACGCAGTAGTGGACTACATTTAATGAGATTAAGATTCCATGTCCTCTCTGGCATGATGTATAGGAGGGAGCCCAAAGATTTATAGAGACAGGAAAGTTGGACTGTATCATGTGCAATCTATCTACCATCCTACTTTGTAATGGTTGGAAAAACCACTCTTCGATCTTCAGGATATTCAAAGTGCTAATTGACAGAGTTAGCATATATCCCTGTGAACTACATTTCATTTTCCTGGATGTTAAGTCTTTTGTTGTTGTTGTTGTTGTAAATTATTTGCTGCTGCTCTCAATTCTTGAAGTTTCCAGATCTCCTGATGAAGGCTTGGTGTACTAGTTTTAGACTGTTGCCATAACAAATTACCACACATATAGTGGTTAAAACAATACACATTTAGTATATCATTAGAGGCCATGCGCCAATGAGGTCCCTCGGCCTAGCCTTTGGGAACTGGGCAAGACCAGCTCTCCGACATCCCTTTGAGGGTTCCCAGATTGTGAGAGAGCACAGGCCAAGCTGAGGGACCCAACAGGTGCAGGACCAGGGCTAGGGAGGGGCCGCAGGAGGGCTCCAGGGTGTGTCCAGCCCAACTCGCCCAGTTCCGATTTGCTGGACCCCAGCGGCAAGCTAATCTACTGGTCAGAGCGTCTGCCCCCTGGTGGTCAGTGCACATCATAGCTATTGGTCGACTGGTCAAACAAATGGTTGGACACTTAACATATTAGGATTTTATTATATAGGATAGTTCTATATACCAGAAGCCTGGTTTGGCTCAAGCATTTGCTTTGCTTCAGATTGAACAAGATCAAAATCAAGGTGTCAGCAGGCCTGGGATTTTATCTGGAGGCTCTGGGGAAATAGAGGGAGAAGAGAGAGAGAGAGAGAGAGAGAGAGAGAGAGAGAGAGAGAGAGAGAGAGAGACATTGATTTGTTGCCTCCCCTAGGTGCCCAGACCAGGGCCAGGGTTCATTGAACCTGCAATCCTGATAGGTGCCCTTGAATGGGAGCCAAACCCTTGATCCTACTGTGTGATTGGGCCAATGCTCTAACTACTTAATGACACTGGCCAGGTGATATGTAAATCATTTGAAATTTCTTTGTATAATATTATACTACTCAAAAAAAAAAGACACACACACAAAAAACTTGATCTTGTGTTTAGCATTTAAAGTGTTAAAAAGGGATTAAAAGTTGAAGTTCCTCAACTTATAGTAGGTATTTTACAAACTCTGTGTCTTCTCCAGGCAGCACATCTGAACATGTTTCTCCCTTTAAAACATACACACGTGCAGAGACAGCTTTCCACCAAAAAATGGAAAGGGTGTGAATTTTTCTTTGCTTTCAACATGCCCAACTATTTCCTCCCTTCTTGGTGCCCAATATTCTTAGGGCCCATTTTAAAGTTCCTCCATGCCTCTGGCCAACTTTTTACTGCTCAGGAAGGCTTTTTGTTTCCCTGTTCTACTTGGCTGTTTGATCTTATCCTGTCAGTGTCTGCAGTGTCAGAAAGACTGCATTCGTCTGTTGTTTTCTGGGTGCTTCTGGGAGCCTTGATTGCTGCGATGTGAGATGACTTCCTGAGAACATTTCTGCTTCTTCTGCCTCAGCACAGAAACAGATTTTCTGATCTTGTGTTGTGCAGTTTGGCTGGTTTAGAAATGCTCAATAATCAGTACCACCATTTCCTCCTCCTCATTTGGGATTGATCCCAAGGCATAATGACTTCTGCACTGTTTAAACTTTACAGTTTAATCATGGTTTTGCTGCCTTTGCTGGCTCACAGGGACATTCTGAAATGGGTTTTAAAGTTTATCTTTTCTTGGATTAAGTACTTTTTTCCCCCCTTTGAATTTCTTAAAGATATGCACTTGGCCCTTGAATAGATTGGTGAGGATGACTAACTTCTCCCTGAGATTCGGACTGTCTGTTGGGGCAATCTTGATACAAACCCCAGCAAATCTCATACATTTTTATGTGTTAACCCATTCCCTTTCTCATATTTCCCACAGCCCAGGTGATGTGGAGAGATTAAAATATCATGCTCTGGACAAAAGTGATGATGAAAAAAATGGGCTGACATCATGAGGGGAATGGAACGGAGAAGTTTTGGGAGCCGACAACAAAGTAGAGGTAGGGGTATGGGTGAGGATCTGCTAGCCACAGATTTTGGAGGCAGTATGGACATTCCCTTGAAAAGATAGAGTACATGAGGTTTCATCCTGAGATTAAATTGGTTTGTTGATTAACAGCCAGCATATAATTTCCAAAGGTTTTATATAGCTTCTTTATCTCTGCCTTATCATTGTTGTATCATTCAAATAAGCTATTTTTTTCAGGGATTTATTTTTTTACTTTTTAATCTTCACCTGAGGATATGCTTTTTATTGACTTTATTGAGAGTGGAAGAGACAGGAGAGAGAGAGAGAGAGAGAGAGAGAGAGAGAGAGAGAGAGAGAGAGAGAGAAGTGATTCTCTCTCACATCGATTGGTTGCCTCCATACTTGTCCCCGCCAGGGGTGGAACCTGAAACCTGGGAAGGTGCCCAGACTGGGAATTGAATCTGAGACCCTCTGGAGCACAGGACAACGCTCCAACCAACTGAGCCACCCAGGCCAGGGCCTTTACAGAGTTTAAAATGTCCATTCAAATCCTAAAACAGTGAGGTATCTTGGTCCCCACATTATGTTTAATTTCTTTTAACTATCTTTTTTATGTCTTTGGCCTAAGAAAATCTAGGCTAATAATTATGGAGAAATTTCCTCAGCTAGTTTGGCCTCATTAGCCTCTTCCTGCATGATTTCAAAAATTGTAAGGCATGCTTCAGAGGTTCTGTCCCAGGTGATGGTTCCATCATAACCATGGATGGTGACAGACTTCCCTGAATCCTAGAATTGCCTTTTCTATAGATTCCAACACAAGAGAAGGTTTTTTACTTTTATTTTTTAGGATTATTTTTACTAGAATAGTATGAATTTACGTATCCCCACCAACCCTGCATTGTAATGGTTGGAAAAACCACTCTTCGATCTTCAGGATATTCAGAGAAAAAGCAATCTGGAATAAGATCCTCCAAAGGTAAGTTCTTGTTCCCTTGAAAAATGGTCTGCACACTGGATGTACTGATGGGTCCGAAAAACTGGGTATTTTATATAGGGTGTAAGAGGTATCAAACTGGTAAATACTTACCTACCAAATGGCCCTTTGTCTGTTGCATATATTATAATAACATCTGCCATTTCTGTGTTACATACTGTATCAAGTATAGACTCGATATTGTGCCCAAAGTCCATGCAATACCTTTCAGTGCAGGTAAGGAGATTTGTGTGTGTGTGTGTGTGTTTTGGGTGTTGTTGCTTTTTATTTATTTATTTATTTATTATTATTATTATTTTTTATTTTATTAAGGTATTTTCTGTGTACATAGTTTACCATTGCCCCCCCCTCACCTCCCATTTATGCCCTCCCTCCCCAGAGTTCTGTGTTCATTGGTTGTACTTATGTTCATTCATACCAGTCCCTCGGTTGTTCTCCTATCTCCCCCCAGGTCTCCTTCCCCTCCCCCCTGTCATTTGACAATCTGCTCATTTTATGGTGACTATCTCTGGACCCCATGAATAAAATCTGCTCCTCATTTGGCAGTCTGCTTGTTTTATGGTGACTATCTCAGGACCATATGAATAGAGTCCGCTCCTCCTCTGGTTTTCACCGCCCCTTCCCCTGGGTCCCACTGCTTCCCCTGGGACGCTCGGCTCACCCGGGGCACTCGGCCCCCTGGGACACTCGGCTCACCTGGGGCACTCGGCCCCCTGGGACGCTCGGCTCACCCGGGGCACTCGGCCCCCTGGGACGCTCGGCTCACCCGGGGCACTCGGCCCCCTGGGACGCTCGGCTCACCCGGGGCACTCGGCCCCCTGGGACGCTCGGCTCACCCGGGGCGCTCGGCCCCCTGGGACACTCGGCTCACCCGGGGCACACGGCCCCTCTAGGGTGTTGGGGTCGCATACTGGAGGCGCCGCGCCAGCTCCTTGCTAGCATGGGGGGCAGGCTGGGAAAGCTGCAGTTGGTCTGAGATGGTTTCAGGCGGGGGGACCACCCCCAAAGGTGTCTTGTTCAGTGTGGGAGCGGAGCAGCTGCAGACATGGAGGCTAAGTTCTGAGGTCGCCCACTCCCTGAGCCCAAGGCGTGGTGAGCTCTGTTCTTGGTGGCTTTCCTTTATTCTCGGCGGCAGTGGCGGGTGGCAGTGCCAGGTGCAATATTTACGGTCGCTCCTGTGGTTCAATTACCACTGTAGTTTTAAAGTTCATATGGCGGTGGTGGTGAGAGCTTTGGCTTGGCCATGTGGCATCGGAGGATGGGCTCGCCTGAGTGGGTAATGGAAGGCACCGTGCCATTTCCTCACCAGCGCGCTCCATTTCCCTCCCAGCATGGTGGGTGTGCTGGGAAGATTGTGGGCGGGCTGTGATGGCTGCATGGGGAGAGTCCCCCCTCAATGGTGTCCTCTTTGTTGCGAATGTGGAGCTTCTGTGGATGCAGAGGCTAATTTCTGAAGCCACACTCTCTATGAGCCAGGTGTGTAGTGAGCTCTGATTTCAGTGGATTCCCATTCTTGGGGGCGGCGGCGGGTGCGGCAGCGATGGCAGCGCCTGTGGCTCAATTTCCCCTGCAGTTTTAAAATCTGTGTGGTGGTAGTGTCTGATGCCCTGGCCTGGCCATGCGGCAGCGGAGAGAGGACTCTCCGGGTCTGCTAATGGAAGGCGCAGCGCCAGCACAGCGCACACGAAGGCCTGGCAGAGCAGGCCGCGGGCGGTGGCGGAGAGTCCCCGCGATGTCCCAGTCTTTCAGACTTAGTGGAACGCTTCCCCTGAGCCAGGACAAGCAGCACCACCACCACAAGTATTGGCCAGCTCAGCACTGCCCCTCCACAGGTGACAGTAGGGGCATCCTCACCTCGGTAGGCCCTCGCTCTCGGAGGTCTCAACCAGTGGAAGGCAGCACGGCACAGAACTGCCCCACCTTCTCAGTCCTCCACTCGCAGTAGTTTTAAACTCCACATGGCAGCTGAGGCGCCCTGCTTGGTGTCTAATTGTAGCCTTCCCATTTCTGGGCCGAGCTGGTTGTGCGGGAGGGGAGACGCTGCGCCCGCTCCTCTCTAGCACTGTGGGCGGGCTGGGAGGTCAAGCTCACGGGCTTCTCGTCCAGGCAGGAGCCGAAGGCGCTGCCTGTTGTTGCTTTTTAAATTTATCTTTATTGTTGAAAGTACTACAGACGTCTCCTTTGTTTGTTTGTGTGTTTCCCCCCCTCCACCCTGTACCCACCCCTCAAGGCCTTCACCACTCTATTGTCTGTGTCCACGAGTTATACATATCCTATATAATATAAAGTTAATATACAAATTGACCCTAACAGCAGAACAATTGGGAATGACTGGTCGTTATGATGCACACTGATCAGCAGGGGGCAGACGCTCAATGCAGGAGCTGCCCCCTAATGATCAGTGTGCTGGGGAGTGCTGCTCAGCCATAAGCCAGCTTGTGGCTGGACAGCAAAGCAGCGGTGGTGGGAATCTTTCCCACCTTCTTGGCAGTGCTAAGGATGTCCAACTAACAGCTTAGGCCCACTCCCCATAGGCCTAAAGCCATTAGTCAGACATCCCCCAAGGGCTCCTGGGCTGTCAGAGGGATGTCTGACTGCAAGCTTAGGCTCGATCTCCTGGGAAGCAGGCCTAAGCCAGCAGGTGGACATCCCCCCCTGAGGGGTCCTAGATTGTGAGAGGGTGCAAGTCAGGCTTAAGGACTCCCCTCCCCCCAAGTGCATGATTTTCATGTACTGGGCCTCTAGTATACATATAAGTTCACAGTTAATCCTCCCTCCCACCCCCCATCCTGTCCCTCCCTCTGAAATTCTTTAGACTATACCATGTTTCTATGTCTCTGGCTCTATTTTGTTCATCAGTTTATTTTGTTCATTAGATTCTATATATGAGTGAGATCATGTAGCATATGGTACTTATCTTTCTCTGCTGAGCTTATTTTGCCTAGCATAATACTGTTGGAAATGGTAAGAGTTCTTTATTTTATTTTATTTTTTATTTTTTACAATTTTGGAAACAATTTTATTGCGTTATAATTGATACACAATAAACTTAACATATTTAATGTGGTTAAGTTAGTAAGATTTAACATAAGTATGCACTTGTGAAATTTTCACTATCAAAATAATGAACATATCTATTGCCTCTAAAGGTTTGCTTTGTGCCATTTTTAAGTCAAAAATTTCTTGCCTTTTAGCTTTTTCAAGACTGAGAAAACAAGTTTCATAATTTTCCATGCAATTCCATATTATCCAAGAGAGTCTTCATAGAACAAGCGGCAGAATTCTGATGGAGGTTGCAAGATTTGAGCAGGACTCATTCTTCCACATGCAGTTTCCTCTGCTGGGTCTTGAACTCCTCAACTTCTTTCTTTTTTTTTTGGTAAGTCTTATTATTCTTGCTCTTTTTGTTCTTGTTTTCCTTCTCCCCTACTTCTTCCACTTTCTCTTCCTCCTCTTCTGCCTCATTCTGAACTTTTCCCTCCTCCATCTTTTCTGCCACTTCTCATCCTCACTTCTGCTGCCCACTCCCCATCCACCCACATTCAGCCTCGCTCTCCCTGGAGCAGCAGGACAAATATTTTTCTATATTTTATACTATAAGAATAATAGATGCTTAAATCTCTTTGAAAAGGGGAAATTTCAGGTACCATACTTCCCAGAAGCAAGGACTCCTAGCATCATTTTGAACAAATGGCATCATTCTCTGTATACAGTTCTGCAATGAACTTTACTTGCTTCATTATATCTCCTACACGTACCACTATGCACAGAGCTACCTAATTCTAAATAGCTATTTTTAAAAATAGCTGCATAAGTTCTATCAATTTTCTGTTCTATAACTTGTAATAATAAACAATGCTGCTACTAACATCCTTAAACATATATATTTGTATACATGAATATACTATATCCAATGGAACCCACTGTTGCATTGAAGTAAAAGTGTTGTAAAATTATTTTTGTTAAACAGCAGAATTTCTCTAAAAATTATTGCACAAATTTAAATTGTAGCAAGTGTTTGAGAATAATATGCAATGTTTTATCATTAAAAATAAAAATATTGAACTACATATGGTGGATACACATAATAATTTCAGTTAATATAAAATATTTTGAACAGTAGTAAATGTTTCTAACATTTATAAAAGCAAGCTAGCTAGCAACTTGACTTTAATAATGATTACATTTTTAGAAAGACAGATGAGACCTGGGTAAATGTTTCTACTTGTACCCAATGCTGGAATTTATTGGAGTGTTTTGATTAAACATTTTTTTTTTGTTAAAATGTACCCAATGCTGGAATTTTGATTAAACAAAATTAAAAAAATAGAAAAAGACATTGTATAGACAATTTTTATAAAAGAATTTTAGTGGGAAGAAGGGAGTTGAGCTTATGGGGAAGAGGTTTTGGTTGGTAGCAGTAGCTGAGCCAAAAGTCAACCAAGAGAATGAGACACACATACCCTGGAAGTTAGTTACTTGATGGATGGAAAATTTGACTGCAAGTCATCAGCCAAAGAAAACAATAGCCTTGTTAGGTGGGTTTCAATTTTTTCCAAACCTTGTAGCAAATATTTAGAAGTTCATATTTAGAACAAAAAGAAGTTGAAAGCTACAGTCGCTTTCTAAGAGAGGGAATGATGTTATCCAAACAACATTTATGGAAATTATTCTAGCAGCTGTGTTGGACTTCTTTAGTTGCCTTCAATTTATTGCCTGATTGCAAGTAGCATTTCAAAATATGGTGGAAGGAACATTAGAGAAGTTGGTCTAAAACGTCTCATCTGTAAAAAGCTATCACATACAAATCTATATTGTATATACATTTATTTTAACTAATAAATTGATATTAAACATTTTTATAATGGGGTTATTCCATGTCCTTCAGCAGAGAGAAGTAACTCACGCAGTATTTCTGCAAGAATCTTGTGCAGTTACACATATAATAAATAAATTCTATTCTTAGATAGGCTCTAACCAGTGGTAGGCAAACTATGGCCCGCGGGTCAGATCCGGCCCATTCGGCTGTTCTATCCGGCCCATTGAGCCGAAAGAGCGGAGGGTTCTCTTGCTCTCCTCTCCACTCCTTCACCAGCAGCCCAAGATGAGAGTGCCAGCATGGTCAGGTTGCTTTTGTTCCGGCCCTCCGGTCCAGTTTAAGAACCCATTGTGGCTCTCGAGTCAAAAAGTTTGCCCATCCCTGCTCTAAACAGTGAGCTGTTGTCTGATATAGACCTCTTCTCCATTTTCGAAGTGATGAAATTCTGTGGAATTGCTGTGCATGTATTCACTTAAGAGGAAATACTATAGCAGTCACTTTATGTTACTTGAGCCTTCCCCAAACTTTTGAAAATGCCTGTTCTGCATCTGGGTAGGAATATAATTCATGGAGGGCTACTTAATTAAACATATTCACACTTTTAAAAATGTCTATGGCAATTTGTTATGGGCTGAATTTTATACCCTTTAAAGATTCACATGTTGAAGTCCTAACCTCAAGTATCCCAGAATGTGACCATATATGATACTGAGGCCATTAGAGTGGGTCCTAATTCAATATAACTGATGACCTCGGATGAAAAGGAATTTTGAACAGACACGTACAGAGAGAAGATGATGCAAAGACCCAGGGAGAAGACAGTCTCTTATGTACAAGCCAAGGAGAGAATTCTAGGACAAATCTTTCCCTCTCCACCCTCAGAAGGAAATAACCCTGCCAACACTTTGATCTTTGACTTCCAGCCTCTCCAACTAGGAGACAATATTTCTGTTGGTAAGCCATCTAATGTGGTATTTTATGTCACTCCAAGCAAACTAATAAAATACTATAGCTACACCAATTCTAAGTTTTCTAAACAAATAAAAACTCAGACAGAAATTCATGTGCAAAAACAAAACTCAATACAATGCTACTTAGAACATAGAAAAATAAAATTAACCCATATATTCAAAAATAGAAGAATGGCTATTTAATTTCCGATATGGACATATAAAGCCATTAAAAGTAATATTTTAAAAGAATGATTAATGACATAGGAAAATGATGAAAATGTTAAATGAAAAAGCAGTTGATAACATTGTGATTGTTTCAGGTCCCCTTCCTTTAAATTAGCTCCTGATGGCAAGGAGACTATTAACCTGAAACTACTTAAACTTCTCTCTAGGCCTCTAGCTAACGCAAAAGCCTGGAGTTCAGCTCTTCTTCCTTGAGGCTTGCTTAAGTTTTTCCTGATGCAGTGCTAATATTGACATTTACCTTCAGGGAAGCTTGTTAGTTCTCATTTGCTTGCTGCTTGCTGACTCCACTCCAGGTTTGGCAAACAGGTATTTTTCCCTGATATGGGGCACCCTTAGTAATTTCCTATTTGCCATGGCCTCAGCAATGCAGAGAAAATTAGGATTTATGAAGTATGAGGTTGTTTTGTAGCAGGAAGTGCCTTTGGATTATTTTAGCTCATAATAAAGTATATGGACTTGAAATCTGCATTTTTAATAAGCTCCTCCCTATACTTCTGCACACCAAAATATGAGAATCATTGGCATGGATCAGACATATGGAAGATTGGCATGTGCTAGCAATGGTGAGTGTTCTTGTCTGGCTAAGCACAAGATTGTAAGAGAATATTAAACTGAAAATGTTTGTTAGATTCAGAGGGTTGAAACAGTTTAAGTGCAATTCTAAAAGGTTTGGAACTTTTCTGGCTATGAAAAGTAATAAAAGTGTTTTTTGAAAGATATTTTTATTGATTTTAGAAAGAGAGGAAAGAAAAGGGAGAGAGAGAGAAACCCATATGCACCCGTATTGGGGATTGAACCAGTAACCTTTCAATGCAAGGGACTACATTCAACCAACTAAGCCAAGGCCAGCCAAGGCAATAAAAGTGTTTTAAACAGAACAATTATATTTAAAAATCTGTGCGCTAGAAAGATAAATCTTGTGAAAGAAGGCTTAATGATGATGTAGACCAGAGGCAGAGAGATCAATTAGAACAATGTTTCTTAAATTTAGATGTGCATTAGAGTTACCTTGGGAACTTTAAAAAATACTGATTTGTAGGCACACCACTAAATCAATGGTGCTAAACCACTGAGCTAAAAGGCTTTAGTCTATGTGAGATTTCATAAGGAAAGTTGCTGGGACTGACCAGCAGACTCTGAATGACAGATTACACTGACACATGTTTCTGTGAAACAGAGGCTGAGGGACTACTTGGCTATGTTGTGGCCGGTGGGACCCTGTGGAGGCAGGGCTCCAGCCTAGGGGAGGAGGGGCAACCAGACCCACATCATAGAGCTGACTCTGTTTGCGGTCCCCAACCCCCAGGCATGTCCTGTTCCAGGTTGTCACAGGGCGGCACAAACAGGGCAGACCAGGTCAAGCAGAAACCGTTTAAAATGAGAATAAGCCCCCCCCCCCCGCCCCAGGTGTTGTGCAAACTTTTAATGATGTTACTGTACTAGTGGAATTTTTCATAGCTCATAGTGTGATGGGTCACCATGACCCTAGGACAGACTAAGAACTCTGCCTAGTCAGCTATACCTCCCCCCACTGTTGCAAAACAACTGCCAGCTAGCCTAAATCACAATAAGCCAAGGTCTCAAAACAAACTATAATGGTAGAGGAATAGCCTTCAGCTTTCCTGTTATGTAAACTATAGCTCATAGACTAGTGTTTTTAAAGATTAGAATTTGTCAAATAGACCAACCTCAAAAAAAGGATAATAGCAGGCTTTCCTGTGTGCTCGGGGCTCTTCCCTTCCCCCCTTCTTTTCTTTTCTCACTGCTGCGACAGTAGGGGGAGAGCCTGGATTTGAATTCGTAAATAAAGGCATAAATTTTGATCTGGCATCTTGGTGGTCTTCTCTGGGGGTCTCTCCATAACAGCTATCACCACCAAGTAGTCCTGCTCACCTGCCTCTTTTTATTTTAACAACAGTTTGAACTAAAACTATTAGATACTATCAGCAGGACAAGCATCCTTGAGAAAACACATGTGTCCTTTAAGCAAAGATGCTTTGAGATCTAAACATAAAGATTCCAGTAAAACACCTCGGGGATCGGACTTGTTTGGAAAAGTCAAGGTAGGGGCTGCGAACTTCGGCAAGGTCCCCCCAGAGGCCCCGGCCTTTCAGAGAATCCTCCTTATTAGACATGTCAACCAAGTTCAGTGCTTCCCCTCAGAAAGTGGCAGTGAGAATCCAGAAGAGAGGCAAGTTGAGTTTGAATTGATAGGACTTGGTGACTCACGAGAATTGCAGAAGTTAAAAATGATTCCAAGGTCATACACAAAAGCTATTATCGAGGTAGTCTTATGCTTGGCCTGTTTAATATTTCATATGTCATGATTTCATTCTCTTCAAGATAATTTTGTAATCCTCTTCCTCTCTCTGCTTTGTCTCTCTACATATATCAATTTCCCTGTCTCTATCTGAATTAATATACATAGAGTTGTTCAAGTTCAAGCACCTGATATCTTCATATTCCTGGCAAATTCTGAAATAGGATTATTTTTTATATTAATTATCTCAGCTGCCATAGAAATTCTTAGAAACATAGATGGTGAGATCCATATGTACTTTAAAAAATTAGTGTTATTGATGAGAGAGAGAGAGAGAGAGAGAGAGAGTTTTGTTGTTCCACTTCTTTATGCATTCATTGATTGATTATTGTATGTGCCCTGACCAGGGATTCAACCCATTACCTTGGCATATCAGGATGATGCTCTAACCAACCGAACTATCCAGCCAGGGCCATATCTACTGTTTGTTTTGTTTTGTTTTGTTTTGTTTGTTTTTTAAGTTTACAGTAAAGTTACACAGAAAGTATAGAATTCCACGTACCCCATCCTCCCTGGTCAAGCCCTACCCCCAGTTTCCTCTTAACATCTTGCATTAATGTGATACACTTGTTAAAACAGATGTGCCGATATTGATACTTCATTATTGATTAAAATTCATAGTTTGCATTAGGGTTTACTCTTTGTGTCAAACAGTTTTATGGGTTTTAAAAGTGCATAATATTATGTAACTATTATAGTTTTATAAAGAACAGTTTCACCGCCTTAAAAATTACTCTGCGCTTCATTCATTCATCTCTCCCTGCCCTCCTCTGAACCTCTGATAATGACTGGTCTTTTTATTTTCTCCAATTTGTCTTTTCCAAAATGTTTTAGAGTTGGAGTCATGTACGTAGGCTTTTCAGATTGGCTTCTTTCACTTAGTAACATGCATTTAAGTTTCCTCCATGTCTTTTCATGGCTAGATAGCTAATTTCTTTACATTGGTGAATAATATTCCATTAAATGAATGGATCATAGTTCATTCATTCATCTATTGAAGGACATATTTATTGCTTCCAATTTTTGGCATTTATGAATAAATTTGATATCTATATATGCTGATTTTTGTGTGGATATAGTTTTTAAAATATATTTTTATTGATTTCAGAGAGGAAGGGAGAGGGATAGAGAGATATAAACATCAATGATGAGAGAGAATCATTGACCAACTGCCTCTAGCACATCCCATATTAAGGTTTGAGCCCACAACCCAGGTATTTGCTATGATGGAAAATCGAACTCGACCTCCTGGTTCATAGTTCTATGCTCAACCATTGAGCCATGTTGGCTGGGCTGAATAGAAATTTCAAATATTCTGTGTAAATATCTAAAAGCATGATTGCTGGGTTATATGGTAATACTAAATTTAATTTTGTAATAAACTACCATATTGTTTTTCAAAATGACTGTATCATTATGCACTTTTACCAGCAATGAATAAGAATTCTGATACAGCATTTGGTTTGTCAGTGTTTTGGATTTTAGCTATTCTAATAAGTGTGTGGTGGTATTTCACTGTTGTAATTTATCATTTCTCAATGACATATGATGTTGAGCATCTTTTATATGATTATTTATTCTTTGCATGTGTTTACTGGAGAGCTGTCTGCTTTATTTAGTAGTTTATTTTCTTACTGTTAAGTTCAAAGCATTTTTCTAATATTTTGGATATAAATTACTTCTCAGATTTAAGTTTTGCAAAGAATTTTTCTCTGTGGCTTCACTTTTCTTTCTTTTTAAAAAAGTACTTTTTATTTATTTTGGAGAAGAAGAAGAAGAAGAAGAAGAAGAAGAAGAAGAAGAAGAAGAAGAAGAAGAAAGAGAGAGAGAGAGAGAGAGAGAGACAGAGACAGAGAGAGAGAGAGAGAGAGAAACATCAATGTGAGAAATAAATATCAATTGCCTCCTGCATGCTCTCTGACAAGACATTAAACCTGCAACCCTGGCATGTGCCTTGACCAGGAATCAAAGTGGCAACTTTCAGTGCAACGGATGAGGCTCAACCAACTGAGCAATACTGGCCAGGACTTTAGCTTCACTTTTCATTATATTAGCAGGGTCTTTTGCAGAACAGAAGATTTTTTCTTCATGGTCATGCTCTTAGTGTTATATCTAACAAGTCATCACAAATCCAAGGTCACCTATATTTTCTCCTGTGTTTTCTTTTAGTTTTATAATTTTGCATTTACATTTGAGTCTATGCTCCATTTTGAGTTAATATTTTATAAAAGGTGTGAGGTCTGAGTCTGATTCATTGTTTTTTTTTTTAAATGTGATCATCTAATTATTCTAGCATCATTTATGGAAAACAACATCCTTTATCTTTAATTTTTAAATTATTCAGTTATAGTTGACATACAGTATTATATCAGTTTCAGCAGTACAACATCAAGTGAACACACAATAGCATCCTTTCTTGATTAAATGGACTTTTCTCCTTTGTCAAATAATTAATGTTTATATTTGTGTGGGTCTATTTCTGTGCTATTATATTACTTTTATATTTTCCTCAATTTATTTAGATCTTTTATTTCTTTTAATAGCATTTTGTAGTGTTCCTCATATAGATCTGACACCTTTTTAAAAGTTTTAGACCTGTTGGGTATTTTGGTGTTGATAAAAATGATGTGTGGTTTGTTTTTAAAAAAAATATATTTTATTGATATTTTTACAGAGAGGAAGAGAGATAGAGAGCCAGAAACGTCAATGAGAGAGAAACATCGACCAGCTGCCTCTTGCACACCGCCCACCGGGGATGTGCTTGCAACCAAGGCAAATGCCCTTGACCGGAATCGAACCCGGGATCCCTCAGTCCACAGACTGACGCTCTACCACTGAGCCAAACTGGTTTCGGCATGATGTGTGTTTTTAATTTTAAGTTCCAATTGGTCACTGCTGATACATGAAAAAGCAACTAGCTTTTGTACATTAACTTTGTATCCTGCAACTTTGGTATAAACTTATTAACACCAGTAGTGTTTTTGTTGATTCTTTTGAAAACTTGTATACAATGATGTTACATGTGAACAAAGACAGTTTATTTTTTCCTTTCCAATGTGTATAATTCTTCTTTCCTTTTCTTGTTTTATTAAATTATCTTGGACCTCAAGTATGATGGGGAGTAGGAAGAAATTATGTCATGTTCCCCATCTTTAGAAGAAAGAATCTCTTTTCTTATGATTAAGTAATTAGCTATAGCTTTTAAAAATTATTTATCAAGCAGAGGAAGATATACTTTATTCATATTTTTCAAGGAACTAGTCTTTTATTTTATTGATTTTCTGAATTAGTTTCCTGTTTCAGTTTCATTGATTTATACTCTACTTTTTATTATTTCTTCTTGCTTTAGCTTTATTTTGCTTTTAAAATTTTTCTAGTTTTCTTAGATAGAATCTTGGGTTATAAATTTTCAATTTGTTTTTCTTCTCTTCTAATGCATATACTCAGCACTATAAATTTACCTCTAAGCAACACTTTGGTTGTATTCCACACATTTTGCCAAGTTTTATTTTCAATTTCAATTTTGAATTTCATTTTACTACATTCATGTATGCTGAGAAACTTAGAGTCTTTAATTTTTTTTCACTTATTAGAGCTGATCTGATTTTTCCATGTCCTCCAGTCTTTTCTAAATGTTGAACAAAAATTAAAAAAATAATTTAGTTTCTTTAAATGTGTGCTTTATGTCTGATTTGTTGTTTAAGACAGATTTTCATTTTTTACTGATATCTTAGGGACAAACTTTTCTCCTAATGATGGAGCCTAGGATTATTAGAACTGATATAGGTAGGACCTTCTGAATTAGAATTCTCTGAGTCTTCTCTGAATCATCCAGGAATGGTTAGTTAGTCTAAGCTTCTTTCTGGACTAAGGCCTGTTGAGTCCAAATGGGATCATTCCTGGCTGTTCCTTCAGGCTATGTCACTGAGTCCTGCCACTGGTATAACTCATGATCTCCTCTCTTGGCTTGTCCAGGACCTACTATTTCTTCCTGGGTGAACCAAGTCCCACTTCAGCTTTGCTAGTGTTACAGACCTCTCCAAATCTGTGTCACATGCTCCAGGCAGCTCCTAGACTATGATGGCCACACCATAGCCTATGTTGTGGGATTATTTTGAATCTAACCACATATATCCACCTGTAGATATCTAAATGTAAATGCAACAATTTTCTTTTTCACCATAAAAATTACGGGAAATCCTGAATATTGTGCATATTAGATAGCAGCTGAGAACAACTCTGGGGCCTCTGCTCTATTTCCATGCAGTTCTACCAAGTTGTTTTCTTTGTTGTGGATATCTCCATTGGAATGAGGGAAGCCTTTAATTCCATTTCATCCAAGATGGAATTTTGGATACAAAAGTTGGATGGCTGATAATAGCCATACAACCTATATTTAAGTATTTTGTATGATAATATTATAGAGAGCATATATTGTTTAAAAATTTAACATGCTTTTCTCAGTTCATT
Source organism: Vespertilio murinus (assembly GCA_963924515.1). Classification (NCBI taxonomy): domain Eukaryota; kingdom Metazoa; phylum Chordata; class Mammalia; order Chiroptera; family Vespertilionidae; genus Vespertilio; species Vespertilio murinus. The sequence continues at coordinate 140,549,788 of OZ004704.1, read as the reverse complement.
TAATACTTGAAGTCTTGCTCAAAGTGGAAAGAGAAGACACATATAGAAGACACATATCTGACTACCTCTTCTATCATGCTTCATCCTTCTTCTTCATGTCACAATCCATTTATTTTTCTAGAAGGGACAGATTTATTTATAGTTTCTTAGTCTTGTATATTAAACTCTATCGCCAAACTGGCAGGTCTGTCCTTTGCAAAGTCAAGAGATTGAATATAAAAAAACAACAACCCTCTATCTCTCTTAAAGTCAAGGTTTCAATACTACTTTAAAACTTGAAAATAGTCTTCAAAGATGCTTTATTTTAGTATTTTTTCCTGAATTTTTTTTGTTATGCATTTTTTGTTATGCAATTTTTTTGTTATTATAATTCTGAACAGCAAAGTACAATGATTAAATATAGGCTTTGTAGTTTGTAGGCCTAGGTTTGAATCCCATTATTTAGGTAATTTTGGGTTAGTTGCTTAACCTCATTAGCATCCATGTTTCCCATTTATAAAACAGAATCATAATAGAATTTACTTCTTAGAGTATTTATAGGTGCTAATTGATATACATAAAGAACCAATTATACTAATTCTGCTATGAAGAAAAATGTAAAATATAGTCACAGCAGATGGTTTGAGATTGGGTGGTGGGCACACAGTGCAATATACAGATTTTGTATCATAAAAATGTACTCTTAAAAAAAATCTATGATTTCTAATAACCAAGGTCATGCCAATAAATTTATTTAAAATTTGTGTTTATTAGAGAAAACTTTTGAATTCTATTTTTTAAAATTTCCCTGTAAAGTCAGAGATGGAAGTAATGGAATGAAGAATTATTAAACCAAGGGGATTCCAAGCTGGTGACTGGCAGAACAGCAGTGAGAAAGAGTGAGTAAGTGAGGAAGCAAAAGTGGAGTGTGTGGACGTGTGGTCTGTGTGTGTGTGTGTGTGTGTGTGTGTGTGTGTGTGAGTGAAGGATAGCTAGATCTCACAGGACCGTCAAGGAGCTGACAGACTGGATTCTCATAGCCTGGCAACTTCAGCTATAGCTGTAATCTCTCCTGGAGCACTGGCTCTGCCACAGAGGTGCCATCTTAAAAGGGAGAGTTGCTTGACTGGAAGCCCAGCCTCACCTACTCACAGACACCACCTGAGATCCTACAACCACTCTAGCCAGAGATCTTCTGCCTTGGCTGTTGGCCCAGGGATACCAGGACTTTAGCATCCCCAGCTGAAGGCTCTTGTGAGTTCTGGAGGGCTCACCCCTCCCCAAGGCAGATGCCTTAGCCCTGAGAAATGCAACAGCACGCCACGCACAAACAGCCAAGCCTTAAGCAGAATTTGAACAGCCTAGCCTTATGCAGCAGTCCTAGGCTCAGTGACCACACAGGAACAGCCAAGCTTTAAGTAGCAGCCCCTGGCACTGTGACTGCTCCAGCAGCTACGTGAGCAGCTACCACCTGTTATCACCAGAGGGACAGCCACTGCCCATGACTGCACAAGGAGCAGCTGCCCCGTGATTGTGCCCCCAGGAGCAGGCAGTATCTGTGACCATGTGAGGAGCAACTGTCCCATGACACCACGAGGAGCAGCCACCGCCAAAGACCAGGCAAGGAACAGCCACACTACAATTGCCTGAGGAGCAGCAGCTGCCCATGACCATACAACCCACCACCAAGCCCATTGCTGCAGCCACTGGGTCTGCAAGACGCAAAACCTAGATCCTTTGGTGAGAGCAATAATGAGGAGGCAGAAGAACACCCAATGGAAAGAAAAGGAGAAACCACCAGAAAGGGAACTAAATGAAATACAGGCATGCAATATGTCAGAAAAAGAATTCAGAATAAGGGTCATACAATTCATAAACCAGATGGATGAGAAAATCAACAACCTATGTAAAAATTAGGAGGAAATAAAGTGTGACAAAGCAACAATAAAAATAAATATGAAATCTTTCAAGAGTAAACTAGGAGAAGCAGAGGACCGAATGAGCGAATTTGAAGACAGAGAAGCAAAACACACCCAATCTGAACTGTAATTGGAGAAAAAAAAATCAAAAGACAGAAGGAGAGCCTAAGGAAACTTTGAGACAACATTAAATGAAATATAATAGGGAGTGCCATAATGACATGAAGAGGAGCAAGAATTAAAAAACCTATTTGAAGAAATAATGTCAGAAAACCTCCTCAATTTGGGAAAGAAAAAAGTCACACAAGCACAGAGAGTCCCAAACAAGATGAAACACAAAAGACCAACACCAAGATATATCATAATTACAATGGCAAAAGTTAACAACAAAGAGAGAATCTTTTTATAAAAAAAAATTATTATTGATTTTTTACAGAGAGGAAGGGAGAGAGATAGAGAGTTAGAAACATTGAATTGCACACCCCCTTCTGGCGATGTGCCCACAACCAAGGTACATGCCCTTGACCGGAATCAAACCTGGGACCTTTCAGTCTGCAGGCCGAGGCTCTATCCACTGAGCCAAACCGGTTTTGGCATAAAGAGAGAATCTTAAAGGCTGCAAGAGAGAGACATAAAGTTACCTACAAGGGATCTCCCATTGCTCCCATTATATTATCAAATTATTTCTCAACAGAAACACACCAGGCCATAAAGGAATGGAAGGAAGTACACAAAGTGATGCCAAGTAAGGGGCTGAATTCAAGAATACCTATCCAGCAAGACTATCACTGAAAAATTGAAAGGGAGCCAAGACTGGTTTGGCTCAGTGGATAGAGCATCAATCTGTGGACTGAAAGGTCCCAGGTTCGATTCCGGTCAAGGGCATGTACATTGATTGCAGGCACATCCCCAGTAGGGGGTGTGCAGGAGGCAGCTGGTCGATGTTTCTCTCTCATTGACGTTTCTAGCTCTCTATCCCTCTCCCTTCCTCTCTGTGGAAAATCAATAAAATATATTTTTTTTAAAAGAAAAAGAAAAAACAAAACAATACAAAAAACACACAAACAAAAAATCCCCAAAAGACAAACAAACAAACAAAACCACAGAACTAAGGGAGTTTATCACTACCAAGCCAGCATAGCAAGAAATGCTAAAGGGACTGCTGTAAAAAGAAGGGGGGAAAAGGGACACAGACACAAAAAAATTAAAATCACTACAAACAAGTACCTATCAATAATGACTTTAAAGGTAAATGGTTTAAATGCTCCAGTCAAAAGACATTGAGTGGCTGAATGGTGAAGAAAACCTGACCCATATATATGCTTTCTACAAGAGACTCACCGCAGAACAAGAGACTCACACAAACAGAAAGAGAAGGGATGAAAAAATATCTATTAGGCAAATGGATATGAAAAATGTTGGGGTAGCAATACTTATATATGAAAAAATAGACCTCAGAGTGAAGGCCATAACAAGAGAAAAGAAAGGCCACTTCATAATACTAAAGGGATCAATACAACAAGAGGCCATAACTCTGGTAAACATATATGCACCCAATGCAGGAACACCCAAATACATAAAAAAGCAAAACAAAAACAAAAAACTTCTGGAAGATATCAAGGGAGAGATTGATAGCAATGTGATCATAGTAGGGGACTGTAATTTCTCACTGACATCACAGGATAATCATCACAAAAAATCAGCAAAGAAATAGTAATCCTAAATGACTCACTAGATCAGATGGACTTAATTGACATCTTCATAATGTTTCACCCTAAAGCTACAGAGTATACATTCTTCTCAAGTGCACATAGGACATTTTCTTTCTTTCTTTTTAAAAAAAATTTATTATTATTTTTTATATAAATCTTTATTGTTCATATTATTACAAATGTTCCTCATACCCCCCCTCCATTGATCCCCTCCACCAAGTTTTCATCCCAACCTCTGCCCTTTCCCCATCCCCCATTGACCTCCTCCATAGGTGCAGTTTATGTTCAGTCTCTTTCCCCCCCCTCCCCATTTCCCCAAGAATCATCAGTCCACTCCCCTTCCGTACCTCTGATTCTATTATATTCACCAGTTAATATTGTTCATCATGATTTTTACTTCCCTTGGTTTTTAGGTTCACTTGTTAATGGTTACGTATTTGTTGTTCATAATTTTTATCTTTATTTTCTTCCTCTTCCTAAATAACCCCTTTCAGCAATTCATATAATTCTGGCTTGGTGGTGATGAACTCCTTTAGCTTAAATTTATTTGTGAAGCTCTTTATCTGGCCTTCGATTCTGAGTGATACTTTGCTGGGTAGAGTATTTTTGGCTGTAGGTTCTTGCTAGTCATCACCTTGAATATTTCTTGCCATTCCCGTCTGGCCTGCATGGTTTCTGTTGAGAAATCAGCTGACAGTCCTATGGGTGCTCCTTTATAGGTAACTACCTGCTTTTGTTGTGCTGCTTTTAATATTCTCTCTTTGTCTTTTGCTCTTGGAATTTTAATTATGATGTGTCTTGGTGTGGTCCTCTTTGGATTCCTTTTGTTTGGGGTTCTGTGTGCTTCCTGGACTTGTAAGTCTATTTCTTTCCCCCGGTGGGGGAAGTTTTCTGTCACTATTTCTTTCAGTATTTTTTTGGTATCTTGCTCTCTGTCATCTTCTGGGACGCCCATAATTCTGATGTTGGTTTGCTTGAAATTGTCCCAGAGGTTTCTTACACTATCTTCAACTTTCTGGATTCTCTTGTCTTCTTGCTTCTGCGGAGGAGTGTGCTCCAAATCTTTGACTTGATTCTTGCAATCTTCCATTCTGTTTTTAGGACTCTGTATAATATATATTTTTTATTTCAGAGAATGTATTCTTTATTTCTAGTTGATCCTTTATTATTTCTTCTTGATTCTTTATTATTTCTTTTTTAAAATTAAAATATATTTTATTATCTTTTAGAGAGAGGAAGAGAGAGTGATAGAGAGCCAGAAACATCAATGAGAGAGAATCGTCAATCAGCTGCCTCCTGCACACTCCCACCAGGGATGCGCCTGCAACCAAGGTACATGCCCATGACCGGAATCTAACCTGGGACTTTTCATTCCGCAGGCTGACGCTCTATCCACTGAGCCAAACCAGTTTTGGCTCTTTATTATTTCTTGTTGATTATTTATTATTTCTAGTTGATCCCTTTTCATATCTTCAAGGTCTCAATTTATTTTATCAGCCTTTTCTAGGAGATTCTTGAAGAACCTTATAAGCGTGGTTTTGAACTCTATATCCAGTCGCTTTTTGTCCTCCATTTCTTTCGTTTGTGATCTGCTTTCTCGTCTTGGCATTTTCGTTGCTTCCCTGAGTTGGTAGGTTGGGAAGATCAGCTGTGTCTATGCCAGGAGACAACCTTATTTCACGAGACTTGGAAACCTTCAAAAGCCTCTGTATTCAGCTTGGATGGGGTAGAGTTTCAGGGTGGAGCCTACAGCCTTGGCTTCTGGTTAGACCCGCCTCTGAGTTTCCTGAGTCTCAGTGTACCTCAGTGTCCTTTAGTACTCACTGCAAGCACCTCTGAGAGAAAGGTGCCCTAGAGTTTCACTTGCTACCAGACAGTCTAGTCTCTCCCACAAGGAGCCCTAACTTGGGTTCTGTGCAGTTGGAAGTGGGGTTAAGAGCAGTCAGGAGCTTATGTCTCCTTCCCGCTAGGGCAATCCTGAGGCCCAATCAACTGTCTATCCTCTGTGCGAAATGTATGCAACTCGGCGGCTCTGCCTTTCACCGCTTCCCTGAGCTTCTACCTTACAGCCCAGATTCCCTCTGTATGAGGCTTGGGCCCAAGGGTCTCGCCCAGAACTAGGGTTCAGTGCAGTCAGAGTTGGGTTCAGCACAGTCCGGAGCTTTTGTCTCCTTCCCGCTAGGGAACGCCACCCAGGCATTCAGCCGCCCTCTCCTCTCCAGCTCTGTCCTCTCCCCAAGTGCACTGTGTCTCGGTACTTTTGGCTTTTACAGCTCCTCTGATTTTCCTTCTGGTTTTCTCTTTCATTCTAGTTGTAGAATTTCCAGTCAGTCAACTATTCTGTAGTTCTGAATAATGTCCACTTTATATTTTAGTTGTATTTTTTGAAACTGTTGAGTGAGGCTGCAGTTAGGTGTTTACCTATGCCGCCATCTTGGTTTTTTCCACATAGGACCCTTTCAAATATAGATCGCATATTGAGTCATAGGCAAAGTCTTTCCAAATTCAAGAAGATTGAAATAATATCAAGCATCTTCTAGACCACAATGGCTTAATATTAGAAACCAACAACAATAAAAACAATAAAAAATTTAAAACACTTGGAGGCTGAATAGCATGATATTAAACAATGATTGGGTTACCAAAGAGATCAAAGATGAAATTAAAACATCGTGGAAAACACAATAATCCAAAACCTATAGGATGCAGTGAAAGCAGACCTAAGAGGGACATTCATAGCATTACAGGCCTACCTTAAAAAATGATTAAAACTGGTGATAAATTATCTAACTCTACAATTTAAAGAATTAGAAATAGAGCAACAAGAAAGGCCCAGAGTGAGCTGAAGGAAGGGGAGAATAAAGAGTAGAGTAGAAATAAATAACATAGAGAAAAAAAATCAATGAAACCAAGAGCTGGTTCTTTGAAAGGTTAAACAAGATTGATGAACCTCTAGCCAGGCTCACCAAGAAGCAGAGAGAGAACCCAAATAAACAAAATCAGAAATGAGACACGAAATAACAACAGTCCCCACTGAAATGCAAAAGATTAAAAAAAATACTATGAAAAACTCTACTCCAATAAACTAAACAATATAGAGGAAATGGACTCATTTCTAGAAAAATATGACCTTCCAAAACTCAATAAAGAAGAATAAAAAAATCTCAACAGGCCAATAACTAAGTAGGAAATTGAAGCAGTCATCAAATGCTTCTAGCAAACAGCCTGAGTCCAGATGGCTTCATAAGGGAGTTTTACCAAACATTCAAGGAAGAACTAAAACCTATCCTCCTCAGACTATCCCAAAAAATCCAAAAGGAAGAAACACCCAACCTCTTTCTAAAAAGCCAGTATTATCCTAACCCCAAAACCAGATGAAGACACCACAAAGAGAATTATAGGCCAATATCCCTCATAAACATAGATTCTAAAATCCTCAACAAAATTCTAGCAAATCAGATCCAGCATTATATTAGAAAGATCATATACAATGACCAAGTGAGATTTATTCCAGGGATTCAAGGCTGGTACAATATCCACAAATTAATTAACATGATCATCACATAAACAAATTGAGAGACAAAAGTCACAACATCATGTCAATTGATGCAGAAAAAGCATTGACAAAATCCAATACCCTTTCCTTATTAAAACACTCCGTAAAGTGGGAATAGGGGACTCATACCTCAACATTATAAAAGCCTTGTATGACAAACCTATAGCCAACATTATACTTAATGGGCAAAAACTAAAACCATTTCCCCTAAGAACAGGAATAAGACAGGGATGCCCACTTTTACCACTCCTGTTTGACATAGTACTGGAAATGCTATCCATAGCAATCAGACAACAAGAAGAAATTATTTGCAGATGACATGGTATTATACATAGAAAACCTTAAAGATTCCATAAAAACTACCAGAACTAATAAGTGAATTTGGCAATGTAGCAGGATAGAAAATGAACATCCAGAAATTTATGGCTTTTTTAATACACCAATAGTGAACTCATAGAAAGAGAAAATAAAAAATAAAAAAATCCCATTTGCCATTGTAACAAAAAAAATTAAAATACCTTGGAATAAATTTGACCAAGGAGGTAAAGGACCTGTACTCAGAAAATTATAGGATGTTGAAAAAAGAGATAGAGGAAGACATAAACAAATGGAAGAATATATGATATTCATGAATTGGAAGAACCAACATAATTAAAATGTCCATACTACCCAAGACAATTTACAGATTCAATGAAATCCCCTTTAAAATACCAAATGGGATTCTTCAAAGACCTAGAAAAAACTCAAAAATTCTTCTGGAATAAAAAAGACCCTGAATCTTGAGAAAGAAGAACAAGTTGGAGGGATAACAATACCAGATATCAAGCTATATTACAAAGCCACTGTTCTCAAAACTGCCTGGTACTAGCACAAGAACAGACATACAGACCAATGGAACAGACCAGAGAACCTAGAGATTGACCAAAGCCATTATGCTCAATTAATATTTGACAAAGGAGGCAAGAGCATACAATGGAGTCAAGACAGTCTCTTCAATAAATGGTGTTGGGAACATTGGACAGATACATGCAAAAAAAAAAAAAAAAGAGAGAAAGAAAGAAAGAAAGAAACTAAACCACCAAATTACACCATACACAAAAATAAACTCAAAATGGATAAAAGACTTAAACATAAGACAGGAAACCATAAAAATCCTAGAGGAAGCCATAGGCAATATAATATAGGAGACATTTGTCGTAGCAATATTGTTGCCGATATAGCTCTTAAGGCAATGAAAACTAAGGAGAACATAAACAAATGGGATTCCATCAAAATAAAAAGCTTCCACATAGCAAAAGAAACCATAAACATAACAACAAAAATGCCCACTGCATGGGAGAACATATTTTCCAATGTTGTCTCCAATTAGGGTTTAATCTCCAAAATTTATAGGGAACTCATACAACTTAACAGAAAGAAGATAAACAGAATTTTTATCTTAAAATTTACCATTTTAAAAAATGGGTAAAGGACCTAAATAGACACTTTTTGAAAGAAGACATACAGAAGACTATGAGGCATATGAAAACATGCTCAAAATCACTAATCATCAGAAAGATGCAATTCAAAACAACCATGAGGTACCATCTTACACCTGCCAGAATAGCTATCATCAGCAAATCAAAAAAACAAGTGCTAGAAAGGATACAGAGAAAAAGGAAGCCTTGTGCACTGCTGGTGGGAATGCAGACTGGTGCAGCCAGTGGGAACTAGTATGGAGTTCCCTGAAAAAGTTAAAAATGGAACTTCCATTTGACTCATTAATCCTACTTCTAGAAATATATCCCAAGAAACTAGAAACACCAATCAGAAAGGATATATGCATCCCTATGTTCATAGCAGCACAATTTACAATAGCTAAGATTTGGAAACAGCCTAAGAGCCCATCAGCAGATGAGTGGATTAGAACACTGATACATCTACACAATGGAATACTACACTGTTATAAAAAAGAAGGAATTCTTACCACTTGTAACAGCATGAATGGTACCGGAGAACATTATGCTAAGTGAAATAAGCCAGTCTGAGGAAAATAAATATCACATGATCTCACTCATTTATGGAATATAATGAACAACATAAACATATGAACAAAAATAGAACCAGAGACATAGAAGCATGGAACAGACTGTCCAACCTATGAGAGAAGGTGGAGGGTGAGGCGGTCTGAGATCAACCAAAGGACTTGTATGCATGCAATATGAGCATAACCAATAGATGCAGACAGAGGTGGGGTGTTGAGGGCATGTGATGGGAGAGGGATGGGGGAGGCTGGGGAGTGGTCAAATGGGAAAAAAGGAGACTTACAGAATACTTTTTAAACAGTAATGATTTTAAATTAAAAAGAAAAATTATTAGAACAATATCTATAAATCTAGTGGAAGAGATGCCATACAGTTATGTGGTTTGTCAAGTCACATAGCCTTCACGTGGGCCATTTTACCTTTATGTTGAAGAAATGCCCTTGGAGACCAGACCCCAAGTTCTCATATTTAGTTTCCTAAAGCAGGAACCTAGCCCAGCTGGCATTCTGGGACTCCTTCCATCTTTGGTTTGACTTGATGACTCAGTGAAGTACTTGCTGTTCTTCCATCAGAAGTAGCAGTGTTCATTCCTTTATGCCAAACACTTTCACAGGAGCCCAGGCTGAGTTCCCTGGATGATTGCTTATAGCAGAGTCAACGAAGCAGCTGGTGGAAAAGTCCATGTCAATCCTTTTGAGACTTTGGAAAACATTCCTTGTTGTTCTGCATTTCAGAGGAGCAAGAAACATGGCACAAAACTACTAGGGCATCTTCATGTATTCTCGACTGGCTTGTATAGGAACTCCATGGACAGCTCTTAAGCATCCTAGAATTAGGTTGATTTTGTAAATTTTTTCCAACCTAAGGAACAATTTTGAGAGTGAAAGGGGACATCGTTAACAATTAAGTTGAGATAGCAGATGTAAAATGGGACTGTCCTGAGTAAATTTGGTTTTATAGTTCATCACTTCACTCCACTCCACAGTCCCTGATTCGTTTATTGTTTTTAGAATTCCAAACCCGAATAGTCCTGTTCTTCTGTGAGTTGTATATCATAGAATGTCCCAGAACAGCCTATATAACTATTTTTTAAAAATATCTTCACCCAAGGATATTTTTCCAATGATTTTTAGAGAGTAGAAGAATGAGGGAAAGACAGACAGAAATATTGATGTGAGAGAAATACATTAATTGGTTGCCTCCTGCACTCTCCTTGACCAGGGCCTGGGCCAGGGAGGAGCTTGCAACCAACCGAGGTATGTGCCCTTGACGAGAATTGAACCTGGGACCATTCAGTCTGTAGGCTCTGTCCACTGAGCCAAACCATCTAGGGCTATAACTATTTTTTGTTTTGTTTTCATACTACAGCATTACTTTTTTTCCACTGCAAGAGGGTATTAATATTCATCCTTGGTGCCCATCCACTAATCCCCAAAGTTGCCTCATTTCAAAGATAATGCTATGTGCAAAGTCTAATAGTCATTCCAATAGCGTATTCATTGCACAAGTATTTATTGAGTGCTTGTTTTGAAGCAAGAGCTGTTCTAAGTGCAGGGGAACAACAGTTCACAATGTGCCAGTCTTATGGAGCTTATGTTCTTTCTACTGAACAGATATAATATACAATAAATAAGAAGATGCATATTTTTAGATGGAGAAAGTTACAATGAAAAGAATAAAACCGGAATGGTGCCTGGATAAAAGGAGATCACTTTTGATAAGCTGGGCTCTAAAAACCTCTGAGACCTGAAAGATAAGGAGTCAGCTTTGTGGATGTAATCATCAAGAGGGGAGTGCTGAAGGGACGAAAGAGTAAGTGCAAACACACTACTAGGAATGATCTTAATGCACTACAGTAAAATATGTGTCACTGGGGAGAGAGTGAGTGGGCAGTACTAAGGGGTCAGCTTATATATGGCTGACCCTTATATATGGCTGACCCTTTAATTAATCTGAGGGTTAATTAAACCCTCAGATTCAGTATCAAGGTAGACCCTGATACTGAATCTGAGGGTTTAATTATAATTGCAGTAAAAAGCTATTCAACTTTTTAAGGCATGCAAGTGGCATAGTCTTATTTTTTTTTACAGCTTATAAAACTTTTTATTGTTTATTAAATTTATTGGGGTGATACTGTTTAATAACATTATATGGGTTGCAAGTGTACGATTCTATGATACATCATCTGTAGTCTGCATTGGTGCCTACCACCCAAAGTGAAGTATTCTTTCGTTACCACACATTTGACCCCCTTTATTCTTTATTACTCTCTACCTCCCCCATCCCTCAGGTAAACACCACACTGTTGACCGTGTCTATGAGTTTTTGTTTGTTTGTTTTTCTTATTTGTTACTTTCAGTTTTATATCCCACAGGTGAGTGATATCATATGGTTCCAAAAATTTTCTGCCTGACTTATTTCACTTATCATAATATTCTCAAGGTCTTTCTATGTTGTTGATACAGTAATGGCATACTCTATCTTTTCTTATGGTTGAGTGTTATTCCATTGTATATATATATATATGTACCTCATCTTCTTTATCCAATCATCTCTCTCTTTCTTTCTCTACACACACACACACACACACACACACACACACACACACACACACACACTATTTTGCTTCTTTCATATTTTTCATTAACAAATGTTGAGGTAATGTTGGATTGACCATATTCAGGGCTTATCTACAACTATTTGAATTGAAGACAGCTCTTTTAAAAATGGTTATAAATTTATTTATTGATGAGAGAGAGAGAGAGAGAGAGAGAGAGAGAGAGAGAGAGAGAGAGGAGAGAGAGAGAGAGAAATATCGATGTGAGAGAGAAACATTTATCAGTTGCCTTCTGCACATGGCCCGACCAGGTATCAAACCTGCCACCTTTTGGTGTATGGATGATGCTCCAACCAAATGAGCAACACCAGCCAGGGTGAAGAAATCTTGGCTCTTTAAGTCAATAGTCTAAAATTAATCTTGCATACAATCTTTAAAAAAACTCATTTCAGAACCAAAATAAGATGGCAGCCTAGGTAGTCTCCTAAGCTGCCGCCTCATCAACAATATGGAAAAAAACAACAGCTAAAATTGAAAGGGACCACATCAGACCCACAGGAAAGCTTGCAAAATGGGAAGGCTACAACTAGACACAAAGCAGAACGCTGCTGCTGCCATATGGAGTTTGAAATTACAGCGAAAATGGGATGGCTACAACTAGAGACAAAGAAAACCGCCGCTGTCGCCATGTGGAGTTTAAAACTACGGTGGAACCGAAGCTTCCGGAGCCGTGGCCCGGAACAAGACTCCTTGGAGCGTGGTCTCCCCACCCGCAGCCATCTCGGCACAGCCTCCGTGCCCGTAGCTGACCCAGCTTGCCCCCCGGGCTGGTGAGGAGCTGGCGTGGTGCCTTCCATTTCCTGCCCTTGCGAGCCCTTCGCCCATTAGTCCCGCCGCCACCTGGCCGGGCCGGAGCCTCTGCCGAGCACCCGAGGAAAAGCGCTGCTGCCGCCATGTGGAGTTTAAAACTGCAGTGGAACTGGAGCCGCCACAACCACCGCCGCCGCCACCGCCGCCACCATGAGTGAGGGAAGCCCACCGAGAGCGGAGCTCGCTCAGAACCGGACCCAGGGAGTGGGCTGCGTCGGATCCTGGCTTCCATGTCCACAACCTTCCAGGCCTGCCCACCATGGGAGCGAGGAAACCGATGCTGGGCCTTAGCCGCACCTTCCGCTCCTACCAGGAACTAGACACCTTGGAGCACAGACTCCCTGCCCACAGCCATCTCAGCCCAGCCTCCATGCCCACAGCCATCTCAGCCAGCCCTCCCGAGGAGCTGGCGCGGTGCCTTCCATTCACGGCCCTGTGAGCCCTTAGCCCATCAGTCCTGTTGCTGCCTGGCTGGGCCGGAGCCTCTACCGAGCCCCCGAGGAAGGGCACCGCTGCCGCCATGTGGATTTTAAAACCACAGTGGAACTGGAGCCACCACCACCGCCGCCGTCACCTCGAGTGAGGGAAGCACATTGAGAGCAGTGCTCGCTCCGCCCCCGGCTCAGGGAGTGGGCTGCTTCAGAGCCTGGCCTCCACGTCCACAGCCGTCCCAGCTTGCCTGCCTTGGGAGCGAGGGAACAGACGACGGGCCTCAGCCGCACCTTCCGCTCCCGCCCGAGCACCTTGGAGTGCAGTCTCTATGCCTGCAACCATCTCAGCCTGGCCTCCGCACCTGCAGCTGTCCCAGGCAGCCCGCTGTGAGCTGTGGGTCCTGGGGGACCCATGTGCCCCAGGGGGCCATGTTCCATGGGAGAGCCATGTGCCCCAGGGTGCTGTGTGCCCCGGGAGAGCCATGTGCCCCAGGGGGCCATGTTCCATGGGAGAGCCATGTGCCCCAGGGTGCTGTGTTCCCCGGGAGAGCCATGTGCCCCAGGGGGGCCATGTGCCCTGGGTGAGCCATGTGCCTCAGGGGGGCCGGGTGTCCTGGGAGAGCCGTGTGCCACAGGGGGGCTGTGTGCTCCCTGAGAGCCCTGTGTCCCAGGGTGCCGTGTGCCCCGGGAGAGCCGTGTGCCCCAGGGGGCAGTGTGCCCCAGGGGGCAGTGTGCCCCAGATGAGTCGTGTGCCCCAGGGGGGCCCTGTGCCCTGGGGGGCTGTGTGCCCTGGGTGAGCTGTTTTTCCCAGGGGGCCGTTTGCCCTGGGTGAGCCATGTAGCCCAGGGGGCCGTGTGCCCTCGGAGAGCCGTGTGCCCCTGGTGAGCCATGTGCCTCAGGGGGGCCGGGTGTCCCAGGGGGCTGTGTGCCTCAGGGGGGCTGGGTGTCCCAGGGGGCTGTGTGCCCCGGGTGAGCCGTGTGCCCCAGGAGGGCCATGTGCCCTGGGAGAGCCGTGTGGCCCAGGGGGCCGTGTGCCCCAGGGGTCTGCCATAATGGTTGCTGTTTTTTAAAAATATATATAGACTAGAGGCCCAGTGCGAGAAATTTGTGCACGGGGCTGTGTGTCCCTCGGCCAGCCTGCACCCTCTCCAATCTGGGACCCTTCCAGGAATGGCAGACTGCCTGTTTAGGCCGGATCCTACCACGGGCAGTCAGACATCCTTCTCACAATCCAGGACTGCTGGCTCACAACCCCTCACCTGCGGAATTTCCTGATTGCCCCTAACCACTTCTGCCTGCCAACCTGATCACCCCCTAACCACTCCCCTGCCAGCCTGATTAATGCTTAACTGCTCCTCTGCCAGCCTGTTTGCCCCTAACTGCCCTCCCCTGCAGGCTTGATCACCCCCAACTGCCCTCCCTTGCAGGCCTAGTCCCTCCCAACTGCCCTCCCCTAATGGCCATATTGTGTCCACATGGGGTCAGTCATCTTTGACCACATGGGGACAGCCATCTTGTATGTTGGAGTGATGGTAAATTTGCATATTATTCTTTTATTAGATGGGAGGATTAGACAGGATAGAGGCCTGGTACAGGGTTGGGAGCCAGCTGGTTTTTCCCTGAAGGGTATCCTGGATCAAAGTGGGGGTTCTCTTGGGGCATGGGGCAGCCTGGGTGAAGGGCCTGTGGTAGTTTGCAGGCTGGTCACGCCCCCCACCCCCCCGCCCCCCAGCAAGTCAAGTGGAGGCCCTGGTATCTGGGATTTATTTATCTTCTATAATTGAAATTTTATAGCCTTAAGCAAAGGCCAAGGCAGGCCAGGGCAGGCAGAAAGCTTGGCTTCCTCCATTGCCAGGGAAAACCAAGCCGCCTGCAGCCATCTTAGTTGGGTTAATTTGCATACTCACTCCTGATAGGCTGGTGGGCATGGCTTGTGGGTATACCAGGGGTACAGTCAATTTGCATATTACTCTATTAGATAGGATTATTGGTTATAATGAGTTCAATATGTTTATATACCCTATGTAAATATTTATTTTTCTTTTGTAATTTTAATTATAAAATTCCTTAGGGTACATCATCTACACTGATGACACCAATATTAATTGAAATGTGCACGCTTTGTATAAAGACTAAAGTAAATGTTCCTGATATTCAGGGATAAAATAATTTAAAAAAAATAGTGGATGAATGAGGATAAGCTAAATGCACAAATTAGACATTTTGTTTTGTTCAGTGTGGACACTAATAAGTATAATCTGCAATACTCTTGACTCACATAGAATTGATCATTAACATTTTCTAACTTCATGAAGTTACTTGGACTAAAGGCAGCTAGTTTTCACTAAAATGGAGTATGTATCCAATTCACTAATTTGAACATTTTTTAATGAAAAGGCATAGTAAATACAGAATAAAGAAACTGAGGGAACAAATAATAATTTCTACTTAACAAAACCCTAAAGGTTAAATAGATAAGAACTAAAGATTTGATTTCATTTCCCAGAACAGTGCTTTATTACCAAAATAAACTTGAGACCACCACTTAACTGCACAGAGAAGGCAACAAAGACATTAGTCATCAATCATCCTAAATAAACAGTGTCTGATTGCACTGTTGGCATAAATTTTGTCCTTACAAATATGCCTTGGATTTCTATCATATACCTATACAACTTAATTTAATGTCTAACTATTCTAGGATTTTGTATCTGAAAACTGAAGTTTTAGGAGACATTTCTAAATCTAAAACGAGACCAAAGTAGCTATGGGAATGTTTTGTGGAAGTTCTTCTAGTCTGAATATAAATCTTTTTGTTCTTTGGCCAGTTAAGAGGTTCTTAGTAATTTAAAACATTTAATTGTTTTTAACTTACTAAAGCTACATATAGTTGGTTTCAAAGTTTGTTTTAAAAATTATATCTGTCTTAGTTTCTAGAGTTGTTGGTAATTGTTTATTTTTAAGAAGCATGTACTAGTAAACAAGTCAATAATTTAGTTAAACTAGAAATTATAATGTATGATATACTAAATGAAAATGCCATAATGAAATTCTGTCTAGGATCTTTTATGAGTGATTTTTCTGATAGAGACACAGTGTAGGCAGCTTTTTCCTAAACTAGTCTAGTGATTAATTCTTCACACCTCATCCTGTGATAAAGACATAACATACTTCAGACAGCCTTACTGGAACACATTTACTCAACACATTTGATTGTACATTTTATAAGTAAATTACATTCTCTCATTGAGTAGGTGGGGTCTGTTTTCAAATGGGAAAAGGGTGGAACTCCATATGTTGGCATTGAAACATAAAATGGCACCAGGTGTTAGACCTGGGTTCAGCAACCCTGATACTTGAGTTCTGGCTAAGAAAGAATTCTGAGACAAGACTCAAAATAGAAAGTTTATTTAGAAAGTCACAGAGGTAGAAAAAGTGAGCCATAGAAGAAATGGGCTCAGAAAATGAGTTGCAGACTCAAAAGAAGGGCCTTTGAAACTTAGGCCCGTGATGGCATGGGGGTGTGGAGAAGTAGAGAGACTCCTTGAGAGATAAAAGAGAGAATAAAAAGAGGGTGGAAAGGAGAGGGTCTTTTCCATGGTAAATGTAAGACCAAGCTGCTTACTTACTCAAATCAAACAGCCACAAAATTGAATCTTTATAGATTTTACATGTCATTTCTAATGAATTATATGGGTTGATTAGTATTCTTATAAAGCTATAGCAATCATGCCTTTTATAACATTCTTTTAATTATTTACATTTTTACTAATGTTTCATAGGATTCTATACTTTATAGGCTTACCTCCCCACGCCCCTAAAAAAAAATTACAACTATTATTAGAATTATTTTTTTTAACCTTTTTATCTACTAAACCACTTAATATTTTATTTATAAGAATATGCAACATTCAAATCTAGCATGCCAGGTATTGTTTTCTGTTTCTATTTTTTATTCCTATTCATGTAATTTTCTAATCGAAGGCACAAAAATATAGTTTGTGCAGCAATTTCTAACTGTAATGTATTGACCTAAAAACTGGTTAATTTGCTAAAAGTGATAAAAATTGGTATTATCTATTAAGATAACATATTGGCAATTTGTGACTTGAAAGCCTCGGTTTATTCAATTTAATAAGTATTTACTGAATGCCAAATGAATGCTTAGTGTTGATTAAAAGTTAAGTGACATCTATCCCATCTTCAGGATCCTACAATCTAGCCAATAAAACATAGATATCCACATATGTGTTCAACAGCCTTGGAAATCAAATCTTAGGCATGAAATATTAAAATGTGATATAAAGTCTAAAGGTTATTAATTGCTAATTTGGGCTTAACCATGATTTTTTTTTGTCTACGGAGTAATAATCAATTGTCCTCTATGTGATAAAAGTATTATTTGTTCTCAAAAATCTTAAAGTTAATCAAGATGTACAAATTCTTTTGGTACTCAATGTACTAAATATTGAAGGATAGAGTTAAAAATCATCTTAAAACTTATAAGGAAACAGAAAGACCCCCAAAAGCCAAAACAATCTTAAGATGAACAAAGTAGTCAGTATTATATTATCTAATATAAAATTATACTAAAAGGCTACAGTAACCAAAACTGCATAATATTGGCATAAAAATAGACACAGCCGAAACCAGTTTGGCTCAGTGGATAGAGCTTTGGTCTGAAGACTGAAAGGCCCCAGGTTCCATTCTGGTTAAGGGCATGTACCTTGGTTGTGGGCACATCCCCAGTAGGGGGTGTGCAAGAGGCAGCTGATCGATGATTCTCTCTCATGGATGTTTCTAACTCTCTATCCCTTTCTCTTCCTCTCTGTAAAAAATCAATTAAAATATAATTTATAATAGGCACATAGCCCAGTTAGCATGGCTCAGTGGTTGAGTATTGACCTATGAACCAGGAAGTCATGGTTGGATTCCTGATCAGGGCACATGCCTGGGTTGTGGGCTTGAACCTCAATGTGGAGTGTGCTGGAGGCAGCTGATCAATTATTGTCTCTCATTGATGTTTCTATTGATCTCTTCCTCTCTATTCCTCTCTAAAATCAATAAAAATATATTTAAAAGATAAAATATACACAGACACATAGATCAATGGAACAGAATAAGGAGCCCAGAAATAAACCCACAACTACATGGTCGATTAATCTATGACAAAGGAGGCAACAATATACAATGGGGGAGAGTCTCTTCAATAAATGGTATTGAAAAAAATGGACATATACATGAAAAAAAAACTAACCACTTTCTTACACAATATATGAATAAACTCAAAATGGATTCATGACTTAAATGTAAGATCTGAAACCATAAAACTCCTAGAAGAAAACGTAGACAGTGAACACTTTGACATTATTCTTGGTAATGTTCTTTTTGGACATATCTCTTTGGGCAAGGGAAATAAAAGAAAAAAAAAGCACATGGGATTATATCAAGCTAAAAAGTCTTTGTATAGCAAAGGAAACTATCAACAAATAAAAAGACACCCTACTGAATTGAAGAAAATATTTGCCAATGATACATCTGATAAAGGGTTATTATCCAAAATATACAAGAAACTAATACAACTGAACATCAAACAAAAAGCAAAAAGAATTCAATTAAATAATGGGCAGAGGACTTGAATAGACACTTCTGTGAAAAAAAAAAAACTACACAGAATATTCTTAATGTAACTAGTCATTAGATAAATGCAAATTAAAACCACAATGAGATATCACATCACACCTGTCAGATGGCTAATATTAATAAATCAACAAACAATAAGTGTTAGTGAGGATGTGGAGAAAAGGAAACCCTCATGCACTGTTGGTGGGAATGTAAATTGGTGCAGCCACTATGGAAAAGTATGGAAGTTCCTTAAAAAATTAAAAATTGAACTTCCATACAATTCAGCAATTTGACTTCTGAGTACTTATCCAAAGAAACCCAAATCACTGGTTTGAATAGATATATGCAGTCCTATGTTCACTGCAGCATTATTTACAATAGCCAAGATATGGAAACAATCTTAGTGCCCATGAGTAAATGATAAGATAAAAAATATGTAGCCCATATGTACAATGGAATATTACTCAGCCATAGGAAAAATGGAATCTTGCCATTTCCAATGACATCGATATACCTAGATGGTATTATGATAGGTGAAATAAGTCAGACAAAGGCAGATATCATATGATTCACTTATATGTAGAATCCAAAAAAAACCCACAACAACAACAAAATAAACAAACAAAACAGAAACAAACTCATAAATACAGAGGACTAATTGATAGTTGCCATTTGGGAGGGGTAAACCTCACTTAAATGTTGACAAATTCTTTTAAGCTACTACAAAATACAAACAAATAATTGGGCTGCCATTTATGAGATATGATAGAAAAGCAATTTTATTAACTCAAATATATCTTAATGATATATTCCTTCTTAATGAATCACATGGACTTTTATGTATGAACAGAACTGAATGCAAATATTGTAGCTATTCAGTAAAAATAAGTGGCTGCCACTGCATTGTTTGGCTTAGGTCTTAATTCTCAATTAAAAGTGCAATGAAGCACTCACATTATTTAACAATGTTTTAAGGGGATACATATTTAAAGGAGATGGCCATTTTAACAATTATTTTTGCTACTGTCATGTCATAAAAATGTCTTTTTCCTTAACTTGATTTTGAATTCCAAAGCTGAATTTGTTGAGGGAAAACAAGAAGCAAAGTTTCTGTTTGTGGAAATAGAAATAAGTGTGCATGAGGGGCAGAGTGTGCTTTGCTTGGCATTTCTTTTACTACCATTTTATTTTTGTTTTCAGTGCTAGAGGGCAGCAAATTGGCAGGTGTAAGAAGGCTCTGGCAGTATTACAATCAGTTATTATAGGTTAAAATGTCTCTGGTGCATTGGGAATTAGGCACACAACTCCAGTTAAGAACAATGACAGCTTAATGTTTAATTTCCAATACTGCATGGATATACTTCTTCAGCCTACTCTTGCAACAATTTTCATCAACTCTTAAAAAGTTTACACAGATGGAATATTAGGGATCCTTCTGTTTGTGTCTTGAACTTTTAAATAAAGTTTGAAATTTTGATACCTTTTTAAAAATATATTTTATTGATTTCTTACAGAGAGGAAGAGAGAGGAACAGAGAGTTAGAAACATCAATGAGAGAGAATCACCGATCAGCTGCCTCTTGCACACCCCCTACTGGGGATGTGCCTGCAACCAAGGTACATGCCCTTGACTGGAATCGAACCTGGGACCTTTCAGTCCACAGGCCGACGCTCTATCCATTGAGCCAAACCGGTTTCGGCAAAATTTTGATACCTTTTGATGTGAAGTTCTAATCCTATATAATAAAAGGCTAATATGCAAATAGAATGAACTGAAGAAAGATTGGTAGCTATGATGTGCACTGACCACTAGGGGACAGATCCTCAATGCAGGAGCTACCCCCTGGTGGTCAGTGTGCTCCCACAGGGGGAGCACCGCTCAGCCAGAAGCCCGGCTTATGGCTGGCAAGAGCAGCAGCGGTGGTGGGAGCCTCTCCCGCCTCTGCGGCAGTACTAAGGGTGTCAGACTTCTGGTTTAGGTGGGGAGTGGGCCTAAGTCAGCAGTCAGACATCCCCTGAGGGCTCCTGGACTGTGAGATGGTACAGGCAGGGCTGAGGGACCTCCACTGAGTGCATGAATTTTGTGCACTGAGCCTCTAGTGTAGTATATAATTTGCCATAATAAGGTAGGTAAGGAAGAAGTATTTAAAAAATATATTTTATTGATATTTTACAGAGAGGAAGAGAGAGGGATAGAGAGTTAGAAACATCAATGAGAGAGAATCATTGATCAGCTGCCTCTTGCACACACCCCACGGGGGATGTGCCCGCAACCAAGGTACATGCCCTTGACCGGAATCGAACCCGGGACCCCTCAGTCCGCAGGATAACGCTCTCCACTGTGCCAAACCGGTTTCGGTGGGGAAGAAGTATTTCTCTAGAAGTGAGAAAGAGAGAGGTTGCACATAGTATTTATTTCAATTTGGACAGTATAAGTTGTGGTGTGCCTGAAATAATTGTTGACTTCAGTTGACATGATATTGTTTTTCAGACCATTGGAACTAACTAACCTTGATATACATTGAAGGAATTCTCTCAAAACACTTAGATTATTATTATTATTATTATTATTATTAGCTCAGCCACTAGGATTTGAGAATTTATCGATTTAAACAATTACTCATTTAATGGTATCCATATAGCATATTGTTATAACTTTTAATTTTTGAAAATTGTAAATAGCTCTCTGCCTATATAATTTGGTATAAAACAGAACCTTTTATGATATAGTTTGCACTTGACTAGGATTTTCATGTACCACATGTCATATCATGTCCCAGAAACAGCAACCACTAGCCTAATATCACATGATTACACAGAAAACAAAGGTTATCATGCATGTGCAGCTACTGCTCTTTAATAAGAAATTTTCACTTCAAGGAAAGGAGAGTCAGAATGGTTTCATAAAACATTTTGGGCAGACCACATTCCAACCACACACTGATCTGCAGCAATTTTTTGAAAGCTCCTGGAAACGTGAACTGCCCACGACTCTGTATTTGCTCTGCACTCAGACCAAGAGCCAAGATAATTTTGACTTTGAGGAGGAACAGTGGAAAAAGACAACAGTAGAGAGGTATGAAATAAATAATAAATAAACAAGTGACTGTTGACTAAAACAATTAATTTCGCCCCAGGCTTCTGCAATAGCTTATAAATTCTTACCGGCATGAGTTTACAGCTGTAACTTCAGGACATAATAGGAGATTGAATCTTATACAGGCAATGGAACAGATGATCAAATTCACAAGGGATTGTGTCAGGCTTTTTCCAGTACTAAAGAAACATATTAATCCTTGTCACTGTTTGCAGAAACGCTGTGACAGAAATAAACCTGTACTGTAACTTGGCCCTTTTAATGAGCTTCTGGAGTGTGGGCTTTCCACTCAGCACCTGAAAAACACAACAAAACACCTTTTATATTAAAGATGTGAGGTTTGCTGCTGGCTAAATTTGTACACAGAAGTCTATAAACCAGTGCTCAGCCAGCTGGGAAGCAAGAAAGCAAATTCAGATTCTGCCATGAACTTCACAGACCAATTATCTACTTGGAATCATGGGAGTTTAACAAACAAATACCAGCCCCTGCTGAGCCTTTTCAGGCCAGCAGCTTATGGGTGATTCAGTTGCATCCGAGGCTTTTAGACTGATCAATTCTTAATCACAAAGCACAAAAATTATTCTCAGACTCCTGTCAGTTTCTTTGGACACGTTTGTTAACAATCTGCTGCAAATAATTTTTTTTTAAAGAAACTGCAGACACTGTTTTTATTGACTCCCCACTTGTAAAATGTTTATAGCTTGTTAATTTATATTTACCCCTTTACTTTTGCCTGCAAATCAACATCACTTAGCACAGTTTGGTTACACTTTGTCCAAAGGAAATTACAGAAGCCTGCTATGGGGCTAAAATGAAGGAAAGCTGCGGAAAATCAATACACTGCTGATTAAACAGATCGTAGCAAATTCACGGCTGTATGCGACAGCGTGGAGACAGCAGTGTGATGCCTATCTAGCAGTTAATGTGCTTTCACTCAGGTGAAGAGAATTTCAGAATAAGGCAAAATCACCCAGAAAAACAAGATCTACTTTACCCAGGAATGTATGTGCTTATAGGAAACCTACATTTCGTATAAAGTAGCATTTCACGTGAGGAATAAATAGGATGCATTTATTTTACGAAATAAAGCAGTGTAGTACCTTTATTAGGATGTTCATTCTTTGTATTCTGAAAGAAAGTGGCAGGGCAAGATACCACCTCCATGCTACCATGAGTCAATTCTTTTCCTTTGATCAGGTTTATCCACATTTTCTTGCATAATTTCAAACTGGCAATAACCAACATGTCTGAGAGGCAGATTCTATGGAGAGGATGTCCAAAAGTAATCATGATAGCGCTCCCACAAATTCTAAGCAATTCAGAAAAAAAATCATTTAATCTCTAATCTCACAGTAGAAGAATAAACATGAAGTAAATCAAGCATAAAAGGGAGATACAGTTCATACATAGCTAATTTCTTAAAATATAGTGGCAATGGATAATATTAATTCAGTGCAGTAGTGAAGACTAACACTTACTTGTAAATCTTGGACAAAAACAGCATTTGAGTTACAGGGAAGATTTGACGTATCCTGACTAAAGCAAAGGTACCGTGAGTTAAAGTGTAAACTCTCATTTCTATGCAACCAAGTTCTTAGACTCTGCACACTAAGTACTTTGAAGACTGTAGGAAAATATGCACATCTCAAAGCCTGGGTAAGAGGCGGTACCTCCTTTAATCCATTAAAGAATTGCACTGTGTTGCATTGCATAGGAATTAAGATGAGAAATGAACTAACCAAAGTTTGAATACAATTTTTCGGGAAAAGTGTAAATAGAAGAAATCTTATTTCAAACGTTTGTTAATTTTTTTTACTTGACACATACCTATATCTATTTAGATAATTGTGATGTTATACCAAGGTTTTGTGCGTTTGTTTTTAACTTGGTACACCAGGGTTAAGCTTGTGACTCTACTTACCATTATTCATTCAGGGTAACGGTAGCTCTAGTCTGTTATTCCGGCAGATAAATTTCAGTAGTAAGTCCTTGTACTAAAAAAAAATACTTGAAAAATTATATTCTATACACAAAAGCCAACTTCAGTTTTAATTTCTGTTGTTTTTAATTCCCTCTTTCAAAATATCAGTCTTTCAAATGGTAACATGGTTAACTTCTTTGCCAAATTCCATGTGCTAAAATGAAGGTGTTTTTGAGTCTTCCAAGCTTATAAAAAGACCTTTAACAAGTAAACAGCTTTTTTTTCTTCTTCCTAACTGGAAGATGTGGTATAAGAAAACACATTCATGGACACCATATGTGAATCAACTTTTATCCCAAGATTTTGAAAATTCCTAGAAAGTGAGGGATTTAAATTTATAGTCTGAAGAGGCCCACCAGTGATACTATTTTCATACTGAGATATACTGGACTGTGAGAGGGTGCAGAGGTATAAAACTCAAGATGTTATGCTTTGATTATTCTATTTAAAATATCTTTGATTATTTTATTTAGGAAAAAGAGGTCTTCTGTAGTTCAGGAATATGAAAAATAATTACCTCGGTATCTCTATTAAAGCATAAGTATTAATGTCTCTTTCTTGTATTATGATAAACTCTCCTCTCAACTTTTTTCACATGTAATGTTCAAAGAATAAGATAAGTTTTACTTAGTTAAATATGGTTTTATGATATTAGGAGAACAAAATAATGGATATCAATGGGAAGAAAAGGTATTTTAGAAAATGTAAAAAAATACCTATATTTGAGATATTTATTGGTTTGCTAAGTTAATTGTGTTCTTGAATATGTATTTTAAGAACTTTCTTTGTGGCATTGAAAGAAAACATAATTGAAGCAACAAAGTAAAATAGGAGATAATAGAAGAAGGAAAGACTGAATAACTCAAGTTAAAATATCTGAAAACATTTATTTCTTGAGTCTCACCATTATGTAAAATTATATTTTCACACAGTTTTAATAAGTTAACAATGGTTGCTTGTAAACATCATTTACTTTATTTAAAATCCATGCCCTGTATAAGTCTGCGAGTTGTCAGGGGTTTGAATACCCTTTGGTAGAAACCCGCTTTTTCTTATTAATACATAGTAATTTATCACCACTAAGCATATGATCCCTCTGGAAAAAAAACTGATGCACACTGCTCTCTAGACTATAATTTCAATGTTCACAATATTAACTTTTAATTAAATTATAGTTATTGTAGAAATATACATCCTTAATTAAATTATAGCATGCACACAAAGAAATGACTATGGCACTGTTAAAACATATTTGAAAATGTCTTACTGAATTTTGAATGCTATGTGTCATCTCCAAAGTATGACTAACTGGGTTCAGAAATGACTAGAAAGTCAACTGAAAAATTACCCAAGTAAAACTGTTTGGCCCTTTAAAGAACTGTGCATTAAATATCGGACAGTTTTTCTATTAAATCTAAATATGCTTCTTATAGTATATACACTATTATGTTGCTAAATTAATTGCCATACTCCCATTTGTTAAAGAATCTCACTCCATGTGAAAAGCAAAGTCTCACTGGATATGAATTTTACACTGAGCTAGATCAATCCCAATACCAGTAAATGGATATTATTAAACAGCATGGGGTAGTGCAAACTGGGAAAGAAAACTTGTAGTGTGCTGCCTTTGAGCAGACCTGGCTTGCATGCTGTGACAGGGCAATTGTCGACATGCTTTTTCATGCCAATCTGCAGCTTTTTCAACTCTAGATGCTATGGCAACCAGGGTTTAACAGACTAAGCAGCTAACAAGCTTCCCTGATGGAATTGTCTGGTTGTGTGATTGCCTTGTCTTAGGGAAAATATCAAATAGAATGAAGACGCTTGTGGACATTTGTCAAACTGATTATAATTTAAACAGTTGAATCATAATTGTCTGTTGTGCACTGTACAGAGGTGAGATATGCTATTTTCCACGTTCCTTGCAGAGCACACCGCTGCATTCCCGCATAGGCTGCCTCCCTGGAGAACAATGGGCCCTGTTGCTGTAGGTTTGGTGCAACATGGCAGTCCACATCTCACACCACATCATCTGGGAAAGAAAAGAGCGTGGATAGTTCTGAGTGTCTCCTATTTGAAAAGCCTTGTGTTTGCCTTGAACTATATTTGTAGGAAATACAATGAACACAAGTTGATGCGAAAAGATACTTCTCTTTTATAAAATGTTCATGCTCACGGCAAGTTGTAAATCAAAATATGCAGGTGAATTAATTTGTTATTTATGATTGGGCATAATTTTAGTTCTTTGAGAATATTGATTTTTAAAATTTGCAACCACTTAAACATGTATTTGTGTCACCAATCATATGCATAATTTAAAACACTGAGGAAATAATCAAGCGTCTCTGATGGAATGGTCTTGTTTTAACACTGCCTTGTCCTATTGAAAATACAAGGTAGAAGATACTCTATTGCTTTAAATGATTAAAAGCTTACTAATACAATTTCAGTCTCTTTAAACAGTCAAAGGCATGTATTTTTAAGATCATTTGATACAAAATCTTAATTTTAAAAAAGGATGCATCTTTATAAAAATTAAAATCATTAGAACACACATTTCAAATGAAATGTGCATTATCAAAAACAAAATATAGGTTTCTAGTTAGAACATTATGAAATAGATTTTTTTGTCCTTTAAAGAGGATCAACGTTATGTCCTGAGTATAAAAAATTTATATTTCCAGTAGGTTCTGAGCCCATTGAGATTTGTACAGGATAAGTTGATGGTAAAAATTTTAGCACACTCATCTTGGGCATATCTCATGAACCATAGAATTCTGCTGTTTTTCTGAGTTTTTTTTGTTTGCTTGTTTTAATTTAAAATTTGAAATACTTCAAATTGATCCTTTTGGTTTCAGATTCCAAGACCTCCAGTAAAAAGTAGGGCTCTTTGCTCCTCTTCCTTTCAGTAGAATGGGGAGTAATCCAAGTTGCCTTTTAAAATACCTACAAAGTCACATATAATGACTTATGTCTAGATAATACAATTCTTAGAATGGGCCTTTTGAGAAACCTATTTTTTTTTCTTAAACAGAAAGATCTCAGAGTGAGGACACCTTTTTCTATGATGAGAAGTGCACATCAGAAGGATGAGGAATGAAATTTGGAACATTTTGCTCTTTATATAAAGACCTTCTCTACACTAAGTTGTAAAAAATATTTTTTTTGCAGTTATAGTGTATCAAAAGCTAAGAATTACATTAAAGCTTTCTTTTACATGAGCATTAATCATTTTTCACAAAAATCACTTTTATTCATTGGGTTAGCAGGTCTTGTTATCTAGTTCTCTCTGAGTTTAAAATTAGCCTCCATTACTAGTCACCTCTGTTCCTGTCACTTCCCTATAGTCAGTTAGTGTTGCACTAGAGAGAGAACTCTGTTTTATTTCTCTGAGAAATATCCCTTTTTTCCTATCCAATGGGAGCTTACTTGAGTCACATTCTAAATTAATATAATTTAAAATTAAGAATAATCATATAATTTTAGCAGAATGAGAATTTTGACTACTTTTTATTTTGAATATTAAGAATTCAGATTTGATAGATTTTAGCTTTTAACTTATTGAAACTTTTTTTTTTCAATAGATTCAAACTTAGAGTCCAATATATAGCACCTACTGTGGAGTTTAAAGAACTATGCCTGAAAGCACCTTCTCATTTCTGCTCTTTTATTTTAATTTTCAAAACATTTTAATACTTAAAGAACAAAAGTAAAATGAATGTAATAATAATAATAGTAGCAATCATACTTATGTTACTGAAAATACCTAAAATTTATTTAGTACTTACTATATTCTCTGTTTTCATGTAATTACTTTAATGTATTAACTCTTTTAATCCTCTCAGCAACCCTAAGAATATGGTGCTATTATTTCTGTTATATAGATGATGAAACTGAAGCACAAAGAAGTTACTGAGTTCCTTGATGTCACACATCTAATAAATGTGAACCAGTATTATAACCCAGGTTATCTGTCTCCAGTATTAAAACTCTTAACTCTCAGAAGTCTTCCTTTGGGAATTCAAAAGCTGTACTCTAATCCTAGGTACTGATGAATATATTTTACTAGTTCCATTTACATTTGATGTAGATGGATGGCGTTGGTTGTCTCCTGACATCATATAATTGTATGTTCTCAAAGCTTATACTTATGTATGACATTTTGCAGAGTTTTAAACAGAAAGAGAGTTAGGAAATTAAATCCTAAAACTGTATCAATATAATTATATTTATGTATCGTGGAGAGATAGTACCGTTTTTTAAGTACTCGCTATGTTTTTGTTCTTATGCTAGGTGTTTTAGTTATGCTCAAACCTAAATACTATGAAGGAGGTATGAGTACTCCAATTTTCATACAGGAAGACTGAGGCTTAAGGAAGCTTTGATGCAAAACTAGTTAAGTAACTGGAAATGAGACTCCAATTAAAAGTATATCTGGCCGAAACCGGTTTGGCTCAGTGGTAGAGCATTGGTCTGCTGGTCGGTGTTTCTCTCTCATCGACGTTTCTAGCTCTCTATCTCTCTCCCTTCCTCTCTGTAAAATATCAATAAAATGTATTTTAAAAAAGTATATCTGAATATACTTCTTTCATCCAAGGTTTTCTTATTACTAAACCTAAAGTATTTTATATTATAGAATTCAAGAAAATGAGAATTTAAATCTTTCCCAATCTTACTGGAAGGTAAAAGGTAAAAGAAGCTATGCCATTAGTGACTTCAGAGAGGTATTATAGATTTACTCTTTTAAAAAGTTATTGAGAGTGTAAATAATCTTTTTCAGCAATTCAGCTCACATGATTTATCTTTACCCTATAACAGAGATAACAATCTACACATAGCATATAAAAACAGCACTTTGCTTTATTACCAACTGATCTTGCTCTGGAGCCTAGGCTTTATTGATAGAAGAAAGAAATCTTTGTTTGTTAATTATAGATAGATCATGTCTTCCAGTTTAAAACAATCCTGTGGCTATAAATGTCCACATATACTTTGATATTTCTCCCTTCAAAATGCGGAGCCAAGAATCTAATTAGTCAGAAACAGTGTTTGACACTGTCCTGCACTACAGATCGAGAGGCATGGCAGATATACCTAATACAGAATCACAAACCCAAACAGGCAGTCAAAATGAGGAGACAAAGAAACGAACCACACATAAAAGAATAAGATAATCTTCCAGAAGCAATAAATGAGATGGATATAAGAAATTTATCTGATACAGAGTTTAGGAAAATGATGGTAAATATGCTTAACAGCATGAGAATGGCATAGCACAAATAAAGAACTCGTTAGAAGGAATACACAGCAGATTAGGAGAAGCTGAGAATCTAATCAGTGAATTAAAAGACAGGATTGAAAAAAGAATCACTCAATTAGAGAACCAAAAAGAAAAAAAAAACAATTAAAAAACAGATGGCAGCTTAAGGGAGCTGTAGAACAGTGTGAAATGTAACAATATTCAAATAGCAGGTATGCCAGATGAGCCAGAAAGAGAGAGAGGGATAGAGAATATGATTGAAGAAATAATGGCAGAAAACTTCCCTAACCTGGTAAAGGAAAAAGTCACCCAAGTCCAGGAGGCACAGAGAAACCCAAGCAAGAAGAACCAAATAAGCTCATCCCCAGACCCATGATAATTAAAATGCCAAAAATTAAAGACAAAGAGAGAATCTTAAACGCAGCAAGAGAAAAGAAAACTTACCTACAAAGGAGTTCCCATAAGGCTGACACCTAATTTCTCATCAGAAACTCTACAGGACAGAAGAGAATGGCATGAAGTAGTCAATGTAATGGAAAGCAGGGATCTGAGACCAATATTACTATACCCAGAAAGGCTATCATTCAAATAGGTGGTCAAATAAAGAGCTTTGCAGACAAAAAAAAAAAAAAAAAAAAAAAAAAAAAAGCTAAAGGAGTACATCACCACCAAGCTAGCATTACAAGAAATGATAAAGGGATTGCTGTAATAATAAGAAGAAATATAAAGAAAACTCAAGGCATACAGATAAAATGACAATAAATAAGTGCCTGTCAATGATAACTGTAAAGTAAATGGATTAAATGCTCCCATCAAAAGGTATAGGGTAGGTGAATGGGTAAGAAAACATGACCCAACTATATGATGTCTACAGGAGACCTTCTGAGAACAAAAAACACATACAAGATGAGAGTGAAGGGATGGAAATTTTTTTATGCAAATGGAAAAGAAAAAAAGATGGAATTGCAATACTCATATCTGACAAAATAGACTTCAAAATGAAGGCCATCACAAGAGACAACAAAGGTCACTACATAATACTAAAATGATCAATTCAACAAGAGGATATAACCCTGGTAAACATAAATGTACCCAATATGCCAGTAGGAGCATCTAAATATCTGAAAAAAAATTTTCCAGAGGACTTTAAGAGATAGACAACAATGCAGTCATAATAGGGGACTTTAATGCACCGCATACTTCACTGGATAGATCTTCCAGAAAAAAAAAATTAAAAAGGGAACTGTGACTCTAAAGGATACACTTGGTCAGATGGATTTAATTGACATTTTAGGACATTTCACCCCAAAGGTGAAGTATATGCACTCTTCTCAAGTGCACATGGATCATTCACAAAGGCAGACCACACATTAGGACACAAAACAAGTCTTTACAAGTTCAAGAAGATTGCAATTATTTCAGCATCTTCTCAGATCACAGTGCAATGAAATTAGAAATCAAGTACAGTAAAAACACTCCAAAACATTTGAACACATGGAAGCAAAATAGTGTGATACTAAACAATGAAAGGGTTACCAATGAGATAGAAAATAAATAAATAAATAAAACTCCTGGAAACAAACTAAAATGAACACAAAATAACCCAAAATTTCTCTGGGACACAGCAAAAGCAAAAATCCTGAGAGGATAATTCATAGCACTACAGGACTACCTCAAAAAAAACCAAGAAAAATTAGCAATTAATTATTTAATTCTACAACTTAAAGAACTAGAAAAAGAAAAACAAGAAAAGCCCAAAGTAAGTAGAAGAAAGGAAATAATAAAGATTAGAGCAGAAATAAATGACATAGAGACTAAAAAAAAATTACAAAAGATCAATGAAACAAGAACTGGTTCTTTGGAAAGATAAACAAGATTGATTAACCATTAGCCAGACTCATCAAGAAACAAAGAGAGAGGACCTAAATAAAAAAAAAAAAATCAGAAACAAAAGTGGAGAAATAACCATTGACACCACAGAAATACAAAGCTTATGAAGAAAAAAATTATGAACAACTATACACAGTGTGACCATATTATTATGATCTCTGAACGCATAATAATCTGGCCACTCAGTGTATATCCTATATAATAAAAAGCTAATATGTAAATTGTTTCCTTGACCAGGAGTTAGACTAGTAGGCAGGCTGGCTGGACCCCACCCATGCATGAATTCATTCACTGGGCCTCTAATATATATATACTGAGTGGCCAGATTATTATGTGTTCAGAGATCATAATAATCTGGCCACTCAGTGTATATCAACAAGCTGGACAATGTGGGTGAAATGGACAAATTCCTAGAAAAATACAATCTTCCAAAACTGAATTAGGAAGATTCAGAAAACCTGAATAGAGTAATAACAACTGATGAAATAGAAGCAGTAATAAAAAACAAAAAACAAAAAAACAAAAACCTCTCAGCAAATAAAAACTTGGGTCCTATGGTTTTACAGGGGAATATTACCAAACATTCACAGTAGAACTATCACTTATACTCCTCAAACTATTCCAAATAATACAAGATGAAGGACTCCATCCAAGCTTTTTATATTAGGCAAGCATTATCCTAATTTCAAAATCAGTTAAAGACACTACAAAGAAAGAGAATTACAGACCAATATGCCTGCTGAACATAGATGCTAAATCAACAAAATACTAGCAAATCAGATCCAACAATATATTAAAAATATCATACACCATGACCAACTGGGATTCATTCCAGGGATTCAAGACTCATACAATATTTGAAAATTAATAAGTGTGATACATAAACAAATTGAAAGACAAAAATCACATGATAATATTAATAGAAGCAAAAAAAAAAGCATTCAACAAAATCCAACACCCCCTTTTGATAAAAACTCTCAGCAAAATGGGAATAGTGGGAGCATTTCTCAACATGATAATGGCCATATATGACAAACCTACAGCCAACATCATACTCTATGGACAAAAACTAAAACCATCCCCTAAGAGCAGGAACAAGACACTTTTGTGACTCTATTGAACATATTCACTTTTATGACTCTTATTCAATACTAGAGGCCCGGTGCACAAAATTCATGCACGGGGGCAAGGGGTTGTCCCTTAGCCCAGCCTGCATCCTCTCCCAATCCTGGACCTCTGGCTCCCAACTGCTCATCTGCCTGTCTGCCTGATCGCCCCTAACCATTTGCCTGCTTGCCTGATTGACTCTAACTGCCCACCTGCCTGCCTCATCACCCCTAACCACTCTGATTGCTTGCCTGATCACCCCTAACCATCTCTGCCTCAGCCCCCACCATTAAAGCTTCACTGAAAGGATGTCTGGAATGACATATGGAAGGTTGTTCAGCTCTCCAGACTAATTGGCATATCACATCTTATTATTATTGATAGTATTGGAAGTCCTAGCCAGAGCAATCAGGTAAGAGGAAAAACAAAAGTCATCCAAATTGGAAAGGAGGAAGTAAAACTCTCATTATTTGCAGATGTCATGACACTGTCACATAGAGAACTTTAAAGACCCCATAGAAAAACTACTAGATTTAATAAATGAATTTGGCAATGTAGCAGGATACAAAATCCAAATCCAATAAATGATGGCTTTTTTATACACCAATAATGAATTCTCAGAAAGAGAAGCTAAATAAATAATCCCATTTACCATTGTAACACACAAAAAAATTAAGATTCTTAGGAATAAATTTAAACAAGGAGGCAAAAGACCTGTACTTGGAAAACTACAGGCCATTGATAACAAAAAGACAGAAGATATACATAAGTAGAAGAATATACCAAGTCCAAGGATAGATAGAATCGAAATGTCCATATTCCCCAAGACAAACTACAGATTCAATGCAATCTCATTAAAATACCAATAGCATATTGCTTTAAAAATGCTTCCTTAAATCTGAAAAACAAAAAGTTTAAGAATCAGCAATATTTGCAAATGACATAGAATCTTATCCCTTCTGCAAAACACATTATTTCAGATTAACAATTGGAGCTATAGATGAAAGCATAATGTAGTTAGTTATTTTTATTTGACAAAGCTTCCCCTGTACTTTAAGCAGAAAACTTGCCTTCACGAGAAAGAAAACAAACACTTGAAACATTGCAGGGCCGATTTAAATGATCTAATGCCAATTCTAGGTCAAGAAAAAGTTTCTTAAAATTCAAACCCCAGAAGGATTGTATTTTATGAAACTTTTGCTTCCTGGGTAGAAAAATAGGAAATACCTTTTTTTCAGACTAGAAAAAAGACTACCCCAAATTAGGTTTATTTCCTAAGTTTATTTGTCCTTGGGTGTGGTCAGCAAATGACACTAATTGGATTTCTGCTATCAGTCTCCTTGAGTACATTGATATAAGCTATTTACCCCTTGTTTAGGGAGGCAAAATGCAAATCTTTTACTTTTAAGTGTCCTTGGTTTAGGGAAGATAGGATTTACTACCATATTTCTGTTTAACCACCTGTTTTGCTATTCTACTTTTCCTGGCTTACTGCTGGCCTGTTTCACTTACATAACTTCATTTCGACATTTATCTTCACAACATTCTACAACTTTCACAAAATTTCTACAACTTTCACAAATCTTTCTTCAGGAACCTTACAACTTTCAGAAATAACCAGCTTTAGAATCCACTTTGTTTCCCCTTCAAAACTCATTCCCATGCCCTCAATCCTACCATTACATCAAAACCATAATATCTTTTTAATTAGTTAGAATTCTTAACCCTTAGGAACCTTAATGTTTAGATGACATGTACATAATTAACATCCCTCAAATTAGCAATACATTCACATTTTAAGACATATCCTGATAATAAAAGCTTAATATGCAAATTGTCCCTTCCACTGGGAGTTCAACTGTTTGCTATGACATGCACTGACCACCAGGGGGTGCTGCAGAACATGGTGAGCATCAGTGATGCAACTCTGGCAGTGGGTAGCAGTGGAAGCACTGCTGGCCCTAATGGGCCCCGATGAGAGCAGGACCATGGTGGGATGGTGGAGCAGGTGAGCAGGTGATGCCAGGCCAAAGTGAGTGTGAGTGGGCCTAATTACAGATGGTGACCAGCGATGGCGGCAGGGGGCAGGGCCACTGCCTGGCTCCCAAGCACTGAGGGAGCCAGAAAGGGGCCAGATTGCCCCACCAATTGCCCTGAGACAGCGACCAATGATGGAAGCAGGGGGGTGGGGCTGCGACCTGGCTACCAGGCACTGAGGGAACTAGGCAGGGGCCTGATGAATCAGGTGGAGGGGGATGTGCAAGGGTTCAGGGGCCCAGATGCTGCCCAGGGCCCAGAGATCAGCTGGGACCTACCCTTTTACGCCAGATAGTTGTGCTTCGATTGCTGGCCAGGCCTAGGGACTGCACCTGTGCACGAGTTCTGTGCACCAGGCCTCTAGTTTCAAATAAAATACAAGACTTCATTAACAGATTCAAATTCATCCTCCAAATTCTCCATATGAGGCAAACTCAGATTAATTAATATTTCAGTATTTTGTTTTTTCAAAATACCTACTTAATAATTTTTACTATTTAATCCAGCAAACTCAAGAGTTTTAAGTTACCAAACACTTTGGAAAATTAGTTTAGGCATCTATAATCACCACCGAAAAAGCTTTATCATATACTCTTCATTTTAGCTATATTTATTTTGCCTTAACAACTTTGACATTTTAAAGCCAACCATGGTTATCCAAGGCAATTTCTTGGCAAATTTTGTAACAGAGATAACTCACTGGCCTTAGGGGTTTTAATGTTAAAGTACTATTTTTATTTCTATTTTTTAAATGTTTACTTATTTATTTACAGAAATGGGAGTGGCCCCCACACTACTACTTCTGTAGCCTGCTGGAGGACACATCTACAGGTCTAATCATCCTAGGAAACACACTTGTAGGGGTTAAATGATTATTTCCCATATTTTTTTTTTCTTTCTGAGTAGAGTAACAACATGAAATCTTACATATAAGAATAGATCTTAAAAACAGAAAAAAACTAAGTAAATAAAAAAGTACTTATAAAAGGATGGACTGGGAAGTAGCCTTAGAATCTTCAAACTAAGCCCCCCCCCCCCCCCCAAAAAAAAAAAGATAAGAAAGCAAGCAAAGGACATCAATAACCAAATTACATTACAGACAGGACAAGAACTTTCACTAGTTAAGAGTTTCCAGTGGCTGATGACTTGAGAGGGAGAGCAGGAAGGGTCCCCAAGATAAAGAATTCTTGGCAGCTGCTGCGAAGTTCCTGCAATCCCTGCTTTGTGTTTAGCCTGCCACAGATATTGGGGGCTTCTAGCAAAGTGGAATATGCCCCATCTTTACATAAATTAAACCAAACAGCAAAGTCATGTGAAGCAACGAACAATCAACTGAGACTCTAATATACAATATTTACAGGTGCGCTCAACACACAGACAAGACTTAATGAATCAGAGTTCATTTCATGGATCTTTCAGAAGACGTTTTGCCATGCCCGGGACTTACAGCCAAATGTGGCCCAGAGGGCTCCCAGGTGGGGGTCACCAGTGAACACCCACAAACAGCCTATTGTTCACAGATCTCATCATATTGTGCTCTCCATAGCAAGTACTAACTGGCATCTAAAGTCATTTTAGCTAAAATCTGCTAGTCCCAAGGCATCAAATGGTAATTTTCAGACAAAGCATTAAGGACTCCTTTTGTAAATGGACTGTTAGCCCCATTTTCTCTAGTTGATGAGCCTTCCCACACCGGACGGAGGTGGAGGATCAGGGCCTTAGCTATCACAGGCTTTACAGGCTCTACTTCAGGAGGAGGGGGTGGTGGTGAATCCTCCTGGCATTCTGTAGGCTTTTGATCCTCAATGTGAAATGGGCATAATGCAGCTCGAACAAGAGCTCACATAGTTAAAGATGACAAAGGCACTCATTTTCCCTCAGCCTGATTTCTCTTTAAATTCCTGCCTACTTGTTCCCAGAGATCAACTAATGTTCCCTCATCAGGGAACCAAGGTTTATAAATTACTAGAGGACCAGTGCACAAATTTCATGCACTAGGGTTGTGTGTGTCTCTCAGTCCCACCTGTGACCTCTTGCAATCTGGGAACCCTTGGGTAGGGCCCCTAGGCTTGCCTGGTGATCAGGGCATGTTTGCAGTGTTATGTGAGACCAGAGCCAGAACCACCCAGCTAAGTTATTGCTGAATTACTGCGCCACAGACCCTTTGAGGTAATACATGTTTGTTGCTTTAAGCCACTCATTTTTGGTGTAATTTGTTACATTGCAACACATAATTAAATCTGAGTTTCTGTAAGGTAACATTCAACTTTAAACTCAAACTCCCTGATAGGATTAGCCCTCCCCAAGTTCCCCAAAGTCCCTCCTTCGCCACCACCTTTCCAAGATGGACGTTTTCCAGAGGAAAGTGATGCTGGAGTTGTATTGTACCATTCTCCATGGCCTGCTGCCTCTGTGGAGAAGACCTGAATTCTTCCTGAATTGTGGTTGTTTCTTTAATCCATTTGAACAACATACTTGCACCTGCAGTCTCTGTCATGGCCCCAATCCTCCTTTGCTCCACTTGTATTTCCAGAAGTTGAGCATGTGGGAAACTGTGAATGTCCCTCCTACAAGGTATGGGCTCTGAGAAGCCAGATGCTCCACCATCACAGACTGTCTGAGGTGCACACTTTCATTGCCCTTTTTGTATTAAAGTTTGACTAAGATTCTTAAAGTTTTCCTAGGCTATATCCTGGTGATATAGCAATAAATTCTTTCACTGTATTTAAATTTTTTTCTTTATTATACTTGTGAAAATTTAGAAATAGCTTAAATGCCCATACATAAGAAATAGTTGAACAGCTATGATACCTTACACAATGAAGTACTATGCATCTATATACAAGAATATAAAAGCTCCTTTCAGGATATATTGTTCTGTGAAAAAGCAAAGTTTTAAAAGTACCTATATGTAGCATGTGACCATTGAATCAAGAAGGAAGTATGAGAATATACATGTATCTGTTCATTGGTGGAAAAGACATAGAAAGGAAAAAACAGAAGCCAGAGAAATTGGTTATATTCAGGATGAGTGGAAAAGGGGTAGAAATAAGCAAGCACTAAGAACATGGAATAGGACTGAGATCAATACTTTTGTGAATATACATTTTTATAGCTCTTACTGTTAGAACCATGATACTATTTTACATACTTCCCAAATAACAGACAAACAAACAAGGATGTGAGGAGAATCCAAAATGGAAATAGATAGTAATAAGTACAATTAAATGGTATTTATAAATGAATAAAATAATCACACTGATGAGGGTGAGGATAAAAGAACTAACAAAAATAGCTTTAGAAAGCAGTATTTTGACTAAACCTAGTAAGTATGAAGACAAACAAAACAAACAAAAAAACTCCCATGATATTTCCACAAATGCTAGATTCTATTTATTAAATTTGCTTCTAAGTTAGTAGGGTGTAAATTAGTAATTCTTGGTTTTAATACTTGAACTATGGTTATATAAGATGTTAGCATTCTGGGAAGCTAGGTGAAAGGTATACAATAATTCTTTGTACTATTTGCATAACTCTTCACAAGTATACATTTATACTTTAAAAAAAATGTTTAATAAACTTGGCAAAAGTCAAACCCTAGTGAATTTGCCTCAGCTAAGGTACTCTAGTGTTCTG
The DNA here is from genome assembly GCA_963924515.1 of Vespertilio murinus. NCBI lineage: Eukaryota > Metazoa > Chordata > Mammalia > Chiroptera > Vespertilionidae > Vespertilio > Vespertilio murinus. Next base: position 140,512,105 of record OZ004704.1, on the reverse strand, counting down.
GTCAAATTGAAATAAGTACTCTGTGACTCATCTCTCTCTCTCTCTCTCTCTCTCTCTCTCTCTCTCTCTCTCCACTTCACTACTCTTGGCTCCCCCACTCTCTGAGGAATGGAAGAATGGCAAGAAAATATGGTCATGATTGGATTTACGCCTTTTCCTTCCTTCTTTCTTGACTTCCTTCCCTAGGGATGGAACACCTTTTAAAAATATATATTTTTGTTGATTTCAGAGAGAAAGGAAGAGGGAGAGAAAGAGATAGAAACATCAACGATGAGAGAGAATCATTGATCAGCTGCCTCCTGCATACCCCCCACTAGGGATTGAGTCTACAACCTGGGTATGTGCCCTGAACTATGACCTCCTGATTTATGGCTCAATGCCTAATCCCTGAGCCACACCGCCAGGCTGGAGGGCCTTTTTATTTCTCCATCTGACACAAATTGCCTTCTTCCTGATGTGCCATTTACTTTATCCATTCCTGAAACAAAGTAGCAAAAGTGTTGCAAAGAAAGAAATTCATATGTGAGTAACTATTAGGATATACAAGAGATATTTAAAAAATACATCTACCATACTTATAGATTACTCTGTACATTTTAATACTTGATCATCCTCCAAGTCAATTTTTTGACATTAAACTTTAGAAACCTAGTTACATTTTGATGTCCTTGAAGGCCAGGTTGATGTCTTACACATTATTTGTATCTTAGCATTAGTGCATATTTTGTTGCTTTTTTGAAGTAGATGAATCACAAATCACTTTGGGTATAGTATTAAAGCAGTGAGGAGGAATGATCTATGGAGAGCAAAGTCCATGATTCTTCCTCCTGCATGTTTTTGAAAGGTTTGTTAATCACAGGAAAAAGTTTGCTTATAGTCCATAATAAGCCCACTGCTTTGCGTTTCTGTACCATAACTGGTCTCAGCTATAGGAAAGCATCAGACATACTCTCTACTCAAAGATCATACACATTATAAATAACTTAAGGCTCTTCTATGGGAAGATAAAATATGTTGTAATTTGAGGGCATGTGGTTTGAAAAGCTATTCATGACCTGAATCTTCATGCTTCAAAAAATTCTTCAAGGAAACACTGTTTATATAAAAAGAATCCCAGTTCCATCCTCTGAAATGTGAGCAATTAAAACAAGTTTAAATCTAAGGTGTAATCAAAAGATGAATGTAGGCAAATAGAGTAATATATAAAAATTTAAAATACCAGAATATTAGAGTTTGTTGAGAATCAATGCTGTACAGTTAAATATATAAGCATTTTGACAGGCACAAAAAAAGAGAAAATTCAGAAAATCCTGTTTACTTTGAAAATATAACAATTTAATATTCTAATTTTTATGTGGACCTAACCATATCTTTTGTGTGTGTGTGTGTGTATGTGTGCGCGCGCGCGTGCGCGCGCACACGCGCCAAGATGCTAAGAATAGACATGTTTTTTTAAAATAAGATTATACTTTTCAATCTTATTGAAAAATATATATTCATACTAAAAATGGAAAAAAAGATTAAATTCATTGGAAAAAGAGGATATCCAATCTCACAGGTATCTGTTGTTTCTAAAAGCACTCTTGAGTTATTGGTATTTTTTATAAAAAAATTTCTGTTCTTTTTTCAAAAGGACATCAGAGTTGGGCAAAAGTGATTTAAAAATTTTTCCTATTTTGGATTAGCAGATTACTATAAAAATAAAACATTTATCTTTTGATCCCACAGTATAGTGAGCAGTTGCAAGTCAGATATTTAATACATCTTAAAAGATAAAACAATTATTAAATTATTGTGAAATTCTTTTGTCCAATTATGGAAGGCTATGCTTGCAAAATACAACATATTTTGGCATTACTGGGTATTGTACATATATAAGAATAACAATGTCACCGAAACAGGTTTGGCTCAGTGGATAGAGCATCAGCCTGCGGACTGAAGGGTCCCAGGTTTGATTCCAGTCAAGGGCATGTACCTTGGTTGAGGGCACATCCCCAGTAGGGGGTGTGCAAGAGGCAGCTGATCGATGTTTCTCTCTCATCGATGTTTCTAACTCTATCCCTCTCTTTTCCTCTCTGTAAAACTTCAATAAAATACATATTAAAAAAAAGAATAACAATGTCAAACCCAGAACCATTAGAAGTGCTCCTTTAACTGAGATACACAGTTCCTCTATCTTTTATCTCTGGTAGCCAATTGAATGTTCTTTGAATATTTTTATTGTTAAATTTGCAATAGCAACATAAACATTTTAAAATATTATTACTCATAGTTAAGTCATTGTTCCTCACCATGTTGAAGTAACAATGCACAGTACAGTTAAGATTAAATTAAAAGGGGAAATGTTTGGGTAGGAGCAGAGTCTGAAATAGAATAAATTATTTACATATTCTTAGCACACAAAAAAGTATACCCTGTTTCAGTTGATCAAGGCGTTTATACTGAAGATGGAAACAGATAATGAAAAGATAACATTGTTTGTATAACACGAGGATGAATAATGATAGCTAACATATACTAAGGGCTTACTATGTGCCAGACATAACGTTAAGCCCACTTCATAGATTTTATTATATATTAGATAGTACTAATATAAATTGAAAGCTGGTCTCAATGAGTTCTCTGAAAAAGACTCATTTATTTTATGATTCTTTTTTACCATTAATATAAGCAGTCATGAGTATATATTTTCAATGTAATTCTTTTATATGGTGCTTTGTTTTTAGTAACCACTCAGCATTTGAAAATTAGGTTTTGATCTTCAATGAATCTGTTCAAGATTGAATTAATCCTTGTATTCTAAAATTATTTTTCTAAAATAATAACATCAGCATTAGCAGTTATGATTGGAATGTCTATTTTTACCATTTAAAAATAAATGAAACAATATGTTGGATTTACTATTAGATCAAAGTTTTTTTTTTTTTAAAGTACATGAAGTCACATGTTCAATGTAAATAAGTTCCTGAAATGAGCTCTGTCCAGTTTATATGTATATAAAAAATTCAATCAAATTTTCAAGGGTAAATCAGAAATAACACCATCAATATCTTCATTTTTGATAATAACAACAAAGGTTGTATGCTTTACATTCCTGAAGCCTCTATATTTTCAAAAGTTTTAGTCATCTTGCTTCACATTTTAAATTTATATACCATGATAAGAAACAATGATTGGTTTTAATTTTCAAGTTATTCTGTGGTAAAATATGCAATGACTAATTTATAATCTGAATTTTGTGATATTACAGATAACAAAATTTTCCTTTCAAATATGATTATTTTCCTGTTCATCTACTCAACTAAATGTTTTATTTTTTAATTAGTTTGAGTGTTAACAAAAACGTTGTACTGAGTTAAACAGATTTCTGATTTACTCTAATAAAGAATGTACTACTCCCAAAACCGGTTTGGCTAACGGATAGAGCGTCGGCCTGTGGACTGAAAGGTCCCGGGTTCGATTCTGGTCAAGGACATGTACCTTGGTTGCAGGCACATCCCCAGTAGAGGGTGTGCAAGAGGCAGCTGATCAATGATTCTCTCTCATGGATGTTTCTAACTCTCTATTCCTATCTCTTCCTCTCGGTAAAAAAATCAATAAAATATATTAAAAAATAAAAAGAATATACTACTAAGTAGGAAATGAAGCCAGGCATGTTAAATATGATAACAACTTGTGGTTGAGTTCTTATTGCAGGCACTAGTCAAAAAACTTTATTTGCATTTTATCAGTTAAATCCAATCTTCTTTAGTATTTAATTTCACCATAATCATTCCAATTTTATAAACAAGTAGAGAGGTGAAGCAATTTCCCCCAGGTTACATATGTAAAAATGGCTAAAGCAGGGTTAAAATCCAAGTATTCTAGCTCAAGTGCAGGCTGAAATATTAACACCTTACTGCTTATATACAAGATTAAAGCCATCCTATGGCTTGGATGAGATTATCTACAGAAAATCTCAGGTCAACTTAAAGCTATGGGTAGATTCTAACAACTTAGTCATTTATTTATAACGAGTTGCAGTCATACCAAATAAAGTCACTCTTTCCATCAGTAGACGACAACTTTAGGATGGGTATTGAAATGGCAGTTTCAGTGAAAGGGGTCTGGGCCTGGCTAGGCAGAGCGACAACTGGCAAACCCCAGAGCTGCAGGATCAAGTTGCCTTTAGCCTACAGGATACCCCAGAAGTCAGAATAGTTCCCATTCTTCCTCCCAGCTGGGTCTGCCTGCTTTATACTAGACCCTGCAAAACAATGGGAAATTCAAATATGCTAATTGTAGACCAATTTTGTAGAAATATTATGGTATCTAGAGCTGTTTTCAGAATATATAACATCATGGTAGTATGTCCTTTAATTTCTCGGGTCATATTTTGCTCTTCTGGTTCTCTCTCTCTCTCTCCCTCTCTCTTTTTAAAAAAATATGTTTTATTGATATTTTACAGAGAGGAAGAGAGAGGGATAGAGAGTTAGAAACATCGATGAGAGAGAAACATCTATCAGCTGCCTCTTGCACACCCCCTACCGGGGATGTGCCCACAACCAAGGTACATGCCCTTGACCGGAATCGAACCTGGGACCTTTCAGTCTGCAGGCTGAAGCTCTATCCACTGAGCCAAACCGGTTTCGGCTGGTTTTGTCTCTTGAAACCAATTGATGTGTATCTGAATGATACAAAAACTTCAAAATGTAATTTGTTTACTATAGTAATTGATGTAATGCAGGTGTGTGTGTGAGATGTTAGCAAAGAAAACTCAGCAGCAAGTGATTAGGTTTAGGGACTCAGTGACAGGATAAATATCCATTGAAGTTCTTAATCATAATCTTAAAAATCTACAGTAGAATTCTGTAGTGTGGTAGTCTAATCTCCAGGCACTGGATCCAGGGTTAATTTAACTCATGTTAATTTCCCAGGAGGCCAAATGTCTTATCTCTTTTGAGATTAGGATGAGAGTGTTTGCATTTGGATAAATATAGAGGGTACTAATGGAGCACAGCCATTGATGTGAAGAAGAATGTGGAAACCTACGCAAGATCTAATCGAGAAAGAGATATTGCAAACACACTTCAAAGATTGTATGCTGGAGTGTCTAATGTCTTTTAAAATATATTTTTACTGATTTCAGAGAGAGAAAGGGAGAAGGAGAGAGAGATAGAAACATTAATAATGAGAGAGAATCATTGCTCAGCTGTTTTCTGAATGTCCCCACCTGGGATTGAGCCTGCAACCTGGGCATGTGCCCTGACTGGGAATCAAATCAAGACCTCTTGGTTCATAGGCTCAACCATTAAGCCACACTGGCCAGGCATAAATATCTTTAAGCCCAATAATAAAATATTGAAAGCCTTAGATTGATTTCTTTTTTGTTAAAACTGGAGCTTGTCAAATTCTACCCTACTCTGTGGCACTCACCCAAAATAAGTAAGATTTGTTGTTGTTGTTCCTACATGAATAAATTCATTACCATTGTCATTAAATACATTCTTGCTAAAAAATGGGAAGGTGGACTTGTACTTTGACACAGATTAAAAATTATTGAATTTCATGACATTTTAAAATTACAACTTTATCATGTTAATCTCTTATTATCAAAATTATTTATAATATTTACTCAGTTATGTTGTATAAAACCTATTATATAAATACTTGTTAATAATAAACATGTTAACCAAAGCAACAGTAAATACTAGTACTTATATAGTAATTTAAAAAAGATTATTAGTTTGATGACATATGAAGATAAAAGGAGAGAAGTGTGTAATACTAACTTCATTTTGATTTTCATTGTAGAAATCAGTAAGTTTCATATTATTAATATAAATTATTTAAAGACTATCATTAGTTTGGTAAATGATATGTACATCCTATATAATAAAAGGGTAATATGCAAATTGACCCTAATGGCAGAAGGATCAGAACAACTGGTTGGCCAGTCACTATGAGGCACACTGACCACCTCTTGCTCCCTTTCCCCTGGCCAGCAGACTCTGATCACCCTATGGTGAATGGGGAACTGAGGGTGGGTGGAAGGGGATGTGGGTGGCACCAGGCCAAGGCCCCTCCCTGCCAGTTGCCCCCCACACAGAGGACAACCTGCGGTGGGGGTGGGGCTGGTGAGCTGGCGGGAATGGCTGTGGGCAGCCCGGGGGGATGGTTCTGATTGCAGGCCAGGCCTAGGGACTGTACCAATGCACAAATTTTATGCAATGGGCCTCTAGTATATTATAAGGGTTTTTAAATGGAATGTTTTATACTTCTCAATTTTTTGCAAGTGGCTATTTTTCTAAGTCAGAGTCAAGTGGATTTTTATTATTTTTTTAAAAGAATAGTTTATTGATTTTTCAAGAGAGAAAGGGGGAGGGAGAGGGAGAAATATTTTGAGAGCACTATACCCATTGACTACCTCCTGAAAACCCCCCACTGGGGATTGAGCCCACAACCTGGGCATGTATCCTTGACTGGGAGTCAAACTGGCAATCTCCTGGTACATAGGATGAGGCCCAACCAACTGAGCCACACTATCCAGGGCTCAAGTAGATTATTTTTGAGAACTGGTCTCTATATAAATACTGAGAAGAGCCTGAACTTTAAAATGCAAATGAGAAATAGCTAATGTAGGATTGAAATAGTTAATCTCAATGGAATAAGACCAACTCATCAGTCAGTTAACTTATAAAAACATCCTGTGTTCCAGGTACTGTGTATGAAGATAGAAATGGAACAATCTGTGAGAGACAGGATTCCTACCTGTAGAGCTGGCCGTATAAACTTGTCTGGCTATTTGATCTATTTTACCACATATATTCCTTTAGTAGGGGTACAATAAGGATTTATATGTCTTATACAACTGTCTAATAAATAGCATGCATTGTATAATGAAAAAGTATTTGAGACTTTGAGTTACACTTTTCTTTAGGTCTATTGGTACCCTGAAAAGGTTTAAAAGTATGCACACTTCTCATTTTATTTTTGAGACAATGATAGTATTATAATATACATGTAACATTCTATAGGCATGATGTGTGAACATGGTTTACATCATCTAAAAACTCACCTTGTACTTGGTTATCTGAAGTAGCTATTGTACAATGAGACCATGTGATAACCTTGTCCTCAGGGACAGAGAAAAAAGGTGGTAATTGTATACTAAATGAATTTAAGATGTGTTTTGATGATGTGGTCAATTACCGGGCCTTTGTAAACATTCATGAAATAATTGGTTTTATGTAATAAGTCCATGTATGAAAATAGCCACTGTGGCACATTGGTGCTTATCAAAAGCATTTTTTTCTCCCTGAAAAAAATGTACAGCATCAAACTACGAATTAATGTGATTTGTTTAGAGCCCTTTTTCTTTTTTGTACCATCAATGCATTCGCTATCAAAGGTGAATGATAAAATATCCAGCCCAAAGTGACTTGCATGGCTATCCCAACAACTTAAACAAAGGGAGGACGAGAGAACACACACGTTCCATTTACCCAGATTTCTCCTTTAACTGAAGCTTTTAAACTAAGATTGATAGAAAACAGTGTTTAGAAAGAAATAATGCATACTGATTTATATAAAATGCTATTCGCTGTATTTTTCTTTTTGTATTAGCTTTAATGAATAGATATGCCTTTTTATTTTGTGGAACCCTACCATTAAATGATACCATCATTTTTTTCTGCCTAAATAAATTCCAGTTCTTGTCACCTACTATCTGTACAGCAAGATTTGAGACATTACTTCTAATTGAGATTTTTACTGAATTTCTTTTAAAGATAAATTTGTTTTATTCTTTCACCCACTATTTAAAAGGATTTTCACAGTTTTATCTTCTAAAGGAATTGTCAATGAGAAACTAAAAACTGCATAGACTATACATTAAAATCACTTTAGTTTTTAAGCTGTCATGAACTGTTTCAAAAAAGCTAAGTTGCTATTGTTTAATGTCTGTCATTTTATAATGCTTTACAAGTTATCTATCCTGTAAAATTATTAACTGATGCTAAAATTGCCTTGTAAGTATTAGGACAATAGCAATTTTGTAACAGCTGGGACACTGCCAATGTAAGATAAGTACATTTTGCTCCGTAGATTCATAAAGTGCTTTGAAATGGTTTGTAACTGATGGATGGATGCATTTTCTAAGTGTAGAAAGCAATATTTTGTAGAAGGAAATGGCTTGAAAGCTGACACACATGCATGCAAATGCCATTCTCTTCAGTAAGTAATTTGCTTTTTCTTTCAAAAGCATAAATGGCATAGTTAGACACATTATATTGTATATTGCACATAACAATACAAGATGCACAAAAACAGCAAGTACAAAACATTTCATATTGATAGAAGAACCCATGGCTGTGGTATATGATTAGCATAAATGTATACACACTGAAGTAATGCGCTCAGGATTAAAAAGTAAAACTGGGGGGAAAAAGAGAAGTTCTACTAAACTTCAGGAAATGGCAATATTTTATTATGCTTTTTATGTTTTAACTTAGTTCTGCTATTTGGTTGGAATGCTGTATCATGTTAAATGGATATATTTTCCTTACACCATTCAACATTAATTACAGTGCCAGTGCAGGTTACAAAGCTGTCAGGTTGTTCTGCATACCTGCTTAGGATGGCTAACATTTCTCAGCTCTGTAAGTATAAAAATAATATATCTTCCCGACTGACAAGTTTTCATACCAGACAAATGTTTGTCAAGTTGTAATTGTTCTGTGACCTGAATTGGAGGTTTACACCTTTAAAAAAAATAGAGCTAATGTTTCAAACCGAGTGCCTACAACAGACTGTCAGAGAGTATGTAACTGATAAATATTTGTATTATGAAGTTCTGAAAAAATTTATAAGGAAGACTAAATTTGAATTGAACTGGCTTTCAAAGGCACTTGATTTAAAACCACTCTTAACAACTCTGTGTTTGTTTAAGGACCGAAGCTTTGGAATCAAGTATGTTGGGTTTGAGTCTTGGTATCAACATTATTAATGCTGTGAGTTTAGGCCAGCCTTTTACCTTTGTTAAGCTTCTGTTTCATACAATATTAAATGCAGAGGATAACATCTACTTTTCAGGGTTGTGATGAGAAGAAAATCTATATAAAGTGCTTTTGCATAGTATCGGGCACTTAGCTCTTGATAAGTTACAGCTCTCATGTGTGATATTATTGTTACACCTCCATTATTATCAACATTATTTTGTTTGTTGTATCAATATCAAATTGTCTCAGTGCTTTAAAAATGTCCTCAGTTTCCTCTTTTATTTGGACAATTTCTGTGAAAATCACTTATATTAACTCCACTGATGAGTTGTGTACAATTAGAGGGGAAACCATACCCTCAAAACTTTAACATTAACATGTTCTACCTTTACCTGAATGGAGCAATTAGTTTTCTTATTTGATAAATATTTCATTCAACATATTCAAACAAAATGTAAACATTAGTAAAAACCCACTGGTTTGGGTAGCACAGGCATACTTTGTTTTATTGTGCTTTTCTTTATTGTACTTCATGAATATTGTTTTTTTTTGTGTGTGTGTTTGTGTGTGTGTGTATGTGTGTGTGTGTGTGTGTGTGTGTGTGTGTGTGTGTGTGTACAAATGGAAGGCAAGACAGTTGACCAGGAAATAGATTACATCTTGCTTCATTGTGATATTCACTTTCCTGTGGGGTCTGGAGATAGGCCTGTATTTGATGACGGTAAGGCAAAACTTTCACTTTGCACTTTGGAGAGTTTCCCTTGTTGGTCCCCCCAACCCCCACCCCAAGAGATTAGGTATTAGAGCATCTGGGCATCTTTGGATGCATTGGTCAGTAGAAGATGTTATATGGCCTGAATAAATTGATTAATAGGCTTGCAACTTAGTGAAATTCTTTACCTTTTCAAAAGGTTCTTTCTTTACTAACTTGGAAGATTTTGTCACAAAACTATGCCAGAGGAATGCTTTTAGGCCACAGGTGTTTACATCTGAGTTATTTCCACTTGAGGAGACCTCTGATGGGACTCCTTAATTGGCACAACTCTTGTGATAAGAATGGAAACAAAGATTGGTCTTCACAGACACATCTTGAAGATTTCTAATTTTGTGAAACATGTAGCTTATTAAATAGCTAAACTGTTCATGCTTACGAACTTTTATCTTTTATTTTATTCATGTGCTTCTTATTTTACTTTGTAATGTCTTTACCTCTTGGTAGGCATAACATATAGTTTTAGTCAAAGCTGCGCCCCTGAAGATGTGGCATGGGCCATTATAATAGTTCTCCCCAAATCCACCTTCTGTGTGTAAAATGACATGAGAGTATTCTCCTAACTACCTTCATATCAGATGGGGGGTGGCCAGATGGATTTTATTATCATAAGCCCAACGCTCCTCAGGAAAGGGCATAGGTGGTATACCATACCTCATGTGGCCCTAGAGATCAGACCTCTTACTGGTAAGGATCCACCGAGGAATGATGTGCTTTTCTGCTGATCATCTTCCTTTCTCCTTAGCAAATGTATTCAGTGGAGAAAGCTTACATTCCCCTCAGAGTAGCTTTTTAGATTTTCCATCTCATAAGTCTGTCACTTTCCAGGGTAGGTTCCTCTGGTGTTTATGTATTATAACCCGCCACAGGCAGGTTTTTGGCACAGCTATCCTCGATGGCTATTTTTTTCTACTCTGTCATCTTGAAGATAAATATATTGGAACAGTGTAAGCTTGTTCCAACCTTTTCTTTACCTTTGAGCTCATGAACTGGAAGTGCCTTTGGGATAACCCATAAGAAGGAGAAACAAACCCTTAGCAATTAATGCTCATATAAATCTGTCACTAACATGGCAGTGCTGGCAAGAGACTCAGTGGCAGATGTCCTAGAGGCGTAAACTGGCTTTGTGTTGTGCTACCCGTTGATTTTATGTCAGATGGCTGAGTTTTGTGTGAGTTGGGTAAATGACTCTCTCCTATGAAGGGCAGAAAGATAAACATTCTTCTATATGCTGTCCATAGAAATGTGCAGACCTCGGACGTTCAAATTGCTCTTGCTCTGCATTTATTTCCATATATACATACCTTTAGTGCTAGCAATCTCCTATTTTTATTAAAAATTATGCACTGAAAAAAAATCTTTTACTAGTGCACATAGTTCTACATCATTCATTTTTGACTCCTGCACAGTGTTCCATAGTATGGGTAGGTGATAATTTGTTTGTCATACCTCCACTGGTAGACATTTAGCTTATCTGAAATCTTGTGCTACAAACAATACTGCAATGAACATCCTCATACTTGTCCTTTTGTGTGTATGTGTGGCATTTTATGTAAGGTGAATGAAAAAAGGTTTACTAATTTATATAGATTCTGCCAACTTGGACCTATCAATTTATTATTTCACATTTGGTATAACACAGTATTCGTTTCCCCATTTATTACATTTACTGGATATCATTAACTTTTTAATTCTTGCTAACCTGATGATCATCTTTCAAGTGTTTATTAAATAGTTAAGTTTATCCTTTTGTGAATTTTCAGATTATATCACTTGATTGTATTGATTAGATTTTCCTATCCATTTATAGGGTGGCCCATTATTCCATTTTATATTTTTGCTATTGGATTATATCTTCTGAACTTTGATAAAAATTAGTATACTGTTAAACCATATAGACTGTCTTTAATTTCTAAGGTAGAATTTAATTCTAAAGCATTTCAAAAGTTATCTAAAGCTTAGTTTTGTGATACACTGTGTTTTGTAAACATAATGCCAACTATTTAATGCTTTCCACCACTTATAGACACTTTAAAATTTACTTTTGTATTGTATTAGTCCTTAAGAGAGATTTTTATGTGGATTGCAATCTTTTGGCCACTGTGATCTGAACTGAAGGCATTATTTTTTTAAAGTCCTATAATGGGTATTACTTTAATGTTACAATTAACATAATAGCTGTTGTTCTTTGGATCCTACTCTTTCAGATGCACGGCCATCAGCAGAACTATTTCTCAAATCTTGTTATCAGAAATAAATATATAATTTCTGAATAATTGCTTTAAGAAAAGTTCCCACTATATAATTTGTTTCCTTTTTTACATTAACTTCCAGAAAGCTAAGAACAAAAGTTATAGCCCACCAGAAGAGAGATTCAAAGCAATTATTAATACAACAAATATATTTTAACAACTTCTGCATACTTTATTTTTATATGTGTAGTCCCTATGCCTTAATTTCCTTTCTTGCTTTAAAAATAAGTTACATTTATAGTGGTAAATTATAAAGTTTTCCAAATGAATTTTATGTAGGTAGATAGATACGATCTGCTTTTAAACAGATGTTATAGTAAAATGTATATTTTACTGTGCCAAAATTTAAAGCTTTGGCTCATGTTTAAATGTTATATGATATAAAATAAGAAAATACTCTTAACTACTAAAAGGAAACAATATAAAATAAATGATATTTATCTTGTTCATATACCTCACATATTTACCTTTTAATGATATCTAAGAAAGGGATTAAAAAGTGTCCAAGGTTTGTGTTTACTAATGTTATAAAACATGGTTAAAGTTATTTTGTCATGGAACTATTCTTTTTTATAAAACACAATGGACTATCATTTTTTAAAGTAATATTGTCTAAGTAAAATATGAACATCAAGTTATTAATAATTTAAAAGTAAAGAAAGGGACACATATAATACTCTTGACAATAAGGATAAATTTAGCCGAAACCGGTTTGGCTTAGTGGTAGAGCGTCGTCGGTCTGTGGACTGAAGGGTCCCGGGTTCCATTCCAGTCAAGGGCATGTATATTGGTTGCAGGCACATCCCCGGTGGGGGCGTGTGCAAGAGGCGGCCGGTCGATGTTTCTCTCTCATCGACGTTTCTATCTCTCTATCTCTCTCCCTTCCTCTCTGTAAAATATTAATAAAATATATATTTTTTAAAAAGGATAAATTTTAAAAATAAAAGTAATCATTATCAGTAATTGAAAATTATTTTAGAACAAGGTGGTGTTAATTTACTTGTGTGTCTCAAAAAGATGTGTTCAAATTCTGAGCCCCAGTACTGGACCTTATGTGGAAATAGGGTAATTGTAGATGTAATCAAATCAGGAGGAGGTCACAATGAATTGGGGTGGGTCCTAATCCAGTGACTGGAATCCTTACAAAAAGAGGATTATTTGCACACAATTACAGGAAATTTGGACATAACCACACAACTACAGAGGCAGAGATAGAAGTGATACATCCATGAGCCAAGAAATTCTGGAAGTTGGGAAGAGTTTGAGGAAGGCCCTTCTCTAGAGCCTTTGCAGAGGTGTGCCCCCATCAACAGCTTGATTTTTTTAAGTTCTAAGCCTCTCTAATAGTGAAAATAAATAGCTGTTCCCTAGAGCCCTCTAAGTTTGTGGTTATTTTTTTATGGCATTTCTAGAAAACTAGTACAATGGTCATTTCGGGACAGTATTATTTTACAGTCCAATGCCCAAGAGAGAACATATAGGGGACTAATAATATTTTGTGTTCTGTATTTTATTTCTACATGAGGGAGATCATAAAAGATGCTTGTTGTGAATAATGAGATAAACATGTTGAATTCTGATATACACAAACAACAATTAGATAGGAAATTTGAAAGTAAGAATATTTGGAGAAGAAAATTTTTTTAAGGTGAAAGTGTCAAAAGATATTTAATATTCAAACTATAAAGAATATGTTAGGGAAAATTCTGTAAATTTGGGTCAGGAAAGTATCTGATCCCTAGAAATTAAGGTTGTCTTTTTATTTTTTATTTTTTTAAGGTGGATAATGTAAATCTTCATGCTAATAATACAGATTTTGTCTGCAGTTTGGCAAAATAATTTACCTTATTTGTCTGTTATTTGTAGCTCTGTATTGAGATTTTAAAAATCACTAAAGCTGTTCTTTACTTTCAATTGATTTTTAAAGAGATTATTATAATTTTCACTGAACCAATAAAGTCCCCAAAGCTGCCATGGGTCATTCTTTAATTACATGCCATAATGCAATTTTACTGTAAATTAGGTAAGAAACTACTGTATTTTTCTGTGTACAAGATGCTTTCATGTATAAGATACCCCCCACTTTTCCAACCCCAAATTAAGAAATCAACATTTTAAACATTTTGCTGGTTTTCCTCTTAAGACCTTCTTCCTTTTTGGCACCTTAAGGAGTTGTTCTTCCTGTTTTCTCCACTGTGGGAGGAGGTCCAAATTGTCTCTCTGCAGCTCTATTTCCATGCTCTTTTGCATAGCTGATTACATTTAGTTTGAATTTTGCAGAGTAACACAATAGCTTACTGGTATTTATCTTATTGTTTTTTGACCTATTTATGGACTCAGAACACTCTGGTGCCTGTTGCACCTGTATACTCTCCACCTCCACCTCCATCTCCAATTTATGGCATCAGCTGATGTCAGTAACAATAAGGCTCGCGATTGGAGGGAACCTGTTTGACAAGGTGTGGGCAGCTATGCAGCAGTGTGGCTCCCTTCTCGGCTGACTTCCGTGTATAAGATACCCCTTGATTTTCAGTCTAACGATTTTAGGGAAAAAAATAGTGTCTTATACATGGAAAAATACAGTATACTGTCTTAGAAGTGAGAATGTCAATATTTGAATGGACCTAATTATTCTTAAAAGATTGATGCTGTAGGGATTGTAAAAAACAATTTAAAGAGGTATCATCTCTCACTGGTTCCTGGAATATATTAATAGCTAACAGTAAGAAAACACATGGTAAAGAATTTATTATTTCCTTTCAGAGTATGGAGCATATGAAAATCTTTTGTGATCATGTATAGCCACCTTGGATAGATGATCTTGTCACTTTGTAACTGTGGAATTTTTATGTACCGGATTGTTTGTATTTCCTTAAAAACTTATGTGAGATATGCCACAATTGTAGTTTGCCTCAGGTACATTTAACTTTTTCTTCACAATGTATGTCAGCCATAAAACTCATTAATCAAATTAGATGAAAGAAGACAAGTTTCCCATGGCTTGATCTTAACTTGTATTCATGATGATTAATCATTGCATAACCCAGGTGAGGTCATTGGAAACATGTCCTTCTCATAGTTCACCATTTAAGTTCAAAGACAGGAGTACCGTCAGAATACTGGTCTACCAAGACCTTTAAAAATGGTACAATAGTAATATGTTCCTAAATTTTCTTTAGCATGCACAAGTGAATATCCATTTTCTTTCTTCCTTGGGATTTTTAGCTATTTTTTCCTACTGTGATAGTTATCATCTTTATATACTTTCATAAAAATGTTTACATACATGTATCCAGTTTATTAACACAATTCCTGCATAATTTCACAGGAGAAGAGTTTCCTAAGAAAGTGATTCTGAGACATGTTATTTTCTTTTAATAACTTACATTTGTGTGGCACCTACAGATTTCAAAGTGCTAACACTCTGTTCCCAAATTTGATTATTTCCGTGTGTGTGTGTGTGTGTGTGTGTGTGTGTGTGTGTAGAGGTCCGAGAGTGAGATTCAGAGTTGAGAAGTAATTTTGAATAGGCATTAAAGTGACCACAGTCTAAATTACTTAACATTTTTGACACAGTAAGATAAATACTAAATAGGAAGCTACAGCTAAAACGTTCATACATTTAATTATATGTGTATTTTGCTTTAACTTAAAAAAATCTATTCATGGAGATTTAACAATTCTCTATTCCTAGCAAAAATTCTATATGCAAAAAGGAGGGATTAAATTCTTCACATATTATCATTTATTGCACATTCCCATTAAAGTCTTTACAAATGATGGCCTGATTTCCTTGCAACATTCATTGTGAAATGATAAATTGAGACATTTGCTTGCAAAATAGCAATTACTGCAATTATTTTCATGGAGAAATCCAGGAATGTAAGGACCTTGGTGATATGGTACTTAACACCTTTCTAACTTCATTTTTTATGCTCTTTCTGTATGCTCTCATATTACCTGCCTGCATTCTGACAGTTATTTATGTTCTTATTCTTTCTACATTATCACATGCCTTAACATCACAAAGGAACTGCCTATGCAGTAATCTTTTCTTCAAATACCTTTTAGGCATACCCCATTCCCTTACTCCACTGAAGCCACAGTCCTACATTCTCCTGATTGCCAAATTCAGGGGGACACTTTTCAGTCTGTCTCTTATTGTATCTCTCAGCAGAATTCAATGTGGATGACTCCTCCCTGCTTTGAAAAAAAAATCCACTCCTCCTGACATACTGTCTTGACTTTTCTTTTTTCCACTCTTCCCACTCTTTTTTTTTTTTTTTTTTTACTATTTCTTCTTTTTCATTTTTGGTGGCTTCTACTCCTTGACCATTGGATAGTTTCCTCCTGGGACTCTTCTTATCTATCTGTGGACTTTGGAGACAGAGATCCTGTGTTCAAATCCCAGACCACCACTTACTAGCTGTATAACCTTGAGCAAATCTCTTATCCTTTATGTGTTTTAGTTTTATCAACTGTAAAATGGTGGTAATAATAGTACCTAATGTTTACAGTTATTGTATTAAATAAGATAATAAAAACAAAGTTCTTAGAAGAGTGCCTGGCACTTGTTAAATACTTTGTAAAGGTTAGATACCTATTATCACACTTTCTCCTTAGAATATGATCTCTAATGCCATGGCTTTAGTACTATCTCCATGTTGATAACAACAAACGTTATATTTATTATAAACATTGCACATGGTCTCCAACAAATATTTTTAACTTTAAATTTGATAGTTCTAATTGTACATCTAAAGGCATGTCAGATTTTACATCTATAAAATGGAAATTGTGATACTTTTCAAACCAATTTCTCTTCCTGTTTGACACTACCATCAATCTGATTGCTCAAGCTGAAAACCTTGGAGTAATTTTTCTTCATTCTTTCATTTCTCTTTCTTCCACATTCATTCAACCAGAAATTCCTGTTCCTACTAAATAGTTTAAACCTACCCGCTTCTCTGAATCTCCATTGCAATCAGCCTAGTCCAACTGGACATCACTTCTCCCTTGGTGCTACATACTAGCATGTCCTGCTCCCACTCTTGTCCTTTGGCAATTTGTTTCTCTCTATTTGCTCTAATAATCCATCTGAAAAATACATAACATCAAGTGATTTTGTGATGAACACATGGTAGATGGTCAATAAATATTTTGAAATGAAAGAATGTGTTATTAGGTCATAGAATAGACTCTTAATGTTAAAAAGGGCAGAAAATTGTCTTAAGCGTAAGAGCTTACTGTTAATCACAAGAACAGGGTATTATGAGAGAGAGAACAACTAGGAAGTGGTCAACGTACTGCAAGCAAAAAAGCTCAGGAGTAGCTACTGTGAGTAGCTATGTTTAAAATGGACCCCTGCAGATGAGGAGCTACACTGGTGAAGGTGGTGTGCAAAGAATTCCAGGTAGAGGATCTCTGGGTGGGGAAACTCTTGCCTATTTCACAAAAGTCAGACAGCCAATGTGCCAGGAGCTTTGTAAGTGAGACAAATACATTTGGAAATTAAGTAGGAGGCAGATCTTACTAGGTCTTAGTCTGGTAATTGGTGAAGATGAGACCACGAGACAGTTTTAAGAAGGGGCATTACACATTCCAATTTGTTTGTAAAAGATAAGGACTGGCTTCTTTATAGAAGAACAGGGAAATATGGGTGAAAACAAGGATGCTATTGAAGTAAGCCAGAGAGAGGATAGTCACAAGGGAGATATATTTTGGAGCTAAAATCAGGTATGAATTTGATTTGCTGGTATATGGTCATTGGGAATGGGGAGAAAAATCAAGGATAACTTCCAAGTCTCTTGCTTGAAGTACTGGATTAGATATTGGTGCCGGTTAATGAACTGGTTGGTCAGAAGTTATATATTTGACCCTGGAGTTTACAGAAATATAAATTTGAAAATAATCAACAATAGAGAAAGAAAAATGCAGGAACTCCAGTTTTTAAAGCTTGATAAAAACAAAGGGACTATCAAGAATATCACTACATTTACATGTTATTTTTCCACTTTTTTTTTTTTTTTTGCACAGTAACACCTCCATAATCTGCTTGGCAAACTCCTATTCAATCTAAGAATGCTACCACTATTTAAATAATGATCATTATTTAACCAACATTTATCAAGTACTTATTAAATGCCAAATGTACTTTAATATGTGTGTTAAACATGTTAATGTGTCATTCATTGCAATAACTCTGTGAGGTAGTTATTATTATACGATTTTACAGATGAGAAACCTAAAGTAACTTGTAACTGGTTACCAATGGACCTGGGAGTTGAGCCCTGACAGCAGCAAAAGCCTAGGGGTATAAATTTTTAGACTTTGTTGTTCCTTATATACAGTGCACTATATTTTTTCATATACAAATGAGTATAAATATATTAAATAAAAGTAAATAGGAATCTAAACAGGTTAATTTATACCTGTTTTTTCCTTTGTCTTTCTTCCTTACTAAACTGTGAGCAAGTTGAAGGTAGAATTCATGGATTGTAAAACTATGTAGCTTCCAGGCACCATGGTGTGTCTTATTAATAGCAAACACTCAACAGATATTTGTTATATGATTAAATAAATACATACCCTTGATCCTGAGAGTAAATTCTTTAAAATTTTAAGTTCTACTGCTTACACTCTTGTTTGCCTGTTTATATATCCACTTGCTCAATGTTAGAGGTGGAATCCAATATTCATAAATGGATATTTAAGTTTTCATTAAGTTTATTAGACTTAAGCTTAGCTGTGCACATCTTCTCCCTACCAAAAAGACTTTTCCTAAGATTACATCACCAAAATATCATGCTGGTTGTTTATTAAGTTATTTTATGTAATTTGTTCTAAGTTGTTATTTCATGCAATTTTCTCAATCCTATCTCTTTTTTTTCTCCTGGATTCCCCACCATTTTGAAGTAGTCTTCTATTACTAAGAATTTAATTTCATGCTGCTTTCAAGTATCTTGAATAGAGACCAAAATGTGTATGACTTCTGGAATGGTAAAATACTAATTTTGTATAATTCACCAAAGATAACTATTAAATGTTCTATGCTTTAAAAATGCAATAGGAAAAAGGTAAAAATATTCTTTAAAAATAATACTAATTCATCAAACTACCTTTTATTGTTAAAATTATGAAAGACTATAGTTTAAAATGGACTAGAATTATTACTGAATTAAAAGACAAATTGTTGCTATTTTAACAATGACTGGGTTCTGCTTCAGCAAAGTTGACATCATTAAGATGTTTCACTTTGTCAGGCATTTTCCAGTTTCTGTTATTAAAAAGCTTTCATTGCTTTGACACATTTTCCAAATGCATACTGTTTTCCCATATAATTGAAATCAAAACACTCCAAAACAAAAATGTTTCTATGCAATGCAATATTTCACATTCACAAGGCTCTATTTGTTATTTCAAGCATACAGGGAACAACAACTTTTTCTATTTTATTCATAGGACAATTTTTCTTCCTCCCTTTCATCAGTGGGATTCACAGTTAGCATCAGGCTATTCTGGCTATAGGGAGAAATCATTGAATTTTATTCTCCTTCAAATGGACTTTGATTAAGAAATAAATTTTTATTATTGTTACATTTATTGGGGTGACATTGATTAATAGTATCATACAAGTTTCAAATGTATGTTTCTATGTGCCCACCATTTAAATTCAAACCACCTTCCGTCACCATATATTAGAACTCCTGAATGTAGACTTGTACAGCTACTATGGAAAAGGTGGTTCATCAAAACATCAAGAATAGAGTTTTACCCTATGACTCTGCAATCCCTATCCTGGATATCTACCCCCAAAATTTGAAAACCTGTGTATGCATCACTATGTTCATTGCAGCATTATTCATGGTGGCCAAGACATGGAGTCAACCAAAGTGTCCTTCCATAGAGGATTGGATAAAGAAAGCATATTATATGGGAAAAATGGGCAGAGGAACTGAATAAAAAGAAATTTTTAGTTGGACAATCTCCTTATGTTTACCTAGTCTTTATTTTGATACATGGGCATATCTACTTGGCAGTCAAACTGGCACATAAGCATTCACTAAAGAAATGAATCAATATATCCACCATAACTTAACTATTTTCTAAGAACAATTTGTACCTGAAAGGAGGTGAGTGAATCCAGATTTTATATATTCTCTAAATAACAACACACCAGACAGTTCTATCACCTGGGATATCCTAAGTTGTTAATAGAATTTATAACTTGTGTTTTTAAAAAAAACATATACTGTATTTCATTGATTTATTTTTTACAGAGAGGAAGGGAGAGGGATAGAGAGCTAGAAACATCGATGAGAGAGAAACATCGACCAGCTGCCTCCTGCACACCCCCTACTGGGGATGTGCCCACAACCAATGTGCATGCCCTTGACCAGAATCAAACCTGGGACCCTCCCGTCCACAGGCCGATGCTCTATCCACTAAGCCAAACCGTTTTTGGCGTAATTTGTGCTTTAATGTGATCAATTTTATCTCATCCTGTTTATTCTTTGGTTACCTTTAAACTAGCTCTCTGATGCACTGCACAGGACAAATGGATTTACATTTTCGAATGATTACTTGCTAATTCCTTCATTTCTTTCACTTGTGTCTAACTTACCTCTTCTCATTATCAATCCAGTCTCCTCATTCACATAATCTATTTCTCTACTTTTGCTTATCTGGAATCTTTAACATAATCAAGTATTCAATGAAGCTCAGCATTATAGAATCTATTATCTTTTTGACCTACTTAATATCTTCAGACTTATTATTAACAGCAACATCACCTCAATTATCTGCACCTTCCATGTCTTATATTCTGTGCCCAAGCTGGACAGCTATATAAGTATTAACCATAAATAAAAGTCTGCCATAAATGCATGTTAGCTAACTTCATCTTGATCCACATCAGAAAAATTATATTTTTTATTTCTCACAAAACTTTTTTTATTCCCTGCTAAATTGTTTATCACAGAGAGTATGGAAATTTGCATAATCTTAAATATCCAGACTTATTTTAGTTCTCATCATATATACATACATAACAAATTAGCTCACCTATATTTAAAATCAAAGGCATTTGAAGTATATTCTGCTCTATTGTATCTTCCATTAATTAAAACATATCTGCACTTTTAACTATGATGCCTATTTCCTGTTCTTTCTCAGAAGAAAAGGCATTCCTTATCCTTTAAGAGTGTGACTCTCTGCCTGTGCCCTTGTTGTATCACCTCTTGTCTTCTCTGTGAGTTATTCCCTTTTCCTGCATAAGCCATTCTTACAGGACTATCTCCCTTTGTCTACAAAGTGACTAAGTCATCTTCTAGCCTAAAAAAACAGAAAAAACAAACAAACAAAATAGCCCCTCTCTTATTTCTTTTATTTTACTCTCTTTGTTTCACTACCGATATAACCAGGGAGACTACTTTCCTTTGGTAACTTTCTCTTTTTCACACACAGTTGCCTTTCTTTTTCATCACTCTTCAGAATCTGCTTTCTTGAACATGACTGATGATCTCTCTGGAGTATTCGATTCTCTACCAACCAGTCCTTTCCCATGCTGCACCTTTTCCTTGGCTCTCCACCACCAGGATATATAAGCACTCAGTTTTCCTTCTTCTTCTTTTTATTTTTTAAATTGATTTTTTTACAGAGAGGAAGGGAAAATGATAGAGAGTTAGAAACATCGATGAGAGGGAAACATCGGTCAGCTGCCTCCTGCACACGCCCATTGGTGATGTGCCCGCAACCAAGGTACATGCCCTTGACTGGAATCGAACCGGGGACATTTCAGGCCACAGGCCAACACTGACACTCTATCCACTGAGCCAAACCGGTTAGGGTCAGTATTCCTTCTTAATTTGTTAATCCTATTTTACTCATTCTTTTTCCTCATGCCAATTAGAATGCTGTGAAAAAAACCATCAATACCTATGACCCTTTCCATTAAAAATATTGTGTATTTATATGAAATTAATTGATTGCTATCCAGTTTTTCAAATGGAAGAAAAATCCCCAAATTAGTTATCATTGAGATCAAGAAAGTAAAGCTGCATCTGCACTCATATGTTCTGTGAGAGAGAAACATTTGGCCGGTAGAATATCATGTGGATGGAGACATTATTCATTTTTCAGGTGAGTGCACCACCACAAGGTTAACTTAAAAACATAAAGAATTTTGGTAAATTATACCTTTAAATCAATAAATGCTTATGGAATGGATGAAGTTCTTGTAACTTGTAGAAGTCCCTTCCAAAGATGGCTTCTACAGATCAACTAAAGAGGAAAATGATCATAGCCATGATGATTACTATTACCTTAAAATTTTTAAAGAATAATTGCTACCCCTCCCCCCAATTCTAAAACAAAGTGTAGAACAAAATTAATTCTGTAGAGTAAAAAAAATCAGTGCACTATAATTTCAGTACCCAGAGGATCCAAAATTACAATAAAATGACAGATGACAACAATTTTAGACAAAATCATAGAACTAGAAAAATAATGAGACCTTTCTTAAAATATATAAGCTAGCAATTTGATAATAATAATAACAACCATAAAAAGCAAACTTTTTCTAACAGGCCAGTTCTCAATAAAGTACTTGCTTGTAAAAGCTTGCAGTATGAGGGATTGCAGACACAACCATTAAAGACCAAAGAGGCCAGAGACTAGCCCCCTGCCTGCTATTAGTTGTCATCAACAAAGATTGGATTGGTCCTCAGTGAACCAGTTCTCTCAACCACTAGACCCCTGGGCACATGAATTACAGAGATGCTTGTTCAGATGCACATTTCTGGCTCCTACCCCTGAGGGTCTGATTCAGTATGTGGGGTCAAAGTGTCTCTTAGCCACAGTAGGCCCAGGACCTAGGTAGGGCCCACACACTTTTAGGGGCCTATGAAAATATTTTTTAATGTGTTTTTTTTATTGATTTTAAAGAGAGAAGAAGGGAGAGGGAAAGAGAGAGAAAGAGAAACATTGATGTGAAAGAAACATTGATCAGCTGCTTCCTGCACATCCCCTATTGAAGGTCAAACTCACAATCCTCGTGTGTGCCCTGAGCAGGAATCAAACCAGAAACCTTATGGTACATGGGAGGATGGTCAACTAACAAAGACACACCAGCCAGGGCTTGATATTTTTAAGTATGAAAAATCACAAAAACTTATAAGTCAAAGAAAATATTTAAAATTTATAATATTAATATACTTGTCTTTATACTAACCTATATGAAACATGATTTTTGATATTTTCTTAAGGAGAAAAGGGCCCGTGAAGGTAAAGTTGACTAAAGCCAACAAAATCATAAAGTGGACCTATCAGTAAGTATGAGTGGGGCATTTTTAATAACCTGTTGAAATGATTTTGAATAAGGTGATCCTTAGAACAGCTTCTGAGAAAATGTACTAGATTCTTCTGCTTTAGTCCTGACTCAAATAGGTTTATTGAAGAATTGCCATTTAATTTTCTAAGGAAAAGATATTCCTCTATTAAGAACATAGTTCCTGTCCTAGCTAATTTGGCTCAGTGGATAGTGTGTTGGCCTGTGGACTTAAAGTTCTCGGGTTCTATTCCAGTCATGGGCACAAGCCTGGGTTGTGGGCTTGATTTCCAATAGAGGGAATGCAGGAGGCAGCCAATCCATGATTGTCATCATTGATGTTTCTATCCCTCTTTCTCTCTCCCTTCCTCTCTGAAATAAATAAATAAATAAATAAATAAATAAATAAATAAATAAATATTTTAAAAAGAAAATTGTTTCCTTGTGTTGAATATGATTCTAATCCATAAAAAGATATATAACTTATCTTTTTCACATTTTGGAATAAAATTATTATATCACATAATATGACCAAAGCAAAAAAAGTGACAGGGTAAAGCTTGTAAATAGAGACACTGAAATTATAAATAACATATTAGCTCACTTCAAATAGTAAACAAATTAATTTAAAATATATATTTCTGTAATGACTGAGTATGATTTAGCACAGCCAAGAAATTCTGGTACATCCTGGGAGAGATTATTAATATAATTCATCATATCATTAGGAATGATATTTTATAATCATATAAAATCTCAATAAATAATGAGAAGAAATATCAAACTTCTATAACTATTTAAAATATGTATATATATTTATTGTTGGCAATATTACAGTTGTCTCCCATATGGTGTGGGTCAATTTCTAGTTTCTTTGTTCTGTTCCATTGGTCTATTCGCCTGCTCTTTTGCCAGTACCAGGTTGTTTTGATTATAATGGCTTTGTAGCATAGTTTCATATCTGGTATTGTGAACCTCCAATTTGTTCTTCTTTTTCAAGATTGCTATAGCTATTCAGGATCTTTTATTATTCCATATAAATTTTTGCAGTTTTGTTCTAGTTCTGTAAAGTTTGCCATTGGTATTTTAATAGGGATTACATTGAATCTATAAATAGCTTTTAGTATATGGACATTTTGATGATGTTAATGCTTCCGATCCATAAACATGGTATATGGTTCCATTTGTTTGTGTCTTCCTCTATTTCTTATTTCAATATCCTATAGTTTTCCAAATATAGGTCTTTTACCTCCTTGGTTAAATTATTCCTAACTATATTATTTTGTTGTTGTTGCAATGGTAAAGGGATTGTATTTTTAGTTTCTCTTTCTAAGAGTTCATTATTGGTGTATTAAAATGCCATTGTTCTATACCTATTCATTATTAAAGATTATGTTTGGAGATTTCTTTTTTAGCAAGACAGAGTACTTATTTAAGACTTGGTACTAACATTATACTTACTAAAGAAAACATTACATTATTCTTTTTAAAAACAGGTATGTTGTACTCTTATTTAACAACATACCAGAGCATACTGAGCCATAGCTACTCTAAACGAAAAATGTATACACATAAAGAAAAGTTATCTATCAACTATCATCTATCTATCTATCTATCTATCTATCATCTATCTATCTATCATCTATCTATTATTTTCTATCATCTATGAAAAGAGATAATATGCAAATGAGCTAGGATGCCATAACAGTCACGACCGCTCAGGAGAGGACTGCTTTGTAGTGAGGCAAGCTACAAATGGTGCAGGCCTGCAGAGAGCAGAGAAGAGGGGCCTGCCAGCCAGGGTGCAAAGGCAGTCCTGCCTCTGTGTGAGAGCTGCAGACGAAACACCTTTTCTGACTGCTCATTGGCTAAGCTCCCCATTCGCCACTTGCACTGTTCTTGGTAACTTGGGTAATAAGAATCCAAGAAGGTGATCTAGGGTTTTTCCACCTCACACCCAAAAAATGAAGGCCCACTTCTGGAGGGCTAAGAAATGTCATATCCTGCCCTAGGCAGTTTGGCTCAGTGGATAGAACCTTGACCTGCCAATTTCAGGGTCTGGGTTAAATTCTGGTCAAGGGCATGTACCTAGGTTGGAGGCTTCTCCCTGGCCAGGGCCCAGGTCAGGGCTCATGCAGGAGGCAACCACTCAAAGTGTTCCTCTCTCATTGATGTTTCTCTCTGTCTTTCCCTCTCTCTTCCACACTTTCTAAAAATCAATGGAAAAATATCCTCAGGTGAGGATAAAAAAATAAAGAAGAAAGAAAAATAAAAAAATAAAGAAAGAAATGTCATATCCTATGAAAGAGACATCTTGAAAATGCCTAAAAAAAGTTGTAATTTTTTCATGGTGAAGGGAGTGGACTCTGTGTCGATGAAAACACCTTGGCAGCTGTGGTGGCTGGCAGTGGCAGCAACAGCGAGGTAATGGGGGTGGCACCTTCTCCTGATCAGCCCAGTCACCTCTGGCAGAAGGAGGCCAGACTGTGGCTTAGGCCATCAGTCAGACATCCTCTTAGGGCTCCCAGATTGGAGAGGGTGCGGGTCAGGCTGAGGTACACCCCCCATGCACAAATTTTGTCCACTGTGCCTCTAGTCTGTATAATAAAAGCCTAAGCGACCCTTAGGGTGGAAAACCAGAACAACTGGTTGCTATGATGCACTCTGACCACCAGGGGGCAGACACTCAATGCAGAAGCTGCCCCCTGGTGGTAAGTGTGCTCCTATATGGGGAGCGCTGCTCAGCCAGAAGTTGGGCTTATGGCTGGCGAGCATAACAGCAGTGGTGGGAGCTTCTCCTGCCTCCATGGCAGTGCTAAGGAGCAGCAAGCCAAGTGGTAAGCAGCAAGGATCCCAGACTGTGAGAGGCAGTCAGACATCCCCCAAGTGGTCCCAGACTATGAGAGGACACAGGCCGTATAGAGGGACACCTCCCCTGGGCCTCTAGTATATATATAGATATATATATATATATATCTCCAAGTAATCGTCTGACCATCTGACTGTCCAACTGGTAGCTATGATGCACAATGACCACCAGGGGGAAGATGCTTGATGTAGGAGCTTCAGTTCTTGGGTTATGTACCTAGAACCAGAGAGGAGGGAGCCCGATTCTGGGGTGTATTACCCGAGAACTGCCCTCTCGCAATCCGGGATCTCTCGGGTGATGTCGGAGAGCTGGTTTTGGCCAGGCTGAGGGAACCCACCAGCCAGAGGGACCTCACTCACTTAGCAGATGCCCTTTGAGCTGTGGTGCTGCCCCAGGTGTGGCTGGCCAGGGAGGAACCATGGGAGGTTTGGTCCAGGGAATGTCTGGCCCATCTTGCCCAGTTCTGCCCTGCCAGTCACCTGCTAATTAATTTCCTTTCAATGTTCACAAATCCATGCATCAGGTCACTAATATATATATATGATTTCTGTAAATAAAATGATTAAATACCTAAACACAAGGAAATAATAAAAATAATTCAAGGCAAGCAAATAATAAAATAACAAAAATATAATATTATGGTATACATGAAAATTATGTGGAGGGAGAAATACTAGAAGCTGGTAACTCCACTCCCATTTA
Source organism: Vespertilio murinus (assembly GCA_963924515.1). Classification (NCBI taxonomy): domain Eukaryota; kingdom Metazoa; phylum Chordata; class Mammalia; order Chiroptera; family Vespertilionidae; genus Vespertilio; species Vespertilio murinus. The sequence continues at coordinate 140,485,206 of OZ004704.1, read as the reverse complement.
ATATTTATTGTGGATTTGTATGCACTTTCAACTAGAACCTGAAACCAAGATGTATCTAATGCATGGGCATCTCCAAATTATCAGCACGCAATTCACCACCTGTATATAGTTTGTGGGAGAAGGACAACATTTGTTCCTTGAAGGCTCACTTAATGACACATAAACATGCAAAATGCACATAAAATATGTAGACACTCACAAGTACACAAATACAGATATATCTATACACACATGCACTTATATATTTGAACATGCACATAAAAGAAAAGACAAACACATACATACACATCCTCTTTCAGAAGAATATCTGGGAAAAGTCCAAGAGGATTAAAATCAATATTTTCATAGCTTAATGGTTAGGGCTTTGGCCTGGGAACTGAAGTGTCATGGGTTCCATTCAAGTCAAGGGCACATACCTCGGTTGCAGACTCAATCTCCAGCCCCAGCTGGGGCACGTGTAGAGACCACCAATCAATGTGTCTCTCTCACATTGATATTTCTCTCTGTCTCTCATCTTCCCTTTTACTATCTCTAAAAATCAATGGAAAAATATCTTCGGATGAAGATTAACAAAAACCTACAGCTACAACAAAATCAACAGAAAGATTTTCTTAGACAAAACTTAGAAGGTGATGAAAGTAGAGTCCATACCCCAGTAGTCTAACTATGGAGACCTTGTTATTAATGACAGTATTTGGGGGCTGGCTTTGTAACTCGAGAGTGGGAATATTTTCTTTTTTTTCTTTTTTTAAAAATATATTTTTTATTGATATTTTACAGAGAGGAAGGGAGAGAGATAGAGAGCTAGAAACGTCAATGAGAGAGAAGCATCGACCAGCCGCCTCCTGCACACCCCACACCGGGGATGTGCCCGCAGCCAATGTACATGCCCTTGACTGGAATCGAACCTGGGACCTTTCAGCCCACAGACTGATGCTCTACCACTGAGCCAAACCGGTTTTGGCGGGAATATTTTCTTTAAGGGCATTTATTGAAGATAACTGTGATAATACGCATAAAGCCCTTATTAACACAATGCCTAGCATATAGTGCACACTCATGGGATTTTATACATTGTTTTATTAGTGCATGAATGCCATTATCAGAAAACCATGTGCTGCTTCACAACAATCTACAATCCTCCTAGTGCTACTTCTTTATGTGGTAAAATTTTGGGGACCCACCAAAAGGAAACACTCACAATTTTTGAAGACCGAGTATTTATTCCAAGACCAGTGCTTTTCCACCATAACAAGAAGATGTCTGTCAGGGGAAAATGTATTCAGTCCACTAGTCTTTCAGGTAGAGTGCTGAGGAAGACAGTGTTACAAATGGCAGTAAAGTCAGTAAGTAAAAAATGTGGAGGAGCAATGCTTAGAAGGAATAGAGAATGAGGTATTGAAGGTAAGATCATAATGAAGACAGTACATTTATTGCATTTGATTTGAGGGAAAGGTAAATGAAGAGGAATTCAAAGCTTCCATGCAGGTACTAAAACAAAGAAACTCTGGTTCTTCAAGTAGTGAGGAAAATTGGATAAAGTTGCTAATCAAATGTTGAGGTTGATAGGCAGCAGGCTATTCAAAATCAATATTATCATAAAAATAAGGTAGATTTGAGGAAATATAAAAACCTTCTAGACCTTAAATCAGAAGATTTAAGTTTACTCTATAACCTTTCACAAGTCATTTAATTTGAGTGTCAGTTTTGTCAAATATAAAAATGGAGATAATTCTTCCTTATTAGTGTTGTTATGGATCACAAATGACATAATGTAGGGCAAATAAATTTTAACTGTTAAAGTTCTTCAAGGTAAGAAATGAATTACCTTCCTTTTTATATATTTTAATAATTAGACATATATTACCTGTTTCCCTTATCTGCGATTGAGGATAATTATTTATATTTCTCAAGTTACCAAGAACCTCATAAAAACAAATATTTGTCAAATGAACAAATTATCATAAAATGTAAAATAAAAAAAATGTATGCTGACTTACATCTACAAGAATTAAGAAAAAATTGATAAAAATAGTTAGAGGTGTGGATGGATAGATGAATAAATAATTTTGAAAACTGTTCATTTTTCCATCTTTGGTTTTATATTGTTCTTTCATATAACCATCCTAATACTTTGCCTTACATAAGACTTGATTTCCAGGTGTACTCAATATGGAATTATTTTTACCCCTACAGTAGCTGTATTAAGCTAATAAGAGTGTCGTGGGATCTGTTTATTACCTTGGCCTGATCATTAATGAGACTCATGTGGGTTTCAGTGTGTAATTATCCACGTTAAGGGACTGAGTTGGTTTCCTGCCTGGGAGTCAACCAGGCTACCAGAATGAAGAGTAGCAATATTTCACCTTGGCAGTTCAATTCTACTTGGAGATAATAATATAGAAGCCATAACATCATGCTCATAATTCTCAATGTATTTTATCAACATTAGCTGATTTATGTTTAACAAAATAGTTTGCTGATCTGGGTATTCAGTTACTAATGTGATACTGAAAACGGTGCTTTCGACAATAAAAGCTAAGAAAGTTAGAAGGCTGCACTGAAATTAGAAACGGGATGTGGACTAGTGTAAGGCCGTGTGGCTATCTTATTTAAAAGAAACAAAGAGTTTTACAAAGTTTTGAATTGCAATAGAGCTCTGTCCTAAAAGAGTGATTATGAGTCATTTGTTAGAAACCCAGTATTCATTTTCTTGGGATATTTACTTAAAATTCTGTTTAGGTACTCAGGTCCACCATAGCACATTTACTGTTTAATGGACTGGAACCATGGGTAGTAATAGAAACTAATCCCTACAATTTTATGGGAAAATATATTCCAAATTTCTATTTAGGTGTCAGGAATATATAGCATGGAGAGAAGATAGCCCATTCCATACCCGCTTAACTCCCACCCAGAGAGGAAAATTAGATTCTCTTCTGGTCTCTGGAGAGCTGCAACAGCTCTAGTTAGGAAGGCAAAGGTGTTAAATATTCCAGGGCACAGGTAGGCAAGCTTTTTATGTAAAATGCCAGATAGTAAATATATTGGCTTTGTGGGCCCAGGGCAAAATTGAAGCTATTATGTAGGTATTTATAAACAATAGAGAAAACAAACCTCCACATTTTTGAGAGGGAAGGGGGAGATGTAGAGGAGGATATGGGGGGATGAATGGTAATGGAGGGAGACCTGACTTAGGGTGGTGAATGCACAGTATAATGAATAGATGTGTTGTAGAAATGTGTCCCTGAAACCTGTATTATTTTGTTAACCAGTGTCACCCAATAAATCCAATAAAAAGTAAATAAAAATAACAATGATAATCGTTTAAAAAGAACAATACTTAATATGTTTATCTTATGCCAAGATACACATACCTCCTATATAATAAAGAGGTAATATCCAAATTGACCCTCAAGCCCTCACAGATGGCCATCCCCATGTCATCACAAGATGGCTGCCCCCACATTGTCACAAGATGGCCACCTCAATGTTCTAATAAGATGGCAGATAGAGGAGGGCAGTTGGGGCCAATCAGGCCTAGAGAGGAGCAGTTAAGTGTCAATCAGATTGGCAGGGGAGTGGTTAGGGGGTGATCAGGCAGGCAGGCAAGTAGTTAGGAGCCTGCAATCCTGGATTGTGAGAGGGATGTCCAACTACTGGTTTAGACCTGATCCCCTATATCAGGTCTCTAGTATTTATATAAGTTCTTTGGTTAATCTCTTACCACCACTCTCTTCCCTCTGAGATTAGTCTGTGATTTATTTTGAATTAACTTTTATTTAGCATGATATATACATACTAGAGGCCCAGTGTACCAGTGGAGTCCCCCGGCCCAGCCTGAGGGATTGGGCTGAAACTGCCTCTTCAAGGGGTCCCAGATTGTGAGAGGGTGAAGGCCTGGCTGAGGTCATCCACCTGTGCATAATTGGGGCTGGGGAGGGATGTGGGAGGTTGTTAAACTGGGAGGGACCATAGGAGGGCTTTAGGGTGTGATCGGCCCATCTCACTCAGTCCCAATTGGCCAGAACCCAGCAGCAAGCTAACCTACCAGTTGGAGTGTCTGCCCCCTGGTGGTCAGTGCACATCATAGTGAGCAGTTGAGTGGCCTTAGCATGTCATTTGCATATTATACTTTGATTGGTTGATTGGTTGATTGGACAACTGGACACTTAGCATATTAGGCTTTTATTATATAGGACATATGTTCACTGTTTTTTGTAAATTCATATCTAATTTCCCAGCAATGTTTGTTCAAAAGCTATCCTTTCTCCACTCAATTACCTTTTACCTCTGCCAAACATTAGTTGAGTGTATTTGCATGGGCTCTTTATTCTGTTACATTAATTAATGTTTCTAATTTTTGTCAGTACTAGACTGTTTATATTAATGTACCTTTATAATTAGTCTAAACATCAGGATATTATTGTTCTTTTCAAGAATTGTCTTAGCTATTTTATTTCTATGTTTTTCTATATGAATTTTAGAATCAGTTTATTTATACCAACAAAAAAGTGGCTTGTTGGGGTTTTGATTGAGATTGCATTGAATTTATAGAGATTGGAGAGAATTGATATCTTAACAATATCGAACTTTCCAAATTGTTCACATGGAACATCTCTCCATTTATTTAGATATTTTGTGGTTTCTTTGATTAGTGTTTTGTAGTTCTTTGAATAAATAGACATACTTAAGTATTTCACTTTTGGGGGTTGCTACCTTAAATTATTATTTGTTTTCACATTTAAATTTTAATCGTTCCCTGTTAGCATATAAAAATAAAGTTGACCTCTCATGTTGTTCTTTAACCTGTGAACTTGCTAAATTTACTTAGTTTCAAAAGGTTTTTGTAGCTTCTCTGAGATTTTTCTACATAAATAATCATATCGTCTGCAAATAAGGACCATTTTATTAATTCCTTTCCAGTAAATGCTTATTATTTCTTTCACTTGCATCTTATCCTTGCTAGGATTTCCAGCATGATGTTGATGCTTTGCCTCTTAATTTCTGATTTGTTGATCTAGTTCAATAACAAAATAATTCATACTCTACTGGGTCTTAAAAGAACACATAAGAACTCCACTTTTATTTCCTTTCCTCTTTCAACATAATGGGCATGCACTGGAATTAAAAATAATAAAAAGAGCCGAAACCAGTTTGGCTCAGAGGATAGAGCATCGGCCTTCGGACTGAATGATCCTGGGTTTGATTCTGGTCAAGGGCATGTACCTTGGTTGCAGCCACATCCCCAGTGGGGAGTGTGCAGGAGGCAGCTGATTGATGATTCTCTCTCATGGATGTTTCTAACTCTCTATCCCTCTCTCTTCCTCTCTGTAAAAAAAAATCAATAAAATATATAAAAAATAATAAAAAGAGACATGGTTAGGTGGTTCAGTTGGTTGGAGTGTCCTGCAAATGTGCCAAGATTTCAGGTTTGATCCCTGGTCAGGTCACAATAAGAATCAACTAATGGGTGCATAAACAAGTGGAACAACAAATCTCTCTCTCTCAAAATCACAAAAAGAGAACAAAAGGAACAGCAGAAGGAAGACACTGGGATTCAGCCACATCTTAATAAAAACAAAAAAATAATAAAAAGGTCATCAGATGGAGATGTGAAACACTGGAGATGTATAACTACATCACTGTGATTGGAGTGTTTTGAGCAGCAGTGTGAAGCAATGAGAGACACACATATGGTGTTTGTAGCAACTATTCAACTCTGCTGTTGTAGTCCAAACACCCTTAGATAATATGAGATAAATATTTATGGACACTAAAATACAAAACTCATATACATTTTTATATACATAAAATATTGTCCTTTTTTATTTATTCAAACCATTTATAAATGTAAACACCATTCTTAGCTTTCAGACCATATTAAAACAGGTGGCAGTCCAGACTTGGCTCTCAGGTTGAGGTCTGCTGACCCCAGATCTTGATGCTATGGGAAATATAGAGGGTGGAGTGGAGGAATAAATATTGCATAGAAACCTGGGGCTAGGTCAATATCCTACCATATATTCTTCTAAGAGAAGACAGGTCTGTGTTTATGTGTATGCATTTGTATATGTGTATGTGCATGGGCAAGTATTATATGTGTGTACATGTTTATGTGTGGGCAAACCTATACTCTGTGCTTATGTGTGTATGTGTATGTTAACATATACATATGTGTATGTATGTGTGGTTTCTATGCATACTTGTGTGTGTGTGTGCATGTGAGTAAGGACTCAGGAGCAAATCTTGCCTTTTTCCATGAGATAGGAACAAAAGCTGTGTGTTCATAATTTAGAGGTGCCATCTATTAACTATATTTTGACTTCAGGAACTAGCTCAAAATTACATTTTGTTACCCTGTTACAAAAGCATACGCATATGTCTCTTTCAGTAGCATTACTCTTTTGACCAGCTAATTAGAAACTAATTTTTGCACATAACTGCTCAATCACACTGCTTTTAGGACCAAAATTTAAATCTCCACTCCTCCAAGCAATTTCTCTGTTTATTTACTTCCAATCGTATCTAAAATCTTATATTAATACATACTGTTCTTTCTCGGAGTACATGACTTAATTTGTCTTCCAGTTTTAATTTTGTTTTCTCTTTCACATATGTTATTTAACTTGTTGAAGTGTTTGGAGCCACTATACATAAAGAAGGAAACTGTTGACTCTAAAAAGGCTTTCTCATCTTGTCTGACTATATGCAGGGAGTGGGGTGGAGGGTAGAAAGGTCAGCACACACTTTGTTGCCAATCCCATACATGAAATTTGTGGGTTACTCAGAAAATAGTGTGTGCCTCAATCTACTCAGCTGGAAAGTCGGATTTTAAGAACTGGCATGCAGATAGAGTATGGGAGGCATGGTGCCTGGCAATTGAAGGGGCTGTAGAAGATTCCTAACAAACGATGAGTACTCCAACTAATGTAACCAGGTGATAAAAGTTATCATCAAACCCTGCCTTCATTCAACAAGAGGGTTTTCTGCTGTCTGTGGACACTGAGGATCAGAAAACATGAAGTCACGGTAAAATATTTAGAAGTAATTTTATCATAAAATTTACTTTTATCCTGTTAGCTGCCAGAAATCTCTAAAAGGAAAGAAAGGTTTGGGCAAAGGAGCAGTCCCTGGATCCATCACGTCTAAATCCTCATTTAATGATATACTCTTCATTTATTCAGCCTCTAATTATTTCATGTCTGGGGAGGGTTTGGAGGGGAAGGAGAATTTTTGGCTTGCTTATATAAAATATTTTGTTGTTCTTTTCCCAAGAAATATTTTGATTGCTTTTCATCATTTTTTTGAAATCATAGCATTATTCTTATGTTATGTACCTAGCAATATATAAAAAAATAGGAAATGAATTTGATAAATAATGTATCAAAACTTTCAACTTCCACAAGTGCTGTGCCTGGCTCAGCGAGAATAGAGTTGTATCTATAATTAATTATAAAAGAAATTGCTGTCTTCCAGACCTAGGTGCCCGTCCTTCCCAAAGACAGAAAGAGGAGGTCAGCCTCACATGGATTAAAACAAGAATGAATATATCACTCATTACTTATAACTCTAAATAAATATGTGGACACAGCAAAGTATATGTTGTATTGCAAAGATGGAACTTATCCTGCCGCTATGATGTTGGTGAACTGTCTTTGAATGCACAATTTATGCTGACCAGATTGTTTCTATACTAAAATTACCAGTAATATGGGTCTATAGAATCTGTGGAAAATAGATTCTGAATTGCAAGGGAAAGTGGATATTTACCTCTATTCCTATTTGGATCTGTAAGTCGATTTTGTTACAGTTCAGGTTTGAAAGCTAAATCCTGTTCATATGTCTCCCCCCAAACAAATTGCTCAAATACATGTGATTTTATGCACATTGGCAGTGCATATAGATTAAAAAAAACACTCCAAGTTGTTGGCATCCTTGAGGAGGAAAGAAGCAAAAGAAGGAGAGCCATACAAAATCTATACTACATAATTAGCCTTAGACTCATCAGACATTTAATCTGGAGTAAACTGAGTGACTTATCCCACCCATCTCCAGATTGGACCTCTGTAATCAGCTCCTATTTTAGGAATGTACATGAGCCATGACTGCATCTCTGTGTCTTTAAATATCTTAGTCTGACTTGAAAAATTGGAGATTACAACAAAGTTAAGTCAATATATAAATATTTAATGTTTGATCTTAGTTGAACTTAATAATGAATTTTCTTTCTGTTTATAGATGAGGACATTTCTTCCCAAACTGTTAGATTTTATCATCTGTATGACAAACATCTTTTCATCTCTATACTATGAAAACATCCATATGGATATGGCATCATTGTTTTTCAGGTGTCAAAATTTGTTGATAAATATATAGTTTATAAGAAGCCTATAAATGGCAAATAACCAACTGTGACTATTAAACTAATATGAAATTACAAATATGAATGTGTGGTCTAATAAATAAAGCTAATAGCTAGGTTCAAATCGGGAATGAATTTATTCTATCGGTAAAGTCATTTGACTGGCTATGCATAAAGACAATAAGAAAAAAAGCAAAAACTTACTGAAAATGATAAACTATGTTTGGTTTATTGATAAATCAGCCAGCATCCTTTGTCCTTTGTACTGAAATTGTCTCTATTTCTAATCCATGGTTGTTTCCTGTTCATGTTATGTTCAGGAAGAATAGATTTTTATTACATAGGATAGTTAAATTTGTTTAATCATGCTTCTTTCTCAACATGTCATCTGTTTGAATCATTGTTAAGTTGAAGATAATTGAAATTAATCTGGCTATTTTAAGCAGGAAAGGATTTAATACAGGTTAAGTTTGTATACGCTTGTTAGAAACACATAGAAATAACCCACCAGAGAATCTCTGCCTCTGTAATAATTAAGGATATTTGCACCCCTATGCTCACTGAAGCATTATTTACAATAGCCAAGATCTGGAAGCAGCTCAAGTGTCCATAGATGAACGAATAAAAACGCTGTGGTACATTTACACAGTGGAATACTACTCGGCCACAAACATGAACGAAATCTTATCTTTTGCGATGGTATGACTGGGCCTGGGGAGCATTATGTTAAGTGAAATAAGCAAGTCAGAGAAAGACAAGTACTATATAATTTCACTTATATGTGGACAAAATCTAATGAACAAAATAAACTAACAAACAAAATGGAAATAGACTCATAGAGAGCAGACTGACAGCTGTCAGAGGGGAGTGGTCATAAGATCATATTTGGTATTTATAGCAGCTTTTTTTTTCTATACTGAATTCCATGATACCATTGCCCTCAGCTGTTTGGAGTTAACAGGTAAGTAGTTTGAAGCAAACCTTCATTCTTGATGAGCCTGAACCATTGGTGGTCATGTCGGTCTTGGGTTGTTGGAATTGTATATGAACTTTAACCTCAAGACATAGTAATATGAGGAGACACCCTCACCCCTACATCCCCTCCATTACAGATACATACATACTACTCCCTGATACATGTTTTAAAAGCAGTCCTATGTCCTCTTAAAAGCAACCTTAATCTTCCTATCCTACAGAGAGTTCTCTTTAAAATCATAAGGCAACCCCAAATGGCCTCATGGAAGTCTCAACTTCCAGATCTAGGCACTAGTGTGTCATCTGGTGGAAGTATAGTCAAGAAGGCAATACTACTACCTCTAAACCTGGGTTAAGTAAAAATTGTGAGAAGAGTAAGACAATTTTTGCAACAGGATTCACCCTCAGATGTCCAGATTATATATTCTCCTTATAGGAGAAAATGCATAAAAACAAATGCCCTATATCTTGCCTCTTGCCATGTATGGATTTAATGAATCAAACTTGGGATCTCTGCTAATTTTGGCACAGGGAAGTCCAATGTCACCATGACCATGATTGCCAGCAAAGAAAGCAGAAACAGTGGAATGATAGCTCCACCTTGCCTTTACCTACTGATCTCATGTAAGTGTCTCTGATTGTTTGAACCAGGTTATAACTAGATCCTTGCTGCAAGGGAGTTTGGGAAATACAATACATTAGAAGGGAAGTAGAATGGTTGTTGAGTACCAATCCATACTACTCACCACACTATCTCATTTTATCATTGCAATATGCATTTTAATTCAGGTCACGAGTTTGCTAATCTGGCTACCTAATTTAATGGATAACCCTTTGTGTTGCCTAATTATTTTTAGCCAAATTTTCATATATATTTGGTTCTAATTAATAATTTTGACATTTTTACTTTTGAATGTTCAATTTATGTTAATTTCAATTTTTTATATACGTACATAACTCCTCCCTCTTTTTGTCATTTAACAAATATTTACTCAGTGCTATCATGGCCATAGTGAATTATTTAAATCACCGGGATAGGAAAATGGGTAGCCTGATAAATATGGAATAGTGTTCTATTTATAAAAGTTCTCAGAATAATTTTGATGTATTATATTACCAAAAAAGGTGCAGATGAATGTTGGACACAGAGACACTAATTATAAAAATCTAACTCATATTTACAAAGTTACACATCACACTGCAGACTCACATCTAAATACATATAAAGAAATGAAGTGGAGTTTCATGGATTTAAATATTTTTTTACTTTGCTATCAAAGTAATTGACCTTATCAATGAAAATAAACACCAAATAGGTGACTATTTTTAAAAAGACTAACAACATTATTATACTTCATGTTCCAGTTTTATTGTTTAGTTCTTTTGAATTCAAGGGTTATTCCACAAAGAAAAAATTAGTTTTCTAAAGAACATTTTAGGCAGTAATTGATTCTTTTATTCCCCTTCCTGCTTAATGGGCTTCAGGAAGTCACATTCTTTCATAAAATAGAGGAAAAAAATCATAATAATCATAATATTACCTCTTTCCCAACACTGCTTCTGAAATATCTAGTGATATTTGTTCTCAAATAATTTGAGTGAAATTTTTTTGCACATAACTGTTTCTTTATGTTTTGGTTGGTATTTGGGGCCAATTTGCTTTAAGATTTTAAGAAAGAAACCATTAGTGATCCATATAATTTAAAATATGATCAGTATGACATATATCATAGCTATACACATATATGCAGATAAATTATATCCCTTTAGCCACACTTACATATACATTAAAATGTGTAGTTTATTTGGGGAAAATGTTTTAGAATATGCAGGTCAATTCCTTCATTGCTACCCATATGTAACCAGTTCTTAAAAAAATAGCCAGTAATTCCCTCCTCCCAGAAGTGAAATAAATAATTATATGCCCACTAAATAAGTTTTTATTTTTTTAGTATATCTTATTGATTTTTTTTTTCGCAGAGAGAAAGGGAGAAGGATAGAGAGTTAGAAACATCAATGAGAGAGAAATATCCATCAGCTGCCTCCTGCACACCCTCTACTGGGGATGTGCCCGCAACCAAGGTACATGCCATTTACTCGAATTGAACCCGGAACCCTTAAGTCCGCAGACTGATGATCTGTCCACTAAGCCAAACTGGTCAGGGATAAATAAGTTTTTCTTAACTTCTCAGTCATATGTAGTCATTTAACTCATCCAAATTGTAGAAAATTTATTTTAACTTCTGCAAGGAGACACATTTATACCCAAATACTGGGGTTGTTTTAGGAGAAGTAGAATAGTAGCTGTAGATTTTCAAACTTACTTTAAAATATTTTAGATCATAAACAATAAGCATTCAAGTTCAATCTCATTAGAAACATTAAAACAAATCAGGATTGTATTAGCATATTCACACATAAATCAATTAACAACACAGAGCTGTAGACCTATACCTTTGTGTCTCTGCAATTGTCAATTACTAATACAGGTAACAGGGTATAATTGGACCATTTCATAGTGTGAAGTCGTGATGCCTTCTTTTTTAGATCCTTGTACCTGTAAATCATAGCAGGTAACACATCTTAAAACTGAGGTGACAGCTTTGCATTCACACACTTGGTGTAAGCCTTCACACTGCGTTCTATAAGGGTATTGTCATATTTGTCAATTAATATTACTTTATGCTTAAAACTTTAAACATATTTCACTTCCTCAAACTTACTTGGAAGAATTTGGAGTCAGACAAGAGTCACTTCCCGAGAGTGTTGGCCATTGTGGGTTTTAAAACTAGTTTCAGAATGGCTCAGGAACGTGTCCGATGGAGGAGGGGCAGGTCTCTTAGGAGCACTCTTCTTAGCTCTAGGCTTCCCTTCAGGTCCAGAGGTTCCGGTTCTCCCCGTGGGATCACGTGCCTTTCTGCAACTCTTACTTTCAGCCTGTTTTATCCTTGAGCAATGTGACCAAACTGTAGCTCAGTCTCACAGGGAGATGAACAACTTATGATTCATTTACATATCCTCAGAAAATGGATTTATTCCTGTAAAAGTCCTTTTTCTTCTTGAGCTTCAGGATATTTCCTGATATTAATCATCTGCATTGGCATCACACGACTCACTGGTAAAAAGGCAGTGGGGGAACTTACCCACAGACCTGTGCATCAGAACTTCTGGCAGCGGAACTCTGTAATTCTTTCATATTCCACAGATTGATAACTGCTAATCGGAAAATGAGAGGTTTGCATAAAAGAGTGATTTTAGGTAGTAGGGGAGAACTATTTGAAGTTGCAAAGTTTGCTAGGCAAACTCTCTGGGCTCTGGGCTCTTGGCTAACTGACATTCGTCGTCAGTGACACAGTGCTGCTTGGTTTCCTAGCCCAGGGGCCGTGGAGCAGCAGGGATCACTCAGACCTGGGAGTCCAGTGAGCGAGTCCTATTGTGAAATATACCCTAATACCTGACATTTGGGCTATATTATTAAATTGAGATTGGGGTCAGACAAAAGATCAATAATGTGCTGGTAAGTCACATTTGCAAAGAAAAAAGAGTCCTAAATAAAGAATGGATTGGGAAGCATAGTGAAAAATGTAAATGGTAGACTTAGGATCAAAAAACATTTTAAATAGGTGACCATGATATGGATTTAACTTTAAGAACATCTATAAGTTATGTTGAAACTCACTGGAGCCAAAACCGGTTTGGCTCAGTGGATAGAGCATTGGCCTGCGGACTGAAGGGTCCTGGGTTCAATTCCGGTCAAGGGCATGTACCTTGGATGCAGGCACATCCCTGGTTGGGACTGTGCAGGGGGCAGCTGGTAGATGTTTCTCTTTCATCAACGTTTCTAGCTCTCTATCCCTCTCCCTTCCTCTCTGTGGAAAATCAATAAAATATATTTTAAAAAAAGAAAGATGATGCTAACAGTGACCTTTAAAAAATAAAATATATTTTTAAAAAAGAAAGAAATTCATTGGATGATAATATATACTTGTTTAGATAGAGAATAAAAGGAACTAAATGTATTCCAGTGAGAAAAAGATATGCTTTCTCCTAAAGCAAACAATTTTTTTCTCTCATCACTTATAGAGATGACATTTTGGTTCTTGTTAGATGATAGAATGGAAAATCTTATCCGCTTTTAAAAGATACTTTAATATTTCTATTACTTAGATAACTAAAAATAATTAATATATTGGTTATAAGAAAGGTCTTTAGAGTATAAATGAACTTCTGTTTGGTAGATAAATTTCTAAGTATGTGTGTCACTTTGATGACTTTATATACTGAACATAGAATTGAAATGGCATTTTATTTGAATGCTATAATTAATGCTAAATTATGATGATAAAAGTAAAAATAGCACTTGGCTGATGTGGCATGTGGAAAGCAGCCAATTGATTTTCTCTCTCATTGATGTTTCTATCTCTCCCCTCTTTTCCTCTCTATTAAAAAAAATCAATACAAAGATGTATTTTTAAAGTAAATTGAATATGAAAAGCAAATGAATAGCAAATGAGCTAATACAATAAATAGCAAATGAACCAGTCCTCATAGAAAATGTATCAGACTGATAAAGTTATAATTTTTAGTTTCTTTAAGATATTGTTTGAATTTTAAAATATTACTACAGGCTCTATAGCCTTTGAGGTAATTATGCAGTATTTTTTATTTCTTTTAAAGAGCTTGTGCTTTGTAGTACATTTCTGAGACACACATTCTCAGGCTAGTCAAAATCCATCTTGCTCTTTGGGTGTTTTTTTGTTGTTGTTTTTACTGAATCTACCTCCTCAATTCTCAGTCTTTAAGAGTACAAAAAGGGGATTCTTCCCCCCTCCCCATGTAGGAGTCTGTGCTGTGGGACCCTTCCCACCTTCCCACATGGGAGTCTGTGCTGTGAGATTCTTTCCCCCGCCCCACATGGGAATCTGTACTTGTTCTTCAGTAAATTTTCACCTTTGCTATATTAAAAAAAAGAGTATACCAAAAAAAATTAAAAGTTATTACTAATATTCTCACAGGATTAAAAAGAACATTATGCCACATTCATTTTCATAACCACTTCTATATTTTGCCTCCTTAATTTTAAAACGATGCTTGCCTTTATTTATACCTACACAGATGATATTGTTTTCTTGTTTTTCTATTTGAATTCTTTCTTTCGGTTTTTAAAATCCTCACTTGAGGATATGCTTCTATTGATTTGAGAGAGAGGGGTGGGGAACGACCTCTCACACTGCTTGCAATTAAAGTTCATAAAGTTCAGGAGGAGAATGGCAATCATGCCTCTCTGGCTGCTGAGATCTAAGCTCACCACACCCCCCAAGCAAGGACAGTGGCTGAGATCTAAAATGTAACCTTAAGGAACTGGAGGTTGGGGGAACCAGGAAAACCAATGATCAGGACAGTGGGCCAGAGAAGTAGATGGCAGTGTGAAGGAATTGTGATGCCCCCAACTGGAGTGTCTTCTTTCCTAGCCCCTCTGGCTTTGCTAGGCTGGGCTAGGCTTACAAAAGCTATTTTCTTGAAGGGCCATTACCATTTGCCACATTTCACTGGGGTGCCTCACATACCTTTAGATATTTCATTTTTTTAAATAGTTATTGAGGAATAAAATTTGATTTTGTTAACTCAATCTCTAATCTATTTCTTGACTGCAAAGGGTTTGAGTATGCAATTAATAAGAAAAACTCTAGCCAATAAAGATGGTATTGATTTGGTACATTTCAATATGGTGATTTCCATGCTGTTTCTATATTATAGAGCCTTTTGATATAGTTATGTGAGTGGGAAATAAAAATTGCAAAAAGCTCCAAAATTGGCAAGACATTTCCCCTTTTATTATCAGCATTTCATTTAAGGAAAACATTAAATGCCTGCTCCTTTTTGAATAATTCATATTCACTGGTATTATTACATTTTTGCCTCTCAGATTGATCTTCATTCACAAAAGCAAATTTGGGTAATGGCTTGGTTGGTGATATGTAGTAATTTCAAACCACTTTCCTTAAGACTTTGGAAAGAGTTAACCAACTTCCCTTTCAAAATATATTTCTCCGTGTATAGACTATGTTGACATTAAATGAACATGATAGGGCCACTTTACATGCAATAGCGCAGTACTAGACAAAACAATGTTTTATGTAATTAGCGATATATATTAATGCCTGCTCCTCATGATGTGTTTTTTCATTACTACTGTCATTGCAAGAGCAGTTTAGACAAGGCTAAAAATCCACAAGATGACATTGGTTAATACAGTGAAGACAGCTGAAAATGTAGAGCATTCACACAGGAGACAATGTATTGTAATGGAGATTTCTGTTCAGTCTCTTAGCATTGAGCAGCCACTGTCTTTTGTATTTAGATAGACATATGGATATATGAAAAATTATAGAATAGGATAGAGTACATGGTAATCTAATGAGTGTTCTGACTGGATGTTCTAACCTATGAAATTATCAGTCCGTAACGACATGTTCAGAACTTATGAGCAACATTATCCTGCATTACATCAGTAAGTACATTAAAGGAAATAGCTGCAAGAATAAAGTTAAAAAAAGAAGATTTTTACCTAAAAAGCTTCTTTTCAGGGATGGTAGATTTTCCCCAAGCCACCTTAATGTTAAAGTGGCTATAAAAACCAAAAGAGGGTTCTAAAAGTAACTAAAAGTCTCTTAAGAGGTACTTACTTTTCGAAGCTATTGCTGAGATTCATGTTAAATTAAACGTGTGCAAAGAAAATGTGCAGAGAATGATTTTAATAATTCTGACTAATTGATCTGATTTGAACTCTTTAGAGTTTTTTTCCCTCCCAAAGTCCATATTAAGAAAATGTTAAACATTAAATTAAGATATATTAAAGGGAACATGTATTTCACTGAACAGATCCTTTCCATTTATCAAGAAAAGCACTGAATTCTAGCATACAATGTAATAGTAAATTTTTCTTAGCTTTTTGGTAGCATAGATTAGGTAAATTATTCTTATTTTTAGGGGTGTACAGAATAGCGTTATACTGTTGGTTGCTGGGTAAGATAGCAACTATTAGCTACTGCATTCTTTAATATACTTATGAACATATAATTGTGCTGCATCACACTCACAAATCTGTTATTGGCAAGTGATCTGTCCAATTGAGTTAGACAGTAGGAAATGTTACCAAAAATATATGAATGTAAAATTGATGGGTAGAAATGATGTAGATTAGCCAAAACCGGTTTGGCTCAGTGGATAGAGCGCCGGCCTGCGGACTGAAAGGTCCCAGGTTCGATTCCGGTCAAGGGCATGTACCTTGGTTGCAGGCACATCCCCAGTAGGGGGTGTGCAAGAGGCAGCAGATCGATGATTCTCTCTCATCGATGTTTCTGACTCTCTATCCCTCTCTCTTCCTCTCTGTAAAAAATCAATAAAATATATTTTTTTTAAAAAAGAAATGATGTAGATTAAACTCAATATCATTTTACAAATATCCTTTAATTATTTTGATTCTCTATTAACTCAACTCATAGATATGTTTTAGAGTAACCATGCACATGACTGACAACAAAGATGGAATATTTTCTCCACACTTGAACATCGGGGTGAAAACCCATACCACTCAAATTGCTATGTAAGAATTAATCTACAAACCAGACACTTTCTATTTCTCACTTTTGCACATTTAATTTTAAGCTTTTCTATCCTTGTTATGCATGGATTCATTCAATCAATCAGCAGTCAATTTTTGAGCTCCAGGTACCAGTTATAGAGTGAGTTACTGAGGGTCAGACAGATTTGTCTCCCAGAACTTCCATTCCCATAAGAAAAGGCAGGCAAAATAAAAGTAAATAACTAAATAAAATAATTTTGGAGAGCCATAGCACTAAGGAGAAAACAAAGCCAGGCATAGGAAGACAAATACTACAGGATCTCACTTATGTGGGAAATCTAAAAAGTCAAATTTGTAGACAGTAAAACAGTGGTTAACATGGGCAAAAAAGGGGGGGAGATGGGGAAGGGTACAAAGTTGCAATTATGTAGGAGGAATAAGTTTTAGAGATCTGATGTACAGTTAATAATGTGATGCGAGTACCTGAATAGATCTCAGGTGCTCTCATCACACACACATACACACAAAAAATGGTTACTGCGAGGAAATGCACATGCTATTAGCCTGGCATGTCTATGTATGTTGTATACTTTAAGTATATAATTATTATTTATAAATTAGTAAGATATAAATAATGAATACAAAACTTTTTGAGAAGAGACTGTTGAGCTATTGGAGACTAAAGAGAAAATGAGATCTATACGTCTTGAAATAATTAACTCATGGTGAGAGAAGCATAACTTTTACTGTATTTTCCCCTATGTTTTACGATGAAGTGAATCTACCAAAATTGTTCCAATAAAACCTTAGTGTGGGACTGATACAAAGTTTATGTGGTAGAAAAAGATTGGTTTAGTGGGAGCTTCTTCAGATAAGATGGTAGGGAAGGCGTTTCTTAAGAGGTGACCTTGGAGCTGAGAACTGAATGACAAGGAAAGGTTGAGCATGACACAGTTGAGGGGTGGGAGGTTCTGAGCAGAGGGAACTACATGTGCACAGGCTAGAGGCAGCATTAAGGAAGGTCCATTCAAGGAAGTGAAACAGGTCACTGAGGCTGGGGCCAAGAGTCCTAGGAGGGAAGAGTTATGAAAAGAGAAGCAGGTCAGTGACAAACCATCTGCAGCTTTATGGGCATGGTGAAAGTTTGCATTCTATTTTCAAGCAGTGGGAAGCTACTATATAGTTAAAGCAAGAACCATCTAAATTATCAGGATTTCTAGTTGATTAATGAAGTGTGGGGCTGAGTTGGGAGGAATATGATGTTTTGAGGAGAGAGTAACATGTACAATGGCTGTTTGGAATGGTGGAAAGTGAACATTCTCAGGTAATACTGGCTTCTTGGTGTAATTTATAAGTACAGGTCAAATCACTATCATGTCAAGTAGACTATGAATCAGATTATCTACATATATGAAAGGCCGAGAGACCAGCCAACTGGCCAACTGGTCGACTGGCTGACAGATCTATAAGGATGATGTACACTGACCAGCAGGGGGCAGATACATAGCCCAGGAGCTTTTGCAGTTGCTATTGCTTGGCATTCAACCCCTTGGGGGATGTCAGACTGCCAGTTTTAACCCCATCCCTGCAGGCCAGGCTGAGGGACCCCCCCACACACACCTGCTGGAGGAACTCCACTAACTCCACAGACACCCTTCAAGCCCTGGTACCACCACCAGGTGTGGCCAGCCAGGGAGGGACCACAGGGGGTTGGCTCCAGGGCATGTCCGGGCTGTCTCACCCAGTCCCATCCCTTTGACCACCTTCTAATTAATTTCCTTTCAATGTGCATGAATCCCTGCATCAGGCCTTTAGTCCTGTATAATAAAACCCTAATATGCAAGTCAACTGAACAGCAGAAGGACTAGTTCCAATGATGCACACTGACCACCAGGCGGCAGATGCTCAATGCAGGAGCTGCCCCCTCATGGTCAGTGCACTCCCACAGAAGGAGTGCCACTCGGCCAGAAGCCATACTCACGCCTGGTGAGCTCAGTGGTGGTGGAGGGAGGCTCTCCTATCTCCACTGCAGGCGGTGGTAAGAAGTGAGGAGTCCTGGACTCTGAGAGGGCACAGGTCAGGCTGAGCCCCCCCCCCCCAAGTTCATGAAATTTCATGCACTGGGCCTCTAGTAAAGAATAATTATCTTGATCCTTCTGCTAACTCTTATTATCTGTATCAATAACTATACTACTTTATATGGAAATATTTTAATGTATTCAACTATTTATCCCCAATTTTTATAAGTTCCATGATGATACAGACAGATATTTATTTCATCGTATGCTCTGCTTATTGCTATTCCTAGCAGAGCCTTTAAAATAGCAGGCACCCAATAACTATTTTTGTGAACAACTTGTAGTCCACTGACCTAGGCTGGGTATGTAACATGTTGCACCTAAGAAAATGAAAGAAATCAGTGCCAAAATACAAATTTCTCTTAGTGCCACCTGCAATATTTTCCTAAAGACATGGATGAATATGTATGCACAGATTGGAATGAAGGTCTTCAACTGAGAATTTGTCATTTCTTTTTCAAATGAATCCCTAGTTGAAGTGGCTCTGGGAGGAAGTTCCTCTTTTATAAATCGCCACTTAACAACATATCTGAGTTCAAACTGGATGCTTTAAAACTCCATGTTCCTCAAGTAGACACTTACTTTACCCCTTTCAGATTTTGAATCTGACCAGTTACTGGAGAGAAGATAAGTTAACTAACATAAGATCAAAGAATACCAGTAGCAGCTGCAGATTCTTTAATTCGTGTTTTAACGTCAATACCTTCTCCCCCCCCCCCTTCCATATTTCATTCTGGGCAGGAGGAAAAGGGAGGGGCATGCTGTCTTTGTGTTTGAGAGGAATGGTGGTTTCCTTCAATTGTCAGCCATTATTGGCACAATGTTGCTTTGTCGAACAGTGCAGCAAACTATTTTCAGGGACAGTATTTTAGTGAAACTTGATATGATGGCAGAGCATCATTGAAAACTTAGGGCAGAGAGGGTCCCTGTTAAGGCAAACTTGTGCATCAGTTCCTGCTGAATGTTGAAGGATTCCAGTAGGTCCAGAATAGGTCCACTCAGTCTGAAAAAGTACAAATTTAAAAAATTGTGCTTTTTCCCCTTCTACATATATCCAAGTGTTTGTATTCTTCAGCTGACCTTTCTGTTACAGTGTTTTTTGCTCTCTGCAGTGGTGTTCTCTACCAATTTAAATCCAATATGTCTGGTTTTATCATTGCAAAGAATAAAGATAACCTCCCTCCATCTAAGAAGCTTTCATGTATATGTTTTATGCCAACAACCATCCCCCTTTCTCTTCACGTTATCCGGGCCGCACACTCAGTTGCCATGCACTCCTACATTCAGTTTCCCTTCTCTGTTTGTCATCTTTGTTTACTGGTTGGGTTATACAGCTGCACCTATTAGCATTCTGGGCCCAATTATGACTTTATGTCACAATACTCTGTTGCTTTAGCAGGAAAATGAAATCACTGGCTTCTGATATCACATTAGTACTTGTGTGGCATGCTTCTTCCCAATAATTTCACATCTGCCATTTTTTGTAAATCCCAAACACATTCCTGGCACAGTGTGTGTGTGTGTGTGTGTGTGTGTGTGTGTGTGTGTGTGTTTCTCCCTAGCCCTGCTACTATTCTATCACAGATGGATAGCAAGAGAATGGAAAGGAAAGTGAAGTTACAGGAAGATCTGAAGAGAGCATCTCTGCTCTCAGATGGCCATTTGTGGAGTCGTGGTTGAGAGGGGGTCTTGGGAAGATACAGACCTCAACCTGGCCTCTGGCCCTGCCACTGACTTTTCCAGCAACGTTTGCAATTGATTAAACTTTTTTTTAAAATAAATCTTTATTGCTCAGATTATTACAATTGTTTCTCCTTTTTCTCCCCCATAGCTCCCTTCCACCTGATTCCCACCCCACCCTCTGCCCTTACCCCCTCCCCCCCATTGTCCTCATCCATAGGTTATACAATTTTAATCCAGTCTCTTTCTGCACCCCACACCCCTTTCACCCTGATAATTATCTACCCACTCCCTTTCTTTGCCCCTAATTCTATTATATTCACCAGTTTATTCTATTCCTCAGATAATTCACTTGATCTTCTTCCTCTTCTTAAGTAATACCTTTCAGCATTTCATATAATACTGTTTTGGTGGTGATGAACTCCTTTAACTTTTTCTTATCTGTGAAGCTCTTTATCTGCCCTTCAATTCTGAATGATAACTTTGCTGGATACAGTAATCTTGGTTGTAGGTTCTCACTATTCATCACTTTGAATATTTCTTGTCACTCCCTTCTGGCCTGCATGGTTTCTGTTGAGAAATCAGCTGATAGTTGTATTGGTGCTCCCTTATAGGTAACCAACTGCTTTTCTCTTGCTGCTTGTAAGATCTTCTTTTTGTCTTTTACCCTTGGCATATTGATGATGATGTATTTCTTTTTGGATTCCTCTTGTTTGGGGTTCTGTAGGCTTCCTGTACTTGTAAGTCTATTTCTTTCACCAGGTGAGGGAAGTTTTCTGATATTATTTCTTCAAATATGTTTTCAGTATTTTCCACTCCCTCTTCTTCTGGCACCCCCATAATTCTGATGTTGGTGCGCTTGCAGTTGTCCCAGAGGATCCTTACACTGTCTTCAACTTTCTGGATCCTCTTTTCTTCTTCCTTCTCCAAAGGAGTGTCTTTTGGCTCTTTGACCTGATTCTTGTGTTCTTCCATTCTGCTGTTGGATCTCTGCATAATATTTTCCAATTTAGTCAGTTTATGTATACTTTTTAGTTGGGTCTCATGAAGTTTATCTAGCTTTTCTAGGATATTCTTGCATAACCTTAGGACTATAGTTCTGAATTCTATATCCTCCATCTCTTTTGTTTGAGATCTATTTCCTTGTCTCGGCATTATCACTATTTTTCAGAGCTGGTAGGATGGCTTTGTGTGTTTGGTGTCCTATATAGCACAGTGGGTCAGCCTCCTCAGTTACCTGAGGTAGACACTCCTGGTGATCCCCTTTGTGGATTGCGTGCACAGCCTTGTTGTAGCTAAGTCTTTATTGTTGTGAATTGACCTTCAGGCCAATTGGATGTGGGTATCAGCTGTGTCTACTCTGGGATTTAATTCTGTATTGGAGACAGTCTTTTAGGATCAGACTTGAAAGACTGCAGAAGCCTCTGTTCAGCTTGGATGCGGCGGAGTCTCAGGGCTGAATTGACAGTCTTGGCTTCCGCCCTGCCCTTGTGCACTCGCTTGAGTTTCCGCCTGACCATCCCAAGAGCTGGGTGCCCCAGGGGCTCGCCCGGACTTGGGCTGGTCTCTGTAGTCTGGAGCTTCTGACTACTTCCGCTACAGAGAGGCCGCCACCTTGTACAGAGAGGCAGCAGCAGCCTCTGCAGTCAGACCTGGAGCTTCTGACTCCTTCCACTACGGAGAGGCGGCGGTCAGACCTCAGCGCGTTCTCATTCGCTTACAGGAGTCTATAGACCCTGCCGGCTGTGGCTCCGGGTTCCCAGTCTCCCAGTCTCTGAGTCTCTGGGTGCTTTTCTCTACAATCCAGACTTCACCTGTATGAGCCTGGGACCACGGAATTTCGGCCGGGGTTGGGGTTCAGTACAGTCGGAAAGGGTTCCGTGCAATCGGGGATTCCTCCCCTCCCGCCAGGCAGGCATTCGGCGGCCGCACTTCCTCTCTGCGCGAGCGTCTCCCTACATCAGAGCTTTTCGGCTCCCAGTCCGATCCGTGAGCCTCTCTTTCTTTCTAGTTGTAGCTATTCCACTCCTCCAGCTTTCCTGAGGTTTTGGTAAAGTCCTTTTTGATTTTAGTTGTTTTTTTAATTAAATTGTTGATGAGGGGGCAGCTTAGGAGACTGCCTAGGCCGCCATCTTGGTTCCAGTCTTGATCAAACTTTTGACATATTAGTATTTTTAAATAAAATGCCTGTCCACTGACTGTAATTTATCATCAGCTCTTTCCAAAGGCAGGCAGTATCTCCCACACATTGATGTCCGTTCACCTTTCCAGGTTCACCTCTCTCTCATACCCTCTTCTTTATGCTGCATGAGACTTAAACTTCAGGAAGAGCCAGTACTCACTGTGCTGTTTGGTGTTTTCATGTTATTTCATCTATTTCCTCTGCCTAATTATTCTTTTTATTTTTTAAAATATATTTTATTGGCCAAAACCGGTTTGGCTCAGTGGTCTGCGGACTGATAGGTCCCAGGTTCGATTCCAGCCAAGGGCATGTACTTTGGTTGCGGGCACATCCCCGGTAGGGGGTGTGCAAGAGGCAGTTGGTCGATGTTTCTCTCTCATTGACGTTTCTAGCTCTTTATCTTTCTCCCTTCCTCTCTGTAAAATATCAATAAAATATATTTTAAAAGTATATATATATATATATATATATATATATATATATATATTTGATTTTTTTTACACAGAGAGGAAGGGAGAGGGATAGAGAGTTAAAAACATCGATGATAGAGAAACATCGATCAGCTGCATCCTGCACCATCCCCACTGGGGATGTGCTTGCAACCATGGTACATGCTCTTGACCGGAATCGAACCTGGGACTTTTCAGTTCACAGGCTGACGCTCTATCCACTAAGCCAAACTCATTAGGGCTGACTAGTTACTCTTTATCTTTGTTTCCCTTTGTCTTACTCTTCCTTTAAGACTAAAGTCGGACATGATATGCTTAAAGACACTTTCTCCCCTGACGCCCCTTGGATGGGCTCACTGTCCTTTCATCTTCCTATTACATGCAACGTATGTCTCTGTGCACCTAACAGACAGTAGTGTGAGTCCACAATTACCTGTCTGTTACTCCCCTGGAACACAAACTCCTAGAGATCACAGACCAAATTCTGTCTATCCTTGTCTGCCATGTTTAAAGTGACCTCTACCACTTTTGCTGACATTAGGGAAATTCATGGAAATCTACCTCCTGGGAGTGGCAAACAGATTGATGTCAAGTTCTTCAGAGATATCCTAAGTATTTTTACCTTTTGGAGTTAAGAGTAGGAATATGTCCCCATCCATTTGAGAGGAAAATCTGTATGCCCTACAAGGAAATATTCTAAAGGAACTAGAGGAGAAGGTATAAGGAGACGTGAATAACTGCATGTTCTGCCCACCCTTTATCACCCCCCACACTTTGCTCATCTTTGTAACTCGATTAAAAGCCTACATACTTTGCCTTCTCATTTGCTAACCCTAAATAGCTACTCTCTAGTCTGTGCTTCCAAGATGTGTGGTTCATGCCTCTATTTCAGCCTTTGCCACATGGCATTGCAATGATCTGTGTATGTCTGTCTCCTCCTACTCAGTGTATGTTTCCTGAGAGCAGAGAGGGCATGCGTTTCTCATTTGCAATTTGCAACTGTTATCAGGCCTGGCACACCTCAAGAGCTGCCAATAGGGAATAAATGAGTCGAGTCAGCCAAGGGCTGTGTTTGGGTTACGTGACTCAATATCACCTACTGGTCAGGAGGAACAGAGCGTATGAAAATGCATTTTAATGGGCAAAGAAGTGAGAAGCTCTTCTCTACCCTGGGTGTTTTTGTGGCACCTATTTAAATGTCAAACAGTGAATCAAGTTAACCATGTTCCTGAGAATTTAAGGTAGGAAACATTTCTGTGTATGCAAGAACTCTTATGTTCCTAATTTACGTGTATTTTTTTTTACAGTAAATACACCCCACTGATCAGGGTGCAAGACAATTTTCTGAACACTGGGCCCTCCCGCTGGTGGTGATCCTGATGCAACTGCGGTGCTTGCTCCAGGTTCTTCCTGTTCTCACTCGCACTTTTTTTTTAAAGTAGAATTCACCTGAAGCCAGTTTTCACGCTGCAGAGCTCATTTCTATGCAAAATGATGCTTCACATTAAATATTCCCGAGAGCCGAAAGATGACTTTGAACGTATAATTTTAAGCAGCTCTGGCAGCATTCACTAAAGGTTGACACCGGAGCAGGGATCACAGGAAATGTAGGTGAGAAGGGAGACGACAGGCATGCGAAGGCTTTCCCATCACCTCAGTGCAGTCACAGCCTCATTTATCTTGCCTTTTATTTTTAAAAACTGGGTCAGGTCCCTTAGGGGAACCTAGACCTTGGAACAGAGATTAGCGATATTAAGAATCATTAACTCTTCAAGGCCACCAGGAAGTCAATGTTGCAAAGGGGGCAACAATACAGTTTACTAAACGGTGCCTTAATTGTCTGACATACAAATCGGAGCTTATAATTTTAAAGATTTAAGTTTCAAAGTGACATCCTGGTGCTAAAGGTAAAGCTGACAGATTTAATTCTTAAGGAGACACGTTAGTGAAGAGACTCATTTCACACGGTGGACTCCCAGGCCTGTGGAGTTCACCAGCGAGTCATTGTAAATGTGGAGAGTTGGAGGAAATCCCACATTCAATGACATTAAAGAGTTAGATTCTCTCTATCCAGGACAATTTTGGATTTAATTCAGGCAAAGACATTATTTATTTAGAAATCAGTTTTGACTGTTGACCTTTTGTTAAGCGTAGTCGCTGAAGAGAGGAGTGTGCATTCAGCTAATTTCACATGCTGTGAGTTATGTAAATGCACACTGGAATGCAAAGGAATCCATGAATACTTTTAAATTCATATGTAGCCAAGTATATACATATAGATTGTCCTTTGTATTTGAAGGTGATGCTGCCATTATTGTCTCTGCTATTTTCTGTGTGCTCAGATCTGGCTGTTTGATTGGCAATTCCTACTGTGCACAGTCTGCATATGTGTCAACTAACTACTGCAGCCATTGCCTCGAGGGCTTGATTGCTGGGTTGTTCAATATTTATTAAGCACCCAACAAGTGCTAGGTGCTACACTGAATAGTGTAAAACTGCTGCTGTCCTCTAGAAATTCTATTCTAAGGTGACTAGTGAAAAGCACATAGTTTTTATTTCTTATGCAAGTTCGCTGACACTGTGCAATTAGAAAAGGTAACGCCACTCACCTGATGATGTTTTCCAGCAATATGTACAGTAGGTGGCTAGTGTCTTTCCCGTTCACTTGGAAGTGCTCAGGTTAGGAGACAATGCTTAAAGGAATCTGTTATAAAGGCCTACTAGGTGGAAAACCAGGAAGGATGATGTGAAAATATGATATCATTAGGGCAGAACAGGATGTGAACACAACTCTGGGTCAGAAAAAGCTTTTTTGTTTGTTTGTTTTATTTGTTTGTTGTTGTTTTCTTTTTTATGAAGAGAACAGGTTTTAAGGTTTGGTCAGAGTAAGCTTTTGAGTCAAATTGAACAATCCCATCTTTGGCCACAGCTCACAATGAATTCTGATATAGTTTCTCCACATTTTAAATCATAGTATTTATGTTGATGAAGACATTCCAGAAGGTGATAATGGAAACCAATTGACTCAAATGACAGTATTTGTTTTTCAAGTTTGGGTGCATTCTGTTACATTTCTTAAAGTAAAAACCGTAGTGTTTTCTCTTGGTGACAATGCATGGGGGTGTGATATGATGTTGTTGACTTGGCTCTGACTCTTAGCGACACTCTGAGTGTTGTCCACAATGTTCTGTCCTCAGCAGCCCTGCTCAGCTCCTGAGGTTAAGGGCAATAGTGTTTCAAACGAGTGGAAGCAGTAACTAATGACTAGGACAGAGGTTCAAGGAATTGGTTGAAGTCTTATAAAGTGCTATTTACAGTCAGTGATAACCCAAGCATATTGAAAACATTCAATGTATAAATCATTAAATGTATAAATAAAATCACTATACTCTTAAATGTTCTTTAACTCAAACCTGAGAGGCTTTTATCCTTGAGTTATTTGCAAGTAAAATAGCCAGTACATTAGACTTTGAAGTGTTTTTGTAGAAAAAATGGTGAAATACTTTGTGTATGTTAAAAAATAATGTCTTGTGTGGCATCTTCTTGTAATTGAAGAAAAAAAGCATATTTAAATTTAAAGTTCAGGAATTTTCCTTTTGATGCTTTTCAAATGACAAAGATGTCATCTACATAATCAAAATAACTCTCATTTTTACATTCAAACAATTTCAAGGCATTTAGTTCAAAATATCCTTTCGATCTGATAAAGACAGTGCTAATACAATGTCTTTTTTGTAGTCATAATTATAACAAAGTGGATATTACACAAAGAAGAGTCGGTCAGGACATGAGTAATAATATGTATTGACAGCCGACCTGCTTTCTCTTTTGATGATTTTAATTTTGGGGGAGTTAAGTAGAGATAAGTAAGAATACCACCACCCACTTTGCTGCTACTCATCTAATAGCTTCTTATCTAATGGGAGGGATGTGCATTAGTTCTTTTATAACTGACTTTAACATCATCCACATTTTCGCATAATTATATGGTCATAATGTACCCTGTAACTATGTGGGCAAAGTTAAGAAAAAGTCAACTGTAGGTTTGCAGAAAATTCAGAAACCAATTAGAACTTGATATATGAGCTGGAAAGTTCCAAAGGTAAAACTGAAGGAAGTGTGGGTGGCAGGAGGGGGTGTGAATCAGCAGAGGAGAAGAATATGGTATGTGTAAACTGATAAAAATAAAAAGAAGAAGAAGAAGAAGAAGAAGAAGAAGAAGAAGAAGAAGCACACCCCAGTATAACTAAAATTTGAATAGAAAATGAAATCTTATCACTTAAAATGTTTTCCCATTAGATGTATATGAGTTCTGATTCTATGTGAATAATACATTATTATTTTAAGGTAGGACTATTTTTTTTTGTGCCTCATTTTATGGTCACATTTCTTCATAGTCAACAATCATGAATGAAAAAATCAGTCTTAGTTCAGAGAGACACAGGAATATTCACATTAAAAATGTATTAGTAGAGAATAATGTATTTTATTCTCTCTCCTCTTCTTTTTTTTGTATCAATAAAAGATTTGATCAAAATGCAATGCCTTTACTGAAATGACCAAACAATATATATATATATATATATATATATATATATATATATATGTTAAGCCTATCTCTTGGCTATGAAGAGATGTGAAGTTTTCAAAAATACACAGGCAATAAAAGAAGGGACCAGTGCTAGAACCCAGGAACCCAGGTCTTTTAACTATTTGTGTGGAGAGCTTCTTGCCATCACCCATCCTTCTGTTGAATTGAGTTCTTTAAAAACAGAAATTCTTGCCTAGAGATGTTTATTATTTTGTCTTACCCAACCAATTGAAACATAAAGAACTTAGGATTCAATTAGTTTTTGCTTTGTATTTACGTTTTCAACACGAAGAAAAGGTAGAGATACAGAGCTTGAGTCTCTCCATACCTTCTATAGTTTAATGTGCTTTAAAGCGATCATTCCATCAAAACTATATACATTAAAAGGCTGAATGAAAAGTAGAGAAAAGCAGTTGTTTAAATCATTTCAAATATCCAACTGCTAGCATCATGAAGATGAGTGTTTTTGAACTTTGATCGACATTGGCGGTGGGATTGTTGGACTCCTTTCAGTATGAGCAGCCAGGCAGGAGCAGATGAGGGTAGGTGGAGGGTGGGAAGGGAGGACTTTGTGCATTCCTCAATTCCATAAGAGCCAGTGGGCTCTGATTTGTTTAATATGGTGGAGCCTCCTGGGTCTTCTCTTTTGAAGAAAGAGTAGCAGGATTGAATAAATTAGTGCAAAGTATTTAGATACATTTTTTTTTTTGCAAGTTTCTGCATATCTGAAATTCAACCAACACATCACACACTTTATCTAGCAGTTAAATATAGTTAAGATTTTCATGGGTTCTTTTTTGCAAATAAGAAAACAGTGGCACTGAGAAATAAAGTCTCAACAAAGAATCAGAGGCTCAGCTGAACAGAATGTCCAAGGCCATGCACTTCAAATGCAGCGCTCGAGCCACTAGACGACACTACCTTTTCCATTCACGGTTGTTTATGTTTGGTTTAACAGCAGTTTTCAGTAATGCCTCCTAAATGACTGAAATACAGTTTTTGAAACCTGAATTGTTATTACTGCATTGTTACCTTTGTCTTTATTAGTAAAACAATCTTTTTTGTGTGTTTACTCTGTTAAGTGCTAATGTAAATAACAGCTTTTATTTAGCATATTTTTGCTGACTGTTTTTACACTTTCCTGCTACCTCTAGCCTAACCATATTTGTCTCATTCTTCTGCAAATCTTGGAATTCTAAATTAAGTGAGGCTAGAATCTACTCTAAAGGGAGTGGTTCCTCAGTGTTCCTGTTTTTCAATTCTAATTCAAAGCAGTCAACTCCAAACTTCTACTTTCTCTAATTTCATCCCTGCAGCACAAACGCTTTGCAGCTTACTCAGGAGTAATTTTGCTTATAATTAAAGCAATCTAATATTTGCATTGTTTGCTGAAAGACTAAGGCACTCTGTGTAGACACTCATCCATTTAACTTTTACATAATATCAAAGAAAAACATGTCCTCTTTTTTAAAAAAAATATTTATTGATTGATTTTTTTACAGAGAGGAAGGAAGAGCTAGAAACATCGATCAGCTGCCTCCTGCATGCCCTACTGGGGATGTGCCTGCAACCAAAGTACATGCCCTTGACTGGAATTGAACCCAGGACCTCTCATTCCGCAGGCTGACGCTCTATCCACTGAGCAAAACTGGCTTTGGCAAAACATGTCCTCTTGATAATCTCATGCCTGATACAGAACAGTTTATTTTTGTTCTTGATATGATCATCTAAATATTTTTTTCCTTCATCACTTCCTGTTGCTTTTTTAAAATGACACTTCTGGTGATATTAAAATATATCATTCTAAGAAAAGTCACCATCTCCTCAAGGCTTTTGTTTTGCCAAAGGAACGGCTGGTAGAGAAACATTCCCTGCCTCTCTTGTGGTACAGGGTTCACAGAGGCCACCAACGGGGTTGCAACCTTCCCAGCGCCTCCATCTGGGTTCCAGCGCGTGAGCTGTCTCACAGGCCGGGCTAGTGCTGCGATGGAGGCATGGGTTCCATTGACCCCGCACTCAGTGATCCCAGGAAAGCAAAAGCAATTGTACAATCCTGAACACCCAGCGGCTGCACTCTTCTGATCTGGGCATAAACTTTAGTATCTACATTTAGGGCCCATGGTCATTAGAGAAAGAAGACCTCACCTGATCCGTGGAAGATGAGGTCTCAATTCCAGAATAACCGAAAGGTAAATGTGTCAGTTCCTGAACATACAACGACCTCATTTTCTGGAATCCTAAGTAATAACGGGCCAGAGACCAGAACAGCCAATCGACCAGTCGCTATGAGGTTGCATTGACCACCTTTCAGTCCCTCCCCCCAGCCCACAGGCCCTGATGGATGGATGGCCAGTGGGGAACCACGGGGAACCAGGGTGGGTGGTGGCAGCGGGGCGGGTCCTGGTGAACAGGTGGGAGATGGCCCTGATCGAAGGCTGGGCCTAGGGACCCTACCAGTGCACGATTTCGTGTGCTGGGTCTCTGGTAATAGAATTAAAAGGCTACCAAATGCATCTGTAGGATGGATCTAAAGGAATCACTACAAAGAGTAAAGGTGGACCAAAGTGCAAGTGGAAAAGGTGGTTGTGTTCCCTTTCCATCAGAAGTATCACACAGGCTCCACTGGAGGTCTGATTTCTCAGCTCCCCCTCAGGCATGTCCTGGATCGCACATAGGCTCTCTCTCCCCGGATGGGCGCTTGGTATCTAGGGGCTTCTCCTACTTCCTCCTAAGCCAGCCTACTGAACACTCATTCTTTCCCTCACTGCACAGTTGCCACTAAGGACAGGACAACACCCATCTCTAATTAGAGCTGTCTTGGCATTCCTCTCTCGTCAGCACCTGTCATTTCTTCATTTACTCACAAGAACAGTTAAAAACAAGAGAAACAGATGTTGTTGAGCTCCTCACAGTGTGCACTTTTCTTTAGTTGAATCTCACCTAATTTCAAATGGGAACAAGATGTTCTTTCTGCTGTGGATGTTCTTCTATGGCTCATTCCTAATTCTTATAGTTCTCCCAGACCTCAGTTCAATGGTGTTTAAAAGTCATAAAATCCCCAGAAAGCAATGTTTACTTGAGGATAAGACCTTCCTTTCATGAAGGTAAAAAAAGTCACTAGGAATGGATATTTATTCCTTAAGAGCAATTTAGACTTCTTCGGAAATAAAAATAATAATAGAAACAGAATTGTATAGCCCAAAGAATCAGTAATTGTCAATTTCTTACCCTATAAACATAATTTCTCAATAACTGCTATCCAATGTAATTTGATGGGTGTTATCAACCTTTAGTTTTCTTTCCTGTGGGTATCAGTTTTTCATGTAGTCATTCTGATCTTCCTGTTATTTGCAGCTTTGATAGCCAGAGGGGATGTATTGCCTCCAAAACATGATAATTTTAGAGGAAGCACCCTAGGGTGCTCTTTCTTATTGTCTCCTCCAGTGACACATAGGTACTCAAATTTAATATAATAATCTAAGAAATAATAGAAACAACTAAAAAGAAAGAATATCCAAGAACATTATTATAATAGCAATAGTTTGTTAAAAACTATGCACATATTCTGGATTAGATTCATTCATTCAACCAATATGTAACTGTTCTCCAGGAATTGTTATAAACTCTTGGGATATAACCAACCGTAAAAAGAAAAACAAAAGCAGGCAGAATTTCCTACTAGCATGCTGTAGGTAAGCAGCCTCTACAATGGCCCCCACTTCCTGATTTGCACCTCCTCGTGAAAAACCCTTCCCTTGAATGTGGACTGGACCTAGTGACTTACTTTAAAAGAATATGGCAAAAGTATTACTTCAAAGATGAGGCACAAACATCATGTGGCTTCACCTTGGAATTTCCTTTCTGTTGCTTGTTCTTTCTTAAGAAAGTCAGCTGCTCTACTGCAAGTTGTTTTATGAAAAGGTATATGCGGTGAAACTGAGGGAAGCCAGCAAAGAACTGAGACCTCTGCCCAACAGTCCACAAGGAACTAAGTCATGATAACACTGCATGAGTGTATTTGGAAAATCATTCTTCCTTGAGCCAGCACCTTCAGATAAGGGTGCAATCATTGCTGCAAGTTTGAGTAAAATCTCACAAGAGACTTTGAACCACAGGCACCTAGCTAAGCTATGACAGGAATCCTGATCCCCAGAAAGTGGGACAAAATAAATGTTTGTTGTTTAAAGCCACTATGCTTTGGGGTAATTTGAAATGGTATGCAATAATAGATTATTAATTAAAGAAGATACATAGAAGAGAAAATAGGTAATAAAGAAGAGAGATAGATAGAACCGGAAGGGTGATAGCATGGTCACAAAAGGACTCACTCAGTAGTGAACCTGTAAGCAAAAAACCTGAAGGAAGTGAGAGGGAAACCATCAAGATATTCAGAGGAAGAAGTTTCCAAGACAATCAAAGATCAAACTCCCTTACAGAAGTAATTCTGTAAGATAAAGGACTGTAAAGATGCCAGTATGGCTAAAAAGGAACTAGTGAGAAAAAAATGATCAAGAAATGAGATCATGCTGAATCCGGTTTGGCTCAGTGGATAGAGCGTCGGTCTACGGACTGAAAGGTCCCAGGTTCGATTCTGGTCAAGGGTTGCAAGTCCTTGTACATTGGTTGCAGGTCCATCCCCGGTGGGAGATGTGCAGGAAGCAGCTGGTCAATGTTTCTCTCTCATCGACATTTCTAGTCTATCCCTCTTCTTTCATCTCTGTGGAAAAATCAATAAACTATATTAAAAAAAGAAAAGAAATGAGATCATAAAAGCAAGGAGAATCTCTCTCTCTCTCTCTCTCTCTCTCTCTCTCTCTCTCTCTCTCTCTGTGTGTGTGTGTGTGTGTGTGTGTGTGTGTGTGTGTGTGTGTAACTTCTTTTTTGGAAGAGACAGCACTTGTGGTTCATAGTAAAGACTCTGAATTTGTATAAAGGCAAGACCGTAAATATTTTTATAGTTTTTAGTAAAGATCATACTACCTGGGGTAGTCAATCAAAGGTCTAGTTAAGCAAAGAGATGCAATGCATATAAAATATAATTTAATTTACCTAAGAGGCAGTGAACTACACTTCAATGGCAAGAAAACAATTCAGAATAATAAAGGAGCCTGCCAAGACCATGCAGCTCATTAAACAAAGAATCAGAATTTTAACTCATGTTCTTCTGTCTACAAATTGTAATCATTATTTCAGAATACTATTCAGCATTACCTGTCCCCTCACCCACCAAGCACCCATATGTAATACTGCCCACCATAAAGTAAAAAAAAATAGTAAGACAAAATATTGAAAGATATACAAGCTAAAGAAGAGAGAGAGAGAAGATAAGTGAGAAATAGGTGACATAGATGGAGGGAGGGGACTTACTTAATTATTCTCTGCAACAGAAACAGTGGAGAAGCCTATGGTCAGCCTCTTTTAAAGCCAGGAACATTATACATGAAGAGAATAGCACATGTTAGGTGACTTACCTACTAAAGTTACTGAAGTTAACAGAGGGAACAAAAATAGAACTCACTTCTTTGAACTTTCAATTTTTTGTTGAACCACCAGAGAACATTCCTTTCTTATTAGTTCACTTTTGTAAGGTATCTTGCTAATGAAAAGTACCGTTAATACCTTGGGGTTCTTTCTTTTTTTTTAAATTAAGACAAAAACATTTCTAAAACAATTAAAATTGATTATGTAATCCTAATACTTTCAGCTGCTGAAGTTCACCAAATTATAGTGCACTAGTAAATGAAGATAGTACTTTGTTAAAGACTTTAGACATTTTCTGAAATAAGTTGAAATTAACAAAATGATCTAAAGTATAAAATGCAAATCTTCTGTAAGATTCTTTTATACCAAACTGTTCAAAATACCAAATGATTAATATAGCAGTACATTTGCATGAATTTAAAGCAACACAAGTGAACTTTGCAATCAAAGAAATGAAGAATTTTCACATATATCTCTATGTCCAGACACTGTTAACTTATTACACCATATATTTTAGCTGATATATTTACATCCGTGTAAGAACATGGGAAAAATAATCTCTTAGCTCTCCTGAATCTATGGTATTTCTGAGAAAACATTGTTAATAGACAAATGAGTATCTTTTCTTTTATTAAAGAAGACTTCCAGTCAAGTAATCATAGTTGGTACAGGTCCTATTTATAGTTCTCAGCATCCATTGCTTTTAATTCTTGCAAACAATGCTGAGAATATCTTTAGCCCTGTTTAGACAAATGAGGAAAGTGAGGATCAGAGGGAAACAACAACAAATATATATATATATATATATATATATATATATATATATATATATACAAATATATATATATACAACAAATATATATATAACAACAAATATATATATATATATATATATATATATATATATATATATATATATATTTATTGAAGGGAATATGCTAATTAGCAGGGCATCATGACCTCTCAGGAGGAGGCTATGTGCACAGGTGGATGGGATGAGATGGGACTATTTGCTAGGAATCAAGACTGTTTTCTTTGTGAAAATGTCCTCTAAAGACACGAAACTCAACCTCCCTTTACTGAGGAAAAGTAATTAAAACATGACACTTTTTTATAGCCTAAGACATCTGTCCTCTACATGAAGGTATCTGATAATGTTTAAGAAGATTGTTTAATTTGTCTGATATTACAATATCATTTCAACCTCCATCACCAATGCCAGAATTCTTTTTACAATGCCCTGTATCAATAGGTCTAAAAAGTATTTATTTGACCCATGAAGACAATTCTTTTAAATAAGTCTTAGAATTATTAGTTTAAGAAGAAGTAAAATAGTTTGAGATCATTTAAGATCACCAAAATCTTTGGTACATATAATAAAAGAAAAAGGAGTCTATCATTTGTGAATTTTTCATACTTCAAAACAAATCTTTTGGAATATCTCTCTCTCTCTCTCTCTCTCTCTCTCTCTCTCTCTCTCTATATATATATATATATATATATATATATATGTGTGTGTGTGTGTGTGTGTGTGTGTGTGTGTACAAATTTATATGTATATATATGTATATATGTATATATGTAAATTTTGTATATGTAGATTTATGCATGTCAATGTTTTACCTGTTATATGTCATATATATATGTTACATATTTTTTTGTAATGGAAAACTTTTTGGGGAAAAATTCTTTTTACAGAATTTTTATATCTATTTTTATATCTATTCCCCAATGTTTTCCATTGCTTAACTCCCATAATTTACCTGTCCTCTGAATACCACGCAGCAGAGGATCTTATTCCAGGACAAAGTTCAATAAGGCTTATTTTTCAAGCACATTAGAAAGCTTGCTAGCTTACTCCCTTCTCCAGTCACTCCTATGGAGCTGACTTTCATCAATGCCAAAAGCGACCTGATAGCACCAGAAACTTCTAGTTTGTAAGGTAATAAACATACACTTATTCATTCAGAAATATTTGTTTAGTACCTACTATGTCCCAGGCCCTATTATAGATGTCAGTCATAGGTTGTCTTACTATAAAGTAACTATTACTTTTAAAGTTAGTTAAAATCTCTTTATTACCAATACATACCAACCTCGACATTTATTGAGAGCAGGGTAAAATTGGGAGGAAAGTAGGCAATTTTGGCTTATAAATAAATCTTTAAAATCTCTCTCTCTCTCTGAGTTGGATTTGATGAGTCAATTTCAGATTAATGTAGTATACTTAAAACATGTACAAAATTTATCCCTAAAATTATGGCAATTAATAGTTTTATCCTTCTACATTTTCTCAGAAAGTAAGGGGCAATGATTACTGAGGTGTTAACTTCTGAAAAATTAATCTCCCTGATTTGTGTGTACTTTTCTCCCAAATTTCTTTTTTAGTCTACAGCATTCCTTAGATTGATTCTCACTTAGCTACGGACAATAATCAATCGCTCTTTTTTTGTTTACTTTGTACTTCTCGGGAAGCTTCATTTTCTGAGCAGAGTAATCTAGAAAGCCAATAAGCCCCATTAGAAGAAGAAAATGAATCCTCTCTTGAATGGCAAAGGCTTCACCTAACTGCCATTACATTGGTTACACAGCAGTTTAGGACAGTATAGACAGTCCTGAAAGGCACATGTAGACTGATACAGTACAAGAAAGATGAAATTAATTCTGTTGCTTGAGGAGACTGCAGAAATTGTTATTTCAACCTGAAATAGTTTGATTCCCTGTCCAACTTACATCAGTTACTTTTGCAACCTTTTCTGACCCTCCTTCACACTCAGTTAATAACCATTGTCTCTCTGTTCGGTCATTCTTGTACCCATATTGTTTACATGTTTATTGTCCCCTATGAACATTCTATAAAAAGAACCATGTAATCCAACATTATCCAATAGATGTTTGTGAAAGAAAGTATGAGAGGATACAAAGGAGAAGGCTTAGAAGAAGAAGGAGATGAAGGGAAAGAGAAAGGAATGCAGAAAAGATGGAAGAAAAATATATTAGGATTTGGGTTTGAACCCTGTGTTACCTGTTTGCAGAGCTTTGGCACATGTTTTTTTGCTTGTTTGTTTGTTTTGTTTTTTTTTGTTTTTAATGTAGTTTTTCTGGACAGCCACAGCAGCTAATTAACCTTTGAAGAATGTATATTTCAAAGGTCCACTTATTTTTTTATAGATTCTATTTAACTGATTAACAATTATTAGAGCTCAAATGAAAAAATAAAATATAGCCTCTTTTTTGTTCTAGATGGGTCTTCTATTATGATGGGGGATGGCAAGCACTGAAAAATGTTAGGTAAATTTAAACAAAGCCTGTTTCATTAAAAATTCACAACAAATTTGAAAAGTAAAAAAAATAGCTTAACACATTTGGTTGGAATAAAAATGATGCCTTCTGTAGCTATACTGGAAATTTACATTGTAAAGTTTATTCTCTTGGTTGGATAGGGATAACATATTTTGACCCAACAGAAATAATTTATCAAATAGAGGCTACAGTGACTGAAACGTTAATTATTGGTACAGTCACGGGGAGCATGATTCTTGTTCTCCCGTCTATTTACCCATTCACTTATTTGTAATAGATTGAATGCATTAATGGGGTCTCTCTCATATGGGTGCCCCAGACTTTTCTCTGTTCTGCTCATTAGGTTGCTCCCCCAATTCACTCACAGCCAAATTCACCATCAAATGGGAATGTTATCCAGCTGAAGCCTGCAAACTACTATTATAATGTACTACATTCTGAAGTGTCCCACATTTAAGACATTCATCATCATTTTAGTGCCTATACAATTTTTTGCTTTTATTATAAAATCTCTATTCTATATATCTTTTTATTTATCAAGTGTATCATTCATGTATTTACTTTTTTACAAATAGAGTGTGTTGTAGACACACTCTATTTGCTATTTCTACTTACCATGTGCTAAGTTAGGTAAAGGGGGGAAATGAAGGAGGAACCTGGCAGTTGTCTGGATACATTGCATTCTCTGGGATGTTGGTCTCTATAATTAAATCTCCACAGTTTTGTTTTTCTGAACTTGATTTATATGGTTCAATCATCTGCTAATTG
This sequence comes from Vespertilio murinus, assembly GCA_963924515.1. Lineage (NCBI taxonomy): Eukaryota > Metazoa > Chordata > Mammalia > Chiroptera > Vespertilionidae > Vespertilio > Vespertilio murinus. Next base: position 140,447,749 of record OZ004704.1, on the reverse strand, counting down.
TTAAGCTGATAATCATCCTTCATTTTAAAGTCACTAAGCACTGGGTTTCATTTTTATGAGGATAAAGTGTGATAGTTCATAATGTTTAAACAGTGACAAAATAACTGAAGGTGACATTGAAAGAATCAAAACACTGAAAAAGCTATTAACAATTTAGTTTTTTTTCAATGCATGTGGGAATATGAATTCTATTTTCCTGAGATAATTTGTGGGTGTGTTTAATAATATGAAAATACCTCAGATGCTGGTGTGTGTCTTTGCTGTGTGTTTTTTACCCTATCATCTGACATTGTTAACACAAGCATAGGTCTTTCTTAAGTCCTTAAATAGATCATTGTATCAGTTTATTTATACAGAGGTTGATCACTTTAATCAATGAAAACAAAGTGGGTAGAAAGAGTTAATACAAAGTCCCATGGAATAGCAAACTTTCAGATCACTTAGTGATTCTGAGAGAAGAAAAAAGTGATTTAAGTTCTTGTTTTGGAAACTGTTAATACAATTAAAAAAAAGTAAAACTTTTATTTTGGACAAGACATTTTACATCTGTGGGCCTCAACTTTTTAAGGTGTACCATGATGTGTTGTATTATAAAATTTTTAAGGTTACTTCTGGGACTAAAATTATTTGTTACATTATATTGTATTGTATTATGTATTTTAGTATATCATATCATACTGTATTTACAATTCAGTCATTCAGGAAACAATGGGTTGTTTTGAACGGTACATGTCGATACTTAAGCAAATTTTGAAATTGTATGTAAGAGCATCAATAGCAAACTTGAATTTAACAATATTTAAGTAAGCTGCATTCCCAACAACTTTCCATAATTATCTGACATGACCCTCTCAAAAAGTCTTATGGAATACATATCCTGCTACTATCCACAATGGTATAGACAAGGAAAGGAGGCATTGAGAGGCTAGATAACTGTCAATTAATGAGGAGCCATGATTTGAATTATGGCCTCAGACTTCAAAGTTTTGATAAGGTCTGCTTCTTGGATCACAAGGTACTGTTTGAGATAGTCTGTTCTTGGATCCCACTGTTTCAAGATCCACCAACCAGGCATCATCACTGTGAATCCATCCTTTCCATGGACAGGATCTTTGTCTAACTTCATGGTACTGAAATTTAAAGAGGCCAGGCCACAGAGCAGCATCTCATTTCAGATTTCATAAGTGACAAGGCTTCAAATTCTCAGATGCAGAATCTGACTTTGGTGCTTTATCATGCAGAAAAGATTAAAGTAAAAAAAGACATTCTAGTTCCTGGAGGTAGTTTTTTTTTCTTTTTTAAAAAATGTATTTATTTTTCTTTATTGATTAAGATATTATATAAGTATCCTTATCCTCCCCATTGCCCCCTCCCTCACCCCTCACTCATGCCCTCACACCCATGTTGTCTGTGTCCATTGGTAAGGCTTATATGCATGCATATAAGTCCTTTGGTTGATCTCTCCCCCTTACCCCCTCCCCTTCCCTATCTTCCCTCTGAGGTTGACAGTCTGATTGATGATTCTCTGTCTCTAGGTCTGTTTTTGTTCATCAGTTGTTCATTATATTCCGCAAATGAGTGAGATCATATGATATTTATCTTTCTCTGACTGGCTTAAATTTCATTTAAAAGCCTAAAATTATTGATAATTTCCACTTTCAAATACCAGCATCTTCATTCTTTGATTGTTTTGAAAATATTATATTCCTAATATTTTTTTTACTTCATTTCAATTAATTCTCTGCCTCCCAAATATTTTCTTTCTGGGTTTTGGTTTGAGCCTGAATTATCTACACTAATAAAAGAGAAACATGGACATTGATTGCAACTCCACAACCACCACCAGCCAATCAGGAGTGAGTATGCAAATTAACCCAACAAAGATGATGGTTTAATTTGCATACCAGACAGGGAGTGAAGTCTGAAGGCTCCAGTCTGAGCAAAGACAAAAGACTGAAGACTGAAGATGACTGAAGACTGAACACTGAAGAGGCTTGGATTCTCCACTGTGGCCAGAGCAAATGCCTGGTTTCTAGGTGCTGGAGGAAAACTGGTGCCAGCAGCCAGGGATTGGAAGGTCTATTGCATGAATCTTTGTGCAATGGGCCTCTAGTGGAATTTATAAATTACAGCTGGGGAGGTAGAGTTAAAGCTCAGCATTAAATGAAGAAAAACATCACAAAATTTATCAATTTTGTAATATTTTCTGTTAAATATATTGAGTAGTTATATTGGTGATATAAATATACATATAATTACTGCTTTAATTATACCTGTGATTGCCATTTAATTTACAATAAATTATTACCCTGGAAATAATAAAATGTAATTAAATTTTTTCATTAATTTTTCTTCCTTTTATAGATTTTTTAAAGCAACATATTTAAGAAAATGCCACCTCCATTGTGGCATCCATATATTTGTATACATAAAGATTATTTAGATTCTATCAATCTAAATGATTAGATTGTTATTGCAATAGTGAAGTAAGTTTTCAGCTGTTTAAAGAATTGTTGTAATTTTCACACTAGATTTATTATTCATTTTTTCTTTCTAATGTAAACATTGAGAATGTCTCTGCAGGGTCATTTTTTTTTTCCTATACCATGATAAAAAAGTCTAGCATTTAGAAATGCTTTCAGGTGAACTTATTAGTATATATGACACATAATTAATTATATTTTCCAACAAGATAATAGTATTTATGAATGGTAATATGCCATTAGACATTTTTATTTATTATTTTTAAATTAATCTTTATTGTTGAGGTTATTGAAGGGCTCCCTCTTCCTCCCTCTCCATAGTTCCCCTCCACCGGGTTCCCACCTTACCCCAGGCCCTTGCCACCCTATTGTCTGTGTTCATAGGTAAGGCATACATGCATATAAGATCTTTGTCTAATCTCTTCCTGAACCCACCCACACCCCCTTCCCTCTTAGAATCATCAGTCTATTCCATTTCCATGCCCCTGATTCTATTCCATTCACCAATTTATTCTATCATCAGATTTTTTATTCATTTGATTTTTTTATATTTAATTGTTGACAGATATGTACTTGTTGTCACTTCGTTGTTAATATTTTTTATCTTTACCTTTTTCATATTCTTCCTCTTCTTAAAGAATATCCTTCAGCATTTCATATAATCCTGGTTTGGTGGTGATGAACTCCTTTAGCTTTTTCTTGACTGTGAAGCTCTTTATCTGACCTTCAATTCTGAATGGTAGCTTTGCTGGGTAGAATAATCTTGGTTGTAGGTTCTTGCATTTCATCATTTTGCATATTTCTTGCCACTCCCTTCTGGCCTTCCTAGTTGCTGTTGAGAAATAAACTGACAGTCATATGGGCACTCACTTGTAGATAACTAACTGTTTTTCTCTTGCTGCTTTCAAGATTCTCTCTGTCTTTTGCCCTTGGCATTTTAATTATGATGTGTCTTGGTGTGGTCCTATTTGGATTCCTCTAGCTTGGGACTCTCTGTGCTTTCTGAACTTGAAAGTTTATTTCTTTCATCAGGTAGGAGAAGTTTTCTGTCACTATTTCTTCAAATAGGTTTTCAATATCTTGCTCTCTCTCTTCTTCTGGCACCCCTGTAATTCAGATGTTGGTATGCTTGAAATTGTCCTGGAAGCTCCTTACACTATCTTCATATTTTTGGATTATTTTTTTTTTCTTTTAGCTCTTCTGGTTGGGTGTTTTTTGTTTCCTTGTATCTCAAATAATTGATTTGATTCTCAGGATCCTCTAGTCTACTATTGAATCCCTGTATATTATTGTTTATTTCAGTCAGTGTATGCCTAATTTCTGACTGGTCCTTTTCCTTTTCCTTTTTTTTTGCATTCTCACTAAGATCCTTTAAAGTTTCACTAAGTTCTTTAGAGGTTTCTAGAAGATTCTTGAGTAACCTTATAATTGTGGTTTTGAACTCTGTGTCCAGTAGTTTTCTTTCTTCCACTTCTTTCATTTATGACATGTTTGTTTGCCTCCACATTTTGGCTGCTTCCTTGTGTTTGTTCCTATGTATTGAGTAGCTGCTAAATCTCCTTGATTTGATAGAGTGGTCTTGTGTAGTAAGTGTCCTATAGGGCTCAGTGGCTCGGCTTCCCCATTATCTGAGGTGGATACTCTTGGTCCACCCCTTTATGGGCTGTGTGCAGTTTTGTTGTAGTTGAGCTTTGATTGCTGTTGGTGCCAATTAGGAGGAACTGACCTTCAGGCCAATTGTCTGTGGGGACTAGCTGCAACTACAGTGGGAGAGCTGCTGTGCAGGAGACACCCTTGTGAAGCAGTACTTGCTTCAGTGGGGCTTTGGTGCTCACTGAGTCTTCCCCTTGAGTGTGTCATTTATAGGATGGGAAGAGTTTTAATCTGGTATGGTCTCACACTGACCACTGGCTCTTGAATCTCCAGGAAGGTGTAAAGTCAGCCACTGCCTGGGGCCATCCACAGGAGCTACAGAGAGATCTGCAGATTCCTCCTCTTTGTATAAGGTTTGGAAGTGACCAGAGCAAGGTAGACTAGTACTGGAGCCAGGTCTTTGGCATTTTATTGATAGGTTTGGGACTACCTGACCCAACTACAGCTTGTTTGACAGGTTTTTAGCTTAATAAAGGACAGACTAATCATATGCAAAAGCCACTTCCCACAGCTTGGGTGATGTTGTAAACTGTGTTGGGTGAGGTCTCAGGGAATCACCAGGGCTGAATAAATAGAAATGGGTGCCAGTCAGCCTTGCACCTGGGAGGTACCAGCATGAGAACAATGACCTCAGTCTAGAACAGGAGTGGGAAAACCTTTTGACTCCAGGGCCACAATGGGTTTGTAAACTGGACAGGAGGGCCAGAACAAAAGCAACCTGACCATGCTTGCACTCTCATCTTGGGCTTCTGGTGAAGGAGCGGAGGGGAGGGCAAGAGAATCCTCCGCTCTTTCGGCTCTGTGGGCCAGATAGAACAGCAGAATGGGCCGGGCTGTAGTTTGCCACGACTGGTCTAGAAGAAAGCCAGTTCCAACTTCCTGCCCCAATGTCAGACAATCTAGTTTCTCCCTGTATGTGTCTGGGTCCCCCAGAGCTTCACCTGGCACTGGAGCTCAGAGGAAGTGGGAGCTTGTAAATTCAGTCTGTGGTACTGGCCTTTTAAGCGAAGCAGCTGGGTCTCCAGCAACCTCTGTGTCACTCAGCCCCAATGCACACTGGTTTTTACAGCCCATAGTTCTTACTGCCCATAGGAACTTCTTTCTCCAGCTCTGGGATCCTGGGCTGGGTGTCTGGGTGTCCATGTGGCCTCCGTAGAGGCAATCTCCCTCCCTATTAAAAAAGCAGCACACATGGGTGCCAGACCAGCCTGTTTCATGCCTCTACACCTTCTACCGGTCTCAGTGTGCTTTCTTCTTTAAGTCTCTCGTTGTAGGACTTCCATTCAGCCAGCTTTCCAGCAGTTCTGGATGATAGTTGTTCTATGTTTTAGTTTTAATTTTGATGTGGTTGTGGGAGGCAGCAAGTACAGGTGTTTATCTATGCTGCCATCTTGGTTCTCCTAGACCTATTTCTTACTCTCTCATTAAAAAGATCTCATTTAGAAGTAGGTATTTTTCCCACCCCATCATCTGTTTTCTCACTTCATAAGAACCAAATACCTCACAGAGCTTGTTTTATTAATGCATATCCTATATAATAAAGAGGGTAATGTACAAATTGACCAGTCACTAAAGGACACATTAACCACCTGTTGGTCCCTTCCCCAAACTGTCAGGAACTATCACCTGATGGCGAATAGGCAATCAGGGCTGGGTGGCTGTGGGGGGCAAGGGCTGGCTGTTGGCAGCTGGGAAAGATGGTCCTGATTGCAGGCAAGGCCTAGGAACCATACCCATGTGTGTGTGTGTGTGTGTGTGTGTGTGTGTGTGTGTGTGTGTGTGTATGTGTGTAATTAATCATTTGCAATAACTCCTATTATTTTTTTTAAGTATCTGATTTCCCCCCGCAATAATAGAAACTAAATTTTGTTCAAACTTTCAAGGTCAAAAGCAAGCAGAATCCAGCTCTTTGGTGAGATCTTGCAGAAGTGTGACACAGACACTACTAGGGAACAAGCCCCTGTAGTTCTTGCACTTGACTCTGTGCCACAACTTAAGCCCTTTAAAGTGATTTTTTTCTCTATTTTCCTTCATGTGTATGGTGCAAAGATAAGGCTACAATGGGATGCTGTTACCTTTACTCCTGGAGGAAGACTCACCTCTTTGATTGTAATGGAAAGACTGAGGCTGTAGTCATTGTTTCTGTTAACCTTATTCTATAAAATTCACATCTTCATATTCTTTCCTGACTGTTGTCACCTTACTCTCTCCAGGAATGCAGTGCTGTACTTCCTGCTCTGATTATGGCCGCTTTCCCAATAGAAGAAGATAGAATTAGTACCAGTTTCCTAAGGAGGACAGGAGGGCACTCAGCAGGGTGCTTCCTTCAACCCCTGCCAGGGAGTATTCACAAAGGCTGCTCTGGAACCAGCTAACATTGTATTTTGTGATGACTAATACCAGTGGCTCTGTATTCATGTGTAGTCAGCCCAAAGGAATTAATACACAAATATTAATTATCTGGAAGTCATAATATGTGTACAGCATTTGATCTGCGTGTACAGCTCCCGTTGATATTCCATTAAGAAAACAAAAACACATTCACAGTCAGTGTTTGCCCAACTTATTTTTAAAGACGTGTGGGTGTCTTCTAAGGGGGAAGGTATAAAGAATCACTGCTTAATAAAATCACATGCCTGTGTATAGTTTTAATAATTGAAGTTAGAATATAGCCTTTTCTTTGCATGCTATTAATAGGAAAGAATGTTAAATTACTACTTTTTATGTAAGCAAATTCTTCAAATTAAATGAATAAATTTGATCAGATTTTGTTTATGCATTCTGGATCTGCAGAGCAATCAAGAGGTAAGAAAGTGGCCCACTCGGTGTGGCTTCATGGTTGAGCACTGACTATGAACCAGGAGGTTATGGTGTGATTCCTAGTCAGGTCATATGTCTGAGTTTCAGGTTCCATCCCCAGTGGAGGGCATTCAGGAGGCAGCTGATCAATTATTATTTCTCATTTTAATGTTTCTCTCTCCTCTCCCCTCCCCTCCCCTCCCCTTCCTTCCCCTCTTCTTTCTCTCTCTCTCTCTCTCTCTCTCTCTCCCTCCCTCTCTCTCTTTCTCTCTCTCCTCTCTGAAAGCAATATATATATATATATATATATATATATATATATATATATAATTTAAAAGAGGTAAGAAAGTGAGCTAAAAGATCATTATTCCATATTATTAGAGGTCAAATTAAAGAAAGAAGGTTTTATGTACTTTTTACAATGGTGTGGGGTGACTGTGTTTTCTAAATGGTGTAGATTATTTTACATCTGTCCAAGCTTTACTTTGGGGGACAGTCAATGGGACTTCTAATATAATGCAGTCATATAGTCTGCCTCTCTGTTAGCACTGGCAGATTCTCCCCCAGACTTCCCACTAGGTAAGTTTCAGTACAATCCATGCTGACACATCTTCTCTCTGGAGACAAGAGTGTGGCCTGATGATAGCAGCACACACTTCAAGAGCCAGGATTTACTGAGTTCTAATCTCAAAGTCAGGTTCCTCAGTGACTTTAGGCAAGCCACTTTCTTATCCCGGAGGTTCCAAATCTGTAAAGGAAAGACCACAATGCAATGGTAGTGAGAACAGTGCTTAATGTTGGTAAAGTGTTACAGTAATTCTAAATATTATTATCATTACTTTCACACAGTTGGTTCATTTGAGCAACCTCCCATAAATTCAAGCATGCTAGTTCATCAAACTATAAATACACCTGACATATATTTTATGCAATCAGGTATATGCCAACAGCTTTATAAACAGACAACAGTCTAAAAATGTATTAAGGTCACATTTTTAGTTCGAGATATATTTTCCTATAGAAACAGTGTCACTAATTATCTAGGCACTCCTATAATGTTTATCCATCTGGTGACATGTATTTTCAATAAAAATATTGGAAAATGGTATTGGTTTTATTTTAAAATATATTTTTATTGATTTCAGAGTGAAAGGAAGAGGGAAAGAGAAAGATAGAAACATCAATGATGAGAAAATCATTGATCAGCTGCTTCCTGCACATTCCCCACTGGAGATTGAACCCAAAACCCAGGCATGTGTCCTTGACCAGAATCAAACCTGGGACCCTTCAGTCCGCAGGCTGATGCTCTATCCCCTGAGCCTAATTGGCTAGGGTGATATTGGTTTTATTGTGAAGAAAAGATGATAAATCATTTTTACATTTCATGCTCAATAAATATAGAATGAGAAAATATCTAGAGAAACATTACAATTTTCAAGAAGCTACCTGATGACACTGGTACAGAAATCATTAATTCAACATTTACCGCTTCATTATTATTTAAGAATAATATTTGAGTACTAGAGGCCCAGTGAACAAAATTTGTGCATGAGGTGTGTGTCCCTCAGCCCAGCCTGCATCCTCTCCAATCTGGGACCACTCGAGGGATGTCTGACTACCCTTTTAGGCCCAATATTGGTAGGATTGATCTAAATGGGTAGTTGGACATCCCTCTCACAATCCAGGACTGCTGACTTCCAACTGCTTGCCTGCCTGCCTGCCTTACTGGTTGCTCCTAATCACTTCTGCTTGCCAGTCTGATCACCACCTAATCACTCCCCTGCCAGCCTGATGGATGTCTACTGTTCCCCTGCCAGCCTGTTTGCCCCTAACTGATCTCCCCTGCAGGCCTGGTCACCCCCAACTGCTCTCCCTGCAGGCCTGGTCTCTCTTAAATGCCCTCCCCTGCTAGCTATCTTGTGGCAACCATCTTGTGTCCACATGGAGGCAGCCATCTTTGACCACATGGGGGCAGTCATCTTGTGTGTTGGAGTAATGGTCAATTTGCATATTACTCTCTCATTAGATAGGAAAGAAGCCTGGTGCACAGGTAGGGCCCGGCTGGCTTGCCCTGAAGGGTGTCCCAGATCAGGGTGGAGGTTCCCTTGAGGCATGGGGCTGCCTGGATGAGGAGCCTGTGGTTGTTTGCAGGCTGGTCATGTCCCCTGGCAACCCAAGTGGAGGCCTTGGTATCTGGGATTTATTTATCTCCAATAATTGAAACTTTATAGCCTTGAGTGGAGGCCTGCGCTGGCCAGGGTGTGCGGAAAGCTTGGCTTCCTACATTGCTGAGGAAACCCAAGTCTCCTGCTCTCTCCATGGCCACAGCCATCTTGGTTGGTTTAATTTGCACACTCACTCCTGATTGGCTGGTGGGCATGGCAGAGTGATGGTTTATTTTGCATGTTACAGGATAGGATAGCCTTTTGTGAGACATTCTAGGTACTGAGAACACAGTAGTGGCCAAAACACAAAACAAAACAGTATTCTCAAAGCAGGAGGAAGATGATAAGCAAACAAATATATATTATTTCAGATGAATAAAGTGTTATAAAAAATAACAAAACAGAGTAAGTTTTGGGTGATTGAGAACTGAGGGTGTATTTCCAATGGGGTAGGACAGAAGCCTGCAATTAGATGATACTTAATTACAAACCTGAAAGCAGTTGGAAAGCTAGGCATGTGGCTCTCTGACTGGAGAACATTCCAGGCAAGGGGAAGAGCAAGTTGGAACGCTGTACTATGTAAGTGTGTTTGGCATGTCTGAGGAACAGCAAAGAGTTCACTGTGGCTGCAACACAGTTTATATAGGATTAGTGATGTTAGATAATGTTAGCAACATTACAGAGTGTCTGTTCACACAGGGCCATCAGACTGGGGTAAACGCTTCATATTTCATGCTGTGTAAAATGTCAAGCAAAAGGAAGATTTGGAGTCTAGGATTATCCTATGACATTTTTAATTCTGGCAGTTTCCAGGGGAACTGATTGCAAACAAGTGTGGTAAAGCTGAACAATGGTACCATGTACTAGTCTCCAGAACCTGTGAATGCTACTTTATGTGCCAAAAGGGACTTTGCAGATGTGATGAAGAATTTTGAGGTAGGGAGATTGTCCTGGATCATAAGGGTGGGCTGATTTAATCACCACAGTCCCCATAGGAGGGCAGAGGGAGATCAGAGTGAATATTAGATGATGTGACCACAGGGAAAGAAGTTGGAATAATGCAAGGACAGCGTCATGAGCCAAGGAATGCACATGCCTCTAGAAGCCATAAAATACAAGGACATGGATTGTTGTTTCAGAGTCTCTGGAAGTAACTAGCCCTACCATCATTTAAACTTACTTACTTAATTAATTAATTTTTAATTTTTAATTTATTGATTAATTAAGGTATTACATATGTGTCTTTATTACTCCACCGTCCCTCCAAGCCTCCCACTCATGCCCTCAGCCTCCTGGTATCTGTGTCCATTGGTTAGGCTTATATGCATGCATACAAGTCCTTTGGTTGAAATCTCCCCCTTCCCCCCATCATCCCCTACCTTCCCTCTGAGGTTTGACGGTCTGATCAATGCTTCTCTGTCTCTGGATCTGTTTTTGTTTATCAGTTTATGTTGTACATTATATTCCACAAATGAGTGAGATCATGTGATATTTATCTTTCTCTGACTGGTTTATTTCACTTAGCATAATGCTCTCCAGTTCCATCCATGCTGCCGCGAATGGTAAGAATTCCTTCTTTACTTTAGCCCTGTGAGAGTAATTGCAGACTTCTGACCTTCTGAAATATAAGAATATAAATTTATATTGCATTAAGCCACCAAGTTTGTGGTCATTTGTTAAAGCAAATGAATACAGGGTACAGAATATGAGGTTAGCTAAATGGCTGGACTCTGGGGAAGAGGATGGGGATTATTGGTACTAGAGTAATGATGATGAAGGTGATGAGAAATATTAACTAAAGTTAGGAATTTGTTTTGAAGTTTGTGATAATATAATTTGCTTATGAATTGCATGACTTACCTGGAAGGAAAGGGATAGGGAAGAAGTGACAGAAGATTTGAGTGGAAGAAAACTGTTTTTAGATGGGGTGAAAAGGGAGAAGCAAAAGGTGTGTTTAGCAGATATGTGTAACATAAATATATATAATATAAGGTTTGTTATTTTTATTTTTCTTGATCCAAGATTCTTTTGCTCAATTGCTGAAAGGTGTACTCGAAAATGCCCCTTAAGATATTTTATTTCCACACGAACATTCTGACAGGAGGGTAGGTAAGTGTAGTAGTGACAGCTAGGTGATGGCAACAGGACTTATTACCTCTATTAAATAGATGAGCATATTAAAGCAAAAAAGTGATAAGGCAATACCTTTATAACATTGCCACCATTAAAAAATCAACCTAGCCCTGCTGGCGTGGCTCAGTGGTTGAGCATCAACCTATGAACCAGGAGGTCAAGGTTCAATTCCTGTCTAGAGCTATGCCTTGATTCCCAGGGCAGGCATGTGGGAGGCAGCCAATCAATGATTCTCTCTCATAATTGACCTCTCCCCATCCTTTTCTTTCAGAAATCAATAAGTATATATATGTTTTAAAAATCAAACCAGTATTCTGGTTTAATATAACATACATGAAATCTGTATGTGTGTGTGTGTGTGTGTGTGTGTGTGTGTGTGTGTATGTTTAAGGATGTTTTCCTTCTGCTGCTTCTTTAAAAAATATTTTTAGTTATTCATTCATTTACTTTTATTAATCCTTGCTGAAGAATATTTTCCCACTAATTTTTAGAGAGAGTTGAAGCGAGGGAACAAGAGGAGAGAGAGAGAAACATTGATGTGAGAAAGACACATAGTTTGGTTGTTTCCTACAACCCAACCGGAGATGGAACCTGTAACCCAGGTACATGCCCTTGATCAGGAATTGAATCCTTGACCCCCCAGTGCACTGGCCAATGCTCTAACCACTGACAAACACTGGCCAGGGCAAACTCTACCTTTTTTAAAATGACATATGCTCCTCTAAGATTGATAACATCTTGACACAGAGAAGGACAAAAGTAGGTTTATGGTTGTTCTGTATGGAAAATAATACAATAATAAATAAATAATAATTTCAGAATAAAATGGGTTTTACATACAACTGTAAACCTACTTTTGCACCACTCTGCATTTTTCTCTAGATTTTTGTTGTACAAGAGTCTGAGTCAAATGAAAAATTTGAAAATCAAGTTTGACATATTATGTAATGATTTACTTTGAGACATCATGAATATTTACTAAAAGTTAATTAAATTTATTGGAGTGAAATTAGTTAATAAAATTATATAGGTTTCAAGTGTACAATTCTATAATACATCATCTGTATATTGAATTGTGTATTCATCACCCAAAGTCAAATTTTCTTCCATCACCATGTATTTTACTCCATTTATTCTTTTCTATATCACCCAACCACTTTCTCTCTGATAATGAACATCTTTAACCTGCAGCTAATTAAAAAAATGAGGGCCTAAAACAACCATTAGAAAAAAAAACCATAATATTTAAGTATCACTTCTCAGTGAAAAAATGATTTAAAAATGCATTAAGATGATAAATTAATTTAGAGATATGTGGTAAAAGCTCTACAAACCAACTTTGTGCCTAATTTGCTATTAAAAATCCAATTCTATATATTTTTCCTTGATGCCCCAAACTCCAAACCTGGTTTAGAACCTGGATTGTTTCTTAAAGTTTATCAAGTACTCCCTGTGTGCTAAATATCACATTAAGCACTATATGTGGAATGGCTCACTTAATTCTCAGAAATGCTTACAGTTATAATATTACCACTTTGCTTACTATTGCTACAGAATTTGTAGCACTTGTGTCAATGAATAGTCTCACAAAATCTCTAGGTAATTAGTCTCATGGAACATTAAATGGTTGACATTATCCAATTAATGAGTTTAATTAATATGAAGAGACATTCATTTAGTTGATTATATGTGTAGTTGGAAACTGCCCTACTTTAACTATAATGTTGAATTTCCAACTTTATGTTTGTCAGATGGTTCTCAAATGCCAATTGCATGGTGAATCTCTGTGTTTCAGCTACTTGATTCCAACTTGGGTTCCCTGACATTTCTATATTTCCTGCTCTTACACTATCTGCGATATAGTAGACTTTGTTCTCCCTGCAGTATAGTTATCTATTCTGAAATATGTGACTCGTAGCTTGCAAAATTCACTACCACATTGCTGGGAGGGGATCCTTATTTTCTTCCATTATTTTCTTCAGTAATCAATCACCACACCCTCTCTCGCCACCCACCAATGTAATTTTTAGTTTCCTCCCCTATTTTCTTTCATGTAATGCAGTCATCTCCCACTGATATGCAGATATGTTCCAAACAGGGCCTCTCACAAGGGCCACTACTGAAGTGTGATTGTTATTCTATTTAATCTGTACCATTGTATTATATACACACCATTCCTACAGCCTAGAACATAAAAACTTCTGCAATATATCTGTAATAAATATACTACTTAACCCATATAATTAACAACTCTGATAATCAGCCTCAAAGCAGGGTTGTTGTTTTTTTGCAATTACAGCTTTACATTTATAATCATATATTCACTGGAAAACTTTGTAGCTATGAAGATGAGAGAAAGAGAGAATGAGAGAGAGAGAGAGAATGGATATTACTAGAAGAGTTCATGTTAGGACATAGTTTTGGCTGCAATAAAAAGTGCTCCCCGAAGAATGTAGCTTAAACAAACATTTATTTTTTTTATAGGTAACTAGTTAGGAATGGTATGACAGTTTGCTTGTATCAGGAATTCTTGCTCTTTCCATCTTCTTGCTCCTCTGTTGCTAAAGTATGTTATCACACACGTGACCGAAATGACTTCCCATGGTTTTTTAGGCCAGTTGATGGAAAGAAGAGGGATGAGGAAGACATTCCTTCTCTTTAGGAGCACATCTTGGAAGTTGCACATATAACTTGTCCCACATTTCATAGATCAGCACCTACTCTCATGGTCATACCTAAATACAAAAGAGGCTGCTACACCAGGAAAACTTTAGATTAATTTATGTGCAGCTAAAGCTTCTGTTCCTATAGAAAACAAACAAACAAAAGTAGATGTTGGCAGGATAACTATTAGTCTCAGCCAGGGAGAAAATGATGAACATTTCTATATCATGTCCCATGAGATTTTCTTGCTTTTGTGCTTTCAATGTTCCCTACGTATAATGTGCTTTACTCCCAATTCCAATGTCAAAGCCACACTCAACCTTTAAGGCCAAGCTCTCATTTATCTCCCTTTTGAAGCATTCTGTGGTAGAGAAAGTAATGCTTATCAAATATTAAATCTATTTGTCTGTATTTCCCAGAAGAATTATAGTGGAATATGGTGTGAGGGATGGAGAGGTGTGGAAAGACTCTGACTAGTTTTGGCCAATGGACTGTAAACTGAAGTAATGAGGGCTTCCTGGCTTAGTCCTCTGTCAAGGTCAAGGCTACAGACAGTGGAGCCTGCTCCAGTCTGGATTCCTGACTGGTGATTCAATCTGTTTCTCCAGTTGTTTATTAGTTCAATAGTGTCAAATCACTTCCTGGGTCTTTCTCAGACTTGATTGCCTTTTATTTCACACACACACACACACACACACACACACACACACACACTATATATATATATATATATATATATATATATATATATATATATATATATATATATATAAAATCTCAGTATATATATACTGAGATTATTATGATCTCTGAATGCATAATATAATAATCTGGCCACTCAAAGTATATATGCATTTGTATTTTATACCTGTCACATCATAACTTTTTGTGTTTCTGGTTTCCTGGAAAGATCAGTGAATTCCTAAATGATATCTGGTATACAGTAGAGCTCAGTAAAGGGTAATTGTCAAAATAATTTAATTAATTAATTATTTTTTTATTTTTTTTTAAATTAAGGTTTTAGATGTGTACATATCTTTCCATTGCCCCGCCCCACTTCCATACATGCTCTCCTTTCCCAGAGCTTTTTGTTCATTGGTTTTGCTTATATGCATGCATACAAGTCCTTAGGTTGATCTCTTATCTCCCCCAGATCTCCCTATCTTCCCCGCTGTAATTTGACAGTCTGTTTGTTGCTTTACTGTTTCTGTATCTATATTTTGTTCATTAGTTTATAATGTTCTTTATTATCCATAAATGGTGAAGTTATGTGGTGTTTCTCTTTCATTGACTGGCTTATTTCACTCAGCATGATGTTCTCCAATTCCATCCAGGTTGCTGCAAATTATAAGAATTCCTTCTTTTTTATGGCAGCATAGTATTTCATTGTGTAGATGTACCATAGTTTTTTGATCCAATCATCTGCTGATGGGCATGTAGGATGTTTCCAAATCCTAGCTATTGTAAATTGTGCTTCTATGAACATAGGGGTGCATATTTCCTTTCTGATTGGTGTTTCTGGTTTCTTAGGATATATTCCTAGGAATGGGATTACTGGGTCAAATGGGAGTTCCATTTTCAGTTTTTTGAGGAAACTCCATACTCTTCACCACAGTGGTTGTACCAGTCTGCATTCCCACCAACAGTGCACTAGGGTTCCTTTTTCTCCACAACCTTGCCAACATTTGTAGTTTGTTGATTTGTTGATGTTGGCCATTCTGACAGGTGTGAGATGATACCACATTATTGTTTTGATTTGCATCTCTCGGATAATTAGTGACTTTGAGCATGTTTTCATGTGCCTCTTAGCCTTCCTTCTGTCTTCTTTTGAAAATATGCTATTTAGGTCCATTGCCATTTTTTAACTGGATCATTCATCTTCCTTTTACTTAGTTGTATAAGCTGTCTGTAGATGTTGGAGATTAAACCTTTATCAGTGATAACGTTTGCAAATATGTTCTTCCTTACAATGGGCTTTCTTGTTGTTTTGTTGATTTTTTTTTTGCTGTAAAAAAGCTTTTTATTTTGATGTAGTCCCATTTGTTTATTTTCTCTTAAGCTTCCATTGCTCTAGGGGCAGTATCAGTGAAGAAGTTCTTTTGGCATATGTCAAAGATTTTGCTATCTGTGGATGCCTCTAGTATTTTTATGGTTTCCCATCTTATATTTAAGTCCTGTATCCATTTTGAGTTTATTTTTGTGTATGGTGTAAGTTGGTGATCTAGTTTCATTTTTTTGCAAGTGTCTGTCCAATTTTCCCAACACAATTTATTGAAGAGACAGTCTTGACTCCATTGCATGTTCATACCTCCTTTGTGAAATATTAATTGAGTACAGAGGTTTAGGTTGATATCTGGATTGTCTATTATATTCCATTGATCTATATGTCTGTTCTTGTGCCAGTACCAGGCTGTTTTCAGAACAGTGGCTTTGTAATACAGCTTGAAATCTGATATTGAGATCCCTCCTACTTTTCTTTCTCAGGATTGCTGTGGCTATTTGGGATCTTTTTTTGTTCCAAATAAATTTTTGGAGAGTTCTTTCTAGGTCTGTGAAGGATGCCGTTGGTATTTTAATGGGGAGTGCATTGAACTTATAAATTGCTTTGGGAAGTATGGACATTTTGATGATGTTGATTCTACCAATCCATGAACATGGTATGTTCTTCCATCTGTTTACATATTCCTCTCTCTTTTTTCAGTGTCATGTAGTTTTCTGCATATAGGTCTTTTATCTCCTTAGTTAAGTTTATTACTAGGTATCTTAGTTTTTTTGGTGCGATGGTAAATGGGATTGCTTTTTTAGTCTGTGTTTCTGTAAGTTCACTGTTGGTGTATAGAAATGCCACAGATTTCTTGGCGTTAATTTTGTATCCTGCTACATTGCAAAGTTCATTTATTAAGTCAATTAGTTTTTTGATGGAGTTTTTTCTTTTGTTTTATGTACAGTATCATGTCATCTGCAAATAGTGACAACTTTACTTCTTCTTTTCCAATTTTGATGCCTTTTATTTCCTCTTCTTGTCTAATTGCAATGGCTAGTATTTCCAGTACTATGTCAAACAGGCGTGATGAGAGTGGGCATCCCTATTTTGTTGCAGTTCTTAGAGGGAATGCTTTTAGTTTTTTCCCATTGAGCATGATGTTGGCTGTGGGTTTATCATAGATAGCTTTTTTTATGTTGAGGTATGATGCTCGTACTCCCACCTTGTTGAGAGTTTTTATCAGGAAAGGGTGTTGGATTTTATCAAATGCTTTTTATTCATCAATTGATATGACTATATGACTTTTATCTCTCAATTTGTTTATGTGATGTATCACATTTACTGATTTTCGGATATTGTACTATTCTTGCATTCCTGGAATAAATCCTACTTGGTCATGGTATATGATCTTTCTGATGTGCTGCTGGAGCCGATTTGCTAGAATTTTGTTGAGGATTTTGGCATCTATGTTCATGAGGGATATTGGCCTGTAATTCTCTTTCATTGTGTTGTCTTTATCTGTTTTTGGTATTAGGGTGATGCTGGTTTCATAAAAGGAGTTTGGAAGTGTTCCTTCCTCTTAAAACTTTTGGAAATATCTGAGGAGGATAGGTTTTAGCTCTTCCATGAATGTTTGGTAAAACTCTCCTGTGAAGCCATCTGGCCCTGGGCTTTTGTTTGCTGGGAGCTTTTTGATGACTGTTTCAATTTCTTCCCAAGTCATTGGTCTATTGAGATTTTTAGATTCTTCCTGATTGAGTTTTGGAAGGTTATATTTTTCTAGGAAGTATATCCATTTTCTCTAGGTTGTCCAGTTTGTTGGAATAGAGTTGTTTGTAGTATTTTGTAACAATCCTTTGTATTTTGGCAGGATCTGTTGTTATTTCACCTCATTCATTTCTGATTTTATCTATTTGGGTTCTCTCTCTTTGTTTCTTATTTAGCCTGGCTAGAGGTTCATCAATCTTGTTTATCCTTTCAAAGAACCAGCTTTTTGGTTTTGTTGATCTTATGTATTGTTTCTTTGGACTCTATGTCATTTATCTCTGCTCTGATTTTTGTTATTTCTTTCCTTCTGCTTACACTGGGATTTTCTTATTGCTCCTTTTCTAACTCTTTGAGTTGTAGAGTTAGATAATTTGTTACCATTTTTTTCTTGTTTTTTGGCAATAGGCTTGTAGAGACATGAACTTCCCTCTCAAAACTGCTTTTACTGTGTCCCATAGATTTTGGATTGTTGTGTTTTCATTGTCATTTGTTGCCAGGATGTTTTTTAATTTCTTCCTTGATTTCTCTGGTAACCCAGTCCTTGTTCAATAACATGCTATTTAGTCTCCATGTGTTTTATTTCTTTGGATTATTTTTATTGTAGTTGATTTCCCATTTTATGGCACTATGATCTGAGAAGATGCTTGATATGATTTCTATCTTCTTGAATTTGAAGAGACTTTGCCTATGTCCCAACATGTGGCCTATCTTTGAAAATGACCCATGTGCACTTGAGAAGAATGTATATTCAGTGACTTTGGGGTGAAATGTTCTGAAGATGTCGATTAATTCCATCTGGTTTAGTGCTTCATTTAGGATTAATGTTTCTTTGCTGATTTTTTGTTTAAGTGATTTGTCCAAAGGTGACTGGGGTATTAAAATCTCCTACTATGATTGCATTGCTATTAATCTCTCCCTTAATGTCCTCTAGCAGTTTTTTAAATGTATTTGGGTGCTCCTGTATTGGATGCATATATATTTACCAGGATTATTTCTTCTTTTTGGATTGCTCCCTTTAGTATTATGAAGTGGCCTTCATTATCTCTTGTTATGTCCTTCACTTTGAGATCTAATTTGTCAGAAATAAGTATTGCTACCCCAGATTTTTTTTCATTTCCCTTCTCCTGGAAAACCTTTTTCTATCCCTTCACCCTCAGTCTATGTGCTTCTTTTTTTCTGAGGTGGGTTTCTTGTAGATAGCAGATGTATGGGTTTTGCTTTCTTATCCAATCTGTTATCCTATGTCTTTTGATTGGAGCATTTAATCCATTTACATTTAAAGTCATTATTGATAGGTATTTATTTGATGCCATTTTTTATTCTATACCCCTGTATTCCTTCTTAGCTTCCTATTTCTTTATTTTTACAGTAGACCCTTTAGCATTTCCTGCATTGCTGATTTGGTGGAGATAAATTCCTTTATTCTTTTTTTTGTCTATGAAGCTCCTGATTTCACCTTCAGTTTTGATTAATAGCCTTGCTGTGTACAGTATTCTTGGATTCAGACCCTTCCTTTGCATGACTTTGTATATTTCATTCCATTCCATTCTGGCCTGGTGAGTTTCTGTTGAGAAATCAGTTGCTAGTCTGATGGGGGTTCTTTTATATGTAACTTTCTGTCTCTTTCTGGCTGCTTTTAAGATTCTTACTTTGTTGTTGGTGCTTGCCAATTTAATTATAATGTGCCTTGTTTTCTGTCTTTTGGGATTCATTTTGCTTGGGACTCTGCGAGCATCTTGGATCTGTGTGGGTTTTTTTCTTTCTTGGATTTGTGTGGGTTTTTTCTTCAGGAAAGTTTTCTGTCATTATTTCTTGAAATACGTTTTCCATGTCTTCCTCAGTTTCCTTTCCTTCTGGAACCCCTATTATTCTAATATTTTTTGTTTTGTATTGTCCCAAAGTTCCCTTAGGCTCTCCTTCTCTTTTTAAATTTTTTTTCTAGAAGCCGCTCTAATTGAGTATTTTTCTCCTTCTTGTCTTCTAGCTCACTGATGTGGTCCTCTGCTTCTTCTAGTCTAGTTTTGATGCTTTCTATTGAGTTCTTCATAGTAGTGATGTAAATTTTTATTTCTTCTTGGTTCATCTTCATTTCCTCTGTTTCTTCTTCATTTCCTCTTGGTTCTTACTCATATTGTCAAATTTGTCTTCCATTCTTTTTAGCTATCTTATGATCATTACTCTGAATTCTTGCTCTGTTAGGTTGCTTGCCTCTAACTCATAGGGAGAAGAGACTAAGAGAGAAAAGGGGAACAAAGTATATATATGTGGAGAAATTCCAATAGAACAACCACTAATCCCAGCAAATGCCAGCAACAATACTTGGAGATTAATGTAAACTACAATACTCACTAATATCAAGGAAGGGTAGGATAAACAGAAGTAAAAAACAGACAAAAACAAAACAATTGAAAAATACTAAGCAACAATAACCTCAAAAGAATAAGCATATCAATCTCACTAAAAATCATAAAAATTCAATATAATCAACATTCATGCAAACAACAACAAAAGTACGGAGGAGAAAATAGTTTTATTTTTTAAATAGTTAATATATCAAAATGAGTGGTATTAATGCACTTGGAGCAGGAAGTTGGAAATTTGGTATATAAGTAGGGTGAAAATTTTAGCAGGGGTATTCAGAAAGAATAGGGAAAAACTAAAGCAGGAAAGGGTTAAGATAAACAGGAGACAAAAAGGGGAAAGGTTAGGAAGAGAGTGATGGCATAAAGGTCAAGTTGAGATAGGGTTGAATGATGCTATGTAGAGATGAAAATAGAATGAAGAAGGTTAATCTCAAT
This sequence comes from Vespertilio murinus, assembly GCA_963924515.1. Taxonomy (NCBI): domain Eukaryota; kingdom Metazoa; phylum Chordata; class Mammalia; order Chiroptera; family Vespertilionidae; genus Vespertilio; species Vespertilio murinus. The sequence continues at coordinate 140,427,303 of OZ004704.1, read as the reverse complement.
GCAGAATAAAGAGAAAATAAAATTGTACTTTAAAAAAAGAAAGAAAAAGGAAACAAAAAATGCAAAATACCATTAGTAATAATGATGATTGAAACTAAAAAATGTAATAATTAAAAAGGTAAAATCAAGTGAGGAAAAAGAAAAAAAATCTCACTTAAGTAAAAGATGTACAAAATAAAATAAAATATGTACAAAACAAAAATAAAGTGAAAAATAGAAAAAATTAGCATAAAAATGTGCAGTAGTGGTCATTGACTTCCTCTGTTATTCTATTTGGCAAACCTGTTTCTCAGCCCAGACAGTATTGCAGTTCCCTGGGTTCACTGCACCTCAGTTTTGTAAGCTAGTCCTTAATTTTAAATAGGCTATTTTTTAGTTATTTGTGTCCGTTTATTTTTGATTAATTAAAAGTATTAATAAAAAAAGTGAGTTTGTAATCCAGCCCCTAGGTGGCAGTGTTTCTGGATTGACTTCCCCTTCTTTTTGGCTGCTCTAGCCTTCTTTCTCTATGGCTCTCTATATGGTTTGTCAAGGTAGGCTGCATAGGTGCTGGCTCCCAGATGTTCTCTTCTTGCTCTGATCCCCTGTTTCCAGGAAGGCACTTTCCCCCTGCAGTCTCCCAGAATATGCCAAACAGGGCAGCCCTTCCCTAGTACTCAGAAGCAAGGGGATGAAGAGGACCAAGCGCAGGATGGGTCTGTGCCAAGGTGTCCAGATGTTCTGCTTTTGGAGGGACAGTCCCGATTCTTAACATTTTGTCTTGCATCCCCTGGCGTTTTAAAAAGCCCCGATTTTTGGGAAGATCACCCCAAACCCAGGACTGGGTCTTGCAGCTTGCGATTCTCTCTGAAGCCTCTGCCACTTTTGGAGCCGTTCTGGCTGCGCAACCGCCCTGGCAGCAGAGCTGCCCTGGGCACAGAGCCGCTGCAGCGGGCACCGCCAGGGACCCAGATCCCTCACGTCATCCCTGGCAAACTCTGACCTTTCCATAGATGATTGAAGAACTCCCTTGAATCCACGTGTTTGTGTCGATTGGGGCATCACAGCTGTTCGGTGGTCTCCACTGTTGTGGGTTTTTCAGGCCTCAGATAAGACCCTCTTTTCTTTGAGAGATGGAGTAGTTTTCCCTCTGAGCCAGTAGCTCCAGGAGACGTCTCCACCGCTTTGCGGGCTGCTTGGTCAGGAAATCCTGTCCAGCGGACCCCCACCTTCTCTTAGAGTTCTGCTACCCCTTAGCTTGCCAACTAACACTCCCCGAGCAACTCTCAGGCGCTCCTATCTGCTCTGGGACTAGGCTCAGAACAGGTTTATCAGTTTGGCCGCCATTTTGTCCTGTCTAAATAATTTTTAAAAACTGAACGTGGAAGTAAGAAGTCCGGAGGTATCAGAGAAGATGAGACTTAGAATGAAAATAGGAAAATTTTATGCAGCAAAGGTATGGCACGGTGTAGTAGATCAGATGCCTATATTTGGCCAGAAGATAATATTTCAGTTTATTGGCCTCTGCATGTCTTTTTCAAAAACTTCAGATGAAGTTATCTTTGCACTAGTTCTGATTGCATAAAATATCCACTTCTGAATGTAGCAGTTGCTCCTTTTACAAATTTTAAACTGCTTTTGTGTTAAAGAATTGTAGTAGAATTTACCAGTGTGTTTAGTGCTATAGTGTTTACTCTCAGACTTATTCTAAAATGATAATCTTTCTGATAATAAGTCCAAAGCAAATGATTTAATATTTTAAATAAAAATATTATATTTTGTGAGCTATCTCGCCTATTACTCACCATAACACAATGATTTAGGGGTTATCATCATTTCCATTTCCCAGATGAAGAAATTAAGTAAATTGAATACTGTGGACTAGAGGTCCATATTTTTATGGAACCATTCAATATATTGTGCAATTACTTATATTCCAATCATTCCATTACTTTTCCTTTATCAATAATTATTCTTATATTTCTCTACTTTAACTTCTCATTTGGATGTAAAATCTGAACTACTTTCTAAGATCAACATATACAATGAAAAGTGCAGGGCCAGGGTCTGAAAGGGCTATGCTAAATTGTTTATCACACTGAGGTAGTTACTCAAGGGCAGTCAGAAAAGCTGAAAGAAGTAACCCAAGAAGTTAAATTGATCTTTGTCACCGATTGTTAAAAGGAGCAAAGCTCCATAGATTAGATGAAAACTTGCCTGAGTTTATCCACTCCCTGTACGTAAGTGGGTTTTGTAACTTGTATTTACTTAGATAATGTAGTAGGAAACCCACAGTTTAAGTTGATGTTTTATCAACAGCAACACAGTTGTTTAAGGCTAAAATTAAATGAAAGAATTTGGAGCTGCTTTTCAAGTCAGAGTCGAGGAAAACATTTTAAGCAACTGAGATGTAATTATTTAAACATAGGATCGTACAAAAGGAGTACATCAGTCATTTCTTTTGGTTTCTTTTTCACATTCATTTTATGTGACACAAGAATTGGCCCCCATCCTTACTATTTTAGAAACGTATTGTAGGGTGTTGAATAATTATTATTTGTAGCATTTCCTCAGAGAAGGAAAAGGGAGAAGGGTCTGGGTTTATGCTTGCTGAACCCAACAAAAATTACACGTGCATATTTTAGAAAAGATTTTGGCTCTCTGCCACAAAAGTTCAAGTGACCACTTAGGACTTCTTATTGAGAACTACTGTATGCAAACCCATGAGCTGTGGATTGATTCTTACTTACTTATCAGACCACCGACTTTGCCAGTGCCATTAGCTGCAATACAATCTTGGGCAATGTGTGAAGCCATCATGGTTTTCTCTTCTGATCTCTCTGGTATGTTTCAGAATATCTATGGAAGGCTCAAAAGTAGTACATATACTAGTAATTTCACACTTATGTGTCAGGTTGATGGAAAAAGTGGGTTTGCTACATTGCTCTCAGAGTTATAATTCAAGTGAGAAAACCAACTGCATATTAAATTTAAGGATGAACAATGGAAAATTGAAAGCCACAATTTCAAGGTTTATTTCTGCAAATATTGGCATATGGCACCAAATTATTAAATCTAGCACACTACAAAAGTGAACACATGAAAAATTTACATGGGGATAGAGTATTATAGAGTTTAGGAAAGTACAAAAATGTAAAGTATTTTCTTAATAATAAATATTACAAAACAATAATGGGCAATAGTTTTCAAATAAAACACCCACCTAATTTCTATGGTAACTTACGTATGTGTAATCCTCACATATATGTGCAAGAAAGTAATTAAATGAAGAAACAATCTCAGGCATCAGGTAGACACTTGTTAGCTTTAGTTGTTCATGCATATGATTAGCTAATGATACAACACAAAAACTACCTTTAGCACACAGAATTTTCTGGGTAAAAGGGGTGGTGGCAGATTTTTGTAAGTAATACTCTGCCCAAAAGTTGTTTTCTTTACATCCCAAACTAGGGAAATTTAAAAATCTATTTCATTATAAAGTCAGCAGTGAAGAAAGTGTATCATTGAAATGAAATATAAGATGGCATGGCAGGCATATTTGCAATAGCAAATAGAAAAAACAATGTACTAAAATAATGTAGTTGACAAAAATGCTAAAGTATAGATCATGGATCAGAAGACAATATTGTTAAGATGCTGCTATTTTTTTTCAAATTGATCTACAGATTCAGTATAATCCCTATCAAAATACAAAGTGACTTTTTTTTGTAGAAACTGACAAAATGATTCTAAAATTCATATGGAATTATAAGAGACTAGAGGCCCAGTGCACAAAGTCATGCATGGAGAGGATGGAAGGTGGGTGTGCATCCCTCAGCCCAGCCTACACCCTTTCCAATCTGGGACCCCTTGAAAGATGACTGACTGCCCACAGGTCTGGTCCCTCCCAACTTCCCTCCCTCCCTTGTAGGCCTGATTGCCCACAACTGCCCACCCCTGCTGGCCATCTTGTAGCGGCTATCATGTGTCCACATGGGGGTGGCCATCTTATGTGTTGGAGTGATGGTCAGTTTGAATATTACCTCTTTATTATGTAGGATTAATACTAGCCAACACAAACTAGGAAAACAAGAACAAAGTATATGGATGTACACTACCTAATTTCAAAACTTACTACAAAGCAATTGTAATCAACAATTGTAATCAACAATTACAATAACAGTATAGTGCTGGAACGAAGATATATATCAATGGAATAGAATTGAGAGTTTAGAAACAAACCCATACACTTATAGGTAATAAATTTTTGCCAAAGCTATCAATACCACTCAATGGGAGAAAGAATAGTTTTTTCAATACAAAATGCTGGGACAACTGTATATCCACATGTAAAAGAATGAAATTGGATCCTTACTTTCACCCCATATGAAAAAATTAACTCCAAATGAAATAAAAACATAAATCCAAGAGCTAAAATTTTAAAACTTGTAGAAGAAAACAAAGGAGTAAATCTTAAATACCTTAAATTTGGCAAAAAATTCTTAGATATGACTCCAAAAAAACATGAGTAACAAAAGAGAAAAAAAGACAAATTAAACTTCATTAAAAAAAAGCTTTTGTGCTTCAAGGATACCATCAACAAAGAGATATATGCACCTCTATGTTTATTGCAGCATTATTTACAATAGCCAAGATATGGAAGTAGCCTAAGTGTTCATCTATGCACAATAGATGAATAGATAAAGAAGAAGTTGAGCATTACACAGGAAAAAAAAAAGAATGAAATCTTGCTATTTGTTACAACATGGATGACACTAGAAGGTATTATGCTAAGTTAAATAAATTGGGCAGAGAAAGAAAAATTCTGTATGGTTTCACTTATATGTGGAATTAAAACAAAATCTAAACAAAAATAGAATCATAGAAACAGAGGCCAAGTCATGGTTACCAGAAGGGAAAGAGTGTGTGTGTGTGTTTGGGGGAGGGAGGGAGGTAGGTGAACATGGGAAAGGGAATATAATGAATAAAATTGTGATAAGTTTGCATGGTGACCAGATGACTACTAGAATTAGTAGGCAAACATATTGTAAAGTATAAAACGTTGAATCACTATAATGTACACTTGAAACAAATATATAAAATTGTACACTAACCTTATTTAATAAAAATCAAACAAATAAAAAAGGAAATGAAAAGACATCCCACAGAATGGGAGAAATAGTTTCAAAACATATTTGATAAGAGATGTTTATCTAGACCACATAAATAACCCTTACAATTCAATAATAAAAAAGACCTGAAATCCAGTTAAAAAAACCCCAAAACGGACAAAAGATCTCAATAGACACTTCTCTAAGGAAGATGCAAAAATGACCAATAAGCACTTGAAAGATATTCAACATCACTAGCAAAAAAGGGAATGCAAATCAAAACTACAATGAGAAGCCGCTTTACATCCACCCAGACCACTAGTCAGGTAATTAGTGCTGGTAACTATATGGAGAATCAAAGCCCTCATATTCTTCTGGTAGGAATATAAAATGGTGCAGCTGCTTTGGATACAATATGTAAGTGCCTCAAACAATTAAATGAAGTTATCATATGATCCAGCATTCCACGCCAAAATATCTATGGAAGAGATAGAGAAACATATAATCATACTAAAACATATATATTTATAATATCAATATTCATAATAGCCAAAACATGGAAACAAACCAAATGTCCATCAAAAGATGAATATATAGTAAACAAATGGTGGTATATCCAGACAAGGAAATATTTTTAACCATAGAAAGAAATGAAATACTTACACATGTTCCAACTTGGATAATCCTGAAAACATTTCTCAAAATGAGAGATGACAGTCACAAAACATATTGTATGATTTCCTTCATATGAAATTGAAAGTAAATTAGTGGTTGCTTAAGGCTAGGAGGAAGGAGTGAATGAGGAGGGGATGCACATATGTGTGGGGGTAATAGTTAAAGGGTGTAGGGTTATTTTTAAGTTAATGAACATGTTTAAAATTGGGATAATGAGTATATATATATATATATATATATATATATATATATATATATGAATATACTAAGATATATTGAATTGTATACATTAAATAGTAGAACTGTAGCCAGTGAATTATATCTCAATAATTCTTTTTTTTTAAACAAGGAAACCTTTAACTCTATGGCTAGATAGCAACTACATAACAAACAAAAATGAATTCTAGTAATAAAAGACATTATGGTGATATATCAAAAGCTACCGAATTGACTTCAGTTCTTATAGATGAACAGAAATACAAAATATTCAGCTTCTTTGATACTGAAGCAATTTATTCATTAATATTAAATAAATGAGGTAGAAACACTAACAGCCACGGATTAGGTTTCTATTGAGAAAAGTAAAATATAAATAAAGGTATTTATAAAGCAGAGAGAGAGAGAGAGAGAGAGAGAGAGAGAGAGAGAGAGAGAGAGAGAACACATTTCACAATACTGAGTCTTATTGTCATTATATCTCTTCTGTTGATTTTTCTTTGGTAAAACTGCAATCTATTTTTAGTGTTTAAGGAGACTCACACATGTGTTTCTCTCTGCACCAAACTTCAGGGTTACTTTGGACCTCTAAGTCTTTTCTACATTTCTTTAAAAACTAGAGGCCGGCTGTGTGCCCCGGGTGAGCCCTGTATACCAGGGGAAGCAGTGGGATCCAGGGGGAGGGGCGGTGAGAACCAGAGGAGGAGCATACTCTATTCATGTGATCCTGAGATAGACACCATAAAACAAGCAGATTGTCAAATGACAGCGGGGAGGGGAAGGAGATCTGGGGGAGATAAGAGAACAACCAAAGGACTGGAATGTATGAATATAAGTACAACCAACGAACACAGAACTCTGGGGAGGGGGGGCATGAATGGGAGGTGGGGGTGGGCAATGGTAAGCTATGTACACATATAATACCTTAATAAAAAAATAAAAAATAAAAACTAGAGGCCTGGATGAAATTTGTACACGGGTAGGATCCTAGATCTTCCGGGTGATCAGGGCTTTCCAGCTGTCAGCTGGGGCCTTCCGGCTGCTGGCCAGGGCCTCCCTTTCCCAACTGCCAGCTGCTGGCCAGGTCCTTCCTTCATTTCATGCCCCCCCCCTGGTGGTCAGATCATGTCATAGCAAGTGATTGAACTCCCTGTCTCCCTTTGGAACTCCTGTATATATGTGTGACACTTTGCATTATATATATATGTATTACATATTACATATATACATTTTGAACAGAAAATCTGAGTCCACACTCTATGCATCCAAGCAGCTCTCCCAGTTATCCTATCTGCTCCATAAAGGGCAAGAAAGAGCAAAAATAGACCAAGAGAACAGATGTTATTTGCATCTATATACAAAGAAACCAACTTGCTCTGAAACTGCTCCTGTTCAACTTCATACTTCTAGGACAGCATCCAGGTTTAGACCGCAAGACTGCTTTCTGTAGACCCCTCATTTGATTTCCATTATACTGTTTCATGATCAATTTGGTATATTGTCTAAGTAAATGTTAAATGAATGAATGAACTTATCCATACTCACCATCATTATTTTTACCTGCCATAGCATTGTTGTTTGAAAGGTTATCGTTTCCTTTTGATTGCATAAGGAGCATTCCATTAGATGAAGTTGTAATTCTTGCTACCATGCCCAGCACTAGAGTTGACCAATGTTAGTTAACTTCGTGGATCTCAAATCCATTTGAAGCTTCTGTTAGAAGAGCAAAAAACTCAAGAATCTCATATAGATCAATGTTATAGATGTTATAGAGTATGAGAGTGAAAAATATTGGGAGATACTTTAAAACTGTTAAGAATTTAAGAGAGATCTATATTATAAATTAAGGGTCTAGTTTATTATTTTATTCAATTTTAAGCAATCAGACTATCTAAAAATTGCTAATGCATTATGATACTGTTTAGACATAATTCAATATTTAGGCCTCTGTTACTTGAATTTTCAGATAGATTTAAATTAGATTCACATGAGGTAGGGAATTGATGGTTGATGATTACAATCCTTGTGCTAAGCAATTTTTAGATATTTCCCCCTAGTAATTCTGAGATAATTTTTTTTTATGTTCACTTTATAGGTAAGGAGATTGAGGCCAAGAGAGTTCAAGTAACTTCTCAGTGTCTCAGAGCTATCAAACAGCATGCTGGATTTGAATTCAGATTGGGCATGTAGTTTTCTACTATATAATGCAAATTCTGAATTTCATAAATAGATTAAAATGAGGGAATAAGGAATAGGAAAGAAGCAACTACCACTGCTATATGCAAACATGTCCTAAGTTGCTTCTGGAATTTTTCAGAATCATGGATTTTTCTGCTTGTGTCCATATGATATACATGGTAACTCTTAGTATAGATACTAAATTTTGAAGAGAGAAATATAAGAGAAGGAAAAAAAGACAAGGAAATATAAATACAGAAATGACATTGCTTTTTAAGACCATTTAATAATTATCAAACACAAACAAACAAAAAGCAAAAGTGAATGGAGAACCTGCAGGTTCTGGACCTACTCCTGTATGACTTTGAAATGGGACTTTCCTAGAACTATGCTAAATAAATAGGGAAAGCAAAATTATTACTAGTTTCCTCTAACTGATTGGTAGGCAGAGGCTACAGGTAGTCAGTTGGAAGAGTTAGTAGGGTAACAAACCCTCCTGAGAAGGGAACAGGGAGCTTCTCAGAGGCCCAATTGTGTACTCATGCTAAGGGTCTCTGAATGCCAGGAGATCCTCTCCCTGGCTGGGAGTGAGATTGTATCTCTTATTCTGCAAAAGCCTGTTGGCATTTTTCTATCAAACTCATTATCACATAATTATGGCAACTGCCACAGAGGACAATGCCAAAGCCAATGAAGTGAGAAAGAAACTTTACGTGTAGAAAACATTCAACCGTAGACTCAACTAGTAGCCACTTCCCTCTCAGAGGTCACCTATGAGCCTCACTACCAAATCAATCTTCAGTCCTCTGCTCTTTTTTTTTATGAACTTAGTAAAATATTCACTCTAATGGCTTTCACTATTCCTGCTCTGTGCTAAATTCACTTTTTTTTTTCTGACCTCTTTCACAAATCCAGTAGACTATCTCCATGTGCTTATCTTATTTTTACTTCCAAGTCTATACATCTAAACCCAAAATTAATGTATACTCCAATAATAATTGTCAAGACAAAAACAGAAAATACACAAAATGAAAAAGAAAAAGTACTAAAAGTACTAACAAGCATAAAATATTAAAAATAATTGGTTATCAAAACAATATAAATTAAAACCGAAAAAAGCATATAACTTATGCCTATCAAGCTGTCAAAGACTATGTTCAAAATTATAATACTGACTATTGGCAAGAGTGAAAGGAAATGGTCACTCTTATATACTGTTGACAAAAGAGTAAAGACAAAACTTTTCTGAAATGACATTTGGCAATATGTGTCAAAAGCCTTAAAATGGTACAGTAAATATGACTTATTAATTTCATTTCTCAGAATATATTTTAGGGGAAAATATATGGTTAATATTATATCTATCTATCCATACACATATATAAAGCACAACATTATTTATATGTGATAATTAGAAATAATGTAATTGTGAAACAGAGGAGATTGTTTAAAAATAAGGGTATATCCACTCAATAAAATATTATAGAGAAAATAAGTGTAGTTACAGAATAATTGTGATGTATGATTGATATTATTGATATATTTAAGGTCAAGCTTATTATGGAGAGACCTCAAGATGTTATGGAGAGACCTCCAGATAAGATCACCAAGATGCCAGATCAAAATTTATGCCTTTATTAACGAATTCGAATCCGGACTCTCCCCCTACTGTCGCAGCAGTAAGAAAAGAAAAAAGAGAGAGAGAGAGCACACAGGAAAGCCTGCTTTTATCCTTTTTTCGAGGCTTATCTATTTAGGTAGCTGGCAGTTTTTTTTGCAATGGTGGGGGGAGGTATATCAGACTAGGCAGAGTTCTTTGTCTGTCCTAGGGTCATGATAACCTATCACACTATGAGCTATGAGAAATTCCACTAGTACAGTAACATCGTTAAAAGTTTGCACAACACCTGGGGCGGAGGGCTTATTTTCAGTTTAAGCGGTTTCTGTTTGACCTGGTCTGTTCTGTTTGTGCTGCCTTGCGATTACGTGGAACAGGACATGCCTGGGGATTGGGGATTGCAGACAGAGTCAGCTTAGACTAACATAATGCGCATCATGCTACATTCTTTGTTGTGGGTCTGGCCGCCCATTCCTCCCCTGGGCTGAAGTCCTGCCTCGACAGGGTCCTGACGGCCATAACAAAGCTAAGTTCATGTTAAGTATATACTACATTAACTAAAGCATGTAGGCAATGATTCAATGCATAAATGTGTAAACATTTGTTTAGTATATGCATGCAGAGAAAGAGAAATAAGGAAAAAGATCTGAGAGAGTATGAAGCATAGGTTAAAGAGCAGTTATTTGTAATTTTTGTACTTTCTATTAAATTTCTCATTTTTCCCAATAATGAATATATGAATTTGGTTTTATAGTAAGAAAATAATATTTTTAAAAATAATACATTCATTTCCCTTCAAAATTCAGTATTTTTAAAATTTCAATATGCCAATGGCATGGTCATTCTTGGTTATCATACTCAAAAGCATTTTATATTCCTCTGTCTGACTTTTATATAACTTTATCCGAATATCAAGTTATGTCAATTTGTTTCTATTCTACACCCCACTGATAAATCCATCTTTATTAAATATTGTTTTTGCAAATAAATTTTCAGACTTAAATCCCAACCCAGGGGAGATTTTAAATTAAAAAAAATATTTTATTGTTGCAAGTATTATTTTGCTCCCCCCAACTAATCCCCTCCACCTTGCTCCCGCCCACTGCCCAGGCTTGCTGTTTAGACAATTGAGGTACATACAGTATGTGATAATTTATCAAGATGTATACCAATATTTGTCTTGTTTTGAGCACCTGTATTATTTTGATAAAAAGTAAACAAACAAATCAAAACAGAAATCTGTCCATTACCCACAAGGTAAAGTTCAAAATCCTTAGCTTAACATTATATTTTTCTACAATCTGTTCTCAATCCTCCTTTGATTCTCCTGCAATCACCTGAAATATCCCTCCTAATAAAACCTGCTAATATCTTAGGTTACATTATTTATGCAAGAAATTGTTGAGCACTTATATCATTGTCTCATTTGATTTTCCCAAATTTTGGGAGTATTACTATTACTTTCCCTATTAAACTGATGAGGAAATGAAGACTTAGTGATGATAAGTTACTTGTAGTTATGGGAATTTACTAGCTTTGTCACCCTGTACTAATTCCCTCATTTTGTGGTAATAGCGCCTCAATTTCATAGCCTAGAATGTCTCTCACTCAAAGTGACTTGTGCTCTTCATCCAAAGAATGAAGCAAGACTTTCCAGATACTCTTCTTTGAATACAAAATTTAAAAATAATTATAAAGAGACTGATAACAACCACATATGAAGAGAATGTGTATTAGTTTCTGCCACAAACTTACAGATATTTCAGGTTCCCACCACTGGAGCAAGATTCAATTTCAATCCCTGAGTTACCCCACATCTGTGGATAAATCCTTTCCTTCCATTTCCTTCTCCTCCTTTCCTCCTCCCTTCCTCACTTCCTCCCTTCTCCTTCCTTCCCCTCTCTTTTTTTTTTGCATAAATCAGCCAAAGTGCATTTCTGTCGCCTGAGCAGTCTGATGTAACATTTGCTCAAGATTATTTAGCCAGGGCATGTATTACTGCTGAAATTTGAACTTGAGTCCAGATGACTCCAAAGTTGATGTTTTTAACCATTATATTTTAGAGTGTGACTGAAAAACTCACCCCCACCTCTGGTTCTTATTGCTGAAATGCATGCTTGTTCACTTTTATCTAATTTTGCACAATCCACCTCTACTACTAAAATATCCTTCTTCTGCTCTCCTTTTTCATCCCACTCTATAGAAATCATTCCACTGACCATCATAATACCACTTCTTATAAAATATTAATTAAACTCTCCTAAACTATTAATTAAACTCTTTAAACCACCAAGACACTTTCTTCTGACATTTATGGAAGAATGAGAGATAGTTGGATGAAAGCCAAGAATAGCTCTTTAGATTGAAAAGCCACCATTTGTTCCCTATTTAAGAAATAAAGTCTAAGCCTCAGAAACTTCATATACAAGGCGTCTTTTAGTAAGGTCTAAATCTGCTGCTCATGTTACAGTATCTGGTACATTCCCCCTTTCTCTATCAGCTTCTCTTCTACTACACCTGAAAATTTGGTAGCATTTTACATTTAAAAACTTTCATTGTACTCATATGAGTCACATTTATTTGTTGCAAAATTTCTTTGTGACAGTTACTTTCATTGTGTTGCTTTTTTATTTTAAGACTAGTGGCCCAGTGCACGAAATTCATGCATGGGAGGGGGGTGTCCCTCAGCCTGGCCTGCACCCTCTCCAATTTGGGACCCCTCAGGGGATGTCCAACTGGGACTCTAAACCGGCATTGGAACTTCCCTCTCACAATCCGGGCCCACTGGCTCCTAACCACTCACCTGCCTGGCAGCCTGATCACCTCCTAATGGCTCCCCTGCTGGCCTAATTGCCCCCAACTGCCCTCCCATGCCAGTCCCATCGCCCACAACTGCCCTACCCTGCTGGCCCAATCACCTATAACCGCTCTTCCCTGCAACGATCTGCCTCCTCTGCTGGGACCGCTTCCTCCACATTAGGAGGCAAAAACGCCAGGACTGGTCTCCTCCATGCCTCTCAGAGCCATAGGACTCCCAGGCCTCTCCACATGGAGCAGTCCCCGCCCCGCCTCAGCTGCGCGCATAGCTATCTTGTGGTGACCATCTTATGGCGACTTTGTGTGAGAGGGACACCTAGGCTTTTATTAGTATAGATTTACTTTAATGTGTACTGTAGAGGAAAAAACACCATTCAGATGGCAAAAGAACTGTTAGTTCACCTCTTCTGACCTGAAGAGTTTGGATAATTTATCACTCTAAACTATCCTTCCACTTGATTGATTATCTATCTATCTATATCTATCTATCTATCTATCTATCTATCATCGATCTATCTATTTATTTGAAAATGCATGGAGAGAATTGGCTATTAATATGCTAAATCTGAGTTGTACTCAAAGGAGTAGTCATTTTTTATACTATAAAGAAATTGCACTCTATCATTGTTTAAATTTATAAATAAATATAACTGGAAATATATATCATTTTAATATTTTCTTTGACATCTTCTTGAAACAATGTGGGGCATTATGCCATTATTACTGATATTTTGCCTCAAGAGTTTTTGCCTCTTTGAATACAAAGTCATGTTGTACAAAATCAGAGAGAATATTTCTCCTGTAGGTGAGAAGGAGCTTATTGTACACTTCTGGAAAAAGTCATCTGAAATAAATATATTAGCAGACACAAAATGCCTCTTTAAAGATGACATCAGATGCCTAGATTAAAGGCTTATATATTAAGTGCAATACCTCAACTTGTCTTTGAAACACAATAGCTTTTTACATGAGATTTCAACAGTGAGCCATAGCCCTTTCTCCTCACCTCTTAAAAAGAGAAAACAAGTTTTGCTGCTTTCTTAGTTTCTGATTCAAATAAATAATGATTCAAAAATTACCGGTGTATTTAGGGTTTTTAGATTATTTGAGGTGTGGGGGTTGACCATGGGATTTCTGTGTAACAGCATCCCCAGGTGTTAGGACTTTTTCACTCTGCATAGAAAAGTGAATATATTTATATACCGGAGTGTCACTTCCACAGGAAGCCTAGAGACCTATCTGTTTACTACATGTCACCAAAGTTAAAGTGTTAGTGTGGATAAATTTCACTGCTTGTTTAGACTTTACGAATATAATTACTCAGTGTTAGACAATAAGAAATGGAAAACACTTAAGTGGCTTTCTTATACCTGGATCTGTTGATTTTGTTTTGTCAATGAGGGCTTTCATTAAGAGCCACTGAAGGTTAGTCTCTCTCAATTGATGTAGTGGTAACAATTTACTCTCTCCTGCCATGGTAGAGATAGAATGAAAAGAACCTGTCCTTCAATCTGTTCATGGTAGAGATTTTTTTTTAAAGTATAAACATTGAATTCCTCTGCTTACTTGGAGATGGAAGGTCATTAACAGGGCACTTGAGCAGATTGGAATTACAGTCAACTGAGACGTTGAAACATCCTAAATGGCTTAATGCAGCAACTAAGTGCTTCTTAAGTTCCAAAACTTTTACTTGAACACAGCAGTCATGAATTCCCAATGCCTTTAGTGAACCCTGTTTTTATAGTTTTGCATGAAGAAGCAACACAAATTTAAATCACTATTTCTATTTCTTATTAATTTGTCAAGATATCAATGTAAAATTAGATTGTAACTTAATTGTATATGGTTAAATATTAAAGTTGATAGAAACAGTCAGTAAAAGTAAGTTTGGTATTACAGCTAATGCCAATGCAATTTTCTTTAACTGTTTGAGATTCTGTATTAATTTGTATTGGTATAGCCATATATGTGCAAAATGGCCATTTGTAGACATCAATCAAGTAAAAGATAAGATGCTCTCTTTCTCTATTATTTTTCCTAAGCTTACAATCTCTTAAATGTTTATTTAACTCTTAGGAAAAAAACTTATATTTTCAGAGGACACAAAGTTTTTTGTGGTTCAAGATAGAAAATGTACTACAAAATGGAAAGAAAGAAAACGCAGCCTAATATATTCATCCATGAGCAGTTCACAGATTTTTAAATGCTTATGAACAAACACTAGGAAATGCACTACTGAAATCCTAAAGAGCCATTGATGAAAGACTCTCAGGCCTAAGTAAAAAAAGTACGGGTCTGGGGTGGGAAGGGCAAGGGAGAGGTGGAAGAGGTCAATGGGGAAATGAAGGACTCATGTAATGCTTTCAATAATAAAGACTTTAAAAATTATTCTTAAATTAATAAAAGCACGAGTTTCCTCATTTTTTCCCTTTAAATTCTCTACTTGATTTTTATTCCTGTTTTTCAATTTCTGATACCTTTCAAATAAATTTTTATTTATTTCAGAGAATTTTAAAGTTTAGTATTTTTTAAATTGGGTTATTGAGTGACATTAATAAATTATATAAGTTTTAGGTATACAATTCTTTTTAAAATTATTGATTTTAGAAAGAGAGAAATATCGATGTGAGAGATAAGCATCTATTGGTTGCCTCCCACATGCAAGAGCCACAACTTGGACATGTGCCCTGATGAGGAATCAAGCCCACCATCTTTTGGTGTACAGGATGACAATGCAACCAACTGAGCCACACTGGCTAAGACTCAGATGTACATCTATAATACATAACCTGCATATTGTATTATGTGTTCACATCTCAAGTCAAGTCTCCTGCCATCACCATTTATCCATCTGTACCCTCTTCTCCCTCTCCCACCCTACTCTGATAATCCCCATATTCTTGTCTGTATCTATGAGTTTATTTATTTTTATTTTTTCTTAATCCCTTCACCTATGTCACCCAGACCACCAGCCCTCCTCCCTTCTGACAGCTGTCAGTCTGTTCTCTGTATCTATGAATCTGTTTCTATTTTGTTAGCTTATTTTGTTCATTAGATCCCACATATAAATTAAGTCATATGGTTACTTATGTTTCTCTGACTGGCTTATTTCACTTAGCATAATACTCTCCAGTTTCATATATGCTGTCACAAAAGATAAAATTTTCTTCTTTTTCATGTCCAAGTAGTATTCTTTCATACAAATATACCCAATCATATACTGATGGGCACTTAGGCTGCTTCCAAATCTTGGCTATTGAAATAGCACTGCAGTGAACATAGGGATACATATCCTGTCCAATCAGTGCTTCGGGCTTATCAGATATATTCCCAATAGTGGAATCACTGGGTCATAAGGCACTTCTATTTTTAATTTTTTGAGGTAACTACATATTGCTTTCCACAGTGACAGTACCAATCTGCATTCCCATCAACAGTGAACAATAAGCTAATCAGAGAAAGATAAATATCATATGATCTCACTCATTTTGTGGACTATAATGAACAACATAAACTGATGAACAAAACAGATCCAGAGACGAAGAAGCATTGATTAGATCATCAAACCTCAGAGGGAAGGTAGGGGAGGGAGGGTAAGGGAGAGAGATCAACCAAAGGACTTGTATGCATGCATATAATCCTAATCAATGGACACAGACACCACGGGGTGAGGGCATGAGTGGGAGGGGTAATAGTAGGGGGTAATAGGGAAATAAGGACACATATGTAATACCTTAATCAATAAGTTAAAAATAAAAGAATTCCCTTTTCTTCACATCCTTGCCACTACTTTCTGTTTGTTGATTTATTGATGATAGCCATTCTGACATTTGATATGGTTTCACTTTACATTTCTCTGATGATGAGTGACATTTTTTCATATGTCTTAACCATCTTTATGTTCTCTTTGGAGAAGTGTCTATTTAGGTCCTTTTCCCATTTTTAATTGGGTTGTTTGTTTTTTTAAGTCTTTAATCCATTTGAGTTTATTCGTGTGTACAGTGTAAGAAGGTGATCTAGTTTTATTTTTTGCACACAGCTGTCCTATTTTCCCAACAATATTTATGGAACAAACTATCTTTATTCCAGTGTATGTTCTTGCCTCCTTTGTCAAATATTAATTGACTATAAAGGCATGAGTTTATTTCTTGGTTATTTATTCTGTTCCATTGATTTATATGTCTGTTTTTATGCTAATACCATGCTATTTTAATTACCATGCCCTTGTAGTATAGTTTGATATTGGTAGCTGATTCCTCCATCTTTGTTGTTCTTTCTCAAGATTTCTGTCACTATTCAGGGTCATTTGTGGTTCCATAAACATTTTTTGGAGTATTTGTTCTAGTTCTATGAAATATACCAGTATGTCTTTGTTATTTGTAGATGGATAATTTAACCTACATATTAAAACATAGGAACAGTTGTCTGTTAAGGATTTTAATTTGTGATAATCAAGAACTTTTCCCAATACCATTATCATTCAGCAAAATACTTTGGACCCTATTTTACTGAGAAAATTAGAGCTATTGTGAATAATTTATCTCAACTACCATTCAATTCTCTGAACATCTGCTTGTCATCTCCTACTCCCTCAGCCTCTTTCTCCCTAGTCATTCCTTTCCCTAAGTATAAAATATTTTCCAATCTTTTTGCACTAAAACGATTTTGTTTCATCACACATCTCCTCACAAACTCTATTTTCTCTTTCCTTCTCATGCACATTACTGAGCAATTGGTTTCATCTCAGATGTCTATTACCTCATCCTACATTCATCTTTCAAACCCCTGCAACCTAGCTTCTGTCTTGATCACTCTACAGAGTCTATTCTTGCTGAGGTCACTGGTGATCAAACCCGATGAACAGTTTGGTTTTTATTCTATCAGATTTTTTTTTCAGTGAATATTCATGATCATTTTATTTCTTAAGAGTTTTCTATTCCCTTATCTTTCACAACAGTATGCTCATTTGCTTCTTCTTTTTCTCTTGTTTCTCACTCAGTTTGGCTCTTGTATAATTCCTACTAAGCATTTTATCTTACCCTGTAAAATTTTATTCACAACCATGATTTCAAGTGTGCCGACCTATATGTGAATGATTTCCAAACTCTTTAACCTAGATTCTCACCTGCACTTCAGACCATATATTCCCAGTTGCAAATATCCCACAAGAGTATCAAACTCAACAAGTTCAAAAGAAAACAGCATTTTTAAAACTAAATGAGCTCATATTGTATAAAATTTTTTTGCTTAATAAGATAGAAGCCTAATTCTTGATTACTTTCATGCTCTTTTTCTCTCCACATTTGAAACCTGTAAGTTATGTTATTTCATCAATTATAGATGCAGATATTACATTTTAACATTAAAATCTGGACACATTATAACAAGCAATACTCAATGTATTTTTATAGTTTGATGAACAGAGGTTTTATTCTCTCTTAGTGGTACGGAAAGAAATGTTTTATGGTCTGATCTATGGTGCCTTACATTATATAAACCTGTAAGTTCTGTATTTCATCAATTATAGATGCAGATATTACATTTTAACATTAAAATCTGGACATATTATAACAAGCAATACTCAATATATTTTTATAGTTTGATGAACAGAAGTTTTATTCTCTTAGTGGTACAGAAAGAAATGTTATACGGTCTGATCTATGGTGCCTTACATTATATAAAAGATAGTACTTAAAAAATTTATCTCAGTATTTCCACTTCATCATAACCCTTGCAACTCAAGATTCTTTTTGCCTTGAACTTCCAGACTTGAACTTCCAGCAATGCTGATATGCCTGATTCTCTCTCCAAGATTGTTTCTTTTATGCTCCCTCTCCCTGAAAACTTACACACACACACACACACACACACACACACACACACACACACACCCCTTTTCATGAAATTCATAGTTTTGATTTTTCCATTAAAACTCAGCATCCAGAAAGGAGACACTTTATCTCGCTGAGTACAGTTAGGTGCCCCACAATAGCCCTGTGAATATCTTCATCATTGTACTGACCATATGTACCAGAGTGTGTTAATCTCTCTGCTTTCCTTACTAAATAGTTTATTTATTTATTTATTTATTCATTTATTTTTAGAGCAGAGCCTATATTAAGTAATTTTTATATCCCTAGCTTCAAATATAGGACTTGGGACGTGCAAGGATTTTGGCAACTTTTATTGAACGAACATTGACTGGAATATATCAGTGGACAAATTATACTTAAAACATTGTTGAAGATTGGGATTGCTCATGAATAGCCTCTAGAGGGAAAAGAAAAGAAGGCTGAGGACAGAATTCCAGAGAAAGCAAACCTTAAGGAGTTCACAGAGGAAAATGTGCCTGCAAGACATACTGAAAAATAGAGATTAGAATCTCCAACTTGGATTAAGCAGTGGTGACAATGAAGCTGGTGTTTCCCCCTAGATTGTGTCTGACCTTCCTTGCCAAACTCCCATAATGACCCCCTCCACATTCCTCATCTACCTGCTCTAGTGAGGTAGTGCCTGAGTTAGGAACTGAAGGATGTTGATTAGATTCAGAGCAAAGGGAAGAATATTTCAGGCAGCTATCAAAGTTCCGTAAGTGAGAGGAATCATAAAAAATGGCTAGCATGTGGCTACAGTGGGAGGTGTGGATGAATATACAATGTGGCTGGAGCGTAAGTTTGGGGCCATAGTATACAAGGCCTCAGGGATCTTGTAGTGGAATTTTCCCCTGAACCTGGAGACAATGGAAAGCTAGAGGAACATTTTAAATCCTGAGCACAGAAGGTCATATGGTGAAATACGTACTTTCTAAAGTCCTCTGTCTTCATTGGAGGGAAACTACAGTGGACACAGAAAAAGTTATATTTCTTGAACAAATTAGAGAAATCAATATGGTATAAATAAAGAATAGAGGTTTACAGCTAGCAAGATTGAGTAGATCCATATTCCAGCATTTCTAGACATTGTAAGGATTAAATGAAAGAACTTATACAAAGCTTGACAAAAATTAGTTCTCTTTCACCTCTCCAAAACCAGGTTCTCCTTAAACATTTGTCAAAGAATTCTATTATATACAAAGCACATTCACTTTCAAATTTTAAAATCCACTTGAAACTTATATTTAAGATTTATATCCTTATTATATCATTCTGAATAGCTACATTATTAGCACCTATCTTTATTTTTTACTCTTGACTTCTTGTTATTTATTTAATGTGAAAAGTGAATTTTAGTCTTACGAATAAAAACAAAAAAAAAGGCAAAACTCATTATGTAGACTTAATAAGTAGGTTGAGGTAAGTAGAGAAGATTACAATTTGGGCCAAGCACCATCAACTCTAACCCCTTAAACAATGCCTTCTTTTATGTACTGCACTTCATATGGGTATCAGAGTAGAACTGTGTAATGACAGCCCTAATAGCTACCAGTCATAAAGAAACAACAGAAGAACAAATGTTGAGACTTGAAAGTTGGAAGGATCAATAGCTAGATAGCATTTGTTATATGAGAGCTGAAATTAGAGCTTCAAAGAAATACTGCCAAAAGCAAAATAAATTAGGTAATTTAGTATGTTCAAAAAACAACTTATTTTAAGGTTTGAATCCCAACACACACTATATATTTTTGTCACTGCTCATCTGGTTTAAAGGATTTATCCAATCCAACTTTTGTTTATCCTCTGGCTATTTTCCAGTTCAGTCTACCTTATCTGGTATAATTTTTATTAAAAATCCTCTTTTAGATGTGTGTGTGTGAGAGAATTTCATCTTCTCTGTACGTTTCTTAAAAGTCAAATGTTATTAATAATTTTATTCTAGCATCTGGAAAATCACGTGAATCATGGTTAATCAACAATAAATATATTGTTGGTCAGGTAAACATGAATTAATGTAGATCTCTGCTAAAAGACTACATCCTAAGTGTCCCTTACTATCCATTTTCATCTTTCTCTACTAAGTGTTTCTTCATGACACCAATCACTATCTACCTTTATATATTTCATACATTTTGTTGTTGTCTGTTTCCCTATCTAGAATATATACTATACGAGGATGGAGTATATGTCTTCCTTACTTCTATATTCCCAGAGCCAAGAAGAGAGCCTGGTACAGAACAGGTGCTCAAATATATTTGATAAACAAATGAATTATTAATACTTTTTCCTCTGTGTTTCCCTTTTCATATTTGTCAGCACTTAAGATAGAAGTTTTATGCTGGGAAATGGTTATTTTCCAATTGTTGGAATATGTTAGGGCTCTCCAGAAAAACAGAACCAATAGTTAAATGGGTTCTGATAAATAGAGAGGAAGAGGGATTTATTTTAAGAAATTGACTTATACCATTGTGGGGGCTGGAAAGTCTGAAATTGGCAAGGCAGACCAGCAGGCTGAAAATTCCTACAAGGGTTGATGTTAGAAGATGCTCTGGAGGCATAATTCCTTCCTTTTCAAGGCACCCACATGACTGAATGAGGTCCACCCACGTTATGGAGAGCAATCCTCTTTATTGAAAGTCTACTGATTTAAATGTTAATCACATCTAAAACATATCTTTACAGCAGCATCTAGATTGGTGTTTGACCCAAAACTGGATATCGTGGCCTAGCCAAGCTCATGTATAAAATTAACATGAAATGTTAAGGTGTTGTTTTTGTGTGTGTGTGTGTGTGTGTGTGTGTGTGTGTGTGTGTGTGTGTTTATCTATAATCCTTAAATCTTATTTCTTGCAGGGATGGTCAGCAACTGTGAGCTTCATCTGCCTACACTCTGCTCATACATCTGCTGCCAGCAGAGGGCACCATCAGGCACTGGTTTTCAGGGTTTTAGGTCTAAGCCAGATCTACTGGAAGTGTGGTCTGCAGAGGCCCAGCACCTACACAACCTGGGAGCTTAGTAAAGTGTGGAATCTCAGGTCCCATCTTAGATCTTCTGAATTAGAATCTGCATGTTCGTAGATGGCCTGGGGATCCTAGGCGCCTTAGCCAGTGGCAATGCTCTTTCCAGGGAGTTTGGAACAAAGAAGTCTTCCTGTCCCACACCCTCTGGTTTTTAGATTCTCCTGTTAGGCACTTTTTATGTGCATATGAGTAGTCATATAACTTGTTTAATAAACAGAGACTGATATTACTTGGCTTTTCCTACTTCTCTATTCAGAAAGAGCACTGAGACTTAATAAAAATCTGTTAGAAACTCTACAAAACATGAAAAATACACATAGCCTTCACATTAACATAAGCCTTCAAGGTAAAGGCATCATAGTAGAAGGTGGACTGTACAGCCTATTGGGAGACAAGGTTGTTGATGTGATGTGAGTGCAAGAGTTTCTGCAATGTTTTCAAGACCTTGAAAAAGATATCACTTTTTCTTGCAATTTCATATCTACTTATGGAGAATTTTGAATTAGCTCATCATGTTTGAGCTGATGTAAATTTCCAATATTCTCCTATCAAATGAGATACATATATGAAAGTACTCGTATCTGTGAAAGAATATGGTGAGAGGTAAAGCAATGGTGAAGAGGATTATTTAGTATAACATCAGAATGTTTTCATGAAAGAAGTAGATCACCAAATTCTGAAATTTCATTTTTTAAGATTATAAAAATTCAGGCATATGAAAAATTAACAAGAGGTTTTCTTTGTCTGGGTACAGAATGGAGAAAGAATGTACATGCTCTGAATCAGATGGAAGAAGAATGGGGATTTTTGGAGGAAACAGAATGGCCCAAAATATAGATTTATAGGGAGCCTAAATCATGGTTTTGCCCAATAAAATCCATGATATAAAAGAAGATGCCAATCCAGGATGTTGGGTTGACTACTTTGAGATGAGACAAGATGTATAATTCTGCTGTAAGATGAGCAAGCACTGGTCTTAAAAGTCTCATTTAACAAGATCCAAAATTCTTATACAGTCTTAGGTCTTATTGAGATCAGAAACACTAAGATCTTGGGTGGAGTTGTTCTATTGAAATCTAAAAAGAAAGTTTCTGAAGACCTGACTAAAAATTTGATTTCTCATGGCTGAAGCAGTATTATTCATACATTTTCCTAGCTACTTTGACTCCAATAAAGGGGCTTTTTAACTTTCCCTCACCAACCACATACACTCCATTATTAAGTCCTCCACTCCAAAATTTCACTGGATTGTCCATGTTTCTCCATCCATAGGACTAACATTGATGACTGGTCAGGCTACCACCATCCCTTACCTGAATGATTGCAATAACAACCAAACCAGCCTCCATGCTCACTCCTGCTGCTCTGCAGTCCACTTTCATAAAGCAGCCTGCCATGTCTTATTACAGATAAATCTTATTACATTCCTCCATTTTTAAAATTACACCTAAAATTATAACTGAACTTCTTTATGTGGCAAATCTTCTCTTCGACTTCTCTTTAATTTCTTAACCACTCAACATATCTCAGACACATTGATCTCTATTATTTCCCACGTTAGAGGCCTGGTGCAGTAGAGGCTGGGGTCCCTCAGCCCGGCCTGCCTCCTCTCACAGTGCAGGAGCCCTCAGGGGAGGGAGGTGGCTTGGCAATCAGAGGAAAGTGATGTCCTCATCACACCTCTGCTGCTGCCACTGCCATTTTTTTTCTGCAGCATCTCCCCAGCACCCTCAACTGAGAAAGATTTATATCGTGCTCACTTTAAAGGACAAATTCTTAAAGAAATTCTGTTGTTCAGCACAGATCATTATCTGAGGGGTTGATTGGGAGCTAAGAGGCAAAACATTGATAACTGACATACCACCTCTCTGTCCCAATCTCAAGTGGCCCTGCAAGCTTAACACGTAATTCTCTATCTAACCCCTCTATTTCTTCAGGGGCACTTATTAATTTTCCCTGTAGTTTTATGTGGTTGCTTTAATTTCTCTGATTCTCTAATCAGAATGTAAGCAAATTCAAGCTAGGACAGTTTGTGTTCTGTTTGTGGTATTCCTAAGACCAGGAAAGGTGCTTAGCATGATTTTTAAATGAATGTTAAATGAATTTTCAGAAGGGACCCTGAAGAGCAGACCTCTCCTAGGCTAGAAATAAGAAGATGGAAACTCTAAGTGTGATAGGAAGATATGTGAAGTGGCAGGAGAAATGGGAAGACTAAGATGGACCTTGCAGGCCTGTTCCAGTTTACTGCTTTTTGCCTTTCTTTTCTTTTCTTTTTTTCATTTTAGGAATAGGGGAAAGAAAGGTACCATTATAATACTCATACATTTGGATACACTTAACCTCTCCATGCAGTGCTGATATTCCTATTCAAAAATATACTCATATTCATTGAATTATGAGTATAACCCCCTGGTTTAGAGTTATATGGAAACTGCATTATTGCCACCTGAAGGTGGAACCTGAGCTACAGATCTATAATGTACTTGGCAATTCCATCTTCCTTTACCAGGAGTTATTATGCAACAGGACGCATTATGCTTCAAGGCCTGAAAAGAACCTATTACTAAACAGCATTTAAGTCCATCACCCAACATATCTTGAGTAAACAGTACAATAATCATTTGATTCCAAGTTTTCCCAATGTCCTCTCCTCCATTTATTTGGTTATCTCTGAAGTATAGTTCCTGAAACCTTCATTTGCATGCACTTATTTCAGTAATGAAAACTGAAAATCACCAATGTTTTTACATTGTATATTCTTATATACGGAGGCAGCCATGTCCCCAAAGTAAACAGTTTACAAGATCCAGGAACACATGGAAACTAGCAGAAAAAAGAGACTATTACAGTGTTTACTCAACCAGTTGGAGTCTTTATTCTTAAACATCTCTAATGACTTTTCTAAAGTAGTTATTCCCATAGAATAAGTGTTAGGATGGAAAAGAATGGGGAATGAGCATGTTAGGAGAAACCTCATTTATGTTGGCTTTCAGGGTAAGCCCTTCTGAGTGGCATCTAAGTTTAGACCTAGAGCTTGAAAAGGAGTCGGCTAATAACTATAGAAGAGGGATGACTGTTTCAGGCAGAAGAAAGAGCATACCTGGAAGACACAGGGGGCAGAGGGCATGGAAGAGTGGCCTGACATTTTCTGGAAGCTGAAGGAAAGTGGTGTAACTGAACAACAGCAAACAGAGCAGATGAGGGGTGAAGGGTGAGGGCAAGTAGGAGATGAAATGAGGCAGGAGCAGACCCTGCAGAGGCCATGTCAAGAGCTATAGATTTTATTTATTTTTAAAAAATATATTTTATTGATATTTTACAGAGAGGAAGGGAGAGAGACAGAGAGCCAGAAACGTCGATGAGAGAGAAACACCGACCAGCTGCCTCCTGAACACCCCCTACCAGGGATGTGCCCCAACCAATGTACATGCCCTTGACTGGAATCTAACCCGGGACCCCTCAGTCCACAGACCGAAGCTCTACCACTGAGCCAAACCAGTTTCGGCTAGAGTTATAGATTTTAATTTAGCAACACTTGTAAGTTTAAAAACCCCACTAGATGTATTCATTATTCTATGCTGATATAAGCATATAAATAAACTTGCTTTGATGTTTCATAATATAATTAAATCAATAACTTATTAGATAAAAGTTCTGACAATTAAAATGTCTTCTATGATTTTTTTTTAGTGAAGATTAGCTATTAGGTTAAAAAACAATACTTGTAAAAATTTAGAAAAATAAACTATCCATACCCTCAACACATGAGATAAAACCATATTTGCTATCATTATAGCACCTATATGCCTTTACAAAAATATTTTATTTAGTCTAGCTGGTTTATGTTTCAAGTATGTTTCTATGTATTTTCTGATTTTTAAAAAACATTTTAATATAGTAACTTTCCTGTGTTTTAAAAAAATCCTTCTTTCAACTGTAACATTGTGATATTTATTTGTTTTTTATTATAGGGATAGATCATACTTTATTATAAATATTATCTTATTATTGGTCACTTTTTCAATTAATTTGGTTTTAAACATTTAATGAGTGTATTATTTGTACATATGTATGTCACTATATTCCTAATACTTTTATTAGCTTAAACTCCTAGAAGTGGAATTATTAGGTCAGAGATCACAGATGCTTTGATACACTTGGTTTTGAGCATGCCTATCATACTATCTTACTGCAAGCATTGAACATTATATCTATTTTAAACATTTATAATTAACTAGATTTAACTTGAGAATTTGAACATTTTGTGTTTCTTAGCGATTTCTACTCCATTTTCTGAATTATTTACTTCTGTCCTTTGACCATTCCAATATAGAAGCTTAATGTTTTATTTTCTAACTTGCAAGATAATTAAAGATGTTTTAAATTTTATTGTTTTATTATAAAGTTTGTAGTCTTCAGGCACCTATTTTATATTTGAATGCAATAAAATATGTAATATCTCTTGCTGTTTTTATAATTTTATTTCATCAAAGTACTTAATAAATACTTATTTCTATTATTTAGAGCTTTCACTAACTCTATGCAATTTATCTAAACTTAATCTAAGAGTACTGTGTGTTACAAAGATCAAAATAAACTTTTTCAAATAATTTTTTATTCAGTAGATACATAATAACCATCTACCCCATGAAGATTATCTTCTAGGCCCTGAATGGAACAGTGGTAAACTAGATGAAATACTTGCCCTTATGGATTTTATATTTTAGTGGGGATGACATCTGTTTATTAAATAACCTTACTCTCACTACTGATTTTTATATTACCGTTAGCATAAATGCTTTTCATATATATATATAAGAGTTTCTTTCTAGAATATTTGTTGTTTTCTCTATTGTGCCTACATTATTTTTCCAATAGTCCACACTTTTGTATTGCTGTTTCATACATATTAATATATTAGAGGCCCAGTGCATGAATTTGTGCACCAGGGGGGTTCCTTGGCCGTTCCTATGGGATCGGGCTGAAACCAGTCTCTGACATCCCCCAAATAGTCTTGGATTGTGAGAGGGCATAGGCTAGGTCAAGGGACCCCACTGGTGCACAATTGAGACAGGGAGGAATGTGAAAGGTTGGCCAGCCATTAAGGGACCACTGGAGAGCTCCAGGGCGTATCCAGCTTGTCTTGCCAGTCCTGATAGGCCCGATCCCAGCAGCAAACTAACCTATTGGTTGGAGCATCTGCTCCCTGGTGATCAGTGCACATCATAGTGAGTGGTTGAGCTGCCTTAGCATATCATTAGCATATTATACTTTGATTGGTTGAATGGATGATCAGACACTTAGCATATTAGGCTTTTATTATATAGGGAAGTAGATCAAGTTTCCATTTTATTATTCTTTTAAAAAATATTTTATTTAGTCTAGCTGGTTTATTTTCTAAAAAGATTTTACACTTTTTTCAGTTTTAAAACTATCCTTTTTATTTTTAATTAACATTTAATATAGCTATACATTTATTTTGAAATAATAAAAATGTTTATAAATATAATATTTATATCTATGAATATGCCATTCTTTTCCATGTAATAAATATTGTATTTCTTAATCAACTTGTACTAATTTTCTTTTTAAAATATATTTTATTGATATTTTACAGAGAGGAAGGGAGAGAGATAGAGAGCTAGAGATGTCGATGAGAGAGAAACATTGACCAGCTGCCTCTTGCACATCACCTACCGGGGATGTGCCCGCAACCAAGGTACATGCCCTTGACCAGAATCGAACCTGGGACCTTTCAGTCTGCAGACCGACGCTCTACCACTGAGCCAAACCAGTTTTGGCAAGTTGTACTAATTTTCTTCAACTATATTTGAGACTCTATTGTTAAGGTTTTTGTTTGTTTTTTGTTAATCTTTGCCTGAGGATATTTTTTACAATACTTTCCAGAGAAAGTGAAAAAGAGGGGAGAGGGGGGAAAGAAACCTCCATGGGAGAGAAACACACAGACTGCATGCACCCCAATAGGGAAGAGGGAGAGCTGGGAGCAAACTCACAATCCATGTGTGTGTGGGCCAACATTCTAACAACTGAGCAAAACTGGCCAGGGCTTGCTAAGTTTTTTAAAAATAGTTGTTATTATAATTTTGTTAAGGTTTCTTAGATTTTTTTTCTTGTTGTAAGTAGGTTTTTGATTTTTTTTTTTACCACTATGCCCTCTAACTTAATAATGATGCTTCCATAGGAAGGCTCTTATTGCTGTATATTTGTCATATGCCTATTAATTTTACTAAGTTTCCATAATTCTACTACCTTTGATTATTTCTCAGTTTCATAGATATACAATGAAACGTGTAAATTACCTTCTTTCAGTTTTGCTTCATGCATTATTGAGAACTGGAACATTTTAAATATCATTAAATCATAAAGGTGCAGTGAGAAAATTTTTTCTTTATTTTGAACAGAATTTCCCCACCCCCTCTGATCTAAATGAATAGGAAAAAAATACCTCCTTGGAATCTATAAACATTAAGCCTATAGGGAAACAGCATATATAAATCATCAAATAACAATTAATATGATGTTTTAAACAACTTGTAGCAATTTCATGCACAGTTATGCTCATTTTAAAAAAGAAAAAAGTTCAAACTCATTAAGCTGTATACATTAAATATGTAAAGTTTTGTGTATCAATTATACCACAGGCTGTTAAAAAGAAAATAATAATAGTAGAAGAAAACAAATTAATTCTCCATTTTATCATATAAAGAGAAACTTAATTTTGAGAAAATAATATTTGTATTTCCACAGGGTACAATTGTTACTGGGTTTTAATCACTTCACCATTTCATGTAATCATAAAACTAAAAATCTTTCAATAATGACACCTACACAACAATGGTCTAGTATGCATGGTTGAAGAAACTTAGCCTGAAATATTTTTCACAGTTCTGAGGACTAAACAACTTACATTAAAATATGGAAAACATTCTGTCTTATAATACTCTACTGTGGCAGATGCAAAATAGAAAGAATAATTCATTTCAGCCACAAAAAGATTTTTGCTTCTCTCACCAGCCATATCTGATGATACCGCCCATCTTTTGATTATTCCATTTTTCCAGGAAGTGTGGCACTTTCTGAGCCAGAAGAGTTAGCAATTATCTACTGAGTAGCAAAAGTTCCCTCTGCAAGGACATGCATGTGAGGATGAGGGTGCAAGATCTGCAAAGGCCAAAAGGGTAATGGAAGAACAAGTCTTGTAGGACAGAGCCTGAGGTAACACTTAGCAGAGCTGGATCAAGTCAAGGGGTCAATGAAAGAGATAAAGGGGTAGCAAGAAGAATGAAAGTCAAGAGAATGTGATGTCATAATCCAAGAAGAGAGAATTTCTAGAACGATAGTAATCAACAGTCAAAATGATGGTCTTGGACGATACACTTAACATATAACCAAGGCAGTGTCTGCATTCGTGATGAGATATGCTAAGGAAAATAATGGCATTTGTGTTAATTTTGTCACATTTTGTGTTATATTTCCATACTCAGGTTATATTTCATGTTCCCTTAAATAAAATATTTAAGTTGGCTTACAGTATTGGAAGGAATTAATGTGGGAGGAAGGATGTTGAGCACTATTTCAACTAAAGGTGTTTTGTTTTGTTTTTAATCTCTATGTGTGTATATACCCAGAATGAAAAATAAGTTGGAAACAGAACCAGACAACTTCTGTTAGTGGACTCTAGTTTTAATTTTAAATGCACCAACTCCCTTAAAGTGCTCCACAAAAGAGGAAAGTATTTTGCAGACTTCAAATATACAATATCTGAACGTTGACGTACCCGTGTTTCTTCACTTATTCAAATAAGAAAGCAATTTTAATAGGAAGATAAAAGGAGGCATCATTTTTTATTTTCGATGAAATAACTTGCTACTGCACAGTATTTGTGTTTCCAAGATTTGTCTATTATTCTTGTAGTTCAATACCCTGCATTATCCCCAGGACAGGAACTTATTTTCCTCAATGTGTCATGTTTTACAAAGAAATACTGGTATTGTCCAGTGAATATAAAATAATAACTATGGCAACCATTATTCTAGCATCCTAAATGAGACTGATATATGGCAATGAAATATGCAAGAAAAAATAAAGTCAAAGCAGTTATAGTAACAATTTTTATTAATTTCAGACGCCTATGCTATCTTATTAACTCTCACAATGTATTTTTAAATTTATCTTTATTGTATGAAGTATTACAGATGTCGCCTGTTTTTCCCCCATTGACCCTCTCCACCCTGTACCCTTCCCAGGCCATCACCACACACTTGTTTATGTCCATGGATTATGCACATGTGCATATTAGTTATTTGGTCAATCTCTCCTCATTAAACTATCAATTGCATACTTCAAAGACCTAGAACAAACTGTCCAAAATTTATCTGGGGTTAAAAAAGAAAAAGAAAAAAGACCTCAAGTAACTGCAGAACAAAGTTGAGAAAGCAGAACAAAGTTGAAGGGATCATAATACCAGATATCAAACTATACTACAAAGCCACTGTTCTCAAAACTTCCTTATACTGTCACAAGAACAGACATATAGACCACTGAAACAGAACAGAGAAACCAGAAATCAACCCAAACCATTATGTTAATTAATATTTGACAAAGAAAGCAAAAGCATACAATGGAGTCAAGACAGTCTCTTCAATAAATAGTGTTGGGAAAATTGGACAAAAACATGCAAAAATAAAAAAAGAAACTAAACCATCAACTTACACCATATACAAAGATAAACTCAAAATGGATAAAGGACTTAAATGTAAGATGGGAAACCATAAAAATCCTAAAAGAAGCCATAGGCAGAAAATTAGCAGATATTTGTCTTAGCAATATCTTTACCAATATAGCTCCTAGGTCAATGGAAACTAAAGAGAAAATAAACTAATGGGACTACATCAAAATAAAAAGCTTCTGCACAGCAAAAGAAACCATCAACAAAGCAACAATAGAGCCCATTGCATGGAAGAACATATTTGCCAATGTTATCACTTCTAAGGGTTTAATCTCCAACATTTACAGGGAACTCATACAACTTAACAAAAGGAAGATAAACAATCCAATAAAAAAAACGGGCAAATGACCCAAATAGATACTTTTTTACAGAGGACATATAGAAGGCCAAGAGACATATGAAAACATGCTCAAAGTCACTAATCATCAGAGAGATGCAAATCAAAACAACAATGAGGTACCATTTCACACCTGTCAGAATGGCTATCATCAACGAATCAACAAAAAACAAGTGCTGGTAAGGTTGTGGAGAAAATGGAACCCTCGTGCACTGCTGGTGGGAATGCAGACTGGTGCAGCCACTGTGGAAAACAGTATGGCGTTTCCTCAGAAAGTGAAAAATGGAACTGCCATTTGACCCAGTGATCCCATTTCTTCACAATGTCTTCTAAAGGTTTTCTTATTTTCATCTTCACTCTGGAGGAAGTAACTGAAGCACAGAGGAACAAAACAATTGTCTCCTAGTTGAATAACAAATTAGATGAAAATCCAATATCCAGTTATTGGATTCTGATGACATATTCATGTTACACGTTATTAGCTATTTATACATACATAGGAGAGACCTCTCTTTCTAATAAAAAACAACAACAACAAACTATAACCAACAGTAAATATTATTACTTCGTTTTTGTTTTTAAAGAACTATCAATTTCTACTCAAGATCCTTAAATAAAATATCTCAGTGTATCTGTTAACCAGTGTAAAAATAAAAAGTAAAGAAAAATTTAGTAGTCTAAGAATTGGAATATGGGTTACAATAATCCTGGGATGATTCCAGTACCTTTTGTTTATCCATGGGTGGATTATCTACTTCGTGAATTATTCATGACTAATTTTGAATGTTAAAGCTGCATTGCCCCACTGCTTGGTTAGCACTGAGGACCTTTCCTCCCACTACCCAGCTGGTGTGTTCTCAGGGAAGGAAAACTCTTTTAAATACGAATCCAAGCAAAACACAATTAGGCAAGCAAATGTGCTGAAAAATAATAACATCACGAATTACAAAGCCAAATGTGAAAGATTTGAATGTCACCTAGCATTTTGAAGTATCCAACTATTGTTCCCATGTGATGCTTAAGTAACCGATTTGGGCCAGTCATATCACAAAGATAATTTATTCTATATGAGAGGCCCCCATTTTTGGTTTTAATTGAACTATAAAGTTTGACTATGGTGGAGAAGTAGCTGCAAACTTGATTCCTTTCCAATGGCCTGCAATTTCTCCCAGGGGAAAAAAATAAAGAACCATCTACCATGAAGAACCATGCCCATAACATTTCTCTTTCAACCTGAAAATATCCAGAGCTAAAGAGGACTCATGCCTACCCTGCAAAAACTGCAGAGCTCCCAAGGAGATTACAGCCTTTCCCCAACGCATGTGCTCATATGCAAACACACATGCGCACATATACACACTGACACCTCAGAACTGCTGGCACCTGAAAGATTTCACTATAGATTTTGTGGCTTGGATTGGTTAGCTAGCACACAAAAATACTATCAGTCTTTAAATAAATTAAATTCCAGGATATTTATAGACATTGCACCCATCTACAAATGACAGAAAGCTGCCCTGCCAGTGTGCCTGGGCAGTTGAGCATTGACCTATGAACCAAGAGGTCACTGGTTCTATTCCTGGTCGGCACACATGCCCATGTTTCGAGCTCAATCTCTAGTAGGAGGCATGCAGGAGGCAGCACATAGATGTTTCTCTCTCATTGATGTTTCTATCTCTCTATCCCTCTTCCTTCCCCTCTCTCTAAAATCAATAAAAACATATTTAAAAACAAACAAACAAAAATACCCAACAACAAGCGACAGAAAGCTCTGATCAGAGTTATATCCAAATGACTCACTTCCTTAAAATATAATGATTTGCACATACAGGTATATGGATAAAGTACAAATTTTCATACATTTTCATTATGCAAGATGACCGATATTTAAAATTCTATTTAAAAATTAGGGAAAGAAAACATGCTCATTACTAATTTTTAAAAATTTGTTTTTCTAAATAAATGGGTTCAGATAAAAATACTTAGAACAGCCATTGATAATTTTAGAATGTACATAAGTAACCACTTTTTATAGACTTTCTTTTGCAAACAAGATTTTGCACTTAGTGTTCATAATTAAGTTAATGTTTATTAACATATTAGCATTAGCTGTTACCAGTAGAGTTTCAGTAAGTGACTCTCACACTGGAAGGGATTTGAATTAAAGCATGTACTGTGCTTCTTGATGTATTTTCTTTCTTCTTCTGCAATAAGATGCCTAAAGATTAGCCTAAGTTATTTTCAAGAAATAAATGTTCTTCTTCATTATAATTATTCTCATTTTGACCTGTTGAACTAGCTTCATGTTTACAAAAAATAAATAGTTAAGTGTTGATTAAAACGTAGTATCTTATGAGGCTTTCTAATTACCACCTCTACTAATATAGGGTAGTTCTTTGCTAACCAAACATAAATATACTTAACTAATGAGTTATGAACCTTTAAGAAACTTCTCTTTCTGCACTAAACTTTCCTCAAATTACTTCATATTTTTCATAGTTTCTCAAATGTACTTCCTTCTTGTTTTATCTCAGTCTTTGATTTTGCTGGTTGCTCAAGGGAGCGATGGGTGATATTTTAAAAAATTCAAATTAACAATAAAAATTATAACAAAACTTCAACAAGGTTATGGTGGTATATGTACTTCATTCATAGTCATTAGAAAAGTTCTGTCCCAATTATAATTATCCAGCAGGAAATGTTCCTTTGCAGGGCTTTGCAAAATTGTGTGCCATCTTTAACAGTATTGAAGCCTAGCATGTATAAAATGGAAAGAACCCAAAAACTTATCTATTTTAACCCCACCTTATTTATAGCCATGTTGATCAAGGCCCAGAGGAGTAAATAAATATGTATAATGTCACACAGCTAGTTAGTATCAGATGGTATGCTATTTTTATGTAAGTTTAAAAAATATTTCCTATATTTGCTAACCTTACTATATTTTTCATCACTTCAAGGTTATTTGTATATATAGACATATACATACATCAATGTGTTTTAACTTTCTCAATGAAAAATGATTGTTATCTCAATATATTGCTGTAGTATCCTGGCTTTGATTCTAGAACAGCAAGAGTAAATTTAAAATGCACGTGTGTGCGCGCACACACACACACATGTGAAATCTGAATGAAGTCTAGAGGTTAGTTCATACTAGTAGTTAGATACCATTGTTCATTTGTTCTGTTCCTTAGTTTTGGCAAATGTATCTTGTATAAGGTAAGGTGTTAACATTAAAGATCCTACAAGCAAGATAACAAGCCCCAGATGGAGTTGTTTATGCTAAACCCCATGTCACCAAACCAACTTGATTTAATAATAATTTCAGCTCTCCAGAAATGGAATCTTAAATCAGTCAATCAGAGTCACCTGATCAGCACTAGTTTATATGCCAGATAGGACCCTGCCATCCCCTAGACCTAGAGCCATGGTCGGCAAACTGCGGCTCATGAGTCACATGAGGCTATTTGGCCCCTTGAGTGTGACTCTTCCACAAATACCACGGCTTGAGCAGGTCTATTTTGAAGAAGTTGCATTAGAAGAAGTTTAAGTTTAAAAAATTTGGCTCTCTCATGCCAAAACCGGTTTGGCTCAATGGATAGAGCATCGGCCTGCAGACTGAAAGGTCCCAGGTTCAATTCCTGTCAAAGGCATGTACCTTGGTTGCAAGCACATCCCCAGTAGGGGTGTGCAAGATGCAGCTGATTGATGATTCTCTCTCATTGATGTTTCTAACTCTCTATCCCCCTCTCTTTCTCTCTTTTAAAAAATCAATAAAATATATGAAAAAAATTGGCTCTCAAAAGAAATTTCAGTCATTATGTTGTTGATATTTGGACCTGTTGACTAACGGTTTTGCTGACAACTGCCCTAAAGAAAAGTAGTTTTCCAATAATCAACTTATTTTCCTGCCTCATATACCTCCTTACTTATACTCCCTACTAGAGGCCCTGTGCATGGAATTTGTGCATGGGGGATGGGTGTCCCTCAGCCCAGCCTGCACCCTCTTCAACCTGAGAAATCCCTCTCACAATCTAAGACTTCTGGCTTCCAACTGCTCACCTTCCTGCCTTCCTGATTGTCCCTAACTGCTTCTGCCTGCCAGCCTGATCACCACCTAACCGCTCTCCTGCCAGCCTGATTGATGCATAACTGGTCCCCTGCCAGCCTTTTTGCCCCTAACTTCCCTCCCTGCAGGCCTGCCCCACCCCAACTGCTCTTCCCTGCAGGCCTGGGTCCCCCCAACTGCCCTTCCTTACAGGCCTGGTCACCTTCAACTTTCCTACTCTGCCAGCCTGGTCCCTCCCAACTGCTCTCCCCTCTTGGCCTGATTTACCACAACTGCCCTCCCCTGCTGGCCTGATCCCCCCCCCCAACTTCCCTCTCCTGCTGGCCATCTTGTGGCGTATATCTTGTGTCCACATGGGGACAGCCATTTTTGACAACACAGGGGCAGGTACCTTGCATGTGGAAGTGATGGTCAATTTGCATATTACTCTTTATTAGATAGGATAGAGGCCTGCTGCATGGGTGGGAGCCAGTTGGTTTGCCCTGAAGGGTGTCCTGGATCAGAGTGGGGGTTCCTTTGGGGTATAGGGCAACCTGGGCGAGGGGCCTGTGTGGTTTTCAGGCTGGCCACACACCCCGGTGACCCAAGAAGAGGCCCTGATATCTGGAATTTATTTATCTTTTATAATTGAAACTTTGTAGCCTTGAGTAGAGGCCTGGGCCAGCCAGGGTGTGCAGGAAGCTTGGCTTCCTCCATTGCTGGGGAAACCCAAGCCCCCTGTTCACTCTGAGGACACAGCCATATTAGTTGAGTTAATTTGCATAATTGCTCTTGATTGGCTGGTGGACATGGCTTGTGGGTGTAGTGGAGGTAAGGTCTATTTGCTTATTACTATTTTATTAGATAGGATGGCTATAAAAAAAAGTCTTCTGTTTTCTACACTCCTCAGAGCTCCTTTGTATCTGATAGGTTGGATGCTGATGGACTCAAATGGATTTTTGCTCAAACTTTTAACTTTTTTAATATGCCTCAGTTTACCTCTTAAGAGAGAAAGACTACTTGAAACAAGAAAAAATTGAGCCAAATTTAACTTGGCTTTAACTACCCGTAACCAGTGAAATTTTGTCCCTGACTAATTTCACAGTCATCCTGTAGCTGCTGTGGCTCAACACTGGGGACCTTTTAGGGATTGTAGGACCAAGGTGTTCACTACCTCCAGCCACCAGGATGTGTGAATGTGATGGGTACAAAGCCTTTGTGCTTACCATGTTCACACATCTTTGGAAGTAGCTGCCTTGGGGAAGGGGCATGTTGGGGACAGGCAGTAATCATCAGTCAGATGTAATTCCCAGGGAGGGACTCCACTATGAGTTCTCAGGAGGGAACATTTTGTGACTGGAAGAAATGAACACCTTGGTCCTAAAAGATCTGAGTTTTATGTCACTGCAGCCATTGAATGGACGCCAGCCCTTAAGCACAATAGTTGGCCACAAAGTGTAAGTGAACTTAGGCAAGGAAGAAATTTCTCTAGGCACAGGGATTTAAAAGCAGGTGAATTTGGCACAAAATTTTCTTGTCATGAGTCTTTGTTCCCTTCAATCTCTCTTGTTGGCACCAATCATTACCTACACATTTCATAGCATTTATTCCAAGATGTCATCTATTTGAGTTGAAGAGAACAGTGAGAAAAATTGTAAAAAATGTACTCCTTTGGATCTTTAAGGGATACGATTATATTTATTTTCAATTTTAAAAATTCAGTTTATTAGGTTGGCATTGGTTAATAAGATGACACAAGTGTACAAATCTATGATACATCATCTGTATATTGCATTTTGTACCCACTGCCCAAAGTCAAGTGATGGGATTTTAGATGCAGAAAATATGTACAGAAAGTCCACTGTTTGCCAATCCAAGGGTAGAGTAAATTCTCGTCCCACTCCTACCTTTCACATTTGTCCATGTGAAGTTATATTCAGTTTCATTCAATATGGCTAATTTAGATAATAGTAACATATCAGTCCCCAAGTCTCAGTGGCTCAACATATCAAACCTTACATGTCCAAAATGGGATAGAAAGGATGCATAGAAGGCTCCAACACACAACACACAAACTCTAAGGTTACAGCAGAAGAAGTAGAGAACAGAGGGACCATACCTATTTTTAAAAGCCTAAACCCAGAAGTAACATTTCTGCTAATAGTCCACAGCCTAAAGTTGTCTTATGGTTCCAACATAACTGTCAAGGAAACTAGGAAATGCAGATGAATGGATGGAGTACTAACATACTTTGCTCAAACTGGCTAGTAAACCTTCTGGAATAGTCTTATACATATATGCAATTCAGTAAAGAATACTGGCTAGAGTCTAATTCATCAGTATAGCTTCTCTGAACAAAAATTATGGTCAATCTTAGTGACAAATCTATTTTTATATGTTTTTTTTTTTAAATTGATTTTTAGAGAGAAAGTTGGGAGAGGAATAGTGAAATGGAAGTATCAATGAGAGAGAAACATCACTGACCTATTGGCTGCATCCTGCACACCCCCGACTAGAGATAGAGCCCACAACTTGGGCATGTGCCCTGATTGGGGATCATACAGGTGACCTCTTGGTTCCTGGGTTGATGTTCAACTGCTGAGCCACATCATATGGGCACCAAATAACCATATTGATTAATAAAGCAATAATTTGAACATTCAGACATTTTTAAGGACATATAAAAGTGCTTCAGTGATTTGAACAGTCATGAAAAAGACAAATTTTATTTTAAAATCTTTTAAATTTATTATGGAAATTAGCCTTATAATTCTAAAGTCCCAGATATTAAATACCTAAGCAGGGGGGGTTTCTGTTCTGGTTGGTTTATAAGGAGCCACAATGTGTTAGGACAAATAGGATATGCAGAAATTGTTGGCAAGTACTTAACAGAGGGGGGGGGGGTGGTTGGCTTCAGTTCACAGCCCTGCATTTTCTTACCATGTGGTCCTAGCTTCAGCAAAAATGTTCCCCTTTCTGAAAAAAAAAAGTCTTTTCCCTTAATGTTACAGAAGACCTGTTTTAAAAATTGGAATTACCATTTTTTTATGAATACTGGTCAATGGAATATATCTTTTTTATTGCAGAGGCATGAAGTAATGCCTGAAAATTGCCATGGGTGCAGTTTTTGGCTCTGTTAGTTCTTATGTCCCTGCATCATCAATTACCTCTCTGTGCCTCAATTTCTTCATTTATAAAACAGACACAGAACTATGATCAATAATAGGCATGATGTGAGAACAAAAGTGTTAGTATCTGTAAAATGTTTAGTACAGAGTCCAATGCATAGTAAACTCTATGTGTTTGCTGCTATTATTTTCAATAATGTTCAGCTACTTATAAATAAATTAGTTTTACAAGTGAGGAAGCCTTTATCATGAGGTAAAATCCAATATAAAACTTATATAATGTTAAATGCCAAAGTAAGTTGTGCTAACACTTTTCATTTTTTTTTCCTTTTCCTGTTCCACAACTTTCCCCAACCAAAATTAAGTTCTAAGGGAAAATGTTATCATGTTGTATAATTTAATATTTTCACATGTGATCAATTCAAGGAAGCAATTAAGGATTAAAAAAGGAAAACATCTTTCTTCTTTACTGAGCTGTGCATGATCCTGCTCCACTCCCCCGAAAACAAACAAACAAACAAACAAACAAACAAAAAGCCCACAAAAAACAACAAACTTAAAACTTGTTCACTGTTTCACAGTAATAAAATGGTTGGCATTCTAAC
Source organism: Vespertilio murinus (assembly GCA_963924515.1). NCBI lineage: Eukaryota > Metazoa > Chordata > Mammalia > Chiroptera > Vespertilionidae > Vespertilio > Vespertilio murinus. Next base: position 140,388,945 of record OZ004704.1, on the reverse strand, counting down.
TGGGAAGAGAAAGACAAAACATCATGGAAAGAGGGACTAGAAAAAAGAGATGAAGGATGTGGAGAATTTCATACTCAGAGACTCTGTGTAGTCCGTGGGAAATGCAAGATTGGAATCTTATATAATAAAAGGCTGATATGTAAATTGACCAAACAGCAGAACAACAGGTCTCTATGATAAGCACTGACCACCAGAGGGGCAGATGCTCAAAGCAGGAGTTGCCCCCTGGTGGTCAGTGCACTCCCACAGGCGGAGGTTCACAGCTGGTGAGTACAATGGTGGTGGTGGGAGCCTTTCCCAGCTCTGCAACATCCCCCAAGGGGTCCCAGACTGTGAGAAGGTTCAGGCCAGGCTGAGGGACCTCCCCACCCCAGTGCATAAATGTCATGCACCAGGCCTCTAGTTAAAGCTCTAAAAAAGTAACCCTACCCTCTGACAACTCCTTTCATGCCTTGAAACAACCTGCTTGGGCAGGGAAAGAAAGAGATGTGATCAAAAGATGTATAGGCTTTAGTCTTCCAGGTAAACTTCCCTTCCACTCCTGTCCATGAATAGGACTTCTCCTGGTCCTACCAATGTGTAAGGCAGGAGTCCCGTCTCTGATTGCTATAGGGCACTGCCACGACCTTGGAACCCAAAAACCTTAAACTTCCTAACTCCAGAAGGCATATGGCATTGGTTGAACAATTTTCCTCGCCAAATGTATCTGTTGAAGCCCCACTACCTTAGAAATTAGCTGTATTTGGAGACAGGGCCTTTAGAGGTGTGATTAAATTGCAATGAACCATAATGGGTCCTAATCCAATCTGACTGGTGTTCTTACAAGAAAAAAAATTGGGCACACAATGAACTATAATTGATGCATGTACACTGTGGAACAAATCTTAAGATGTTTTCAGTGAGAAAATATCCATCTACAATGCAAAGAAAGAGGACTTAGAAGATATTAAATCATGATCTTGGACTTCTAGCCTCCAGAACTGAGGAAATATGTTTATTTTGTTTAAACCACCAGGCTATGGTGCTTTGTTAAGGCAGTCCAGTCCTAGTATACTATTAGAAGACATTTTGGGCTTCATTATAGCCAATTTACTTGTTCATATACACTGTTCGCCAGGCAATCTTACAACATGTACTCTGCCCTGTCTCATTTAACATCAGTCTTTGTGCTGAAGAAAACAAAGTAAAAATTATATATTTTAATAGTTCAATTTAGAAAAAAAATATTCTCACTGTGAAACTTTGGGGTGTTGATAAACAGTTACATTTGTTATTTAGCCTCTAGCATACATGAATCCATAATGTATAATACTTTTGAATGTTGAAGAAGTGATGTTGAAATTATATTCAAATTATCATTCTTTGCTCCATCTATTGTACTCCCCCGAGCTAAATTTATTAATATCAAAGATTTCTATTCATTCTATGTAAATTTACTAAAGTCTGTTGAAATTCCTGATTGCTGACATTTTAGAGTTTAATACACTTTTTGTCTCTCTTTTGACAAATCACACACATATCTTCAGGGACTCTTATTACAGAGCTAAGTACATTGTCTGACAAAAGCTGAAGAATTTTAATAGATAAATGACAAATTTTAACAAAGAGCTCTACTGAGTTAATTTCTGAAATCCTTTACTGTATGTATAGAAAACTGGCAGAAGTAATTTGGTAAAGTGCACGTTTTCTGTACATAATAAAAGAGAATTATTAGTAGATATATTCGACAAGATCCATCTACTTGATGGATAACCACAAAATAACCTACCAATACAAATATGCCTTCATGCTTATTTATTAGGTTATTTTTCTCCTGGACTAAAATCATAATAATAATGTTACCAGTTATTTAGTTCAAGTTCAAATGAAAGAAGGAAGCAATTCTACTTACTGCAAAATCAATGTCATCTTAGATTCAAAAACCAAAAACTTTGTAACTTAAATATATACATCTGTGTATATATTTTGAACACCCATTTTACGGTGTGTGAAGTGTGTGTGTGTGTGTGTGTGTGTGTGTGTGTGTATGTGTGTGTGTGTGTGCCTGATACAATCATTGCATGATCTGTTTTCTGCAGGCAGTAGGAAAGGTCAGAGAGAATCATCTAAAAGTGATTTTTTTTCTGTATAAGTTTCTGATGTAAACAGAATAATGAACACAACCACATTCTTACTCACATGACATCATACACAATCACAGTTAAGTGTTTCTATCTGTCACAGCCTGGAGAGTCACTACCAGATTGTGCCTGGCTGGCATATAATCCGAAATAATATCTCCGTGGTTTTATTTACCCAGTGCTTATTCTGCATGGTTTCTGGGCTCTGTCGGAGCAGGTCAAAGACAGTGAGCACAGAGGTAAGTTTAGAGTTCAGCCTGCTCAGAAAATGAGCAGGCTGCGTTGATAATCACACAGCCACAGTATTGAACATCTGTTGACTGAAGAGCAATAAATAAATAAGCAAGTAAGTAGCCTTTCTTATTGTAAAATCAGAAATTACATATCACTTGTTTTTGGAAAAAGAAGATTTGTAAGCATGTGGCAGTTGATCTTTGTTCATAATTTATGCTCATGTTCAAGGCATTTTAAAAATCCACTTTCTTACAGGCTCTAATTTTGCTGCTACATTTACTGCCAGTTAAGCAGCAGCTTTTAGTATAGGGAGCCCCCCCTGAACATTCACCTTCTGAGTTTTCTTACCCAAGACATTTAAGTCAAAATCTGGACCAATCTGCCACTTCATAGCTAGCAGCAAGTGAGGAGGACTCGAAAGATCCTGCTGCTATAAACATACTCCTTGAGGAGCAGCCAAACAGTTTCAAAGTTTGAATTTTTTCTTGTAAGAAAAAAGAAACAATCCCTGGGTAAAGAATGTTCAGAGTATCTTGGAAAAGCTTTGTATACTTTCTAGGAATGATAAATAATTATCTTAATTAAAAGTGAAAGTATGGCTTTAGCTGGTTCGGCTCAGTGGATAGAGCATCCATTTGTAGACTGAAGGGTCCCAGGTTCAATTCTGATCAAGGGCACATACCTGGGTTGTGGGCTCAATCCCTGGAAGGGGGCATGCAGGGGGCAGCTATCAATGATTCTCTTATTGTTGTTTCTATCTCTTTTTACCTCTTCCTTTCTCTCTGAAATCAATAAAAATATTTTTAAAAATGAAAGTATGAAATGATGCAATGTGTAAAATTTACAAAATGTCAGATCAGACGGAAACAGGAAATCAAATTTCCTATAACAGGGTAATATTTTCTTCTACTAACTAGATTGTAATCTTGTTCAATCCCTTACAATATATAAGAGCTATGAGCAATAGGGCATATTCCTGTTTTTTAAGACACATGGAAAAATAAGATGGTGAATTTCAGCAGCTGACTTACAATCCACTCCATACACCAAAACTTTATTTTGGCGTCAACACAATTATCTAGCTAACGACGAAACATTAAAATATAGGCAAGCAAAGGAAAAGTGCAATGATGCACACCATATGTGAATATAAATGAATTAAAGCACAATAAATATCATTTGCTATTAAAAACAAAATTGACTAGCAATATATTCTCATTGTCAAATATTAATTTATTCAGCATATTTTAAGGAACATAGCATTATCCTACAATAATCTATGGTTACATCAGTTATCTTTTTAAAAAATTAATGGTAGCTTTCTCAGTTCATAGATTTTCCCCTAATAGCAAGCTGCATCAGTTGCCCAGGATCAAAGAGCAGTTTTCAGTAGTCTAGAGTTTTGATTGATTTGAGCCATGTTTAGCTTTAATCCATCCTTGCACATGCCTACGGAACGAGATATTCTATTGGATTCTGTTCTTGTAGCTTGGAGTCTTTCTCTGTGTGCATCTAGAGCTGGGAAAGTTTTCAAATCCAAGTAGAGTCAGGATTTAACCCTTATTTGGATTTTATTGTGACTGACTGAGGGAGGACTTGAAATATCCACAAAAGAGCAGGTCAAGACCTATGGGAAAATACAGAGGGTTTAGGTGGGGTTGTGACTCTTGGCTTAAACAAATAGAGTTAATGGCTTGGAAAAGGATTTCGGCTTACTCTGGTATGAAACTCCGTGCCTCATCTCAGAAGAACCAGAGTTGACAACCGCACCAAGGATGGGTTGGGAGTGGGGCAGAAAGGAAGTGGATGCTAAGTGGAGAACAGCAGGAGGTCTGAAAGGGATAGGCAGAGAATGATATGAATTGGGGGAAGAGCAGATGGGGCATGACTGCCAACCTATTGGCTAATTAGAAAGTCCTGGTTTGTTAAACCTGGGCTCTGAGAAAAAAAATGTGTTCAATCTGACAGAAAGAACAATTGATTATTTTTTCTTATGAACACATTCTGAATTATTCCATAATACCACTTATTTTTGAACTATGTTTTCATGGCTTGAAATGAAAGAAATATAATTTTCTCTAAGTAAGAAAAAAAACCTTCCAGAAAAGTTTCTAATTAAATTAGGAATTTTAATGAGGTATAATACCTCAAATTATTATACAAGAGTAATATTATTTAATATTATATTAAACAAATATAATACACAATTGTACTTTACTTGTGATTGACCTGAAAATAAACCTTGTTTCATTTAAAAATAGTTTATAAGCAACGAATAAATCATAATATTTGGGAAAATGGGTCTACCAAATTATGTTAATGGGTTATCTTTCTGACAAATCAGAAACTCATTCATTGTATATTAAACATACAATTTGACTTTCAATCAGGCCCTATGAAAATATATTTTTATTGATTTCAGAGAGAAAGGGAGAGGAAGAGAGAGGGATAGAAACATCAATGATAAAAGAGAATCATTGATCAGCTGCCTCCTACATGCCACCCTCAGGGGATCAAGCTTGCAACCTGGACATGTGCCCTACAGGAATCAAGCCATGACCTCTTGGTTCATAGGTTGAACCTCAACCTCTGAGCCATGCTGGCTGGGCAATCAGGGCCTATTTTAAGTAACTGGAACCAAGTCCAAGGTGTGTGTGGGGGGCAGGGGGAGACTTCCCACATAATACCAAGCAATTCTTGAACATGAGCAAGGTGTGTGAGAATTCAACTTAATTCAACACAATTCTAGTACTGTTTACCTAGAGATAGAATCATATTCTATAGGATAAGTGTTCAGTCCTATATGACTGCCTCCCCATATCTCACACTTAAGTTGTCAGTGGCAAGCTCAGATTATCACCTGCATTTCTGATCAATCAGTTATAGATTGGAGCTTCCAATGACCCATCCTTGGACTTCAGATCACAGTTGCAAATCCAGGTGGTTACCTATACTTCTGACTGACTGGCTATAAATCAGAGGTTCTCAGGATACCCAGTAGGGATTGATTTATCTGATAGATTGGTTCACAGAACTCAAAGAAACAGTGGCACTTACTACACCACCGGTCTATTGTAAAAGGATATAACTCAGGTGCAGCCTGATGGAAGAAATACAGAGGGCGGGGTTGGTGAAAAGGGGAGGAGCTACCATGCCTTCTCCAGGCTCACCATTCTCCCTTCATCTGTAAGACCTTACCTTCCAGGAAGATTTTAGAACCCTGTATTTTTGTGTGTGTTTTTGTGGGGGGTGTGTGAGTGAGTGTGTGTGTGTGTGTGTGTGTGTGTGTGTGTGTGTGTGTGTGTGTGTTTGGAGGCTTCCTTACATATTCATGATTGATGAAATCATGCCCATTGGCTATTGAAGTAAATCTCCAGCCCCTCTCCACTCTGGGAAGGTTAGAGGTGGGGGAGACTGAAAGTTCCAGCCCTATAATCACATGATTTGGTTCTTCTGGTAATCAGCTACCATTCTTAGGTGCTTCATTAACTTAAAAGACTTCTTGATAGTTCTCTTCACCAAGGAAATTGCAAGCCTTTTAGCTCTGTGCCAGAAATGAGAAAACCAAATATATATTTCTTATTACAATTCACAATATCATAGGCCCTCCCCCAGCAACATAAATCAATCTGCTTTATAGAAACAATATATATATATATATATATATATATATATATATATATATATATGCCTAAGAGACCTTTGCAACTGAAACAACCAAACAACTGGACAGGCTGCATGGGGTGACCAGGCCAACAGGGGGTTTAGCAAGGGATTACCAAATGACTGAACAGTGGGTTGTGTGGAGCGACCAGGTCGGTAGGGGATGGCAGTAAGGGGCGACCAGGCTGGCGGGGGGGGGGAAGGTTGGATGTGACTAGGCCAGCAGGAGGGGAGTGGGGGTCCCAGGCCATCAGGGGAGGCAGTTAGGGGTATCAGGCAGGCAGGCAGGTGAGCAGTTAAGAGCCAGTGGTTCCAGAATGTGAGAGGGATGTTCAACTTCTGGTTTAGGCTCTATCCCACAGGGATCCCAGATTGGAGAGGGTGCAGGCTGGGCTGAGAGACACCCCCCCGCCCCCGCGCACCATGCACAAATTTCATGCACTGGGCCATTAGTAGTTTAATATTGACGGAGGCACATGTGGGATGGGAAAATATGTGACTAAATCATTGCTTGACCATTTACTTTTCACTCTGAGGAAAGGTAGACCAGATCAAACAGGTCACTTTAACCTGATCTAATCATCATCATCATCATCATCATCATCATCATTTTATTATTAGTAGTAATAGTAATAGTAGAAATACTGCTTGAATGGGCAGTTGTTAAGTTTTAAAACTTAGTATATAGAAGATATGACCTAAACAGGAGGTTTTCATTATGTTGTTTCCATTGGGAAGTAATTCACTGACTTAAGTGTTTATATTACCAAGATAGAAGTATCTTGTAGATAAATATAACTGTATTTAAAATATCTAATTATTGCAACAATTGCCATTTTGGATCAGGAAAAAAATAGCATCTTATCAATTCCTCTTAGACTATGTTAGATATATTTTAATGTTTCCTGCAATGCTGCCAATTACTGCATTTTCTGTAAAGGTGGCTTAAGGCAGTACACTTAAAAAATAATTTATTAAGAAAATAAGTAAAAATAAAAACATTTTCCTGTGAATGACAACAAATCTAAAATAACAGCCAAAAAATATCAGCATAGTCTACAGATAAGGGTGCTGCTTGACCTGTGAAATAAAAAAAATAAAAAAAAAGTTTGGGGAGAAATTGCTAATTTCTAATAACTTTCTCTCTCTCATTTTTAATTGCAATGGAAGAGAATGAAATGAGTCAGGAATTTAAAGTTTGAAAAAATAGCAGATATAAAAAGCTCAAATTCATAATAAAAACCTAAAAAAATTTAGATAGAAGGAATCTCAGGTAATTTACATTAAGCTCTTCATTTTATTAATGAAGAAATAGAGGTTCCAATTAAATGCTTTGCTTTTTTCTTCATTTCCCATTCTCTCCTCAGCCTCTCTAGTTTTACATTTATCCATACTATACCATTGGAATATTGGCAAGGGTATTATTGATACCTATCATTTGCCAAGTCCAATGACTTATTCTAAGTCATTTTTATACTTGATGTCTTTGCAGAATGTGGCAGAGTTGTTCATTGCCTAGTTATTGACATACTCTCTTTACTTAGCTTATGAGACACCACACTGGTTCTTCTCTTTTCCCCTCCCTCCCTCCCTCCCTCCCTCCCTCCCTCCCTCCCTTCGTCCCTCCTTTCCTCCCTCCTTCTTTTCCTCCTTTCTTCCCTCCCTCCCTCCCTTCCAATGGCTTTCTGCTTCAATTGCAGGCTCCTCTTCTTCTTTATGTAGAGAGCCCTGATTCAGTTCTTGATAGTCTTTTCTATATACAGTCACTCTCTACCCAATCTCTTCTGGTTCTATGACCTTCAATATGTCTTCCAAACACTGATGATATCTAAATATGTTTCACTAGTACAGACTTCTATCCTGAGCTATACTTTTTAATGTTTAACTAGCAGCCCAGTGCACAGAATTGTGTACTGATGGGAAGAGTGGCCTGCAGGGATCGCCCACTATTGGAGTGCTCCTCATCCTGGTCAGCTGAGCAGTACTCCCACTGTGGGAGCGCGCTGACCACCAGGGAGTAGCTCCTGTGTTGAGCGTCTGCCCCTTGGTGGTCAGTAAATATCATAGTGACTAGTCAACTGGTTGTTCTGGTTGTTCCTTCATTTGGTTGCTAAGCTTTTATATATATATATATATATATATATATATATATATATATATATAATCTGTCAACACTCCATTTTTATTGTCTAATACACATAAAAAAACAATGTAAATTAGAACTGTTTCTTGCACCTTCCCCAACTCCTTCTTCACAACTTGTTCTCTAGTTTTCTTCACCTCAGCACCTCAGCATAATCCATCTAGTTGCTCAGACCAGAATTTTTGGAATCATTTAAAATGGAAATCAATGATATATATCTCTCCACTACAGAGAAATCTCTAAGTTTCTTATCACATTCAAGATCAAAGTTAAATCCATTCCTGTGGCTTATGAAACCCTGTATGATCTCCCCCCTGCCTACCTTTCTATCATGATTTCCATTTATTCCCTAACTAGTTCTTTCTCTAGCAACAATCACTTCCTTTCCTTAATGCTAGAAACAACTTGTTTAGGCTTCAAGTTCTTTGTATTTGCTATTCTCTTTCATAAAGATTCTTCCTAATATCTCTTTAAAAAATATTTTTATTGATTTGAGAGGGAGAGAGAGAGATAGAAACATCAATAATGAGAGAGAATCATTGAATGGCTGCCTCCTGCATGACCCCTACTAAGGACTGAATCCACAACGTGGGCATGTACCCTGACCCAGAATCAAATTGTGACCTCCTGTTTCATAGGTAGATGCTCAACCACTGAGCTACACCAGCCTGGCTCTTCCTAATATTTTTACATGCCTCACTGCCTATCTTCTTTGACTTTTCTATTCATATTGCACCTCCTCTTTTTAATATATTTTATTTTTAAAATATATTTTTATTGATATTTTTACAGAGAGGAAGGGAGAGAGATAGAGAGCTAGAAACGTTGATGAGAGAGAAACATCGACCAGCTGCCTCTTGCACATTCCCTCTTGGGGATGTGCCCGCAACCAATGTACATGCCCTTGACCGGAATCAAACCCGTGACCTTTCAGTCCTCAGACTGACGCTCTACCACTGAGCCAAACCGGTTTTGGCTGCACCTCCTCTGATTGATCTTCACTGGTCACCCAATAGGAAATATTGGATTGCTCTGGCCAGTGTCATTCAGTGGTTAGAGCATAAGCCTGAACACTGCAGGGTGGCAGGTTCAATTTCCCACTAAAGAGCACATACCTGGTTTGCAGTTTCTATCCCCATCCCAGTCACAATGTGTGCAAGAAACAACTAACTAATTAATGTGTTTCTCTCAGAACTCTCTCTCTCTCTCTCTCTCTCTCTCTCTCTCTCTCTCTCTCTCTCTCTCTTCTGTCTCTGTCCCTTCCATCCTCTCTAGAAAAAAAACCAATGGAAAAAATATCCTCCAGAGAGGATTAACAATAGCAAAAAGTAGATAGTGTCCATCTTTCCCATCAATATTGTCAATGCTATCCCCTTGTTATCCTGTATGTTTCTTAATTGCATTTATCATTGTTTAAAATGCATTGTCTATTTACTTGTTAATCTATATCTCTATATCTCATGTTAGCTTCATGGGGGCAATATCTTCATTTTGCTCAGCACTATATTCACAGCATCATGAATGTCTTGAATTTGTGACCCTTGTGTTTCTAATCAATATTCTTTAGGAGATGGCCCATTGTTTTTGTCACTATTTTCTTCTTCCTTCCCTTTACATACCTCTCATACACACACAATCAGTGTAATCCCTGCCCCACAACACCAATCCTCTTATACTCTCTCTTCAGCTACAGAAATGTATGGGAGAGTAGAATAAAGCTGTTCTTATTTAGCTGTGAGCAGTAGTGGCATCATAGACTGGATGGAAGGACTTCAGCTCAGAACTTCTTGATATATTTTGTTGGCCTACCTACAGCGTGTTTCTCAATTTCTCTGTGTCTGGCCAAAACAAATACTTCATCTCAGCTTCTGTGAATTCGCCCTCCTTCCTTCCTTTCCAAAGTTTCTAATTTTTTTTGTTGCCACTGTTGCAAATTTATTTTAAAAAAAACCTCATAACAGAAAATTGAGTTCCCAAACAAAAATCCCTACCATATGTAAAAGAGCATGTCCCTCTCTCAACTGGAGGTATATTTTGAAATAAGACAGTGACAGCTCAGCAGTTATTTGCCATAGCTTGCTGAGTAAGCTGGGCTCAGGTTAAAAGGAGGTGATAGGCTGCCAGCCAAAACACTGACGGCATTGCTGAATTCAGAGTTTCAGAAACTCTATATGTCCCATTGCTTCTGTGTAGATGCCATTAATTACACTCTCTCTGCTCTATCGTTGTGAATATCTCAATTCAGTTCCCTTATGTGGATCCAACAGATATGAATTCTATCCATAGAACTTGTTAACTTCTGTTTTAAAAATATATTTAGCATTAATAAAAAGATCTTGGAAGAGTATTGCCATCTGAATGAAATAATATCAGAAATAGACATAACCACATGTTTTACATCAAATATTTCATAAATTTTGATGGGAGATGAATTGTGATTCTGTGGGTCACAATTGACCCAATAGTAACACTTGATTATGTTAGAGATATAGGTATTAGGAGTAATAACAATAGAATTAAAATAAATCAAAAGTAAATAACTTCAAAAGCATATATTGCATAGATGACAAAGTTACAGAACCATGGTTAACAGTAGGGGCTTAAATTAGTTTTTTTTTTACTTCATTCATTTTTATACAAGGTCTTGCAACTGATAAGGAGTTCTTGAGGGCTCATGATTCCGAAGGTACATTTAGACGGGTCTGTGCTACTCATAATAATGATATTATTCATTGCCATTTGTAAGTCTCTGAGTAGCAAAGGTAAGATCTTTGCTTTTGAAATCATTATACTTATTTCTTATAAAACTCTTGATGACGACAATTCTTCAAGCTTTTTTATTCCAACAATATACCAATGCAGTAAACCTTGATAGGTTTGGAAGTGAAGTCTCATTTCATTGGAACTTTTAAGCTGTCTCCAGTGGGTAACTTGGAGACATTTCAATCAGCATTTACACTTAAAATTTTCTTATAGCCTAGGAAAATATTTTGTCTTTATATTTAAAGAGCACCCAGATATAGTGTTACTTTCTATTTGAAGCAATATTTAAAAGGAAAATTGAGAAGAAAGTTTGCCTTGTGAATCAACACTTATTTTTGTGATCTTTATTTAAGATATTTAACAAAGTAAATGTTAAATTTGTTATTATTATAATTGAGTAGACAAATTTTTCCCACAAGGTTAACATCTGTTTACATTATTTTATTATCTGTTGAATGATATGACATGAAGTCTCTTTATTGCAGTTTAGCTAAAGAAGTAGCATGTCTGTGATGGAGCTGTCAATCAGCATTTAGTCATACAGTATCTATTTCTATCCTGTTCTTCTTAGCACAGAAGGGCTATTATAGTCTACATTACTGCATAGCTACTTTGGATATAGATATCCTTGAGGGGCAGGATTTATTTTGAAATAAGATACTCAACATAACATGACATATCATTTAGACATCCTTTAAAAGTACACATGCAGGTATTTCAAAGCAAAATATACCAAAGGCTATTTTTAAGTATTTAATTTAATATTTTATGAATTCATTTCTTTTTTTCTCACCTTCATAGCACTGAAAAGGACCAACAGAGTCATGTGACCCTTTGTAACTGAAAGTGTCTTTTTTAAAGTGATCCCTGCGCAAACCTTCATTGCATTATCACCTACAAAGGGCTAAGATATGATGCATGTCAGAATTAGCAAGAGATAACCATTTAAAGCTGCAGAAATAGAAAAACAGTGCTGAGATGCATTTATAAACACCTGAAAAGTGAAACTTTTCCAGATGTCCAATAATATATATTTCCAAGTACACCAGTATATATGGAATATGACTAAAAATTAACGAGACTGATTACAAATCACAAACATGAAAATCAGTCATGCAGCTGTAAAGCACACTGGATATACTTCCAGATGTGATGATAAAAATGGATACAACCTTTTAAAATATGAGTTTTGGCTATGCTGTGCATGTGGCACTCATTAGCTGAGCAAATGGGTGTTAATCTTCATGACAGTCGATCGCTGTGCTGCATTCTTATGAAGAACGCATCAGCTGGTCTGACCAGATCATCAAGACCATCACGACTTAATTTACAGGAACATTATTTTCCCTTTCCTTGCAATTCCATGGATTTAAAATGCACAAGCAACTTTTCCAAAAGAAATGGCTGAAGTATTTAAACTTCCCTTTCCCCATAGCTGTGCAGTAAATAGGTAATGGCAAAAGAAGATTTAGATTCACAGATTCCATTAGGAATTCAGCAAGCTTGGGTATCTAATTTCTCATGTTCAGGACTAGGGAATTAACCTTATTTTCCTAACGGGTTTGATTTCCATTGAATACCTAAAGGTGCTCATGTAAGAAAAGATTTCATCTTTTAAAATAATAGGCATGTTTAATCGAGAGCATATAAATGTGATTTTCAATAGATTAATAGTAACAAAGGAAATGTCATGTCAGAGCTCAGGAAGAATCAGCAGCATGCCTAGTGCCCTAACAAACATTACTTCTCTTCAGACAGTTATCATATTACCATTTTTCCTATGTACACACGGTATTACTATCAGGGAACTTGTTGCTTTGGGCTACCTTCAGTTAATTAGGGAAGATGTGATGGGATACCAGATCTACCCCTATGAACCTGTGAGCTTGACATGCTAGACACCACGTAGGAAGAGGCAATCCAAACTTCTCATGTAACTCTGCCAGCAAGCACCAACCTATTCAACAGTAACTTCTGTTTCTTAGGCAGCTTTAAGTAGAGACAGCCATTGTGCCAATATCTTCTCTTTGTAGTGTGTTTTGTTGTCCCCTGTGGGTGGCAGGTACCATGAACTACATCCATGTTCTAGTAATAGTAGTTAGAGAGAAACTGAAGATGGTCTCTTCAGAAAGAAATGGGATCATCTCTATTTTTGGTAAAAGCCTCGGCTATCATGAGCACTTCATTAATGAGTTCATGAAAATAAGTAAATCACTTCCTTGCAGAGTTCTAGATGGATGCTTTGGGAGTAAGTTTAACTCATTCAATTCAGTATGGAACTAGTTAATATCCTAAAATTTTTACTATGCTTTTTTGGGTGGCCCGGATTAAAACTTCCAAAATATCTGATACTTTCATGCACAAAGTCATGAACCATATCCAGATCATTAAATATGAATGGAAAAAATTCTTCAATTCAAAAATAGTAAGGAATTACTCTTTTGATAAATCTATGAAGAAAATTTAATCCAAAATTGTAAAAAAAATTAATTGAATATTTATGGGTGGAGTGGATCATGACAGACACCATGAAAAAAAAAAGATGAATGGGATATATTGTTCTCCCTTAAGAAATGATTATATATATATATATATATATATATATATATATATATATATAATTACTGTTGAAAGTATTTCATATGTTCATTTTCCCCCTTGTGCTAAGCAAAATAAGCCAGTCAGAGAAAGGTAAGGATTACATGATCTCACTCATATGTGCAATGACAATATGTTGAATGTTGAATGCATGGAAGAGTGGGAGCCTTGGGAGGTGGTGGCAGGATAGTGGCTCCTGTTGGACAGAAGCAGGGAGGAGGAACTTCAGCAACTCTAGCACAGCTTTTGCCTGAGTGTATTCTACCCAATACATGGTTACATACTAAATTCTTAAACACATTACATTCTAGACTAAGCCTTTCATGTGATAACAGTCCTTCTTCGTCACCAGCAGACTCTAAGATATAGTAGTACTTACTTAAATATTTTGACCCTTGATTTTATTTTTCTTCAAGAAATATCTCTCTATATGAGTCTTCTATTAAAAAAATTATCTGGGGTGAAAGAATTCAGAAGTAAAAATTAGTAGTAGTTACAAAAGAGTCATGAGATGTAAAGTACAGGAGAGGGAATATAGTTAATAACATCGTAGTCACTATGTATGGTGCCAGGTGAATACTGGAAATATCAGGGTGGTCATTTTGTAAACTATATAATTGTCTAACCACTATGCTGTACAACTGAAATGGATACAAATTAATGTTAAATTTAAACTATAATTGATTTTTTTTTAAAAAAATATAATCTTGGGAAATAAAGTTCTACTGTTTGTAATTTGGTGATTCAAGTCTGAAGGCCCGAAAAAGAACATTTACATTATATTACATGAGAGATAGTTGAGATCTAATTTAGAGTAGGAAAGCTGGGGTTGAAAACGATGAAGATTACAGAGATATTTTATCGGGTGAAATGAATAGACTTTGGTGATTAATTAGTAAGATAGTCATATGGCAGTGTTTAGCAGGCAGAGAGAAATGCAGGGCTATAAGTGAAACTTGGAATCATTCACACAGAAATAAATACATGATGTCGCCAGGCTTGATGAGGTTGCAGTGAAAATCTGTGTAGGGTGAGAAAGAAGGGGATTTCTATCTTCAAATTTGGAAGTCTGCCTACTTGGAAGGACCAACCACAGGAAAAAGAGCTTCCTAGGGAATGTGAACATGGTGGAGTAAAATGTGCATATAATGAAGAATTAGGGTAATGGGAATTAGTGTGAGGCAGGAGTTTTAAGTTTCAATTTGGTTAGCATGGAGTAGAAGAAAGACAAAAAAAATTACAAGCTTAGGAGGGCGGGCATTAACATTGCTGGTAATAGAATCTCGTCAGCAAAGCTTCCAGGAGTGAAAGAGATAATAAATACAAACTATTTGTTTTTCAGAGTAGAACACTGGGTTGAAAAATAAGTTTTTATTGTTTTCTCTTTTTGTTTTTATTTCTGTTTTAATTTTGGTGGTAAGACTTTACTCGGTTTGTATCTAAGTAGAAGCCTTTTGAGAGGGAGACATTGGGGTTACAGGAGATGTAGAACAGCTGTGAAAAACAATGCTATTAAAATTCTAATTGAGGATTGATTATGATTTCTGTGTTTAATGAACACAAACAATTTATATATGAAAATTAACAATAATTATTGAATATCCATTACATGCAAGAAAATTTAAAAAGTATTTTTGTGAATCAGTTTTATTTATTTAGAAGAGAACTAAGCCCTTTCTAATTTCTGGATGTTTTAGTGGCCAATCAATATAACCTATTCATTCATAATATGAAAACAAAAAGAGATTTATAAGCTCATTGGTAGGAGAAAGATAGTAGACCTCATGGAAGATATCACAAATTTTCATCTTCTTAGTCAATCAGCTATGATTTTTGAGCACTTATGTGTATGATGTAAAAGATCCTATCTAATAAAGAGGAAATATGCTAACTGACCATCACTCTGTCACAAAGATGGCTGCACCCACAGCTGAGGCCATGTTCCCATAAGAAGCCTTAATGAGCAATCACCAGGGACCTGCTATGCCCTCCCCTGCCCCTGTGGGGCTTAGCAGGGGACCTCAGGCCATGTCCCCCACCTGGAAGAGCTTGACAGGGGACCTCAATGTGCACTTCCCATCCTGGTGCTGGGCTAGGGGACCTCAGGCTGCTCCCCCGCCCCGGCCCCAGGCTGGGGGTCCTCAGGCCATGCCGCCCACCAGGTGGGGCTTCACAGGGAACCTCAGGCAGTGCTCCCCGCAACAGGGCTTGACGGGGGACCTGAAGCTGTGCCCCCCTCCTGGTGCCGGGCTGGGGGACCTGTGGCTGCACCTCCCCCCCTGCATGGCGGGGCTTGACGGGGACCTCAGGCCATGCTCCTCACCCAGCAGGGCTTGACAGGGGATCTTAGCCTGTGTCCCCCACCTGGCAGGGCTTGATGGGGGACCTCAAGGCATACCCCCTTGCCCCGGTCCAGGCTGGGAGAATTCAGGCACTGGTCCAGGGACCTGAGGCTATTCCCTTGCCCGGCAGGGCTTCACCTGGTGGGACTGGTCAGGTCTGGATCTAGGCCAATGGGAGGGGGAGGGCGGGAGGGTCTGGGTCTCAAGCAATTTTGAGGCACATGTGGGTGGGCAGCGACTTGACTCTGGGTCCCATGGTGCACCCAGACTCTGACAGGAGGAAGGTTTTCATATACATTTTACTAATATTCTTTCATCTCTGACACTTCTGTTATAGAGAAAGGGCAAATAGCAATGTTAAATAATTTCCTCTAATTAATTTCTTTTAATGTGCATGAATTTCATGCATCAGGACACTAGTACTATTATAAACAGGATCCATATTAAAAAATCTTATAATTATTATGATGAGACAATTAAGATATATATATAATTATACCATTTTGCATCTGGCACATAGCAGAATGCCAGTTTCTATATTGTGAAGTAGCCTTTTCCAAATGGCTCTAATAATTGATGATACTGTATATTAGTCTGTCCATGTATACATATGTCTTTTGGTGGACATCAGCATCCATCTTCCATTGAGTGTACACACAGGAGTGGAAATGTTAGATAATATACTAAGTTCATGTTTAGCTTTAGTAGATAACACCAAATAAATTTAAAAAAGTGTTTGAATTAATATTCCAATTAAAGATGTGTTAATTTACAATTGATCTACTCTTCCTATTATTTGGTATTGAACAACCTTTTTATGTTAAGCCATTTTTATGGGTATATTATAGCATAAGAACATAGTTTATGTTTCATTTCCCTACTACTGGTAAGTAATGATTTCGAGTATATTTTTATATGCTTACTGTCCATTTAGATATTGTCAATGTTTGTGAAGTGTCTAGTTTAAAATTTTTGTGTAAAACAACAAATCTCTCTCTCTCTCTCTCTCTCTCTCTCTCTCTATCTATCTATCTATCTATCTCTCTCCCCTTCCCACTCCACTCTCTCTAAAATTAATCAACAAAAAAGTTAAAAAAATATAATTGAGATGTCTGATTTTTTTTCTTTGGAACCCCAAATACTTTATGAATTTGAATTCTTTGTTGGACATTTCTAAGTCTAGCAGACAGTCAGGCTAGGGGAGATTACCCTAATCGGACTCAATTATTGACCCCTTAACCCTGTAAGACCTATTCATGATCAGAGACTAGAGGAAGAACCTCAAGCTTTAATTGGGATTCAGCTCATTTGTGGCTTAGTATTAGTTCTGTGAGAGTTTATTTTTCATGTGTCCTTAAATCTTGAGCATAAACCTTCAAAATCCCAACCAGAAGACTAGAGATAAGTATTCGTTCTCTTTGGTGGGCTTTAAACTCCAAAAGTTAGTGGCTTAGCTATATCAACCTACAACACCAAAAAAAACAAACAAAAAAAACCACAAAAAACAAAATTAGGACAATATAAAGAAAATATATTCAAGTGGACTAGTTAGTTCTCTGAAAATAGCAGATGAAGGAGTTATTGTAAGAAAGCTTATTCTTGTGACATATGATTTTGAAATATATGTTATTGGGATGGGCATTTGAGTCATATTTACATAAGTAAAGAGGAACATATTGCAAGTGAGAATAATAAAAAAAAAGAGTTCCACAAGGGAGATGACCACTTATATGAGGCATAGAGTATAGAAGTTGGACAAGTAAGAAAAATATGAAATTCATACATACTTGAAACCTCTTATTTTAAAAAAGAAAAGAAGCATTTTAAAATTTCAAAACATTGTCTATAAGAGTTTGAGGTGAAATTACAATATAGCAGTTAAAACCTTAGGATTTATCTTTTTCAATGATCAGTCAAATTTGGCATGTTCTCTAATTTTCATTTCTGTTCTGACCTGAATATAAGACTGGCATACTAACATTAATTGCACTCAGCTTAATTGCTCCTTGATTTTTGGCTCATTATTTGAGTTGAATAAGTCAAAATGTTAGAAGTGGGCAGGGAGTTCTGAAAAGTGAAACTTTGAAAGCATGCCTCCTAGCTAGCATGCTGAAATGGAGAGTCAGAATTGACTGAGATCAATTTTGACTCTACTTATTTTCACATATTTGGAAAGACATGGCAATTTAGTTTCTTTTTCTCAAATTTATTGTCCTTGCTATTTATCAGTAAGGCAAACTCATGTCAGACTGACTGACATCTCACCAGAGGTAGATATGTGGGTACTGATGAAGAAGGGCTAACCACTTACTTGCCCTGGTCGGAACACCAGTGGTTAGAACACCAGCCTGCAACCTGAAGGATCCTGGGTTTGATTCCAGTAAAGGACACATACCAGGACTGTAGGTTCCCCACCCCAGTTGGGGTGCATGTGGGAAGAAAACAATTGATGTGGCTCTCTCAAATCCATGCTTCTTTCTCTCTTGTCTCTTCCCTCCTGCTCCCTTCTACTCTCTCTCTAAAGTCAGTGGAAGAAATATCCTCCAGTGATGATTAACAATAAACAAACAGAATTTTCCCCACCAACTATAAATGTGCATCTATTACTAAAGAATATAAATGAAATGTCCAAACCATTGACCAGCTTCTAGATTTTTTTCTTGTCTATGTTCATGAGTTAGAAGAAAGCCAGGCAATATTTTATGGTTATGTGATTAATAAGGTAATTAGTGATATTTATATATAACTGCAAAATAATCAAGAGACACTGCATAAAGAAATTAATAAACATATCTGGTTTCTGTAGGCAGAACAACAATCAGTTAATCTTCACATCCGATAGGACTCTATTATAGGGTTGGAATCAAATGTTTAAATAACAATTAGAATAATTGTTAAAAGTGCTTTCTGATGAAGAAATATGTACCACATAGGAAATTATCTGTAAATTTATCCAGAATTAGTCAAGATAGTTTGCGAGGATCTGGTGGAATGAATGAAAGTATCACCATAGTGAAACTTGTAAAAATGGGATACTAATGTAAAAGAAATGCAACATCCACATATTTCAGTAATTTTTCTCTGGGTGTATCCTCAAATATTTCTAAGGACCGTGTGTGTGTGTGTGTGTGTGTGTGTGTGTGTGTGTGTGTGTGTTAGCTTATTTAGATGGGGAGCAGTTAGAAAAGAATAAAAGTATATGTGAAACCTAGATTTTTATTGTTAGATAAGAGACTGTAAGTAAACAAATTTGGAGTAGCATTTTGCAAATTGGTTCTAATAACTGATGAGAATATTTAGTTGCTATTGATATTGGTATTCTTATGATTAATAGATACCAACTTATACACGTTCTAATATCTTCCTGCTCTTGTTATGTTTCACCCCATAGAACAGAATTACCTTTTTCTTTTTTTGTAATGCTTACCTTTAGATTAGTCCTGTCTATCACATGAAGCATTGTTCATATGAGAATCATGGACTCCATTCTCTTCAAAACCTCTCCTTTTATCCCACTAGCAATGGATAGCACAGTATGGAATCTGTGCAAATGAAAACCCTAGAAACCGAATTCTTCCTGAAGCTAACAATGCTTCCCTGGGGTATAGTGAGAAGGGTCTCAATTCACCTCCTTCCCATGTTTTCACTAGACACAGGAAGCCCGTTAGCCACCAGCAATGGAGTCTCATAAAAGCCACTTCACTTCAGGTGCAACAAAGCTCCTTCCAGGAAGCAAACCAGAGACTCTAGTCAGATTGTAGAATTGCCCAAACATTGGGGTCCCTGCTTTTACATGGCACAAAACTGCGATAATAGCACCCGAGGCTCCTTAACAAGCTCACAACCCTATGGAGCAAACAAAGACCAGGCTAAAAATCATAGTTTCTGATTGAAGCTGAAGTTGAATTTACCATTTCAATTTCTCCCCCAAAAAAATTATCCAATTAATCTGCATGGATCTTCTGGGAAAATTTTTCTGTTATGCAAATAATTACTAGGGAGGATGAATGAAGGATTTAAAAAATTACTAAAACTGATGCATTTAAACACTTACTTCTCAGGCCCATCAGAATTGGAAATCCTTTCAAGGAGTATTTCTCAGGCTTATTCTTCAAACTTAACTAGTGCTCAAATTAAATCTATACAGATTCCTTGGAGCCAGCAACTCTAAAACTAAGGAACAAAACAAATAAATAAACAAAAAAACCCCAAATCAATCAAATTAAAAAATAGACAAAGAACATGATTAGTCACTTCTGTGAAGAAGACATACAGATGCCCAATAGACATATAAAAAGATGTTCAACATCACTAGTCATCAGAAAAATGAAAATTAAAACCACAATGAGATATAACCTCACAGCTTTCAGAATGGCTATCATGAATAAACCAACAAAAAATAAGTGTTGGCAAGGATGTGGAGAAAAGGGAACCCTCAGGCACTGCTGGTAGGAATGCAGATTGGTCCAGCCTCTGTGGAAAACAATATAAAGTTACTTCAAAAAAATTAAAAATGGAACTACCTTGTGATCCAGTGATTCCACTTCTGGGAATATATCCAAAGAAACCTGATACATTAATTCAAAGGAATATTTGTACCCCTACATTGATTGCAGTGTTATTTACAACAACCAAGTTTTGGAAGCAGCCCAAGTGCCCATCAGTAGATGAGTGGATAAAAAAGCTGTAATAAATACACACAATGGAATACCACACAGCTGTAAAAAAAAAAAAAAGGAAATTTCACCCTTTGCGATAGTGTAGATGGACCTGGAGAGCATTGTGCTAAGTGAAATAAGCCAGTCAGAGAAAGACAAGTACCAATGTGGAACCTAATGAACAAAAACGAACTAATTAACAAAACAGAAACAGGCTCACAGCTATCAGCCGGGAGGTGGATTGCAGGGCTGGGTGAAAAATGTGAAGGGATTAAGTAGCAAACAAAACAAAAAACTTATACACACAGCTATAATTACGGTGATTACCAGAGGGAAAGGTAAAAGTGGATATAGGAGGGAAATAATTGATAATAGAAGACTTGACTTGGGGGTGATAAACACAATACAATATACAGATGATATATTGTAGACTTGCACACCTAAATTTTATATACTTTCATTAACCAACTGGAGGCCGGATGCAGGAAATACATTCCTGAGTAGGCCTTCCTTCTCCCAGGTGCCAACATCAGCTTCCCTCTGGCACCCCAGACCCCGGCTTCCCTTGCAGCCCCAGCTTTGTCCGGAAGGACATCCGATCTAATTAGCATATTATGCCTTTATTATTATAGATGTCACCCGGATACATTCAATAAAAATTAAGAAGAGCAGAAACCGGTTTGGCTCAGTGAATAGAGTGTTGGCCTGCGAACTGAAAGGTCCCAGGTTCGATTCTGGTCAAGGGCATGTACCTTAGTTGCGGGCACATACCCAGTATGGGGTGTGCAGGAGGCAGCTGGTCAATGTTTCTCTCTCATTAATGTTTCTGACTCTCTATCCCTCTCTCTTGCTCTCTGTAAAAAATCAATAAAATATATAAAAACAAAATGAAAATAAAAATTAAGAAGAAAACCTGAAGGGTGATTGTTAAGGAAATCACAGAAGTCAGAGATCCACCCCAAATAGGCTTTTCTTCACTAGATCAGACTTCAAAGTCACTTCCATTGTGGAGAGTGTCAACATACATTTCATTTCTCTAAACTTCCCAATTTCTTGTCAAGTCCCCTCCAGGAAGGGCAGAAGCTAAGTGATAACTAGCACGGTTGGTGAAGTCAGCAACACTGATACCTTCTGAAGATTAGAGATTCAGAATTGTCATATAAGCAAGGAAGCCAGCCAGCGCCACGGCTTTATTTATTAATAAAGAAAGAAAAATGGGTAGATCAGATTACAGCAGCACTTTACGATGGGAGCTTTGACAGCATATTGCAAAATATCTAATATCCTCATGCCCCCCCCTTCAGTTCTTTTGTGTATAAAGAAACCATTTACCTCCCCTTCTTAGGGAATCAAGTGCTTACTAGTAGCTGGTGTCAGTTCCTCACCCCTCCTCTTTGCTTGGGTCAGATTGCAATTAATCTGTATCTATGGACCTATCTATCCATCTATACATATATGTATCTTAACCTTTTAGGTAAGGCAAGAAAAGTAAAAATATTATTGTACAGAGGACATGCATATGAATCATAGTTTGCCTTGGCATGTGAAAATGACATGGATCGTAATCTGAAATTTCATATGCAGTTGACATAATACTCGCTCCTTGCTCCTATCTACTTTTTATTCCTCATTCAGTTTGTATCCAACATTTGAAAATTGATACTAACATTTTTTTGGGGGAAAGGCTGCCTACTTTTGACATCTAGGATCTGTTCCACTTACAAAGACTCTTCTGTGTTCTACATTGCAATATTTACTTGTATATTGTAGTAATAAAAAGACATATTGTTCAAGTAGGAATTAAGGCATTTGCAGTTATTTATAGTGTTAGAAAATTAAATTCTAGTGCAATATCCAATTGCTGTGAAATTACAAACATACGCGTAACACTGCATCTCAGCTAAGGCATTGACAATCCTACACACATATATCATGAATAAAAGGCAAAATGAATCTCTAAAATATTTTAGTAGAAAGTATTTCTATTCCTGAGAACAAAAGATAAATTTTAAATAATAAAAATGTCATTAATGGAGATTTGGAAAATAAGATAAAAAAGAAAAATATATAATTTAATGTATTACATATTGTACCCTTTATGTTATAAAGAGCAAGTAATCAATACACTATTGTACCTAAAAAAGACAGAGAGCTTGTGCCTTGTAGTTGAGAAACTAAGGTGATAAGATGAGATGGATTTGCTCAGCTGATGTGCTTCAACCAGAGTAGCAAACCTTTGCTGCTCCAATAAACAAAGTGAGCCTGCTTTCTGTGTTTGACATTCCTATGTCTATCCGTGCCCTTCTCCTGGACCTCTGTGATGTAAATCAAAACCCCTGATCAACTGAAATTGCTTTGTTCATACCTCATGACTTTAGAGCAATTGGGAGGTAACTGACTGGTTAAAGCCATTCTTTTCTAATGATACTAAAACGCAAATATATTAGAGGTGGCTTTTCATAATAAGAGTCTTTTTTTCTGGATCAGATACAGTAAACAAGAATCAAACACATGCAGAAAAATGTAATTTAAAATTTCATGTTGCATTTCGTTGAAATGTTAACTGAATAATATTGCTTTGGCACATATGTTATATTCATGTCAATATGTTTCATATGCTAAAACGATCTGTGCAAGAGTGGCTTGCCTTCCCTGTTTACAAAAGAACTAAACAGCTGTAAGATGATAGAAGCAGAGAGAAATTTAATTAAAAAGTTCTAGGGCCAGTTCAGATTATTCAACCATACTTGATAAATCTTGTGGCTTAATATTGAAAATAAAATATGAGGATACTATTCACTAGATGCTCCAATTGAGAAAGAAGAGCCATTTAGTTTAATTAAATGTTAGAAGGTTCTTTCCCACTTCTTTCTTTATTCAAGTTCCTTTTTTAGACTCCCCAACAGGTTTTACTAGTAATAATAATAATAATAATAATAATAATAATAATAAAGCACTCACTAAGTTACAGTGAAAGTTATAAAATGACTATTAATGTATAACATTTGAACACAGGAAGCATCCCAAGACTTTCTATACTGCTATATTCCAGCCCAGATTCTTAAATCAATTACTAGATTTATGATTGTATGAATAGTCACAGCAATAGAGAATAAAATCAGCTAGGAAGATTGAAAGGTAATACCCTGGTAACTTCTTATAGAAGTTACTCTTTTGAACATTTTGGGATTTAAATTTGGCAGTATAATATCCTAAAATTTTCATTGCCATTTTTGCCTAATTTTGACGAACATACATCTTTCTTCTCCTCCGCTTTCATCTTAGAAAATTAATTCTCTGTCAGTTTCTTAGCAAAATGATTCATAGCAGAGAGGGCATATTCGCCACAATTCGGTCAGAAAAGTTTGAGATTGTTCTTCGTTAGAATGTTCTCCACATGTCTGCTATAGTTCTCATAACTTGTAATAACCTATCAATTATTTTACCATAAAAATTCTTTAAAGTCATCTGTATGATCAGAAAGAAGACATTTAACAATACTCCTTTGTGCCTAAATATTGCATATACAATTGTTTGCATACATATTACATTTTTAGCAATTTACCTGAAATATGTGAATGAAATAAATTTGTGTTCACATTATAAGCATTGTTTGTTGTTCTTTTCTGGAATAGTCAAATGCTAATTACCTTTTTCATAAATATTCTTGAATATGTAAAATATACATTGCTATGTGAGCAGTGTCTTTATAAATAAAACCTATGTATATTGCTATGTGAGCAGTGTCTTTATAAAATAAAACCTATTCCAACCATTGAAGGGGAAAAGCAGCAATCCAATCTTTAATTTGAATAATCATTTCTTTTTTAGTATGCTATAGAATAGGATTTCCTGGTTATTAATTCTATTTTATTTCTTTGAGGTGATCTTAGAAATGTTTGAGATTTTTAGTTTAACTTGATACAATATAAACTGCTTAGACTACTTCAGTTCTTATGCCTGTGAGTTTCTTTTACTTGATCCTTAAGTAAAAGTTGGGTTATCAAATTCCAAAAAATGATGACAAGACAATAATAGAAATATTATAAATGTAGAAGAACTGATAGAATAGGAGCTTGCCACAATTAGATTTTCTTTGAAATTCCAAATAGTTCAAGTGCTAAATAAGTAATACACCAATAACTATTTATTTTATTTTATTAGCTATATATCCCAGAAATTACTCAATTTTCTATAAAGTTTGGATTGGGAAAAAGAAAAATTGAGAATTTAATGAGTAATATTGATGGGAAATGAATGCTCTTCATTTTTTTCATCAAATATTGAAAATTAATATATTTCTCATATGAATTGTGATTCTTATTGTGTTTATGAATAGTGATTATATATGAATAGTGATTATATATGAAGAGCGATTCTTATTGTGTTTATGATTATACATATTATTCCAAATATAAATAATATAGTTTATGATTCTAAGTTTTATCTTATTCATTTTAATTTTAAAAATATGAATTGGTAGTAGTACAGATATATTATGTTTTTATTTGAAATAAAGAATTTAATTTTGTAAATATAATGATAGAAAATAATTTATCACTTTTAAAAGCATGAAGATATTGCTGCATACAGTAATTGGGGCTTATTCTACAAACAAATTATTTCAAAGAAGGGGAGAAAGCCCCAATGAGGAAATCTTGGGTGAAAACACATGACACTCTTATACAACAATGAAAAACCTTTTAAGCATGAAGAAATTATAATATATGTGGCACTTGTAGGTACATTAAGATAAAATATTCAGGAGCCAGTAATTTTTTTCATGCTGTCAGAGTATTCAACGGTACATATGAGCTGTCGCACTTTAGTCATCAACATCCAAAAAGCTTAGAATATTATAAAACAACTTTCCAGTAGAAACAATTCAACGTCATACCAACAGGCACAAGGAGACTAAAAGATTAAGTAAAATAGCAGTTGCCAGTCTGAAACTTTACTATCCTCCTTCTACCTCCTTTTGAGCAGGGCCTTGTAGCCTTTAGTACCAATCCCCCCCCCCTTTTTTTTTTTGCTAAAGGAGAGAGAGGAGAGAGGGTAAGGGAGAGGGAGGATGCGTAAGAATAGTCATGAAGTTCTAAAGGGCCACAGGGGTATGTAGTTCTCAGAACTCTTTTTTATCAATTGGACTTCTATGAGCTTTGGGATGTACTGTGAGTCTCTCTGGGGAAACAGAAGCAGAAGAGAGAAACACTGAGCAAGTGGGTGCATTCATCATGCTGTGCCTCAACTGACAGGACACTCTGGATCCATCTTCCACACAGAACATTCATACAGATGTTGTCTTCTGCACGTGAAGTCAAAAGAATTTAGAAATTGATTAAGTAACCAAAAAACCTGGCTATTCTTAGCCCCTTCACCCCCTTAGGAAACGTTTTGATAACAAGACTTTGGTTTCCCTAAAGGTTTGAGTTAATTCTGTTTTACTATTATAAATTCAAAACTAGGCAAAATATTATGCTGGTTGAGGTATATTTATTAATTCTATAATCCTTTATATTTCATAGAAATATATTCTATATTCTTTAAATATAGTGGCATATACAGCTGAAATGATTAATGCTGCAGCATTTTGCTAATTGTATCTTCCTTCCCTCTAAGACAACACCATTGTTTTAACCATATACATATTCACACACATATATACTCGTTGATATACACTATCTTACATTTGTTTTTGAAGTTCTCATTCTGAATTTATAGAACCTAATACTGTACTTTCCCAGGGGACAGAAAATGATGAGAACATTTATGTAAAAAATATGTCATTAAAATATATTTACTACGTGTTACTGTGAACTCAGAGCTAAGCCAGACACAGTTCTTTTTAAAAATATATATTTTATTGATATTTTACAGAGAGGAAGGGAGAGAGATAGAGAGCTAGAAATGTCGATGAGAGAGAAACATCGACCAGCCGCCTCTTGCACACCCCCTACCGGGGATGTGCCCACAACCAATGTACATGCCCTTGACCGGAATTGAACCCGGGACCTTTCAGTCTGCAGGCCAATGCTCTACCACTGAGCCAAACCGGTTTTGGCAAGACACAGTTCTTATCTTCAAGAAACATATAGTTTACAGGGAAGAGAGACAAGAGATGTAATTACTATCATTCAAAATATGCTTTAACCGCACATGATCAATATCTGGGAGCATGTTAAAGCTGTACCATGTCAGGTCATTCACCAGACCCGCTGAAGCAGAGCATGAACTTTCACAAAACCCCCGGTGATTTGTATGCACATTCAAGTTCAAGAAACACCACAGAGATTCACACCTAAGGAGGCTTACTGCCACAGACCTAGAAGAAACGAAGAGATGGAGAAGTTTTAAGATGGGAAGGTTGCATGATGGGAAGATCCTGGTGCCTGCACTTCATTCTTCAAACGAGGAGAGATCACCAGTCAGGCAACTTTATAACAGCCATAAAAATAAATGTTATAAAAGAGATATTAGGTTTTGAATCTTTTTGGTTTACACATCATTTGGTTAAGTAGTCACATTATTGTTGACCATATGCCAGTTTGACAGAAATATGATTACATATGTCCAACTCAGCTTATGGTTTGCAGAGGAATGAGTGACAGGGTGGCTTCTAAGAACAGCTTGGTCAGGTTCTGCCATTGTTCAGTGCAGTGACAACATAGGAAACTTTATTCTGCATAAAGACCTCAACCCAGACCACATAAGCAGAGCCAGGCTGCATAAAGATGATCATTTGGAAACTGAGGCAGTTAAAATCATTTTCATGTGCTCCCCAAAGCTTTCAATAGTGAGAGGAACTGAGAAGGTCACATCAACATGTTCTGACCAGGTCTGATTTGTGTAAGTCAATACCTCAGTCACCCTCCTTCTGCCAGTTCACGTTGACTTCAGGATACTGAGAACGTGTTGATTGTGACCAGCAGAGAGTCAGGCAAGCAATTGGCTATTCTCTACTGAGCCGTTACATGTTATGTTGGTGTGTTAGAATGTTCTCTCTTCTACATTAATGATCAGATAAAGCTTACCTTCAGAAACATTTTTTTCCCTGAATGTGACTGTATATATACACCGTATTTGCCGGCGTATAAGACGACTTTTTGGCCCTGAAAAATATGCCTCCAAGTGGGGGGTAGTCTTATACGGCGATTATATAACAAACTCTGTATTTTTAGTGGAAATTTTAGTGGGTCATCTTATACGCCCAGTCGTCTTATACGCCGGCAAATACGGTATATAAATTACATGCAAGAATCATATATAAGAGCTTCAAAAAATGTATGGCACATTAATAAATGATTCTCTGGGTAAGACATATACAAAAGTAAAAACAAAGTCTTTACTTTTCAGGGCAGGTGGAGAGACTAAATTATTTTAAAATAATTCTAGTTAATACATCATATTCTTATGGTATACCCCAAAAGACAAAGCTATTTGGGGATATAATAATTATTATTTAGAGCCAAGTTAGGAAAATAGCAAATTATTATTTTTGGAACTTGACTCAGTTATTTTGTTAATAATTATTTGATTTAATAAGGTGTAGGCATTTTTAGCTTTTGAATCTTTTTATTTTTTATATATATATCAGTTTAGATATAACTATAGTTAGAATATAACTCATTGTCATTGTTTATGCTTTATATCCATTCAATTGAGGTTTTCTTCCTAGGATAAAAAAAAATTCATGGGAAAATGCTTGGACATAAAAAATGCTTTCAGCTCTGGCTGGTGTTCAGTGGTTAGAACATCACCCATACACCCAAGGGTCACAAGTTCTATTGTCTGTCAAGAGGATGTACCTGGGTTGTAAGTTCAATTCTAGCCCCAGTTGGGTATGTGCAGGGGGCAACCAATCAATAAGTTTATCTCACATGGATCTCTCTCTTTCTCTCTCTTCTTCTTTCTCTCTCTTTCTCTCATCTCTCTTTCTCTCTTCTCTCCTCCCTTCCACTCTTCCTAAAAATTAATGAAAAATAAATATCCTCCATGAGGATTAGACAAAAAAAGTATACCTAAGTTAGAAAAGGTAAATAAGTTTTTCTATGTCATACTAGAGGCCTGGTGCATGAAATTCATGCACAGGCTTAGACCAGCAATTAGACATCCCTCTCTCAATCCGGGACCACTGGCTCCTAACTGCTTGCCTGCCTACCTGCCTGGTCACCCCAAACTGCCTCCCTGCTAGCCTGGTCACCCCCTAACATCTGAAAGATGTCTGGTCACCTAATCTAATTATCATGTTACCCTTTTATTAGTATAGATAAGATTATCTTACAGAGGACTTGATTTTTTTCCTTATAAGTTTTAAATGTTTCAAATAGTCCTAAATACCCAATTTAATTAATCCCTTTCTGAATTACAACCTCATTATTTGGAATTTTTTGTAGGATTATCCTAAACAGTAACTTTTATTATAAATACATTATTGGATTTATTCAGATTATAGCATAGCCTTCAAAAATTCTCTTCTGCATGTGCTAGTGATACATTTGTTAAATTTAAAATCTTCCTATTTATATTTAACTAAGAATTGATGTTTGGGGGTCTATCCAGGAAAACATAATCCAATTCAATAGTTTATAAGGAAGAGAACTTAATTTGGAAAATTAATCGCATAGGTGATGAAATAGCTGACAAAAATAACTGGTAACATTAGGGAGGCAGTAATTTAGAAATTAGCACCATCAGGGAATTCACTAATATTCTTAGATTGGAGAATCAAGTGGGGAAAACTTCTGGGAACCTCTCAGGTTAGAGAATGGACCATTGATGGGCCTGGATGATGGCAGTTGGAGTCACAGAAGAGGCAAACTGCTCCCGGTGAAACTGCTTAAGGAGGGGATATTCCAGCTCCCTCTCTTGTCCTGCCCTCCACCTCTCATCCTCACCCCTCACTGACTGCCCAAAGCCAGAAGACAGCTAGTATTGGAGCCAAGAAAATTAGCCCTCAGGGATCAGATGATGAATCAATCTGCTAACAAACTGGCCCGACACCTGCAAAATTATCTTTCAGGTTTTTATAAACAAATGTAAAAAGGGAAATTTTATAAGCACTTGTGGCAGTAAAGATAGAAATATACACATCGCCCTCCCGAGAAATCTAACACCTACATTTTTTCACTCATCAAAGAGAGCAATGAATCACAAAAGATATTATAGCAGAAAGAGAATTATATTAATCAAGGAAATTTCTGGTGAAGGAGGTATGCAAATCCCTAAGCAAGTCACAGAAAGAAAGCTACAATCTTCAAGCCACTGAATTGGAAATAAAGCTTCAGATGATAACTATATGATTTGACAAAGATACCTCAAATTGCTCAGGAAAATCTCTTTCTTTGGGGTAATGTTTCAGCCTATTTAAAACAGACTCTCAGTCGAGGAACTAAACAAAGATGCTAGGATTGGACATGGAAGACAGATGAGTTTGGCTGTTATCCACAGAAGAATGGAAGCCAAAATTATGCTGCCTGAAAATGGAGCCAAGCAATGTCATATAGATTTGAAAACCATGTTGTGCCAAGGAAGATGTTACTGTGTTTCAATTTCAGGTTTAGTAAGGATCTTAAATTGTTTGATTTCTTAATCTAGTTTATATATCCTAAATATCTCTGCAACTTTGCAATGCTCCATTTTTTTTCTTTTTAATTCTAGATTTGACAGTTTGGTCTAGATTCCAAGCCTGTTTAGATGGGTGGTATGATCCAGCATTTTGGTTCATTTGGGTATAGCTTATTGATTTGCATTGAGTGACTTATCAGGTGGTATTGATTTATGAAAGTAAAGATAGTTTAAAATTATTTAGAACTCTTGCTTAGACTAGCAATTGAGTCAGCCATACCCTTGAAGGAGATGCACTAGAACATTACTAAAGGTGAAAGGTTCAAGGGATATTTCCTTCTTTCTCTTCCTTGAGCCCTGAAACTGAGATAAAAAAATAAGAGTCATCTTTACTTAGTATAATGGTGTAGAGCAACCAGACCAAAGAAATATGTGGTGAAATCATTTGCAAGGGTGGGCTTTGTGGGCATATTTTCAAATATGTTCAAAAGTTCATGTGCACATGTATATTTACAAATTTGGGGATGTTAACATTTCCTAGTATTTTAAATTTCATAAGTGATTATTATAACACGTGGCATCTTCAGATAAGAAATGAAGTTTAACTGGAATAGGGATTTTCCATAAACCCTTTAAAGGCTGCCATCATTGTCTTTGTAAATTTATGGATAGCTAAAGTAATCACAATCTTCCAGAAGATAAACTTCACAATGTTGAATGGCACTTGTATATTTGTAGCAATACTTTGTTCCAGAAAGGAATTATAGAGAGTTTTAAAGGTCTAAAAAACAGAACAAATTAAAATAAGCTAAAAAAATTTTCATGATAAAAATCAAGTGAGTGGGATTAGGAAAATACGTGTGTGGATGTGTGTCTGTGCATACTGTGGTTTGTTTTTATTGTTAACAGGATGCAAAACAACCCCAATAACACCATCAAATGTTCAGGTTATATAAGGATGTATTAATGCTAATAATACATGTCAACATATTTTGTAAATATTGTAGAATTATACACCCAGGAGATGTTACTGTGATTATCTCACTTCAGCCTAAAGTGCCCCCAAACAGCATTTAATTCTATTAATTGTTTTCAGTGGTTTTAAAATAAGAAAACCTATAAATAGATGTTTAAACCTAATTTCCATTTCCCCAACTCCTTGTTGTTAATATGACTTTCTTACCATAGAACGTTTATACAATTAAAGACATTTTATAGTGGTTGAGGTCCCACAATTTAGGCACCGGGACTCTACTTCAAAATCTTAAGTCATCATTGAACCTTGTCTCATAATTTTTGCATCTTACTAGTGTACAACTCTCAGGTGTACAACTTTATCAATCTGTACACTACAGTCCAGTCTGAGTTTCCTGTTTCTGCTTCCAGACCTCATAATATTGCTGGTAAGGTCCGTGGTCCTGGCTGCTTATGTTGCTCATCTTGTCTCTCAACAAGTTCTCACTTGCCACAGCTTCCAGGTTCCTGTTGAATTCTGCTTTGGGCCAATTGTGTAAACATATCACTGACAAGCTTCTTCACGTTCAGACACTCTCTTGCCCCACCTGTATGACTGCTCTAATTTCTCTCTCACTTTTGCTCTCATTCCTCCTGGCCCTTTCAATATTTTAATATATTTGCTCTCATTTTCCTTATAATTGCCTTCTAGTTAGGACATTCTAGTCTCAGAATATTCATTTCTCTTCCTTCTTTTCCTGCTATAGTCCTGAAATAGTAAGTTTTCAAATACAAAAAGGACTAAAACCATTTTCCAAAACAAGCACATTCATTCATTCATTCATTCACCCATTCATTCATTTTCTCTGCTTTATAAACATAGCCACAATCCATCAGGGTAAGAAATAATTATAATATGATGTGATATGTTCATTATGGAAGAATATCTCAAATACTACAAGAGCATAGAGGAATCTGGACAGAGGTCAAGAATATGTAACATTTCAACTAGATCTTGATAAATTAACAGGAGAATGTGGCAAAGGTCTTTAGAAGAGAGGGAACAGCAATGTGCAAGCCTGGAAGGCATTAACAACTTGATAAAAAGGAGTGTCAAATACCTAGATGGGAACAGAGTGCCAGGGTTAGAAGACAAGTGGTAGGAAATGGTACTAATCTGCAGGTTGTGGCTTCTTACAGAACCCAGGTGCATCTGAATCAAAAACTATCCTCTTCACTGCTCTGCATTATCCTCCCAGGAAGGCCTGTCAAACTTTATCTATAATAAATCTTTCATCTAGTTCAGAAGCTAAATTACTCAAAGACACAGGAGTCTGTGCTAACAGATGTTATGACAGGATCTGAAAACTCAACTATCTACAAAGACCAGATAGTAATATAAGTCTCTATGAGACTCTGATACAATAGCTTTGTGATAAACATGGAGTTCTGTGAAGTCTGGAGAACGAAAGTAGACTGCCTCTTAGGCCTACAGATTGATCTCCTGAGAAATGCCAACTTAGCATTGCCTTACATTCTCCTTTTCTAGAAATCCAGATGTCATCTAACTACTAATTCAAACGTTTAAAAGTGAGCCCATACATTGGGAAACCAAACCAGCAGGTAGTCCATACTTGGCTCTCCAACAATTAATTTGCAGCCTCTGTGAGAAGACCAAAAGTCTTTCTTTCTTTGAGGCTAGTCAAAGAGCTTAGTCCATAACTGAAGAGTATTTAAAACAGCAGGAAAACAATGGAATATTGCTTAAAATACTTCAGTTGCTCCAAATTCTGATTGGTATGGGATTCAGCATTCTTCATACTTGGCAAGGCCCCTCATGATCTGGCTACTCCCAAATCTCCACCTTCCCCTCTGCTTGCCACAGCCCACCCACAACATTTCTAGTTTCTCAGAAGTGCTAAGCTCCTTCCCCACAGATATTTGCACATGCTTCTGCCATGGCTTAGAATATGTTTCTTCTGTTTTCAAGGGATAAATTCTTATCCAGGATTTTTATTTCAGAGCCAATGCCATGTTTTCAGGGGATGACCTCCACAAGATGGCATCAAGTGGATGCCAAACTTTTGCCTAGGTCACTCTGCCCTTTTCTTTGGAACTTCTCACTATTGAAATTAAATGGCTATTTGAATGTTTAGCCCCACTATTTATAGCTCCACTAGAGACCCTGTACATGAAGATTCATGCAAGAATCTTTCCCCTGGCTGCTGGCACCACCAGCCTGGAATGACCTTTATGCCTGGCCACTCAGCACCTGTGTATGCAAATTAACCCATCTTTGTTGGATTGATTTGCATACTCACTCCTGATTGGCTGGTGGGTGTAGCGAAAGTACAGTCAATTTGCATCTTTGTCTTTTATTAGTGTAAATGAGGGCAAGGCTTTTCATCATTGGGTATGACACATTTCACACAGTAGGCACTCATTATTTGTAGAATACATAGATCAAGGATTTGTCTGTTCATAGACCCTTTATCACATTTAGCATTTATTGTGATATTTAAGTAAATTTATCCATGAAATATGATTAGCACAGTGCTAGGAATATGGCAGTTGCTCAATTAAGTGCTAGGTATTCTTAGATAGATGTTTTTACTTTCACAGAAACAGAAAAATGTAACCCAAAACCCAACTTATATTTTCTAATATGATTCCCCCAGATGTCATATTGAGTTTCCAAAAGCAGACTCCAAGGCAGGATTTAGGTGTAAGATCTAATTTTGGGTGTAAACCTAGGAAGTATGGTAATGGAGTGGGAAGGTGAGGCGGGGGTGGAAGAAAAGCCAATTGGTGCATGTTAATTAGCAAACCACCACTGAGCTCCAGCCTGCTGGAGACCCTCTAAAAGAAACACAGTGTTAAACATGATAATCTTAGGGTTGTCCCACAGAGCAAACCAGCTGGTTTAGTGCTATGTAAACTTCTGTTCCTTATTAGTTGAGAGTTGCCACTAAGAAGCATTAAAAAAAATCCCAAGGCCTTTTTTTTTTTTTTTAAACCAATTGATTTTCTACTTTTTTTTTTTTTTTTTGGTCATTATCTCTGAAGGTTTTCTTTTTAAGAACCACATGTGCTTTCTTCATAATAAGTGTTTGTTTTTCCTAGTATTATCTAAATTGGGACAATATTTTTGTAAAAAATGTCAGTGATATGTAGCAAACAAATGCATGCCCTTTGACTATATAATCTACCTCAAGATGCTTTTCTAAGGCAATAATTATAATATGTGCTATTATTTTTCTTATTTTACAGATATATTACTTTTTGTGGACATTTAGAAAACACTAAAAATATATACATAATAAATTTTAGCAGCACTGCCACAATGCAGACATAAACTAGCAAGTATAAAATATTTGTTTTTGAAAAAATTATATTACACATGTTCAAATGTTCTATATATTTTATGATAAATATATGCTCATTTTCATAAGACTCATTTGTAATAGTAGTGCTATCCTGAAACATTCTGAAGCATACTGAACCAAATATATCCATTTAAAAATATATTTTTATTGACTTCAGAGAGTAAGGGAGAGGGAGAGATAGAAATCTCAATGATGAGAGAGAATCACTGATTGACTGCCTCCTGCATGCCCCCTATTGGGGATCAAGCCACAACCTGGGCATGTCCCCTTGACTGGAACAGAACTCGGGACCCTTCAGTCATCAGGCCTATACTCTAATCACTGAACCAAACCGGTAGGCCAATCATCAATTTTTAAACAATTCTTCCCATAATATTGTCTTGGGCTAAATACACAATAACTAAATTTTAAATGCAATTAAAAAAGAAAGGAGTTAATGTCAAACCAAAATATTTATTTCCAGAATGGGTAGCTCAGGTTAACTATAGATATTTCTGCTAGAATGCTGTTAAAGCCAAGCATGCACCATAATACTTCAGTGGCTTTTATTGTGCTGTACTTCCCTGTCCTCCTCTTCTTCCTTCTCCATATCCCATTTTTGTGTCCCTTGCATGCCAAAGCCAAGGTGGCAACTCTTAACATATAGAGTCCAGAGACACGTACACAGACCTCATTTCTTTTTTTTTTCTGCTCTTCCATTTCCAGCCCCCACTCTTCTCATCCTTCCATCTAAAGCTAATTCTTCCATCTTTGCTCTTGTTCCCTGTTTTTCCTGATTTCAAAGGAAAAAGGATACTTCCCAATCAGCATTTAAACTTGCTAAAGTTTCTTCCACCATAAGGAAAAAACAACAACAAACAAACAAAAAGCAAAATTCTCTCTTTGTACCAAAGTTCTCTAATTACTGACCCATCATGTTTCCGTTTAGAGCAGTGTTATAAGAGGATTCCTTTTACTGTTCTCACACCCCATCTCTCATTCCCTGCTCAGCTCTTTGTAGTCTGTCTCCTCCACTGACCTGTTCTCAGCAAGGACACTAGCTACTCATTCCAAATTGTCACAGTGATAGCATTTTTCATCACTCTTAGCTGACATGATGCCACAATTATTATTTTTTGTTGTATCCCCTTTAAGTTTTTTTTTTAATTTACCTTTTAAAATTAGATATTTTGGTTATAAATATATAAGTTTCAGATGTATAGTTTTATAACACACTAGAGGCCCAGTGCATGAAATTTGTGCACGAGTGTGGTCAGCAATCGGGGCCAATTGGGGCCTGCTGGCTAGGGGTAGGAAAAGGAGAAGGGACAGAGCACAGGAGGTTGGCCAACAGCCTCGAGGAGGGAGCAGGCCCCCCGGCCCCTGGGAAAGGGGTTGTGTTCATTGCCACCCACGTCCAGTTACCTATCACAGCCGGGATCCCAGCCTGGATCAGGCAATCAGGGCCTGCTGGCCAGGGAGAAGGATGGCTAGAGGTTGGCCAGCTGGTTCAGGGAGCACACTGACCACAAGGAGGAAGCTCCTGCATTGAGTGTCTGCCCCCTGATGGTCAGTGCGCATCATGGTGACCAGTTGTTCAGGTTCCAGTCAGTAGGTCATTATATATATATTGTATATTTCATGGTGTGCTCACCACTCAAAGTCTAGTCTCCTTCCATCATTTTTAAGCCTTCCTAGTATTCTACACACTTTGCTACAGTTCCAAATCTCCAACTCTTACTTATTTGTAACCACTTCAAACCTCTATAACTCTATTCCTCATGGCTCTCCAGAGCTTGATAAACATATATTAATTAATTTAAAAAATTATTCAGTGAGTGCCTGCTGGGACTGACCAATAGACCGTGAATGACAGATGAATGATGACTCTGACACACATTTCTGTGAAAGAGCGGGCTAGGGGACTGCCTGGCTAAAGGAACCAGACAGCCCCATTCACCTGCCTCTTTAGGCTTTTATTGTGACAACAGCTTGAACTAAAATTAACTATTAGATATTATCAGTAAGGTAAGCATCCTTGAGAAAACACATCTATTTGTAATCTCCTTTAGGCAAGGCAGTTTTGAAGTCTAAACATAAAGATTCCAGTAAAACACCCAGGGGATCGGACTTATTTGGAAAAGTCAAGGTAGGGTCTGCTGCCTTCAGCAAGGTCCCCCTGGAGCAGTGGTCCTCAACCTTTCTAATGCCTCGACGCTTTAATAAGGTTCCTCATGTTGTGGTGACCCCCAACCATAAAATTATTTTTGTTGCTACTTCATAACTGTAATCTTGCTACTGTGATGAATCATAATGAAAATATCTGTGTTTTCCGATGGTCTTAAACTCTACAGCAGTGGTTCTCAACCTGTGGGTTGCTAGGTTTGCTGGTCAATCCCAGCAGTTTTGCATAATCACAGAACAGTTCTTCATTTTAGTAAATTTAATATTGACACATAATATTTTTCTTAATCCATTATTGATATTCTAATTTATAAGTTTAGCTAATAATGTTCTTTATAGCATTTCTTTATGCCAGTGGTCCACAAACTCATTAGTCAACAGAGCTAAATATCAGCAGTACAACGACTGAAATTTCTTTTAAGAGCCAAAATTTTAAAACTTAAACATCTTCCAACACCACTTCTTCAAAATAGACTCACCAGGCCGTGGTATTTTGTGGAAGAGCCACACTCAAGGGGCCAAAAAGCCGCATGTGGCTCACGAGCCACAGTGTGCTGACCAAGGCTTTATGCAAATGCAGGGTCATACAATGCACTAGTTTTCATTTCCTTTAGTCTCCTCTCCATCATTCTAAGTTCCTTGGCTCTTTTAGTCCTTTGTGATATTGACATTGTTGAAGGACATCGTCCCACTTTTTAGTAGCATATATCAAGTTGTCTGATAATTATTCATCATTAGTGTCAGTTTTTGCATTCCTGGCTAGAATACAACATAAACAATGTTGTGTTCTCAGATGATCACATCTGGAGGCACAATATATATTTGCTCCAGTCTAGGTCATCTGATTTCTCTATCATTCATTTTAGTTACTAGTTTTTCTCTTGCTACTAAAAAAAAAATGTGTGAATACATTTTAAGACATACAAATGTCCAGCTTCTCATCAAAATCTACCCCTTTAAATTTAACCTAAATTGGTAACTACTTCCTGAACCAATGTTTTAGGTTATGTTTACAAGATGATGGCTTTATAACTCCAGCACTCCCTTTAAATTTGTTAATCAGCTCTTAGTATTCTATTGTAAGCAATAGCCATGTTTTGCCTTATTTATTTATGATTATATGATATATTTTAAAGAATAATTTTGGTTGCTGTGTAGAGTATTGGATAAGTGAGGCAAGAGTGGAAGGAAGGGGGGTCAGTTATCTAGCTATAAGAGTTAAGAGAAGACAATCAGCTCTTGAATGAGAATGGTTGCAAATGAGATAGAGATAAATGGAGGGATTTAAGATATGATTGGTATTCATATAAACAAGGGATGAGAGATAAGGAAGCTCCAAGGTTTTGATTTTGAACAACTAGATGGAGTTACCATTGGTGAACAACTGATAAAAGCAGGATTGGGCAAAGAAAATATTTATTTCAGTTCTGCTAAATTTAAGATATATATCAGACATTGAACTTAAGATGTTAAACAGGCAGTTGCTTAAGGTAGTTTTCAACTCAGGATTTTTATCTAGACAATAATACATATTAAGAAGCCAAAATCTTATAAACAACATTTAAGCATTGAGAGTTTACTTAGGAACAAAAAAGATATGGCGGTCAAGAATAGATCTTGCTCACAGTATGGTTGGGTAGAAGAGAGGGAGCCAGCAAAGAAATCTTAGAGGAGCATCCAGTGAGGTATAGAAAACCAGTACAGTGGTCTCTCATAAAAATGCAGAGAAAATAATGTTCCAAAAATAAAACAGTAGCCAACTGGGTAAAAATACTGAGTTCTGATTAAAGCTGTTAAAATATTCACTTGGCTACATAGGTCTGGCTACATGGATATCCCATAAGAATCTCCAAAAAGTTTGAGTCATCCTTGAGTCTTCTCTACCTCTACATTTAGTTTGTCAAGAATTTTCTTTCACTCTACTCTCAAAATATATGCTTATTCAATCACTTCTTACCACTTCCACTGCTACTCTTCTCATCGAAGTAACAATTGCAATAGCTGCACAAGTAGTCTCCATTTTTACATTTCCCTTTGGTTTATGTTCAACATAGAATGATCCTATAAACAGACATTTCAGCTTATGCTACTCATTAGCTCTCACTCAGAATAAAAGCCACACACTTCACTGACTTTATTTCCTACCACATTACTATTCACTGTCTCTTTTCCGGCACATAGCCTGTCCTACAACATGCAGGACAACCCCTCACCTCAAAACACAAACACAAAAACATGCTTCATACAGATGGCAAATAAGCACATGAAATGATGTACATCACTAGCCATTAGGGAATTACCACAGTGAGACATCACTACATTCCTACAGAATGATTAAATAAATTGTAGTGATAATAATGAATGCTGGAAAGAATGTAGGGAGCCGAAACCGGTTTGGCTCAGTGGATAGAGCGTTGGCCTGCGGCCTGAAAGATCCCGGGTTCGATTCCGATCAAGAGCATATACCTTAGTTGCGGGCACATCCCCAGTTGTGGATGTGCAAGAGGCAGCTGGTCGATGTTTCTCTCTCATCGATGTTTCTAACTCTCTATCCCTCTCAATTCCTCTCTGTGTAAAATCAATAAAATATATTTTTAAAAAAAGAATGTAGGGAAACTGGATCACTTATCACATTACTGGTGGGAATGTAAAGTGATGCAGACACTCTGGAAAGAGTTTGACAGTTTTTTTAATTTTATAAAACTATAGGAATTGCTCTTTTGAATATTAATTCCAGAGGAATAAAAAAGTTATATTCACACAAGAACTGGTGCATGAATGTTGATAGTAGCTTTATTCATGTGATTAATAATGGCTATATGAAATGTGGTATATCCATACAATAGAATATATAAAGGAGAAAATTATTGGTATACATAACCATATGGATGAATCTCAATGGAACTATGCTGAGTGAAAAATGCCAATCCCAAAAGGTTATATACACTATGATTCCATTTATATAAATAATATTATTAAATAACAAAATTCTAATAATAAAGAACATATTAGTAATTTCCAAAGTTTGGAAATGGAAGAGATGGAAGGAAGGAGGTGGATATGGTTATAAAAGGAAGCACAAGGGGTCCTTGTGGTAATTGAACTGTTTTGCACATTTACTGTGGAGGTGTTTATACCTACATATGTGATAAAATTGTATAGAATTAATCAAATGCATGCACTCACATAACTACTGGGGAACTCTCAATAAGATCAGCACATCGTATTAATGTCCTAGTTGTGATAGTGTACTATACTTTTACAAGATGTGACCAGGGGTCGGGTGGAAGCAGATTAGTAAATAGTACACAATTTTTTCTGTATTATTTCTTATGTGTTCATGTGAATATATAATTATCTCAAAATATTTAAGTGTTAATTAAAACCTTTGTAATTATGAAATATTTTTACATAGAGTACAGTAATTATAAATGTACAGTATATCATGATGTAAATTATCATTTTAACTGCCACCTAATTTAAGAAACTGAGCATTTTCAACACTTTAGAAGGCCCCATGTGACACTTCAAAAACACCCTCTGCCTGCCCAGCCAGCGTGTCTCAGTGGTTGAGCTTTGACCTATGAAGCAGGAGGTCCTGTTCGATTCTTTGTCAGGGCACATATCTGGGTTATGGGCTCCATCCCAGTGTGGGGCATGCAGGAGGCAGCCCATCTATGATCCTCTCTCATCATTGATGTTTCTATCTCTCTCTCCCTCTCCATTCCTCTCTTTGAAATCAATAAAAAGAACAACAAAAACCATCTTCCTTCCTTCCTTCATCAATAATAACTATCTGGATTTTTTTTTATAGTATTATAATATATGAGTATACCACAATTAATTTGCTCTTATTGTAACAGATGTTTGTTTTTTTTCCATTTTTGAATAATATTAATAACATTTTAAATAAATAATATTGTACATATATTTTAATGTACATCAGCATATATCAACTTTGGCACTTTTGACATTTGGGGCTAGATAATTCTTTTTTGTTGGGAGGATGTCTGTTACATTGTGAGATGCTTACCAGCATCAATGGCCTCTACCTATGTAAGCTGTGAAAACAAAATCTGTCCCCAGATATTGCTCATTGTCCTCTGGGGATAGAATTTACTTCTGGTTGAGAACAACTGAGTACATATATGCACACTTCTTCAAGGATGTATCACCAGAGTGTAATTACTGTTAATCATCACATTTAAGTCTAGAGAGAATACTAAAATATTTCTGAAATTATTTTCCCAAATATATGTCTACCCTCATATATAAAAGCTCTCATTTTTTTTTACATCCTTCTTGGCATCAGGTATTATCAGTTTTTTTAAAAAAAATACCATTCTGGTATGTGCACAGTAAATTTTCATTTTAATTTGTGTTTCTCCCATTACTAATGAGATTGTCTATCTTTTAAAAACATTTATTAGTTTCTTGAATTACTCTTTCATGAAGTGACTACAAATCTTTTTAAAAATATATATATTTTATTGATTTTTTGCAGAGAGGAAGAGAGAGGGAAAGAGAGTTAGAAACATCGATGAGAGAGTCATGGACCAGCTGCCTCTTGCACACCCCCTACTGGGGATGTGCCTGCAACAGAGGTACATGCCCTTGATACTGGAATGGAATCTGGGACCTTTCAGTCTGCAGGCCGACGCTCTATCCACTGAGCCAAACCGGTTTCGGCTACAAATCTTTTGACCATATATCTACTGGAATGTGTACATTTAAAAAATTATTTTGTAGGAGTTTTATTATTATAATTCATTTGGATATAAACCCCTTTCATGCTATGTACGTATATACAGACACATGTACTCACACAATATGTTCTCCATTCAGTGATTTACCTGAATATATGATTCTATAATAGAAAAAGGCAAAGGCTAAGAATAGCCAGATTACTCTTGAAAAAGAATAATATGTGAAGCCAAGGTGATAAGCACCACATTGAGAAATGCGGCAAGAACTCGGTGGAAAAACCTGTACTACTCAATGTAACACCTACTGCAGTCACATTAGGACGGCCTCCTATTGGCTCAAGTGTAGATGATAGACCAACAAAATAGAATAGAAACTCCTGAAACAAACTCATTTACATTTGTATGTTTGATGTAAGAGGAAGTGGGGGGAAGCTCGAATTTTAATAAATGAAGCTGGGAAGTCAGTATACGTTCAGGGAGGCAAAAAGTAATTCCTACCTTCTACTACACATACAGATCAAATCCAGGTAATTTATAAACCTTTTGTACAAGGCAAAACTATAAAACATTTAGAAAACCTATGAAAATATTTTAATAACCTTGGTGTTTTAAACGAGACACAAATTTCAAGGTAAACATAGGGGGAAACAAACAGAAAGAATAACAGCCCTCCCTGGTTTTGCTCGGTGGATAGAGTGTCAGCTTGTGGCCCACAGGGCACTGGGTTCAGGTTTAGGCAGGGACACGAATTTGGTTGCAGGCTCCTAACCGGCCCAGTCCCTGGTCAGGGCTCCTACAGGAGGCAACCAATCCACATGTTTCTCTCACATGGATGTTCTCATCTTTTCCTCTCTCTTCCACTCTCCCTAAAAAACAATGGAAAAATGTCCTCAGGTGAGTATTAACAAACAAACAAAAAGAAAAAAAAATAGATAAACTTGACTCCCTTAAGTTAAAGAGTATTTATCTGAGCCTTGCTTTTGCTGATGCTGTTCCCTACCTACCCCATGGCTAACTCATTCACCTCCTTCACTCAACTTCCACAGTCTCGGCGAAGCTTTATTTGGCCACACTATGCAAAACTATAATGCCTCCTCCCCACTACTGTTCATTTTCTGAAATTCCACCCCCCCTTTGTTTTCTTTTTTTAGTAGTTCTCAGCACCATTTAATATAGGCTCATTGAGGCCAGGAAATGTTGTCTTTTTTATTTTAATGCTATATTCCCAGGATCTAGTCCAATTGGGAGTAGCAAATAGGCACTGAATAAATATGAATGATGAATTCAAAATAATGTCTAGATGTCACATAGTCTTATAAGTTATGATTTTAATGACTCTAATAGACAAAATCTACAACTGTTTGCAAAGAGATGACCACACCAACATATCAAAGTAAGCTGCTTTAAATATAGGTCTTTCCTTCCATTTCACTATTCCATAAAAATATCAGAAAAAATTAATGCATTTCATAACTGCTGCTAAGAAAAAAAAATGTATCAAATCAAGACACTTTTCAAAATTACCACTCCCCTCAAAAGTGGCATGTTTCTTCTAAACTGAATATGGCAGTAAAATTGGGAAAGGAAAGTTATGTTGCATATTCCAGACTATGGAGCAAAATTGCTGTTAGATCTGGAGCTCACCCTATAGAGTTGACAGTTCCTAACCTTCTGGTAGCACTGGGGAAATATTTGATGACAGTGCTGACAACCACTGAGGAGGATGCAGTGAAAAGGGTCCACTTAGGCACATATGGTGGGAACTTCCCCCTATTCAGGGCTTCTCGAAATTGATATGCTCCCAGATTGACAAGATTGCAGGGTGCGATCTCCCTCTGGAGTCCGGGGGGCTTCCTCTGGGAGAGCCCGGTGCTAGGACATATGTGCCAGGACACCACCAGCCGCGAGACTGAATGGGCGAGAGTGATAACATGCTGTCTGATGGTCACAGAAAGTGAGTCTTCCTCTTTCAGTGGGTGGAGGTCATTCTACAGGAAAAACATCAGCAGATCATGTCATTGTAAATGGACACCCAAGGGCATCGGCATCCCCAGAACAAAAATCTTAGTCACTAACCGTCTTTCCTCCTCCCAGGGACTCGAAGTTGCACACTGGCATGCTCAGAGAGTTTTAGTGTAGTATTTAGGGAAGGTGAATTGAAATATATGAAAGCATATTTATAAAGGACTTTTTTTTTTTATCAATGCTCACTATTATTCTCAAAAAGAAAATTTGAAGGTAAAATTAATGATATTCAAGGTTCCTCAAGGAGACATTTATCTGTTTCTCCAAAAAGAAAAAAAAGGCAGTTGTTATGTTGGCAACGAAGCCGTGTTTAATGTAAAAGAAAGTTATGTATGTTTTTCTCTGTGTGTATATAAGATTCATGTATCACACATTGAACAAGGACTGCTACAAGAAATTTCAAAGAAATGCAAATGGTTTTATTGTTGTGATATTTTGTGGGAATGACATTACTTTCAGAGACATTTCATTTCCAGCACAAGGG
The DNA here is from genome assembly GCA_963924515.1 of Vespertilio murinus. NCBI lineage: Eukaryota > Metazoa > Chordata > Mammalia > Chiroptera > Vespertilionidae > Vespertilio > Vespertilio murinus. The sequence goes on along the minus strand of OZ004704.1, from coordinate 140,345,142 downwards.
GGTTATGTATCAACTAAGAGAGCCAGAAAAATGAAATCCCTAAAAAACCCTACAACACACACACACACACACACACACACACAAATACAACACACACACAAATACAACACACACACACAAAATGTAACTAAAGAGAAGCACTGTCCAAATCTCAGGCATATAGAAAATACTATTAAAGATGAAAACCTGTCAGTTAGACTTTATAATATCAGCCACAATAGAAACTTTAAACATTTTAACTGTAAATATATATATACACATACACACACATATATATATACACACACACATATATATACATATATATTCATAAATATATGTACATATATATAATACATTTAAATATAGAATCTCACTGTTTTGAATTTACAAATATTAAAATTCATTTTCTTCAGAATGGTTGGAACATAAGCTACTCTGATTAAGTAAATGCTATATTTGGCTTAACTGAGATTTATTATATATAATGTGTGATATATCCAATTTCAAAGTCTGTGAATATGGAAAATAAACAGTGCAGTAACATCCCAAGTATCTTTCATCTTTTTTCACTTTAAATGATTTAGAATATGCTTGAATATCATTTATTAAACATAAGTTATTAGAATAATTAATATTTTAAATTCAATTTTTAAATATTATTAATAAACATTAAATCAGAATGCTATTGAGAATTTAAACTGCTAATGAATAAAATGAGGATATTTTCTTCTTTGAAGCATAAATGTATTGATTATCTCTATATTAGAGGCCCAGAACATGAAATTTGTGGATGAGTGTGTGTGTGTGTGTGTGTGTGTGTGTGTTCCTCAGCCCAGCCTGTACCCTCTCCAATCTGGGACCCTGCCAGGGATGTCTGACTGCCTGTTTAGGCCTGATCCCAGTGGGACATCCCTCTCACAATTCAGGACTGCTGGCTCTCAACTACTTGCCTGCCTTCCTGACTGATTTCCCCTAGCTTCTTCTGCTTGCCAGCCTGATCACCCCCTAACCATTCCCCTGCCAGTCTGATCAATGCCTACTGCTCTCTTGCCAGGCCAATTACCCCAAACTGCTCTCCTCTGCTATCCTGGTCACCCCCAACTGCCCTTCCCTGCTGGTTAATCACCCCTAACTGCCCTCCCCTGACAGCCTAATGACCCACAACTGTCCTCCCTTGCTGGTCATCTTGTGGTGGCCATTTTGTGTCCACATAGGGGCAGCCATCTTTGACCACATGGGGGCAGCCATCTTGTGTGTTGGAGTGATGGTCAATTTGCATATCACCTCTTTATTATATAGGATTTGAAATTGGTTCATACACATTTTGGTTGCACAGGAGGTGATCACCTAACCTCAGTTTGTTTAAGTACCAGAGCTTATACCTTAATTTTTCTTTCTGCCTTTGCATATCTATTATCTTGTCACATCTTTATTATAGAGGAGTTGGGACATTTTTCAAGAGAAAAACAACAGTGAAATATTGTTTACAATATATAATGTATATTGGGTCTAGTGTATTCTCAAACAAGAAAACATATTTTCAAACAAGAAAACTTATTTCAGGGATTTTAAGTGACTTGTTCCGATACACGAAGTTATAAGAGTTAAACTCCTAAACACTCAGGACTAAAAAGGCAATTATTTTGTCCTGTACAATGGGCCAATAAACAATTTCGCACTCATCTGGGAGCTTAAAAGTCAGGAAAGTCACTCCTAACTTTAAGTAAAATGGGGTTTTCTCAGCAGTAGCACAATGCTTATGGAACAGGGACGTTTCCAGAGATGGCATTTCTAGCAGGAAGGCTCAGAGCCCAATCAACAGAGCTGAGACCAGAGTCCACACTTGTGAGCACTGTCCCAGAACGGTTCTACTATTGGTCAGTTTTACCAATTAATAGAAAAGGTAACAAAGTGGCTGTAAAAAATCCTTTATGCTATTGATTATATTTATATTTGTGATCTCTCCATGAACTGAAAACAATTCTGCTCTTTTCATGCCACAAAATATTGCCAGTCTGCTCTAATTTCATCTCAACTGCTGAGGGAAAATAGATAAATAGCATTAGTTTTGAAGTCGTGACTCCGAGTGGCTTAATATTAACTAATAAATAAGAATGAGCAGAGGGTGGGGTGGGAACCTGATGGAGGGGAGCAATGGAGGGGGGAAAATAAAAAAAGAGGAACATTTGTAATAATATGAACAAGAAAGATTTATTTTTTATAAAAAGAATGAGTACTAATTGTTATATGAATTAGCTGAATGCAAATGGTAATTGTAGAGGTCTTAAAGATGGTTCATTGTCTTCCTTAGATAACATTTCCCTAAAGTTATTAATCATTTTATGAATTTTATCTACAAGCTTGTTGAAGGTAATTCATAGATGGGAAGTTTAAGGTTACTTTATTATGAATTATTTTAAGTTCTACATAACTCAAATTTAAATTAGCATTTTCTTTTAGGGACCTTAAATATGCATATAATTCAGATTGAGAAAGTTTTACAATTCTTTAGATTTCAGAGGAAAAAAACCACCTCAATCAAACATAGTGTATTGATGCCCTTGGATAATTATAATGAAGTAATAACTGACCTAGCCATGTTCTAAACTGTGACATCTTGAATTCTGTTGCCAATATAAACTACAATTACCAAATCACTTTGTGGTTTAGAAAATCAAACCACATTCTTTCCTAGCTATTCTTCTGGGTTGGCATTACCTTCTAAATTTCAGGCTTAGCCAGGTCTGCTGTGGTGCAGCAACTGTCTACATTTATTGACAAGCAAATATTTTCTGATCTGTTGCCACAAAGGAAGGATCACCAATACTGGAAGGCCAGATAAAAAATTGAAATCCTGTCAAATGTCCAATTGTCAGCATGACTTATTATTGCATATTGTCCTTCTCTGTACCCACAGAGTTAAGTCTTGTTAATTTTATCACATTTTTCATAAAATCCTAAATCCTGTGTTTAAAACTAATGGGATGAACAGACATTTATTTATCCAATAGAGCAGGCCAATAAGCAATTTTATGTTTCCAAATGATAATTCAGAAGTTTGAAGTCAAAGAATGAATTGCTAATTTTAAGTAACATGGATTACTTTAAGTAGGTAGGAAAACAAATATATACATGCTGAAAAATATTCTTGCATGATCCATCTGATTCCCACTTTTACTGACAAGACATAGAAAACAGAGAGCTTTGGCTTTTCAGTTGCCACTTAAGGGCAGGGTCTTGGGGAGGGTAAGAAAAGGCATGGAACTGCTTGCATTGACTCAGTTCTTTAAATCTGAAACAAAATTTATGCCTAAAAGTCTTAGTTGGAGTTAATGGTCTAAGAGTTGGTTATGTTTGACCTGGCACAGTGAATTGCTTGCTGTTTACATTTATATCTTTCCTGTTCTTTTATTTTCTCTTCTACTATTTATATCAGTTTTTAACATAATCGAGTTGAAAGAAAGAGAGTGATTCCCTTAAATGGAGGTCTCAGAAAGTAGGGAAATTATCAAGTCAGGAAAGCTTTAATTTATAACACTGTGAAACTCCATGACACACTAAAATAGTATATTGTCAGAAGTACCAAACTTTTGGAAAAAGATGTTAATGTGATGATATTTCTAATTTTAATTTATCACTATATTACAGTCCTATAGTACCTTTCCTCCAAGGAAATCAGGATGCTTTATACTTAGAAAAAAATTGGAAATGCAAATCAAAGTGAAATTTCCCCCAGAATTATGTTGAAAAGAGTAAGAGTCATAGAGAGAGAGAAAAAAAAAGGTGACCAGCATTAGGAAAAAATAGAAGCATGAGCAATAGGAATCCATAAGGGTCATGGCAAGTTGTCTAACTTACGTGTTATATTTTTGCTACAACCTTCTCTAAATTTAAAAGTAAGGATAGACAACAGGTGTCCAAGGTAGACCTCATGACTGGTCCTGTCTAAAGGGTCTTTCACACAGCATTGCAATTTGATCATTTCCATCATTCCCCAGAATCCTTCAGGCTTAGTTTACAATTTCATTTAGAGAATTATAAAATACCACAGACTTGTCTTATGAGTTTTATTTTGCATTTGAGATTTTGTACCTAGTAACAGTGGCAGGGAGGGTCACTCAGAGAGGATGTTTCAGCTACTACAGACATATTTGGAATTCAGGTACCTCACAGAAGTTAAGGAATTCATTTTATTTGGGTACAGTAAATGTTCTGTGATGTCAAAAGATGCCAACGGAAAAGTTTCAATAATTCAGAAATACTTAAAGATAAATTTTATTTTCAGTTATCTAATGGTATCTCTATAGAGACACGAATTAAGACAGTCTATGTTCACATCATGCTATCTTAACATCCACAGGTCCCTAGTGAGCTGAAAAATAATATTGGGCAAGTTATTTAACCTCCCTGTGCCCCAGTTTCCTCATCTGTTCAAATGAGCACAAACCATTTCCTACCTCATAGGTAATTGTGAAGGTTAATATGTGGCACATAGAAATAGCACAGAAATTATTAAATGGATAGTAGACATTTTTGGTTCCACCTAGTAATAACAGCTAAGGAAGTTGATTCATTACCCATTGAAAACACTGTATGCCCTGCCTCCAGGTGCTGGTTCTCATTGTTTGGGAACCGTGACTCTACTAGGACTCTTCCTAGGGAGTTTTGGGATAAATTATGGCACAAGTAAAAGTTCATAGGGCTTTGTTGAAAGATACTAAAATAAGACAAGCCATTATGTTGGGCAGATTTTGATTACTACAGAGTGGCTTCGTTTAATACAAACTTACATAGTCACTGCACAAATACAGTAAAGAAATAAATGTAAATACAATGACAATGCTCATTTCTATCTTCTACTCAGCAACCTTTTTGCCGTCCTCTGAAGTAAGTCACCGGTTCATCTGACTAACAAAAATAACTGCTGACCCTGTGTTATGCTTCTTTAGAGGACTGTGAAAAATTGCTAAAGAGAAGCTGCATACATTAAAATATTTAGAAGTATATAAGTTTCATACCTTAGGATAATTAGAAATTTTTTTTGTCAAGTTTTCTGAAGGAACTGGGCAATACTACAAGAGTCATGAGAACACTCCTTCACATGTCTCTGCTATGAGAGGTGGGGCTGAGGGCACTGGGCCACGCAACTAAGTCTAGAGGCCCTGGGAACCAAAAAGAAGACACTAGGATTTGGGTTTGGTCCTCAGCTGTGCACCAGTTTAGCATGAAGCTGACCTCAGGCAGGACAAAAATAGCAATAGAACCTCCAAGTCATACCTAACACAGAAAAGCTTACAGTTTGGATTCTCATTGTAGATAATAAAGACAGTCACGAGACTTGAAGATTTATCTTTTTCATTCTTTTTTTTAAATATATTTTTATTGATATTTTACAGAGAGGAAGGGAGAGAGATAGAGAGCTAGAAACATCGACCAGCTGCCTCCTGCACACCCCCTACTGGGGATGTGCTCTCAAACAAGGTACACGCCCTTGACTGGAATTGAACCCGGGACCTTTCAGTCCACAGACCGACGCTCTACCACTGAGCCAAACCAGTTTTCAGCTATCTTTTTCATTCTTAATTATTCTTATTCCAATAAGTAAGCCAGAGTTGGTTCACAGAAGGTAGAGAACACTTATGAATACTCATTCGTTCACTCACCTTCCACAGATCCCTAGTGAGCTGAAAATTTTATGGGCAACAGCGATGCTTAAGCAGTATTTCTAAACATACACCTTTTGTAGGAAAATATAAATAATTAATTTTTATTTTTACTCTCTGGTCAGATGCTGCAATTTAAAACCTGAACTACTCTATCTCCTAGTTCAGATTTTTCTTTTTCTGTTCACATACACCCTCACCTCAAAGACTTTCCCGAGATTAAATGAACGCTCTAAATCCCCTAATGGGCACTGTCAGCCTGGCTGCCCTCCCAGGTGCGGAGTCAGCACTCCAAGGCCCAGCACTTTTCCTCATTAATTGTTAAGTGACACCACTTTCCTGTGTTCATAGTCAGAGACATAGGAACAGACAGTGTGGCTACACTATGGAGCTTTACACACACACACACACACACACACACACACACACACACACACACACACACGGAATTCTAGTTTGTTTGTAAATAGAATCTAATAAAAATGTAAGAGCTATAAAATACTTTATGTATGTAACAGTTCCATATAATTAGGAGCAACTGAGGTTTTCTACCCTTAATTCTAGCAGCTTGTACCCAATCATTCAGACTGTTAGTTAACAAACTTGAGCGCTTACTAAGGAATTGAGCTCCGAAAATACTCTAGGAGCCCCAAGTTCAATGGGGGAACATTTTAAAAGGGCAATGCTGTGTGCTAAACAAAGTGCTCTGGGTACAGAGGTCTGAACAATTTACTCCATCAGGGAAAGCTACTGAAAACTTCATAAACAAAATGAGTTTGGTGTTAAGTCTTAAGAGATTCTCAAGAGTTAGCTAGTGAGGGCATATAACATCAACAAGAGACACTGGGTTATGGAAGTGTTTGATGTATTAGGGGTGTCTGAGCTGGACATTGGCAGGAAAAAGTGGTGAGTAACTTAAGTAGATGGAGATAAGACCAGAAAAGCAGATGGAGGATGATTTTGCACATCCTCTATGCAGAACTATAAATTTAAATAATATTCTATAGATACCCCCAGACCATTAAAATTTGAGAATGACAAGTTCACCTTCAATGTCTTAAAGATAAAAGTTCTGTGAAGAATGAATTGGTGTTGGCAGTGAAGCTCTGGAGACTGAGTCCAAGAATGTTCAATGAGACAGAGAAATAAAAGCTTGGAGCCCCAAATAAGAGAGTGGCAAAGAAATGACAGGGAAAGCATAGTAAATGTTTTAAAGATAATAATTCAGATACATACTGATTACAATTATAAAGGATTTACCCCAAGTAGAAATTAAAGATCTATGTAAAACAGTTAACTTAGTGAGTGGATTAAAAATCTATGGTACCTCTACACAATGGAATACTATGCTGCTGTAAAAAGGAAGGAACTCCTGCCATTTGCAACAGCATGGGTGGGCCTGAAGAGCATTATGTTAAGCAAAATATGTCATTCAGAAAAAGAGAAATATCACATGATCTCACTCATTTGTGGAATATAATGAACAACATAAACTGATGAATAAAAACAGATCCAGTGACAGAAGCATCAATCAGACCACCAAACCTCAGAGGGAAGGAAGTGAGGTGGAGAGATCAACCAAAGGACTTGTATGCATGTATATAAGCCTAACCAATGGACAAAGACACCAGGGGGTTGAGGGCATTAATGGGGGGTTGGGAGACAGGGGCGATAAGGACACATATGTAATACCTTAATCAATAAAGAAAAAAAAATAGTAAACTGAATTTATCTGTTTCATTTGAATTTTACTGTCTCTTATTGAAAGGCCATTTATTCTTGCTTTTTCTCTAACTACTTTTCATTATTTCTAAACCCACAACAATTAGATGTTTGTGTACACCATTATAATCTCCTCTTCCAGGAGTTGCCTGTCTCATGTTCTTTACAGGCTTTTCCCATACCTTCCTGAGGCATTTCATATGGTTGACCACTTCCTCTCCTGGAACTGTCTTCCTTTGGTTCCCATGCCATTGTTCTTTCAACATCACTGCCCCCACTTCTCCGACAACTTTTCCTCAAGGTTTCCAGCAACACGGTTCTATGCTTCTGCCACTGCCCTTTCTCAGTCTGCCAGACTATCTCATCCACTTCTGAATCACTGTGCATCTGCCTATGACACCAATTAGACATTTGTTCAACAAACATCTCTAAGCACCTACCTTGTGCCAGGTTCTACACTACATGCTGGGATTTTGTCATAAACGACTCCAGTTTCTCTCCTCAAGGAGTCAATTGCCATTCACTTCAAATAGAAGTGGGAGAAGCTCAATAGCAGGACGCTGTGGGATAACAGGAAAATTATAACCATGTGTTGTGAGGGTGGAGGGTATGTAGAAGTTAGGCAAAGGGATACATTTTTGGTAGGAGAGATATGGGGAAAGTAAAACCACTCTATTCTCTGAATCTCATTTCTATCAGGATTCAGGGTAAAGAGTAGCAGATGATGAAGTTGTAGACAGGGCAGGGTTAAGATGAAGGATAGTTTTGTATGATTTATTAAGGGACTTAGGTATGAGTTGGACATATGAGGAAATTATTAGAAGGGCGCAGTACTAGAGTCAGGGATTAGTTAGTATGCTACTGCTCGAAAGTTACTGTGAAAGACAATAAAAGGCTGACAATATTTCAGTAAGAGTGAGATGGAACGAAAGGGGCAGTCTCAATAGTATATAGGAAATAAAAGCAACAACATTTAATAGTTGATTTGATTAGACATGAAGGAGAGCGACCCACCTGTGAGTCTGCTAAGTGTTCCTAATAGTCATAGTGCCAAGATGTCCCTTGCTCCTCCATCAGTACCCAGGCTGAGTGTCACCCTACTTGTGAAATTCCCCTTTGGGCCACCATGATACCTTGTATACACTGCTTGTATTTCACAAATGGCATTTTATTATAGTTACTAGTGGCCTGGTGCACAAAATTTGTGCATGGAGTTGGGGGAGGGGTCCCTCATACCAGCCTGAACCCTCTCCAATTGGGGATATCCCTTTCTCAATTTGGGACCTAACTGCTCACCTGCCTGCCTACCTGATTACCCCGATCCCCTCTGCCTGCCTGCCTGATTCACCCTAACTGCTCTCCCCTGCTAACCTGATATCACCCCTAACTGCTCTTCACTGCTGGCCTGAACATCCCTAATGGCCTCTGCCTACTTGATCTCCCCTACCTTCCCTCCCCTGCTGGCCTGATCACCTCTAACTGCCTCTACCTCGGCTCCCACCACCATGGCTTTGTCTAGAAGGAAGTAAGGCATCTGGAAGATGACTGGTCAAACAGGTCTAATTAGCATATTACCTTTTTATTAGTATAGATAGATTATATAGGATAGGCTTGCTTAAATGGGGTGGGGGAGCCTTTTTCAGCAGGAGGAGTTGCTCTTGGCAGACAAAAATACATGATCCCTATATCTGGATTGATAGCCAGCCATATGCACTACACTGCCAAACCAATCATTAAAAAAATTGAATCACTTTCTTATACCTTGCATCAAACAACTCTTGTCCTTAAAACGTCTCCTCAGCCCCCACCTTAGGTTCTGCCTTCACAGTTCACCCAGATTTGGTTTTGATTGGTTGGTTTCTATGCCAGTCAATGTCCAGAGCTTGCTTCCTAGGCAGCCATTTGGTTCCTCACAGTTCACACAGATTTTGTTCTGATTGGTCGATTTCTATGCCAGCCAGCATCTCTGGGCCTGATCAAAGAGGTCCAGAGAGAAAGAGAGGCAAGGACTGATCAACAGTTGCCATGGAGGCTGTGGGTCAGACCTTGATTCTGTCTCCTGGCCTCTCTCTAGTCTGATCCACAGCTCCCCTCAGTAGTCAGTGCTGGGTCACCAAGGCAACCCAGCACTGACTGCAGGACTGACTTCTGGTGTTTGGTTGTCCATTCCGTCGTTTTGGATGTTATGGACCCTGACTCTTTATATAGAGAGATTTTTCTGAATCTGTTTTCACAACTGGACCGACTCTAGTAAAAGTTAGAGAAATATAAATGCTCTTAAGAGAAAGTCACTAGGGTGAGTGTTTTTTTATTTTAAATAAACAAAAGAAAGAAAGTGTTTCTATTAAGATATGTGATTTCTTCATAATCCCTTTTTAAAAATAAATTTGTTGAAAGTATTATATATGTCCTCTTTCCCCCATTATCCTCTCCCATCCCTCCCCACAAAGCTGTGGTGTATCTATGCAATGGAGACTATGCTGCTGTAAAAAAGAAAGAACTTTTACCATTTGCAACAGCATGGATGGACCTACAGAGCATTATGCTAAGTGAAATAAGCCAGTCAGAGAAAGACATGAATCACATGATTTTCATAAGCCCTTTTGCAATTTTAAGTCTGAAAACGTCAATTCACCACTAGGGAATTACTATAGCAGTATTGAAATTAAGTCCTCCAAGATTGGTACATAGAAGTTGTACAATATTGTTTGTTTAAACAAACACATGAAAATGAATTTGTTTGTGCTTTTATAAATGGACTATTAACATTTTATATTAAAGTTTTAGTTCTAGAAGTCATCTTTTAGAAGCCAAGAAGTATTTTTGGCTGATTCATTGTGTTATTGATTTAAACTATACTGTACTTTTGTGTCAATTTATTTCTGACTAGGCCACATCAGTAACTATGCTTATTATTTCAATTCTTATTAAAGTTATTGATAATGACTGACACATGAAAAGTTATTTATCATTAAAATAATCTCAATTACATTAAATTTGATAATGTAAACATTATTTCAATCACTATCAAAGTTATTGATTATCTTAACTGGCTACTTTAATCTATTTTGCTATTTTAGAGGATGTTCACAGAAAGTATGTACAGGATTTTCATGCAATTTTCAGTGCTCTTAGCAATATAATAGTATTTTCCACCTATACATCATCTTTTATCAGGGGACCCCACAAACATTTGAATTGGTAAATCCCTACACATCTTAGTGAGAAAAGTAAATGTGGTTATTCCCTTCTGAAAAATTACAATGAAATGTTTTTGAAAAAAATACAATGCGCTATTTCCCCCTAGAAAATCTTGACAGTCCTAAGATTAGCATGGAGAGCCTCCACCTGTCACCAGACTTGGTCTCGTGAGGCAAAGCTGTTGAAAACATAGCTGTGATAACTAACCTCAGTGGACTGGGTTTCAACTCTATGGGAACACACTGAGAAGAAACATTTGTCAAACTGGTTGTTAGTGAATTTCATTAGGTTTCAAACTCAAACTAAGCTAATTTAAGACTTTCTCCCTCTCATGGTTTCAGTATTGTATGCCCATGGTTATCATAGGATTCCATTAGGATTTATGGTGAAAGTTAGAGAATTCCAAATGCTCTCAAGATAAAGCCACTAGTGTGAGTGTTTTTTAAACAACAAAAGAAAGTGTTTCTTTTTAAAATACATGATTTCTTCATAATCCCCTTTGCATTTTAAGTCTGGGAACATCAATTCACTACTAGGGAATTACTATAGTAATCTTGAGGTTAAGTCCTAAATCAAAATTTCTCCACAAATAATAAATAAAGTTGAGTCTAATGTTAATTACAAGAATACAGCAGCAAATAGGACCTGGGTACACTATATGATATTCAGATTTAGGCAAAATTCTTAATTCAACCACTTTGGGGAATGAAGGTGGTTATTAAATTAGCAAAATAAAAATTTTAATCCTCACTTGAGGATAATTTTTTCATTAATTTTCAAAGAGAGTGGAAAGGAGTGGATGAAGGGGAAAGAGAGAGGTGGGAGATAGAAATGTCAATTTGAGAGAAACATCAATTTTTTGTCTCCCACACATACCCTGTTCCAGGCCTGGGAGTGAAACTGCAATTAAGCTATGTGCTCTTGACCAGAATCAAACTTTGTGCACAGGCTGCTGCTCTAACCACTGAAATTTCCAGCCAGGGCATCAAAGTAGAAAAAAATAAAGATAATTGATACTCAGGTTATGGGGATTATAAACAATTAGAATCCTTCTTTGAGACAATAATTTGGTATTGTGATATTAAAAATATGTATATACTTTAACTCAGTCTTTTAGGTTCACAGACCTAATTCTAATATATGGACAGCATTAAGTTGTCTGAGAGTTCAACTCAATTTAGACACTACCTGAAGATAGCATCAGATTTCACAGGTTGTGGTCTCAGTCCCACAAAATTGTGTCCCTGCCCACTTCAGATGCAAGGTATAAGCCTACACTGTTACTTGTGCTTCTGACTATTACAAATGAGAGGTTCCAATAATTCCCTTTCAATTCAGGATTCCAATCACAAGTACAGGTTGTTACCTATGTATACATATATGTGTGTGTATATCCACACATGTATGTACGTGCAAATATTTGCATTCATTCATATCAGTATAGATATATTTGTGGAAGGAATCAGAACTATTTACTATTTTATTGAGAGAAGGAACGGTAGCCTTAAAATGGAGACATGGGAGAAATTCAAACATAGATAGATGATAGATAAATAGATAGCTAGAAATGTGTGTGTGTATAAAATAAGCAGATATTCACAATTTTAGAGAGTCTAATTTGTATAAGTTTACAAGAGCAGAAAAAGAAACTACAAAGACTACTTTTACCCCTGAGAACCACTAATAAAAATGTAGAAAGAGAACTAAAAATGTATATGAAAGAAATTCAAGAATAATAGAGAAATAATAAAAATTCAGCAACAGGAGGATAGTGGTAACTGTAGTGGTGAAGAGGAAGAAATTCTGCCTTAACTTTTTAACAATATATCAGGACAATCTAAACGATTAATGAAACCAAGAAATGATTTTTCAAAAGATAAAAACGGATAGGCTTTTTAATTTAACTCATCTGTAAAAAGAAGAGAGAGAAACCAAATAAATAAAATCAGAAATGAAAGAGGATTATAAGATTACAGAAATATAAGGATTATAATAAAATACTGTGAACAATTATATGTCAATTAATTGGACAACATAGAAGAAATGGACAAATTCCTAGAAACATACAATCTTCCAAGACAGAATCAAGAAGAAACAGAAAAACTAAATGCACTAATAACTAGTAACAAAATCAAATCAGTAATGAAAAACTGCCAACAACAAAAAAGTCTTAGACAGTGAATTTTACCAAGTCTATAATAATAAAAGAATAATATGCTAATTAGACCAGACAGCTGAATGACCTTGCAGATGACCTCCCAGACAAAGGTGGGGCTGGAGGGCTGAGCTCCTTGCAAGAATTTTGTGCATCAGGCTTCTAGTAATAAAATAATTAACACCTGTTCTCTAAACTGTTTCAAAAAACTGGGAAGAGGAAAGACTCCCAAGATCATTTTATGAGGTCAACTCACCCTTATTCTAAAATCAAACAAGACACTAAAAAAAAGAAAATTATAGGCCAATGTATTTGATGAACACAGATGCAACATTCCTTAACAAAATATTAGCAAACCAAATTCAGCAATACATTAAAAAATTCATACACTATGGTCAAATACAATTTATTTCTGGGATGCAAGGTTGGTTCAATAGCAAAGTACTGGTTTTAAAAAATAGACACATAGATCAATGAACAGAGGAAAAGCCCAGAAATAAACTGACACCTATATAGTCAAATAATCTATGACAAAAAAGGCAAGGATATACAATGGGTAAAGACAGTCTATTCAATTAATGGTGTCACATGCAAATAATTGAAACTAGATTACTTTGTTATACCATATAAAAGACAACACTCAAAATAGATAAAAGTCAAATGTAATATCCAAAACCACAAAATGCCCTAGAAGGAAACAGAGAATAAACTCTTTGACATCACTCTTATTAAATTTTTTCTAATATGTTTTCTCAGGTAAGGGAAACAAAATAAATTGTATTACATGAAACTAGAAGGTTTTGCACAACAAAGAAAACCATCAACAAAACAAAAAGACAACCTACTAAATAAGAGAAGATAGTCACCCATGATACATTCTATTAAGGGTTAATAACCAAATATATAAAGACCTCGTATAACACCAAAACAGAACCAAACAATTTGACCAAAAAATGGGCAGAGGAACAGAATAGACATTTCTCCCAAGAGGAAATACAGATGGCCAATAGACATATAAGATGTTTAACATCACTAATAATCAGGAAATGCAAAGTAAAACCCTGAGATACCATCTGATGCATGTCTAGAATGATCATCATCAATAAATCAACAAATAAGTGTTGATGAGGATGTGAGGAAAAGGGAACCCTCATGCAGTATTGGTTGGATTGCAAATGGGTTATACCACTGTAGAAAACAGTTTGGAAATTCCTCAAAAAAAATTAAAACTATAACTATAATATGACCCAGCGATCCTATTTCTGGTTATTTACCTGAGCGATTAAAACACTAGTTTGAAAAAGATATGTGCATCCCTGTGTTCGCTGAAGCATTATTTACAATAGCCAAGATATGGAACCAACCTATATCCATAGCTAGATCTCAATAAAGAAGATGCAGTACATATACATAATGGAATATTACCTTTCCATGGAAAAGAATGAAATACTACCTTGAGACAACATGGGTGAACTTTGAAACTTTTATGCTAAGAAAAATAAGTCAACGAGAAAGACAAATAACATTATTTCACTTATCTGTGGAGTCTAAAAATAAATATCAAAATGGAAACAAACTCATAGATACAGAAAACATTTTGGTAGTTGCCAGAGGTGTGAGGATTTGGGATCTGGGGGGGGGGGTAAGTGAAGGGATTAAGAAGTACAAATTGATAGTTACAGAATAGTCATGGTGGTATAAAGGACAGCACAGGGAATATAGTCAACAGTGTTGTAATCCTATATAATAAAAAGCTAATATGCAAATTGTCCCCTCAGGAGTTTGACCAACTGTCAGTTCTACTTCTTGCTATGACATGCACTGACCACCACCAAAGGACAGTATGGAATGAAGGAAGGCCTCAGCTGGCAGCCAGCAGCAGGGGGGGAGGAGGTCTCTAATCAGCCCTGATCACTGGCCAGGTCTACCTGTGCACGAATCTGGTGCACTCAGTCTATAGTAACTACATATGGTACTAGATGGGTACTGGACTTTTTGGAGTGATCACTTTGTATATTATGTCTAATCACTATGCTGTACACTTGAAACTAATATAATATCATATGTCAACTATAATTAAAAATAAAAGGAAATTTTAATTTAAAAATAAAAAAGGGAGAAAATGTTGCTCTTCAGAAAAAAAATACAAAAATACTATCATTTGCATACTTCCAAAATACTGATGCAGCAATTCACCAAACATGAATTGAGAATCACTGTGAATAAGAGACTATGTAGGTGTTTGGGGAAGAAAGATAAACAAGATGACATTTTTGCCCTCAAGGTGCTCACTGTCCCAAGCATGACTGACATCATTTTGTAGAGTGACTTTCTTTACATACGTACGTGTTATAAAAGGTGAGATGCGGTTCAGTGGTGATGTTAAGAATGAGCACTGTAGGGAACTGCATAAAACATATCCCAGGAGATATTATTTGAACTTGACATTAAATACACAGATTAAATAGACAATTGGAAGGGCAAATGGAGAAAAGAATATTTACTGATGTGCAATGATCCTATGGTACACTGGCCAGCAGTGTTTTCTAAAAAGGGACACTTTCCCACGCCTTCATCAGGACAGCAGATACTGCTTTTTTTGGTACCATCTAATGCAAGATGGACAAAAGAAGTCCTCCAGGATTTAAATTAAAGATCTTCTTAATTGTCTGGAATGAAGCATGTAAAATTTGAGAGTTACAGTAAGCCATGCCCTACCATTTAATCTGAACCACAGAAGCAAGCAATGCACATCAAGCGAGGACACTAAATACATGTGCTCAGCTCAGAAAACAAAACAGTGACCTTCACAGAGTTTAGGGCCCAACTCCGTGTATTCCTTAGGCCAAACTTTGCTTTTATCGCTGACTCCTATTAGCCACTCCATTTTAATTATAATTTCCTTATCTTTTTCTTCTTCTTCCACATTTCTCTTTCATTCATTTCAAATTTTGTAAGGTATAAAGAAGGTCAAACTATATAAATGCCTTATATATTCAGGCAACTCCATTAGGTGAGTTCACATATATGAGATCACTGACTTCCTCTCAATATTCTTAGAAAGGGGCTGCTATTATCCCCATTTTACAGCGAAAGAAATTAAGGCTCGGACTCTTGCAGGGCTATGAGCAACTAACAAATTATAGGCCTGAAATTCTAGCCCATGTCTTGTTCCAAGGCCATCCCCCTCCCCCCCCCCACTGCATCATATTGCATTCCAGAAAGAGAACTGCCTGTATAAAATCTCACTGAGGCATGAAAGGCAATGGATGTTCCTAGACCCCATTTACTCCCCATGTAGCTTAGGAAAAGAGCTCACAGGAGAAAGCTTTTAAAAAGGAAGCCTGAGCCGGGACCGGTTTGGCTCAGTGGAGAGAGCGTTGGCCTGTGGACTGAAAGGTCCCAGGTTCGATTCCGGTCAAGGGCATGTACATTGGTTGTGGGCACATCCCCAGTGGGAGGTGTGCAGGAGGCAGCTGGTCGATGATTCTCTCTCATCAATGTTTCTAACTCTCTATCCCTCTCCTTTCCTTTCTGTATAAAATCATCAATAATATATATATATATATATATATATATATATATATATATTATTTTTTTTTTTTAAAGGAAGCTTGAGAGTAAGTCGGTGAACTCATGAAGGATGTGCTATGTTAGGGAATTTAGCCTGATTTCATTACAATAAAGAGTATTACCTTTCTTTTTCCGTTGAGCATTTTTCAAAGCAAGGAAGAAATATGATCAGATTTGTTTTTAGAAATATCACAATAGCAGTGTTAATGGTAGATTGGAGATGGAAAAGATGGTGAAGAAACTCCTGCATTAATTTATGGCAAAGATGATAAGGACCAGATCTCAGATGGTGATGGCAGGGGAGAGATGAACTTAGACCTCAGAGATAGTTCAGATGGAATGTCCAGAACTCAGAACCACTTGACAGGTGGAAAAGATGAAAGAGTTGAGGCTAATTCCATTGTGTTCAGCATGGATACCTGACATAACAGGGATTCCCAAGGCCAGGTAATTTTGAGATGAAGAAAATGACAGAATTGTAGGTAAATCCTAGAACTCGGGTCATGTTTTAAAAATGGACCCTTTGTGCTGCTATCTGAATCATGCTGATACTAGATTCTATCTCACTGGGTTTGCATGCTCCTCAAGGCTCAGTAAAATGTAGATATAGGACATGTTATGTTGAATATTTTTCCATTGCCAAATTTATTGAACTATGGGTGCCATTATGTTAAGTCTAAATCTAACATGATTACTGACTTTTAAGTTTCTTCCTTCAATTAAAACCTTGGGTCTGGGTTTTTCAAAAGAATGGATGTGTTCTGTTGGGGAAACAAAAGCTGTTTAGAACTGAAATCAGAGTGGTTGCGCCCCCATTTTTTGAATTCTGATGTATTATTCCCCAGGGTAATCTCCTGAATGCATCTTTTCCCTTTGTTGTGTAAGAGCCTTCAAAAGCAGTGAAGAACATTAATTTTTTGACTTGATTTTTGTTACTTTGCCAGGAATAGCACAGGGGTCCCTCTAGAGAGTGAGACTAAGGGCACTAAAATGGTTGGAAATCACTGAAAACAGTAGCAGGTTTATTTGAACAGAATCGGCAGGGTGGTGTAATATACATTTTTAAAAATGCATTTTCATTAAAATTTAAAAAATGAGCTTCCAAACAAACTCCGGAAAGGGCTCCAAACACAGCCTTACAAACCCAAAATGAAATCAATAAAAAGAAACCAGCCAAGCAGCAAGTTGAGAAAACACCAATTAGAGATTTTAACAAACAGAGAAGCTCACTGTGGGGTACAGTTTTTGAGTCAGACAAGAGAAATTTGGGCTTTTTTCTCCACCTCAGCACTGCTCCACTGTGCCCTCCCTGGAACTGAAATTGATGGGATTCAGAATGCTCCCCAGGAAGGAACCACAAACAAGCAGGCGCTTTCAGCATTATATCTGAGCAGATGAAAGCAAATATTATTCTGATGGCTTTTCATTTTGCCCTCCAAGGAGCTTTGCATTATTATCCACGACTAGGGATTTTAATAGCCAAAGTACCACAAATTTGTGAAACATTCAATTTCTGCCTGGTTTTGGAGTACAGCTTCTACCCATGGAAGCTGACTCAGGTCTCTGTAGCCAAGGAATTTTCTGAAGCAAATCGTACTTTGCTAGTGTGTCTCCCTAGATAACCTTACACTGAACTGGCAGGCAGGTGGGGTTCATCTCAGTCCCGTCGCCCAGCCCAGCTATCACACACTCCTGAATTTAGTCCCGCGCCCGGTAGTACTCACTCTTCTGCTTTTCTCTGGTTGGCTCTCCTCAAAGTTTCTACGTCCACCCCATATTAAAACTGCCCTGCCTTAGCATGGAGGGGCCTGGAGAGCATCATGCTAAATGAAACAAGTCAGTCAGAGAAAGACAAGTATCACATGATCGCACTCATATGTGGAACCTGAGTAACAAAATACAGTGATGGACGGAGTGGCTCCAGAGACATGGAAGCATGGAACATAGTGGGGAATCTCAGAGGGAAGGCAGGGGAAGGTGGGTGGGTGGGATGTATCAACCAAAGAACTTTTATGCATTTTATACATAGCCCATGGACACAGACAATGGGTGCTGAAGGCTGGGGTGGGGAGGCCAGGGGGATGGGCTGGAGGGAGTTAATGGAGGAGAGGGGGGACATTGTAATATTTTTAACAATAAAGAATTGTTAAAACAAAACAAAAAAACCTGCCCTATCTTGTTCTTAGGCCCTCAGGAATAAGCTCTGTCCTTCTTCCAGGTGAGACAATAGTGACTATCATGAAAACCCCCTGCCAGTGCCCAGGAGTCCAATGCTTTTATTTCACCAACTCCACTTAACAAAAAGGCACTCACAAACTCTGAGTAATCATAAAGCAATATCCATGTGTGGATAATTTTGATTATTGCTACTTGCTAGTGTACATATGCATGTTTATGTATGCAAACACATATGTGCATGTGTATGTACATACACACAAATCTATATGTACACACACATATTTTTCCTCAAACCCTAAGGCTATTTTGTCTGTGGATGTAGTTTTAGGTTCCCATACAATGAATGCCTACTTATTAAAGAAACATCTTCAGTGTTAATTATGTTTCCTTTAAGCAACGAGTTTTAAGTCAAAGCTCATAATCCTTGGTGAGTATAGATGATAGATATGTTTGTGTGTACAAGGCCCATGGATCTAAGAATGAAACTTCTGAAACATATTTTGAATCCCGCCACTTTCATCACCCCCACTGGCCCCAGCCTCACTGCCAAGCTGTCATCTTTTCTCTCCTAATAATTTTCCTTGTCCCCATTCTCATCTCTGTCTGTTCTTAACACTGCCCAGTTATATTTAACTAACCCACATCACATCCCTCAGACTTTCCATTGACTCCTCATTTCATCCACTTAAAAACCCAAGTCTTTCAATTGCCTACCAAGCTCCCAGTGACCTTGTTTCTTCATCTCTTAGTCCTACCATCCAGCTGCTCTCATTTCGCACACTTGGCTCCATCAGCATTGAGCCCTTTTTGACACTATTCCACCTAAAGCTGTCCCTCTTTCTGGGATGTCCTCTCCTTAGATATCTATTTTGTTAACTACCACCCCCTCAACCTTCAAGTTTTGCTTAGTAAGAATTACTCTGACCATTCTACACACCTGCTCCCTCTCCACCCCTGCAAACATCACACCCATCTCCTGGCTTGCATAACTGTTCATTCTTACTTTCTTCCTATAAGATTTGTCTCCTCACCTGCAATCAAATTTAGTTATTTCTTGTTTTTATTTTCTTCTCTATCTCTTTTGCCAAAATATAAATTTTCTGAGGATAGGAATCTTTGTCTAACTTTGCTTATCAATCTCTAACTAGAAGCTTGTACATCATAGAAAATTAATAAATGTTTGCTGAAAGAACAAACATTGTCCAATTATATAAAAATAATGGATTATATTTTTTATTTAAATCAATTATGTGCATGTATATGTACATATACTAATACCATTTTAATTATGAGTTTCTTATTTGAGCATGTGAAGAAATGGATTAGTATGTTTTTGGTGAAATATAGTTAAAAATGTTAGTATGTTTAAAAGGGAAGGATATGATTAATTGCATGTTTGATTTAGTGATCAACAATTAACAAGCACCTGTTCTGTATTTGAAGTATGATGTTGAACAAATCATGTATTAGAAATATCTATATTGGGTGGAGGAGATTGACTTGGTGCACTGGATGTTCAAGGCCACTCTGAGCATGGGAATCCTAATCAGGGTTTTCAAGGCGAATGTACCATCCTCAGATTCAAAAGCAAGGATGCAGACACTGTACAGGTGGGCCCTTCTATAACCCAAAGATTGCGGTCACTATTTTGGCAAGATACCTCTTTTGTCTAAGTTAGTATAAAGCATGTTACTCACCAGCCAGTGAGAGGCTGCTGTTATGAGGCTGCTTGGTATGGCTGGTTTTGCTATAGTGTTTTGCAGTGGCTGCCATGTTAGCAGTGGATATTGTGTAAGGCTCTTTTAAAGAACTGCTTTGTCTGAGGGCTTCTTAGTAGCAATGGCTACTTAGACTGCAAGAAAGACTCTCTTATATGCCCACAACTTATCATGTCTTCTCCATCTTTTAATGTCCAGTGTCCAAGGAGGTCCAGTCCCTGGCAGAGGAACTCAGACCCAACACTTGGAAACAAAAAACACAATAAGTGAGTGGTAGAATCATGCACAAGGAGTAGCAGTGACAAGCAAGAGAGTAATTTAGCAAAAAGGTATAGATTGCTGAGATTAGAACACACTCAAGTACCTTTAACATAACTCTTTAGAGCAGGAAACATATGTGAAGGCCTGAGCTTTTATTTGCCTATTTTATCCCAAAAAGAAGATCTGAATACAGGGTTCTTCCGTCACTTCGTTATTTATGTTCTAGCTTTATTTAGGCCAGGCTGCAGACAGAGTATGTCAAAAGCTGGGGACTAACACACATGTCAGGGCAGGGTACCACAGGGAAGAAGAAGGGGGAGAGGGAGGAGGAGGAGTAGGAAGGAGGAGCTCATGTGATGCCATATTTAGACTTCACAGTGTGCACAGTAGTCGCCACCATTGACCGGGACATGGTGATCTTCTCACAATCCAGAGTAAAACGCAGAGGGAGAGCCCATCATTAGTTAGAGAGTAAATGCTCATTCTTGCTCTGGGATTAGAGAGCACTGGCCCACTGCTCATAGGATGGAGAAAATCAAAACAACCAAGAATATCATCTAAATACCAATGTGAAGGGAAAAAAAAGATAAGCACAAAGTATGTCTATTTATTTAGTCAGTTCTAGGTCAAGTTTTGTGCTTGAGTTAAGTTTCTATGGAAATTCTTACTCCATTGCCATTATGAAGAGACAACTCTGTTTCAACAGGCTTTGGATTCTGGTCCAGGCTCCAGCCTGTTTCAAAATCCAAACAGAATCCTAAAATCTGTTCCTGCCTCTATCAGAACTTGCTGTTTTTTCTTTGCCTCCTGCCACCGCACAGTTGGATGGACACCAAGTATAAAAAATTTCAGCCTCAAAAGAACATTTTAAGAAAGTTATGAGCCAGATTCAATTACTTGTATAATAAGCATTATCTCTGAAAAAATATCCTTGTAATATACCTTTGAATGCAACTTAAAATAGCTACAAATATAAGCTCCAGATACAGATGGACTTGGGTTGGAATGCCAGGTTTGCAACTTATTAGCTCTTTTACTTTGTGCCTTAGTTTTCTTATTGGTAAAATGGGAATAATTAAAATGACATCATAGAGGTACTGCAAGAGTCAAATAAGACAAAGTATATACCATGCTGAGCACGGTGCCTGATTCATCACTGAGGCCTGACAGGTCAGTTGTAATAGCTGTCATATTGATTGTAACTTTTTTAATATATATTTTTATTGGTATTTTACAGAGAGAAAGGGAGAGAGATAGAGAGCTAGAAACATCGATGAGAGAGAAACATCGACCAGCTGCCTCTTGCATACCCCCTACCGGGGACGTGCCCACAACCAATGTACATGCCCTTGACCGGAATCGAACCTGAGACCTTTCCGTCCGCAGACCAACGCTCTACCACTGAGCGAAACCGGTTTCAGCTGATTATAATTTTTAATCACCAACACTCGGTGTATAAGTTTTGGGAGTTTTCCATAAACTGGTATAGAAACATTCTTTTAATTTTCCATGTGCAAAATGAGTCCGGTGGCCACCATTCTCTCTACTGCATAGTTATCCTCTCTCCCGTGAGGGGAGAAGAGGAGATAACAATGGCAATGGCATTTATTTTAGCAAGAGTTTCCTTCGTAAAAGAATGAGTGAAATGTTGATAAATTTTAACCTTGCAGTGAGAATGTTATCAGCAGAGGCTGATTTTTAAAAAGTAAAATTTTAATCTTTTTGTTGTTGTTGTTAATCCTTATCCAAGGATATATTTTTTCCCCATTGATTTTTTTAGAGACAGTGGAAGGGATGAGAGGGAGAGAGAGAAACATCGATATGAGAGAGACATTGTTTGGTTGCCTCCCCCATGCACCTCTATCAGACTGGGAATCCCCTGCAACTCAGATACATGCTCTTGACCGGGAATCAAACCCAAGACCCTTCAGGGTGTGGGCCGATGCTCTATCCACTTACCTTTTAAAAGGTAAGTCACTTAAGATTCTTTATGCTACAATATATAGCATAGGCAGTATATAGATTTAGGAATAACAGTTTTGTTTACTAATTACAGAATCCATTCATTTGGTACACTATTCACCCCCTTTCTTTCCTTCCTCCTTCCCTCCCCCTCATTAATACATTTAGAATTGACAGTGCTTTCACTTCTAAGTAAAAAGAATAATTTTCTTCTGAGCATAGAGACAACTATGAAATCGAAGTTTAAAACATAGACCTCTTCTAAAGGCAATTCAGATTTCCATTAAACCTCCTCCCACCCTCTCAAATACAAGTTTGAAAGGCAGAGCTCAGAAATAATCTGACAGGCACTAGTGCTTCGTTCATTTCCAGCGAGGAAGCACCAATTTGATTCCTACCATAACAATTTTTGCTGTTGCCAGTGCATCAATTTTTTTTTTTTAACACAGCTTCTCAAGTGATAGAAATCATCCCGTCACATTGTTTCATAAAATTGACACCCCGGGGAAATGCAAAAAAGAGTAAGAACTTGAGGGAAGCTGCTCCTGCAACCCCTGCTAGGCATTCCTGAAATGCTCTCCTCCTCTTCCACAAATGTCACCAGGCCCCAATTGCTTGCTGTTCTTTTCTCCCTCCTCAGCTCGTGTGCTACCTCCTCCACTGGCTTTCCTCAGCGCAGGAGCTGGTGTTTGTTAAAAGCACAGGAGGTGGTGTTAGTACAAGCATTACTCATGGGTAGGGACTCTACCGCTGGCTAATTTGAATGCAGTGACAGAAAAAAAAGGGACTTGATGAAATCATTTCACACACAGAGCAATAAGCATATGGGATCTATTACTACAGAAGATGATTCGAAGGGTTTGAGAAACACCTGGGCTTGTTTCCGGAGGCGGTAGGTTAGAGAGGAGAATGAGAAGAAGCAGGAGGGCAAAAGGAAGGCACCCTCCCCGAGCCAAGGGTTCAGGCGGTAGCTTCTTATGGAAATGGCACCTCTTGCGTGTAGCAGAAGCACCAGCTGTTACACAGTCTATTTCAAATCCCCGGATTAAATCACAAGAGCTACCTTTCTGATGGGGCTGGCCTCTGGCTTTGAGGAAAGGGCGCTAATGATGGAAAGAGGGGAAGACTATCTGAATATCTAGGAGCCAAACTTCAGCAATTGGCATAAGATCTGGCCCAGGCCTCCCACATGATCTACATCTACATCTGTGACCTCCTCTCTTTCTGGGCACATTCTGACCTTTCCCAAATAGCCTTGCCCCTCCCAATCTGTAATTACATTGTTGTCTCCCCTCCCAGATCTTCCCTTGTTATTCATTCAGTCCATAGACCACCTTTTCCATGATGTCTCCATTCATTGGCACCCCTCCCTCTGTGTTCCCATGCCACATGCAAAATATCTTTATGTTCAGTTTATTAACATTTATCTCCTTTACACTTCACAGGATGTCTGGCTCATTGAAGATGGTTGATATTTTCGAATTTTATTTGCCTCACTTTGCTTCAGAGGATTTAAAATGCTTGATAAAAATAATAGCTAACATCATTGAGCCTTTGACATGTGTCAGGCACTGTTTCAAGTGCTTCACATGTTTTAGCTCCTGCAACCCTCATAACAGTGCTGTGGATGAGTGAGTTTGTACTAATATTATCCCTATTTTGCAAGTGAAGAAACAGAGGAGCAGAGATGTTAACTAATTTGCTCAAAAGTCAGCTTATGAAGGAAGAGCATATATGAGATCTGGTTTAGCCAGCTGGTTCAGAGCTAGTACTCAGCCATTATTCTGATTAATGGAAAGCCTAACATAGCAAGGAGACCAAAACAGAAAAAGGTGATGAGAAATAAATAGTTTAGGTCATAAAATGGAGTTCTTAATTAAGCTAATTAAAAATGCATATACTAAAACCCAGCATGTATTATATAGTTTTTAGCAGCCAATTCAAAAAAGGTTAACTTGATCAATTAATCACTAAACAAAAGCATATCAAATACTCAGGAGAATATTCCTGATATTAAAACCTGAAATCTGTTTATTTTTTTGGGGGGGTTCTTCTTCTAGGACAATGGTATTTTAAATAATTCCTTCATTTACCTTCTACTTTACACTTATCCAGTAGCAGATCTAGATGTTCAAACAAAAAGACTGATCACAAGACAAACATTTTGTAAAGTTGTATATGACTGTCCAAAATGATGTGCACTGATTTTACATATGGACAACACTCATCCACTCGGTCAACAAATATACATATGTTGAGCCTCCACTTTGTGTCACAAGCTATTCTAGGACCCAATGAGTCAACACTGTACCGAAGGACCAAAATGTTTGCCCTCATGGAGATTAAATTCTAGATGAAAAGACACATGACAAACAGACAATATCAGATGGTCTTGAGACCTAAGAAGTAAAGTGAAGTAGATGAAGAGATCAATGAACAACTAGGGGAGGAGGAGGCAGAGTTTTCTTTTGCATAATAGGGTCAGGAAACACCTCTGAAGTGGTATTTAAACTACACCCGAATAAAGAAACACAGACACAGTTTTCTGTTTTCTCCCTAATTTTTCTAATTGAAAAATCAAATGAAATTTTATGATTTAAGGACAATTAAATCAAGTGTTCTTCATGATTTTTTTCTGTAAGTCTCCATTTCTTCCTGAAATGTTCCTTTATTTGTATTAAATGCAAATTTTATTTGGAAGTTTGATGAAAAGCAAATAAAGAACACGAATGGGATAAATTTCATGTCTTTCAATCTAGCAATAGTCTGGCAATAATGTGATTTAGTTTAATAAAAGTGCAAAATCCTAGACTGGAACCAGCAAAAAGAAGACAATTAGAAAAAGACACATTAGAGTTGCATCATATGATAACCTATTTCATTAAAAAAAGTATGTTAATAAACTAATTCAACTTTGAGAAATTCAATACTTTTGATTCTATGGTACAGAGATTACTATGTTCCACTCATGAAAATATGTGAGCCAATGTCACCCTTATAAATTTAATTTTGTATACATATAAGGATATAGGGATTCTGGGCTTGTGTGTTTGTCATGCCCATCAGTTTTGCTACTTTCACACTTGAGTATGGAAAAGAAGTTTGACCAATGGACAAAAGCTAAGACAATGTTAAGTTACCGGTGCATGTTTTTGCAACACGCAGTCTATTTAAATCTCCTTTTCAGAAGCTTCACTTATTCTTTTTAAAATGTCCTCCCACCATGTACTTTGTGGAGCAATCAGCTACCTGTTCAATCTGAACAGAAAATTGCAAACTTAATGCTCTGTAGTGAAAGGAAACAAAAGGCATAGTTGTTTATTTTCTTCTTCACAATGATAATGCCCCAGGAGACTATATCATTGGATGGATCAGTGCCTTAAGTATCAAAATGCTCTGAGATTAAACAATACGGAAAAAGTGGGAAAGCCTCCAAGACTGATAACCTGGACTAAGACTAGAGGGACTAAGTGGGTGCCTAGTTCTCTGCTAGCTCTTTTTTTTTTTTTTGCAAACTTAGTGTATGTGCTTAATCTAGCATTCAAGCAGCTACCATATTTATGTATGGATGGGATAGTGAGGCAAAGTAGGTGTTGGAATCATCTGATGTCACATAGACTTCAGCATAGCAAAGAGACCAGAGCTCTGTGAATGTCGTTGCTTATGTACGATAGAGTGCTTTTCTTACTTATAAAGCTGGAGCATACATTCTATTACTCTTATTCTTAGATTTTCAGACAGCCATAATTTCTGGCCTTTTGTTTGAAATGAAGGCCTGCCTGGAAAAATTGAGGGTGCTGCCACGCTGACTAAAAGACTTTTTTTTATAGCATACTATGTTCCTTATTCCACTACCCCCTCTCACAGCCCCAACTCTTGGGTAAAGGGGAGGGTACACAAGATTTGAGAAGGATGTAAATTATGAAATTGAATGCACATTAAAGCAATTATGGAAAGAATCTTGTCAAATGCTCTCTTAGCCAGAAAAGCACTGATGTGTAGTAGTGTGTGGCAATGCGCATCTAAGGATACCTCAAAGACTACGTGGAATTATTTGTGAAATTCAAGTTATATTGGATTCCTTTTGGAGGAGGAAACAAAAGTTAAAATCCAGGTTGCATATCTAGAAGACTAAAGTAGGCAATCAAATTTAAACTTCTACACCAGATTTATTTGACATGATTTCAAAATAAACTAAGTTTAGTAAACCTGTTGGCAAAGAAGTATAATTTGTCAGGCGATTAACAGAGACACAATCTGTAATTACGAATTGCTGAAAGCTGGCCACTAATGAGAGAATGACTCACATTTTGGGGTGTAGGGAGGAGGGGTCTCTCAGAAACCGTAATTTGATTTACAAAACTCTAAATAGCTAATGGCAGGTAACTCTTGCCAACTAACCAGCCAACTCTTGCAAGCTCATTAACAGAACTCCATGGTCTCACTGAAGGATAAACCATATGGAGGTGTCACTAAAAGCTGGAGATGAGAGACTGTAATTCATGTTCAGTCTTCTGTAAGTCGGTCGTATGGGCATTGATTTGAGCCTTTGTTTATCTGAAATGATCTGTTCTGAAGAAAGAACAGAAAATAAATTTTTAGGAGTTGCTGGTTCACAACCTCCTCGCCTTCCATCACCTTATACTGCAGTGTTCAACTAATTGTTAAAGTTCCTTATTCTGCTCTTGTCTCTCCAGTTTCTCATCTCTGTGTCATATTTTAGTTCTAGCAAAACAAATGAATAATAGCACCACACAACTGCCTAATTTACTATTTGCTTGAACATTGATCTTTGTGGGTTGTTAAGTTGGTCTTCTATTATTTGCCTAGTGATTGTAAGCATGTGGCTATAAGATCACTTTTAACTCTGCATGCACACGGGCTTTGTGGATGCTTGAGGAAACATGATGAGTGACAACACACCTCCATAAGGCATTATTTTGTAAGAGGCTCTGTTTACTAGTTACTCTACACATACTAGTGTGTGTATAAGCTCTGCAGTCTTCAATCGATATCCATCTGGTCCAGGAAGCTCTAAAAAATTACCAGATTGACACATGAGTATAATCTTAAAAATAGTACTAAACTATTTAATGATAAGCAAGTTTTCCGGGCTATTTTTCTATATATTCTCAGTCCTATTCCCCAGAAACAGTTTTAACCACCTAGGTGTCAAATCTTTTAGTGCTCTAAATGATAAGCTTTAATGGCCAGTTCTTGATTTATTAAATTGACAGATTAGCTAGCCAGTGTTTCTGGACATGATAAGTGAAAATTTAGTTCACTTATATTTCTCTTTCCTCTCATTCTCTTTGAAATTCTATTTTAAAATTTCTTTAACTTTTTAAAATTGTTAAATAATATGGTCAAACATTTATCTCTTTATTATATACAATATGTGTAAATATGTAGTACATATATCTTATTTATATAATATTAAATATTTAATCAATTTTAAACTGTAATTATTACTTCCTCATTTTGAAAAGGTGAAATTTGCATACTATTTCCCCCACTTTTCTTTCCTTTTCCATCTCTAACATTTTATCAGCTTTATTCTTACATTTACACACCAAAATTGATGACATTTGCATTCTATTTTGATGGAATTAAGATTACTTTTGCTAATAGCATATTAATTATTTGCTTTTGTAAATATTGTTTACCTGTGGTTTTGTTGCATTTTCTTTATTATGGGTTTGATGATATGGCTTTACTATTAAAAATAGAAAGTTTCTAGAGTCATATTTGATAAGTCTTTTCTTAAATTATTCCAGTTCAAGCAAATATTTAGTTTGCTCCATATTTGGACTATGAGTTTTTTATTCTGGTTTCTGTATTTTCCCAGTTTCTAATTGAATATGTCAAATACAATAAAACTTCATAATAATTTATCCACGTATCATTCCCTTTAATATGATTATTTTTAGCTCCTTCTGATATCCTTACAGCACATGGATTGTTTTCCAGACAAAGGTCAATTCCATTCTTTCTTGTACCCAGTGTTTTATGCATTGTTGGTTTCTTTTCCAAATGAATACATACAATTGAATTTTGAAGTTATTATGGATCTGAAAATGGTTTAATTTTGCTTTAATATTGGTTGCCAGTTTGGTTGGATAAAACACCTAAGATTAAAAACAACTTTCTCTAAACTTCAAAGGTTTTGACATCTATTAGCAGGTGCCCATGAGAAGCTGTAAAATAGCCTAAAATCATTCATTCTTTTGTAGGTGATATGTAACCCTCTCTACCTCTATTTTGAGTTTAATTATTTATTTTTTCTTCATTGTTCTAGACTTTAATAGTAATGTCTTGGTATAAATGGTTTTGTTCAATTCTTATTTAGATGTGTGTACATGTGAGTGCCCATCATTATTTTGGCTAGACCTAGGAAGAATTTCTTGAATAGGTGATGGCTGGCTTATCTTGTCTTTTCCTCTCTTTAGTAAACATGCCATTGGTGTTTTGACCATTAATCACAATTTTAACTGTTGTATTTAGAGAGATATGTATTTTCATACTTTAGCTAATAGCTCTTTTTTAAAAAAAATTATCACCAAAGTCCAAATTCCTTTTTTGGACTAAGGATTAAGGTTATCCTATTACAACTTTTTGCTATATTGAAAAATACTATTAATTTGTTTTCTAGTATTAAATTGTAGTTGTAAACTAATACTTTCTAGTAATGACATAATTATTAATTAGCATTGGGCTCAATTTTATATTACTTTGTTATTTCTATATATTCATGGATAATTTGAGAAGGTAGCTGTCTTTGTGCTAGTACTGACTTTAATATAGCAATATACTAGCTTTAGTTTATATAAAAATATTTGCAAGTGTCATGTGTTTTGAAACATTTTATAGGCAAGTATGGCAATCATCTCATCTTTGAAAATGAGAAGCATGAAGTATTAACTTATAAAATTATTTATGTATGTTCCCTTTAAAAAAGAAAAAATATTTTCAATACATTTGATTGGGTCTATTGTTATTGATTTTTTTCAGATTCATTCATAAATTTTAGTATGCCATCTTTTTTAGATGATTTTCTATTTCATCTATGTACTCACATTTATCATCAAAGTTTTACTTACCATGCTATCATCTTTGTGGCTGAGATTATATTATTGCATTGAAAAAAACTTTATTGTTGAAAATATTACAGATGTTCCCCTTTAGCCCCTTCTACCTGGTTCCTGCCCCACCGCAGGCTTTCATGACCCTATTGTCTGTGTCCACAGGTAATGCGTTGTTAATCTCTTCTAGCCCCCGTCTTCCCTCTTTCCCTCTGAGATGCATCAGTCGGCTCCATGTTTCCATGTCACTGGTTCTAATTTTTTCATCATTTTATTTTGTTCATTAGATTCCTTGTTCACTTATTTTGATTTTTAAATTTCAATTGTTGATAAATATATATATTTATTGTCTTCTTCTTCTTCTTCTTCTTCTTCTTCTTCTTCTTCTTCTTCTTCCTCCTCCTCCTCCTCCTCCTCCTCCTCCTCCTCCTCCTCCTCCTCCTTTTCTTTCTCCTCCTCCCTCCTCCTCATCTTTCTTCTTAAAGAATGCCCTTCAACACTTCATGTATTACTAGTTTGGTGGTGATGGACTCTTTTAGCTTTTTCTTGTCAGTGAATCTCTTTATCTGACCTTTAATTATAAATGATAGCTTTGCATTTCATAAATGAATGGAAAATATTAATTACTTACTTTGAATATTTTTGCCACTCCCTTCTGGCCTGCAAAGTTTCTGTTGAGAATCAGCTGACAGTTATCTGGGCTCTACCCTGCAGGTAACTAACTATTTTTCTCTTGCTGCTTTTAAGATTCTCTCCTTGCCTTTAACCATTGACATTTGAAATTTGATGTGGGCCTTGGTGTGGGCCTCTTTGGGTTCCTTTTGTTTGGGACTCTATGCTTCCTGGACTTATTATTCTGTTTTGGTCCTGTTTTGTTTTGTTTTTCACCAGGTCTGGGACATTTTTTGTCATCATTTCTTCAAATGAGTTTTCAATATTTTGCTCCCTCTCTCTTCTCCTTCTGCCACCCCCATAATGCAAATTTTGGTACACTTTAAATTGTCCTAGAGTTTCCTTACTGCTCACTTCATATTTTTGCATTTTTTTTTCTTTTTGCTATTCTGATTGGAGGTTTTATGCTTCCTTATATTCCAAATTGTTGATTTGATTCTTGGAAACCTCTACTCTACTGTTGAATCCCTACTCTACTGTTGAAATAAATTAGTATTTATTTCAGTTAGTGTATGTTTAATTTATAACTGGTCCTTTTTCATGTCTTTGAAATTCTCATAGAGATCCTTAAAAATCTCATTAAGTTCCTTTAAGTTCTCATTAATTCCCTTAAAGCTCTCATTAAGATCCTTGAGCAACCTTTTAACCATTTTTTAAAAACTCTGTGTCCAGTAGTTTGCTTACTCCCATTTCATTTAGTTCTTTTCCTGGATATTTTTTTCTGTTCTTTCATTTGTGACATGGTTCTTTGTTCCTGAATTTTTTCTGCTTCCCTGTGTTTGTTTCTATTATGAAGAACTGCCATGTCTCCTGGAATTGGTAGAGTGGCCTTGTGCAGTAGATGTCCTGTAGGGCCCAGTGGCTCAGCCTCCCCAGTCACCTGATCTGGGCACTCTCAGTGCACCTCTATGTAGGCTGTGTGTACAGTCTTGTTGTAGCTGAGCTTTGACTGCATTTGGTGTCATTGGGAAGAATTGACCCCAAGGCCAATTGGTTATGAGGACCAGCTTCAACTACAGTGAAAGAGCTGCTGTGCAGGAGACACTCGTAAAGATCAAGACTTGCTTTGGTGGGGCTTTGGTGCTCACTGAGTCTACCCCTCAGTTTGTCCCCTGTGGATGTGTAGACTTGTAATCTGGTGTGGTCTGAAGCTGTCCACTGGGCGCACTGCTTCTGGGACCTCCTGGGAGGTTCAAAGTCAGCCCCTGCCTGGATCCACCTGGCAGGAACTACAGTGATCTGAAAATGGCTGCTAATTTTATTGGGCTTGGCAGTGCCCAGGCAATGTCAAGCTATGAAGCAAGGCAAACTGTTGCTAATGTGGAGTATTGAGTTTCTTCTTGATAGGTATGGGGCATGCTGATGCCAGCTGTGCTTGTTTGAGAGATTTTAGGAAAGTCTGAAGCCTGATCCTGGAGGAGCTATTAAAATGCAAAAACTACCACAAACAGTGTGGGTAAGGCTGCAAATTGAATGGGACATGGTCTCAGAGAATCACAAGGATGGAGCAAACAGTATGAGTCAGGCTGATGGAAATATATATATATATATATATATATATATATATATATATATATATAGCTGCCAGTCTGCTCTGCAACAGGGGAGGTCACAGCACAGGAACAATGGCCTCTGTGAGCACCCCATCTGGGAGAAAACTGCCTCCCAATTCCTGCCTCAGTACCAGACAATCCAGTTACTTCCAGAATGTCCCTGGATCCCCCCATGCCATTGCCCCAGCACTAGAGTTCAGAAGAAGTGGAACCATGTAAATTCATATGCTGGCCTTTTAAGAGGAACTGCCTGGGACCCCAGCAGCCTCCATGTCACTAAGCCACAATCACTGCTGGTTTTCACAGCTCAAAGTTATGGGGACTTCTCTTTCCATTTCTGGAACACTTAGCTGGGAGTCTGGTGTAGGGCTGAGACCCCTTGCTTTTCATGGAAGCCTCCCAAGTGGAGCTATCCCTCCCAAATAATAATAATAATAAAGCCACACACGGGTGTCAGAACAGCCCGATCTATGCCTCTACTTCATACAAATCTTGATGTGCTTATTTCTTTACTTCTCTAGTTGTAAGACTTCCATTTAGCCAGATTTTAGGTGATTCTGAATGATGGTTTTCTGTAATTTTGTTGTTATTTTGATGTGATTGTGGGTGGCAGCAAGTACCAATATTTACCTATGCTTCTATTTTGGTTCTCCCATATTGCATTTTTAAAATTTGTTTTCTCTTTAAACTTTATTGCTTTGCTTAACTAAAGTTGTTCTATTTAGTTAAATACCAATTCTTAAATATATTTATCTATTGTGTTTTTTATTATTTGTTTTTCTTTATTAAATGTTTTCTTAATATTCCTATTAACATGTTTTGATCATCTAAAATCTTGAAATAAAATTTTAGTTATTTATATTATATTTTTGGTCTAAAAATAAAAGCATTTAAGTCTGTGAATTAGTTTCTGCTTATAGCTTTAGTTGTATATAATTATCTATGATGTATAGTTTCCTTATTGCCCCATATTTTTGAAATATTCACTTTGCATTTTACTTTGTCATTTGATTCAAGGATTATAATATTTGTTGTTTTCCAAGTTGCACTTACTTTACTTAAATATTTTTATTACTTTGTAACTTTTTTCTTGTTGGTTATTTAAAATGTGGGCATTTATTATCTCTCTTTTATTGTATTACAATTTTCTTTGTGGCTTAATATATGAATATCTTAATTAATAACTATGACTGCATGAGAACAATTTATTTTTCTCTGTTATAGTAAATGTTATATATTTATATATTTTGTTATATTCTATGTAATCTGCTTAATTTATCTGAGATATACACATGTGCATACTTATGTCTTCTAAAATTACCTTCCCACATCTTGATACACTGTAAAAATATTTTTGATATGTGATTTAGAATGCAAATATGATGTGGTTATGTATCAATTATAGAATATTCCTTTTTAAAACTTTATTGTCCATGTAATACTTTTTTTTAATTACTTTTTTCTAACATCAATAACAACTTCACCTTATTTCTTTGTGGCTTTTATGATATTAAATATTTTTGTTCACCAATAAGTTTCATTTACTGTGTTATTTATTTGAGCTGTAGATTATACAACACATAGTTATAATTTATCTTCTAATCTAAGAGTTTCAGCCATTTTATGGAGGGTGCTAACTTACATTTATTGCCATAATTGACATATTTGTTTCAAACTGTCATCTTAGTCTTATATTTTCTTGAATGTTTCATTGTTATTTCCTTGGTTTTCTGTCAATTCATTTATGAATTCATTTATTCATTAAATAAATATTTATTGATTCCTTACAACATAAGAATAAATTTGTTTTTGAAAGAACTGCTTGCCAATGGAGGGCATATGAAGCACCTGCTTTGGCAAAAGGATTTGTAAGGCGAAGTTTCTTGAGGAGGTAACACCTAAGCTAAGTACCTCAGGGAGGAGTAAAAGTCTGGGGATAGAGGGCATAAGAAGTTTGGGGTTTCATAGTGAGAAAAGTATGTTTCTCAAAGGACCCAGGGGAATTAAATTTGGGATAATTAAAATAAATCAGAATTCAAGACATAGGTAAGTAGGAATGGTACAGAAGTTGAGTAATTTTGTATTTAGATCTATTTATGTTCAAGGCTGTGTTTGTGTGTACATGTGAATATTATTTACTCAGAAGAATGTGAGGGACAAGAAAAGATCAGATCCTAGGAGAAGATACCAAAATTGAGTAGAGAGACAACAAATTAAAAGTGGCCAAAGAAGATTGCTTAGGATGACACCATACCAGAAGTGTGGTCTCATAGAT
The DNA here is from genome assembly GCA_963924515.1 of Vespertilio murinus. Classification (NCBI taxonomy): domain Eukaryota; kingdom Metazoa; phylum Chordata; class Mammalia; order Chiroptera; family Vespertilionidae; genus Vespertilio; species Vespertilio murinus. The sequence goes on along the minus strand of OZ004704.1, from coordinate 140,311,145 downwards.
GTCATAATGATCGTGTTTCACAAGAGATGGAGGGATCAGAAGTTTAGAGTTTCTACATGGAATGTGTGTCATTTGATAGACAGATACAACTTAATCTACATATCTAACTTTGTATTTGCCTTGATCGCCATACAAGTTACAAAGTATGGCCGCATCAGTCTTGTTTCCAGGCTCTATGCCCACCCACAAATCCTGCTATGTCAGTCCTACCACACTGGAGGTTTTCTCCCAGTTCTGCTCTGCGAGAGTCCTGAGACATATGTGTGGGGATTCTTTGAATATTTTAGTATGGAATTGTGAAAGGTATAATTTTTAGCACTGCTCAGTCTATTGATGGCCTGTCCTTTGCCTCAGCCCTCACTTTTCTTATTAGAGGTCACTTTAAGTTTTTTGCCCAAGTTGGTTCTCAACCTATGTGTCACGCTAGCAGGGTTGCCTAAGACCATCGGAAAACACATTGCCCAAGACCATGGATATTCACATTACGATTCATAACAGTAGCAAAACTACAGTTCTGAAATAGCAACAAAAATAATTTTAGGGTTGAGGGGTCACCACAACAGAGGAACCGTATTAAAGGATTGTGGCATTATAAAGGTTGAGAACCACTGCTTTAGAGTATCTTACTGTACTAGAAGAAATTTATCAGAATTTTTAGTGCATGGGTCACATTCTACCTGCTTCCAATAATGGAACACATTTTAAAATTTCATTCCTGGGTCATTTCCATGAAAATCTGGAAAATATATTTTTAGAACTGGCATTGCCATTTTGCCTTCATGGAACTTCGCATTACTTTAAATAATTAAATGCTTTATTTATTTATTTGTTTGTTTGTTTGTTTGTTTATTTATTTACTTTTGTTTCCCTCGCCAGCCTTTGAGTTTTGGTATCTTTTCAGATCTCCAATTTATTATTCATAATACCCTAGTAAAATACCTTGATATTTAATATATATTTGTTCAATAAATAAATTAATAAATACATTGAATAGAATGGCATATGTTTGAAATGATGAATCTTTAGCTATATATTCATCTAATGTTCAGTAAATCAATTAAAATGTATAAGCAACTATATTTGTACATTAGAGTTATCCATATACTATCAAAGGAAAAAAAATCCATGGAACAAAACAAGATGTACATGCTAAGAGTTAAATAAATGCCTTCATTAGGGAATAAGTGGGAATCTTATATTTAGTTTTAGATTGAATTAATTGAGCAATAAGTTGGTAGGAACCTTTTCAGATTGAGATATATAGATGTGTCAAGTTACCTATTAATATTCCAATACAGTTTAAAATTTGATTAAAAATACAGTCCTCATAAATTCTTTAGTCTTTTACATAGATAACAAGTCACCAACATCCTCATTAATGAGAAACTAATTATGAGAGAAACCATGAAGTACAGTGAAAAGGGCCACGATTTAAAACTAAATATTCATAGAACCTTCTATTCACCTATCCATCAACCTTTCATTTATGTTTCTATCCATTCAGCAGCACACACAATATTTGCTAAATAACAGCCATACACTGTGCTGCTTGCTCACTGGATTTGAATAGATAAAATGCTACATACTAGTGATGTGCTATGAGCAATTGTACTTAATATCCTCAGATATAAAATTATCATTCTGTATTCTAAGGCAAAGAGATAATATTAAAGCATAGTGCCTAACACCCATAAAAGCTATAAGAATATGTAAACTACTACAGGCCTTCAATAATAACTTTTATTCTATCATTATATAGTGCAATCTACATGAGAAGCTTTCCAAACTGAAGCAACATTGGTTGGCTTTTTAGTTTATTTATCTATAAGCCCTGTGTTTACAAACCAATAGCACAGAATTTCATGACTAGAGAATTGAAAGTTTATAATTCTGATGATAAATTCACATCAGGAGCCTTAAATATGACTTGTGAGCCATCTGTCTAAGCTTCTATCATTTTATATAAAAATAAAAATTAAAACAATCCTGAATAAGAATTGTACAAGGCAGACATAAGGAGTTTTCTCCTTTTCTACATGGATTTCAAAGGCATGGAAGAGTTTTATTTTGTCAGAGAGGGTTTTGTCTTTTACTGCATCTTTCCCAGTTTTCCACATTCCCTTTTACTTGAAATTAAGTTACTGTTTATTTTTGCTTATAATTTCTGGATTCTTATAGAAGTAATCTGCAAGGACAAATATTCTGATGAAGGCACTATAAACAGTTTCTCAAAAGAAAGTAAATAGCTCCTTTTAAGCATATAAATAATTAAAATGAAGCACATATGTTGGAGAATCCAAATAAAGTCTGAGAATTTTTTCATTTTTTAAAAAATTTAATTTTATTCTGAAATATTTAAAAACAAAAGGAAAACTACTGAAAGTTATACAACAGATTTCTATATTAACATTTTGCCATATTTTTGATATTTACTTTAGCTTTTTTAAAGGAAATAAAAGGACACCCAGTTTTAGCTCCCTCTCTCCTATTTGTCTTCTTTCCTCTCTTCCAAGAGACAAATACTGTCTTAAAACTGATAAAACTCCAAAAACAATTTTAAAAATGTACCTACATGTATTTATAAACCATGAAGCCTAGTGTTTTGTGTTTAATGTTATTCATAAGTGTTTTCATTCTGAATTTGATAGTTTCCAATTTTATTGTTTATTTACATTGCATTTTTGAGGTGTACCCATGTTATATGTAAAGGTCATTCATCCAAACTTCTAGATTCTAATATTTATTTAAATGCATGAATCAGCCAAAACTGGTTTGGCTCAGTGGATGTAGCATTGGCCTGGGGACTAAGGGGTCCCAGGTTCGATTCCGGTTAAGGGCATGTACCTTGGTTGCGGGCACATCCCCAGTAGGAGATGTGCAGGAGGCAGCTGATTGATCATTCTCTTTCATCGATATTTCTAACTCTCTATTCCTCTCCCTTCCTCTCTGTAAAAAATCAATAAAATATATTAAAAAAATAAATGTATGAATCAAGGAAAATAAATTTGCTTCTGTTCCATCACTTGACAAAGTTGCAGTGAATACCATTGAATTTGTCTTTATGTACATGTGTATGGGAGATTCTCAAGAGAAGGTACCTAGCATTGGTTGCTGGGCTATGCTGAGTTATCATTCTATTTATATAGAAGAGAGTTCTATTTCGCCATATCCTCCCACTTAATTGTGAATGGTCTTCTCTTACCTGAGTTATCACTTTTCCAAATACTAGTAAAGCTTGGCAATTTTTTTTATTTTTTATTTTTGATATGTTCTATTCTGCCTCTGTGAATTTCCTGATATCCACTTTCCAAATGTGTTATTCTTTTGAATTTTCAAATTCTCTTTTTGGTTCAGTTACACAGGTGGCCAGTTATATGTCTTAAATAATATAACTCAGCTGGTGGGTATTCCTTTCACTTCTATTATGATGGCCTTTGTTATATCAAAGTTATTTTAATTTTAGAGTAAAACTGCTGCTTTTCTTTTATAATTTTTGTTCTCTGAGGCTATTCTACAAAATGCTTGCCAATACCAAATTCAAAATAAAATTTTCTACTTTTTTCTAAAAGTAATGCTTTTTTTTTTTTTTTGCTTTTACATCCATATCTTTAGACATCTTGGTTTTTATTTTTAAACTAGAGGCCCAGTGCATGACAATTCATGCACTGGAGGGGGATGTGCATGAGCTCTAGCCTGCCTCCTCTCACAGTCCAGGAACCTACATGGGCAGGAGGCAACCTGGTGATGAGGGGAGGCAACACTCCTATCATACCTCTGCTGCTGCCACTGCTGGCAGTGCAAGCCTCGGACAGCCCAGGGTGGCTGGGGGGCCGAGGTGACTGAGGGATTCCAGAGGCAGGTGGATGGAGTTGCAGGACCTGCCTGGGGGTCCAGCAGTGCCATGCAACTGCCATTTCGGCGGGGCTGAGGTGACTGGGTGCTGCCACCTTGTGGCTGTGGGCACTGCCATCTTTGAGGGTGTGGCAGTCAATTAGCATATTCCCCCCTTATTGGCCATGGGCACCACTATCTTTGTGAGGGTGTGGTCAATTAGCATATCCCTCTTTATTAGCTAGGATAGCTATCTATTTCCACATGGATAGCAGATGGATCTGTCCCAGTTATTGACTGATACATTCTTTGTCACTGATTTTTAATGCCACTTCTGTTTTTAAAATTTTTAAAAAATATATATTTTATTGATATTTTACAGAGAGGAAGGGAGAGAGATAGAGAGCTAGAAACGTCGATGAGAGAGAAACATCGACCCGCTGCCTCTTGCACACCCCCTACCGGGGATGTGCCCGCAACCAATGTACATGCCCTTGGCAGGAATCGAACCCGGGACCTTTCAGTCCGCAGACCGACGCTCTACCACTGAGCCAAACCGACCTCGGCTGCCACTTCTGTTTTTAGTAATGTACTTTTATGCTCAGCTCTATACATTTCTAGCCTCTCTCTTTTTATACTTCCCCTTTGATTTCTTACACTTTGGATCTCTTTATAATCAGTACCCATTTTCCCCATCCTAAAATGCTTCATCATAAGAAATTTTAAACATACCAGAAAGTTGAAAGAATAGTGCACTATGTACTCACCAACTAGATTCTACAGTTAAATTTTGCTTTATTTATAATATTATTTATTTACACATCTGTTCATATTTCTATTCATTAATCAATCTCTCAAAGTTTTTTGAATCTCAAGGTAAGTTGCAGCTCTAAAACTTCAGTATACATATCATTAGCTAGAGTTCAATACTTATTTACTGTCTTGTTTAAATGCAAAAAATATACTATGATGAGTTTTGACTAATGTGTACACCTACAAACCCAAGTCTCTATCAGTACATAAAATATTGTCAGCCCAGAAAATCTCTCCTCTCCCTTTTAATCTTCCCAGAAACAATCACTCTTCTGTTTTTCTTCATGATGGGTTATTTTAGCATTTTTGAGAATGTCATATAAACAGAATCATACTGTATGTACTCTTAGGCAAGACTTAATTTACTCAGCTTGATTTTTTTGGAAATAAACCATCTTGTTTAACATAGTAGTAATTTGTTGATGTTTTTGTTGCTGGATAGTAATGCGCTGTATGATTATGCCACCATTTTTCATCTTTTCAATTTTTGCTATCATAAATAAAACTGCAATAAGCATTCATCTTCAACTCTCTTTGAGGATATATATTTTTAATTCTTTTGAGTTATACCTAAGAGTGGAGTCATTGGATGAATGGGGAGATATTTATTTAACTTTAGAAGAATCTGTCAAACATTACAAAAATGTTTGTATCATTTTATATACCTATCAGAAAAAATGAGAATTCTGGTGCCCTATGTCCTCTTCAATATTTAATATTGTCTTTCTTTTTAATTTGTGCCATTTCAGTGGGCATATAGTGCTATCTCATTATTGTTTTAATAAATATTTTCTTGATGGCTACTAGTGTTGGACATTCTTTCACATGCTTATTGGCTGTTAGCATATATCCCCTTACAAAGTTTCTGCTCAAATCTTTTGCTTATATTTTAACTGTGTGGTTCGTCTCTTTACTATTGAGTTGTGAATTATTTTTATATCCTTTTGTTAGGTATTCATTCTGCAAATATTTCTCCAAGTTGGTGAGTTCCCACCTAATAATTTTCTTAAATGGTGAATTCTGGAGCAGAACTTGAATTTAAAGACGTCTAATGCGTAGTTTCCCAGGGCTGCCATAATAAAATACCACAAACTGGGTGGCTGAAACAATAGGAATTTATTTTTTCACAGTCTGGAGGCTAAAAGTTCAAAATCAAGATGTTGGTAAGTTTGGTTCTTTCTGAGGACTCAGAGGAGCATCTGGTCCACGTCTCTCTTCGAGCTTCTGGAGCCTGGCAGCAGCCCTGGGCATTCTCTAGCTTGTAAACGCATCACTGCAAGCTGGGCCTCCCTCCTCACCCGACATTCTTCCTCGTGTGTGTGTGTGTGTGTGTGTGTGTGTGTGTGTGTGTGTGTGTGTGTGTGTTTTCTCATAGTTATCATCTTATAAGGACACCAGTGATACTGGATTAAGGAGTCATCCTAATTCACCATGACCTCATCTTAATAATTATATCTGCATTGACCTCCCTTCCAAATCAGGCCACATAGGAGATTGACACGTCTATTTTAACTTACATTTATATCTTAATTATAGTTTACATTCAATATTGTTTTGAATTAGTTTCAGGTGCACAGCATAGTGGCCAAAATATCTGATTGCAAACGTGTCTTTTTTCAAAGGACACAATTAACCTATAATATCCTATTTGTCAACTTTTTTGTTTTATAACTATTGCTGTCTGTCTCAGAAAGTAACGCTTCCCACAAGTTAGGGAAGATGTCTCCATTTTCTTCTAGAGGCTTTTCAGGTTTAGCTTTTAGTGTTTAGAATTTACCTCAAGTTAATTTTTTTGTGTTATAAAATAATACTTAAGGTTTTGAGGAGGAATATAGGGGTAACCTGGGTCGGGTAGCAATCTGAATCTGTGCTAGTGACCGGTGTCCTAATGCACATTCTTGTCAGCCTGTAATCAAGTCACTGCCCCTTCCTTAGGCAACAGTCTGTTTTCCTGGGAGCTCCCAGTTTGCAGGGCCCACGGGCGACCAGGAATTTGGCGGCTTGACCAGACTGGAGAGTCACTGGTGCCACCCATGCCAGGCATTGAGATACAATCTATCTTCCCCATTCTAACTGACTCAGGAGGGGCTGTGAAAGCCCGTCACAAAAGCCCAGTGGTTAGGAAACAAATAGGAAACAAAGAAATTTAGAAATATATATAAGGAGAAATCTCATTGTATGAGGGTTCAGGTTTTGGACCTTCAAATCCCCTCAGCCAGTAGTGCTGCTTTAAATAAAGGGTTTTTCCTCAATTTTCCAGGACTTGTGTATTTTCTGGTTGCCTGGTAAATTTTAATAGTTTATTTTATTCCGTGTGGATATGTAAGTTTTCAAGCACTTGCATTAAAATGACTTTCCTTGTCCTCATTGCATTTCTTTGGCACCTTGGTAAAAAAAATCAATTGATCATAGAACTGTAGGCTTATTTTAAAATTCTCTGTTCAGTTTAATTGATCTATTTATCTACTTCGTGTCCATTCCATAATTGCCCATACCACATCCATGAGAAACAAGAAAACAGAGCTAATCTCTTTGTCCCCTTCCCTACTCCATTATGGCCTAGAAATGATGTATCTCTAATTACCTACCTCTCCAAACACCTACATTTTTATATTTAATTCAGCTTTCCTGGTTGCCCTACTTGAGAGAGCTAATTAAAGATATCTATCCACCAATGCTAGAAGCAGAAGTAGCTCAATATTGCTAATTTGTTTAAATTTTTTTTATCATTCTAGCCAGAGAATTTTTTTAAAATATCTTTTAAAAAATATTTTTTATTGATTTCAGAGTGAAAGGGAGAGACAAAGAGAGTTAGAGACATTAATGATAAGAGAGAATCCTTGATTGGCTGCCTCCTGTGGCTCCCCCAGTGGGGGATCAAGCCCGCAACCCAGGCATGTGCCCTTGACCGGAAGCAAACCTGGGACCCTTCATCCCATAGGCTGACTCTCTATCCACTGAGCCAAACCAGCTACGGCTGATATCCTTTAAATAAAAATATTTTAGTTTGGTTCAACCTGCACTTTTTGTTTTTATAATCAATGTGTTTCATATTCTTCCATCTATTTTCATTGAAATTTTTAAAGTAAATATCAATATTAGCAGAATTCTTGTATAAAAAAATCTAATGTTGCCCTAACCAGTTTGGCTCAGTGGATAGAGCAACGGCCTGTGTATTGAAAGGTCCCCGATTCTATTCCGGTCAAGGGCATGTACCTTGGTTGTGGGCACATCCTCAGTAGCAGGTGTGCAGGATCGATGTTTCTCTCTCATCAATGTTTCTAACTCTATCCCTCTCCCTTCCCTCTGTAAAAAATCAATAACATATATTTTAAAAAGTCTAATATTACTCAATATCTATATCATTATCCCAACAATAACATAAAATTAAATATTCTATATGCAATCATCCCTCTCCTTTTCTGCTCTATATTTTAGTTCTGCTTTGTTTCAAGCCCACTGAATTGGGCATCGTTATATTTAATAAAATCTATACTTCTTTACAGACACCTAAATATGATAAAATTTTTATTTTTGTTTTTTTTTCATTTTGATTACTACTTTCTATGGATTCACTTTCTTGAGTTATTGTTTAAGATGTCATACATCAAGGGTCTATTAGCAAACAATTGGAGTGGCTGTCATTGTTGTCTTAGTAATTAAAGATTTAGAACTTTCATTATCTATGTATCTACTATCTATCTATCTATCTATCATCTATCTATCTATCATCTATCTATCTATCTATCTATCTATCTATCTATCTATCTATCTATCAATCTATCTGTCTGTCTGTCTGTCTGTCTATCTAATAATCTATCATCTATTTATCTACCTGTTTTTTAATTCACAAGTTTATTTGTTTGATTGCCTTTAGTTTCTAAGCCATCTGCCTCCTAAATCTGGTTGTTTTTAAGATCTTTTTACCTCTATCTTTGAATGTAGAATATATAAATATGTGCCAATATATCCTATTGGAGACTTTTGTCCTTCCTGAGTCTGAGAATTCCTGACTGTTTTCTGAAAAATTCTCAATCGTTGTTTCTTCATTATTTGTCCCCCCCCATCTGTCCTCTTAGATCTTCAAACATCTGTTTGCTGAGTCTTTTCCCTCTATCATCCATGTCTCAACCTCTTGTTCAAGCTTTTTATAATTTCATCTATTGCATTTGGTTAATTGCTTCAGAAACATTTTTCTGTTTACTAAAAATTAAACTGTGTTGAATATTCTCTATAACACATCTTTTATAGTTAGCATTTTAATTGCTTATTTCTCATTTCAAAATACTCTTATTTTTAAGATGATTTTGTTTTTTATAGTGCCCTATTCTTTTATTTTTATTTTTTAAAATATATTTTATTGATATTTTACAGAGAGGAAGGGAGTGAGATAGAGAGCTAGAAACATCAATGAGAGAGAAACATTGACCAGCTCCCTCTTGCACACCCCCTACTGGGGATGTGCCCACTATCAATGTACACGTCCTTGACTGGAATCGAACCCGGGACCTTTCAGTCCTCATACCTACGCTCTACCACTGAGCCAAACGGGTTTCGGCCTTATTCTTTTATTAAAGCTTATATTCCTTTTTAAGTCTTTCTTAATTAAAAAAAAATCTTACTGTATGATCTTCATCAGATTACTTGAGCATATGAGGTTCTTGACCTCTGACCCCCGTGGGTATATGTGTATGCTGACATTGCTCCTTGCTCAGAATGGGTAGTTTTCTCTCTCTCTTTTTTTTTTCTGCCTTCATTTTGAAGCTTCCTTACAGGCTGAGTAGTGACAGTATCCATCTGGAATTTTGCATTTGTGGTTTCTTCTCTAACCTCCCCAAGGTATGACAGGCCTTGTTCCTTTTTAAACGGTTCTTTTAAAGTTTTGGGGTTTCTGGGTTATATGAATCCTCTTCTTAAGGCAAATCTCTCCAGAAAAATATTTGAGTAGTAATCTGCTAAAGACTTTGCATGTATCATTTAATTCTTATATAATCTCAACACACATGTGAGCTAGATGATAGTATTGTTATTTGCACACAGCAATTGGGAAATTAAAAATTGAAATATTAATAAAAATATCCAAAGCTGCACGTCTATCTAATAAATAGCATATGTGGAACTCAAACCAAGACTAGATTCGCATTAAACCCATATTTTTATTAATTACTGCACTCTGCTTTGTAGCTAGTCAGACAAACAGTTTAGCACCTTGAACAACCACTCATCAGCTGTCTCTGCCTACCAATTATAAATCTCTGCCTATCAATTATAAATAAGCAGTTGAGAAACATGCTGAATAGTGCAATAGTATTCCTTACAATCTTCTACATATTGATATAGCCAGAAGCTGAAAAGGGATGGATATTTGTAAACTATTAAAGTTGATGGCACACCAGTCTCCCCACATTGTCACATGTTCACCAACCTGGAAGTTCTCTGAAGCCTCTAATTTTGGATTTTTATGGAGATTTCCTTTAGTAGGTATGATTACTAAATCATTGGCTACTGGCAATTAATTCAGCATCTCTCGTCCTCTTCCTTTCCAGGTGGTCCAGGGGTGGGACTGAAAGTTTTAACCATCCAATGATGTGGTCAGCTCTCTGCCAACCAGCTGCCATCCTTAAGTTAAGCCCCAATCAGCTCATTGACATAATAAAAGACAACTTTATAGCTCTTACTACAGGAAATTCTAAGGATGTCAGGAGCTGTGAGCCAGGGACCATCACAAAGACCAAATAGATAAGAGAAATACCGTATTTGCCGGCGTATAAGAGACTGGGCGTATAAGACGACCCCCTAACATTTCCACTCAAAATACAGTTTGTTATATACTCGCCGTATAAGACTACCCCCCACTTGGAGGCATATTTTTCAGGGCCAAAAAATCATCTTATATGCCGGCAAATACAGTATATTTTAGTTATTTAAATTAGAAAATATATATTTACTAGAGGCCCAATACACAAAATTTGTGCATGGGAGGAGGTGTTCCTCAGCCCAGCCTGCACTCTCTCCAATCTGGGACCCCTCGAGGGATGTCCGACTGCCTGTTTAGGCCTGATCCCAGTAGGATCGGTCCTAAACAGAAAGTCAGACATCCCTCTCACAATCCAGGACTGCTTGCCTGCCTGCCTTCCTGATTGCCCCTAACCACTTCTGCCTGCCAGCCTGATCACCCCCTAACTGCTCCCCTGCCAGCCTGATCAATGCCTAACTGCTCCCCTGCCAGCCTGTTTGACCCTAATTGCCCTCCCCTGCAGGGCTGGTTCCCCCCCAACTGCCCTCCCTGCTGGTCTAATTACCCACAAATGCCCTCCCTTGGAGGCCTGGTCCCTTCCAACTGCCCTCCTGAGTTGGCAATCTTGTGGTGGCCATCTTTGACCACAGGGGTGCAGCCATCTTGTATGTTAGAACAATGGTCAATTTGCATATAACTCTTTTGTTAGATAGGATTATAAATAATAATATTGTAGTCAAGTTATTATCATAATTAGCTAATTAATATTAATAAAGGAAGAGAGCAAAAGGGAGGCCACACAGTGTAAGCATGGTCATTTTGGCAGCTTCACCAGGAAGCTACAGCTTCATGCTCCTCAGGAAAGCACTGGTCCATTCCCTGTGGATCACTGGGGGAAGGGATCCAACAAAGGGGAAGATAGACACATGTATAGCAATGTCAGGGTGATGTAGGGAAGTGCTTGCTGGTCAGTCGAGCCTGGGAACGATGGATGGTCTAGGTCAGTGGTCGGCAAACCCATTAGTCAACAGAGACAAATATCAACAGTACAACAATTGAAATTTCTTTTGAGAGCCAAATTTTTAAAACTTAAACTTCTTCTAATGCCACTTCTTCAAAATAGACTCGCCCAGGCCGTGTTATTTGAGGAAGAGCCACACTCAAGGGGCCAAAGAGCCGCATGTGGCTCAAGAGCCAGTTTGCCTACCACGGGGATAGGACAAGGGTGGGCAAACTTTTTGACTCGAGGGCCACAATGGGTTCTTAAACTGGACTGGAGGGCCAGAACAAAAACAACCTAACCATGCTGGCACTCTCATCTGGGCTGCTGATGAAGGAGTGGAAGTGAGAGCAAGAGAACACTCCACCCTTTCGGCTCTGCGGGCCAGATAGAACAGCCGAACAGGCTGGATCTGGCCCATGGGCTGTAGTTTTCCCATGGATGGGCTAGGAGATGGACCCCATTAAAAATGTGTGAAATCTCAGAAGGTTAAAATTCCCAAAGTGTTCCCTCACTTGTTTACTTTTTTTCTCTCTTACTTTGTGACCCACACTCACCCATGCCCCCATTCATATCACTTCCCCCTGCTTCTGAGGGGCAATCGGGGCAGCATGTGGCCTTAATTAGTTGCAGGCCACGGCCATGAGGGCCCTATGAACCATGACTGTGCAGACCCCACATGCTATGGCTTGCAGCTGGGAACACAAGCTAAACTAGCCAAATGTTGGACTGGAGTACACTTTAATATAGAGCAACAAAATATGGGCAATGGCCTTAATTCTGGCCCTTTTGAAGATAAGATTGGACTTCTTCCATGGCGAGACAGACAGAGATGGGACCTTGGAGGGGAAATCACCTTAATTTTATAACATCAATAAAGCTTCCTACAAAATCCCATCCTCCCATGGGGAGGCCTCAGGAAATACTTGTGACACCTCAAGAACTCCACTTCCACTGATAAAAGAGAGTAGATAACCTCAGTGTGAATATATGAGCTATATCTTCTTTGCTATTTTAATGCCATATATATATATATATATATATATATATATATATATATATATATATATGGTATATATCCCTAATATGCAAATAGTATGAGCAGTGGAATGACTGAACAACTGACCAACCAAACAACCAGTCCCTATGACGTGCACTGAGCACCAAGGGGCATGCACAGAACATGGTGGGCATCAGCAGCAGGCAGCAGAGCACGGAACATGGCAGGTGTTGGCTGCAGCAGAATGGTGGAGCAGGTGAGTAGGGGTGCCAGATCAAGGTGGGGCCCCAGTTTCTCTCATCAGGGTGAGCCTCTAGTGGTTACTGAAAATTCTTTGCTCCCATGTGCTTCGGTCCTGCCAATGCTTGCCCCTGCTGCTGGCACTGGAACTGCTGTCTGCACCTGCTGCCAGTGCCCAGTGCTGGCCTGGATCTCTCAGCACCATCAGTGGGTACAAGAGGCGGCTGCCAGCCCTGATTGCCCCCTCAGAGCTTCTCCACCTCCCCCTGCTCCTGAAGGGTAGCCGGGCCAGCAGCCGCCTATTGCACCCACTGCCAGAGCTCAGTGCCAGTCCTGATAGCTCGGATCCCATTTCCCCTGAGGGCTTCTTCACCTCCCCCTGCTCCTGAGGGGTGATTGGGGCAGCAGCTGCAACTTGCACCCACTGATGGCATTAGCTCGGCTTGCTCCTGCTTTTGGCACCAGCCCCAATTGCTCAGCAGGTGCCAGCAGGGCTGGAGCCATCAGCACATGGGACAGGTGGCAGCAGGAATGGGGCTGCTGGCAGACAGGGGGCCACAGTGGGAAGTTTCTGGGCTGGGGCATAGAGTATGGGCCAAGACCCGCCCCTGTGCCCACCGCAGCCTCGAGGCTCACAGTTCCTTTCAAGATGCATGAATTCGTGCACTGGGACCCTAGTTCATTTATAAAAAGCCATCTAGAACAGAGTCTAGAAAGGTAAGATTTTTTTCTTAAATTTGAGACATAACTTTATCAATACTAAATGTGATCATAGAAAATGACTTATTTCAAGTAAAGGAAGTCTAGGCAGCCCACTTTCTTCTAGGGCACTTTATCTTTTTAAAATATGTTGTTCACATCTTATTTTTCTGAATGAGATATGAAGACCACTGAAATTAACTCTTATGTTAGTTGTAAATACAGTGGCAAAATGTACAGTGATCTAATAAAATATTTTCTGAAACTTAGCAATGAAGTGATACATTTGCTAGGTATTATTTACATTGTTAAACTCTAACAGTTCTTCAGCATTTGAATAACTAAATAATGATACGGTTTGCCATATGTTTCCATTTAATGAAGCCTTGTATTGATACTTAAATGCTTCATTAAGTCACAAGCTGCCAAAATAAGTAGTTTTTCTCTTGTCATAGATGTGACATGGTTTAACTAAAAAGTCTTGTCATTTTAAAAATTAAGAATGCTTTTATTCTGCATATGTTATAAGCAGCATCTCTCCTCAATATTTCAGGTTTAGATACAAAACATTTTTAGGAGGCTGACATTGTAGTTTTAGAATTTTTGTGCACAATTTTCTTGTCAGGAGAAGGTTGTATGAGTTGTTATAACTATCATTTCATCATAACTAAACAAAGTTTATATGCAATTTTAAAAAGCTTCTTTGAAAAGACACCTGTTTCATTAATAATAATAAGCTTCAAAAAGTCCTAGTCTGAGCTATAAACACCAAATAAAAAACTGTAATTTCACCAAAATCATGTTTTTTTCAAGGCAGCAAGTTACCTTGAAAATAGCAAGTTTGGGAAATGACAAGTTCAGGTATTCTGAAAAACACATGCAGTTTGGATCTGTAGTATTAGATTTTGACTTTCTACCTTTTCAATGAACTATGTTACACTGACCTGTTGGCACAATCGTAAGGTCTAATTGGTACTAAGCCTAACTGATGTTAAGTCTAACTGATGTTTATTTTGAGCAAAAATAAATTATTTAGATATTGATGTATTGTTTTATAGAAAATTAGGTTGGATTCGAGAGAGTAGGGGCATGAATAAGTAATTAGTTCAAGGTTGATTTATTATATATGATTTTTTTAAAATTCTCACTCAATGATATGTTTTCTTTTTTTTAAAAAGAATGGAAGGGAGGAAGGGAGAGAGAGAGAAAGAGAGAGAGAGAGAGAGAGAGAGAGAGAGAGAGAGAGAGAGAGAGATGTGAGAGAGAGGAGAGAGAGACATTAAGGGGTTGTCTCCCATTTGCACCCAAGATATGATGTATCTTTGACTAGGAATTGAACCTGTAACCCTTAGGTCCACAGATTGATGCTTTAACCACTGAGCAAAAATGCTAGGGCTAAATATGATTATTCTTAAAGAAAACTAAAGGAAACTAATTATATATAAAGGTTTACAATGCAACATGTTTTGCAAACCTTGGTTTGCAAAAGCAATAAAACACTGATTTCAATACTTGAATGTTCATATATTTATACTATAACAGATGTATTTGAACATGTATAAAATCTTACTTAAAGTTTAAAATATACAGAATTTGTAAAAAATATTCTGAAGCTTGATTGTTTCCTGTTCAAGTGTATTTCATGTAACTTATTGTAATTTAGATCCAAAACCAACAGATTAAAAAATATAGAACCAAATATTTGTTTAACCTATAAGATTGCATTTACCTTTTTTCTCTTGTTCATTTCTTTATTACTATAATTTACCTCGGTCCTGCAATACATGAATCTAATAAATGAATCATATGGTTCTATGAAAATATATTAATGTTCTTTGACTTATGACAAGGTTACATCCCAATAAACTCATTATAATTTTAAAATATCAAGTAAAAAATGCATTTAATACACCAAACAGCACAGCTATCCTAGTCTAACTTAAATGTGCTGGGACATATACATTAGCTCAGAGTTGTGAAAAATCATCTGACATAAAGCCTACTTTATAATAAAGTGTTAAAATCTCCTATAATTTATTAAAAGTGAAAAACAGGATGGTTGTATGGGTATTGCTTCCCACTATTATTAGTTGAAAAACTGTCAAGCTGAAACACTTGACAACTGTAGCTAAATTTCTATAACTATATGTATAAAATAAAAACTTAAATGCCTATAAGATAAAACTGTATTAGATGAGAAAGTTTAGAAGTATCTGTGGCTAAATGATGTTCTGCCTAAATATATTAAAACTGAACCAGCATATCAAGCAAACAATACAGCAATTACAATATTAATGTTAAACAAAACATACTTGCAGTTTAAATTTGCGCCACCACTTTTTAACCCCTGCCATAGAGATTTCTAATTAATTAATACTAGAAATCAATAATCACTATAATTTCATTTCTAATTCTCTTTTCAATATACTGTATTATTCATGTCATCTAACCTAATAAAAGATAAACATGCAAATTAGCCATCACTTCAATACACCCACAGCCAATCAGAGTGAGTATGCAAATTAAATTAACAAATATGGGGTTAATTTGCAAATTCAGGCTTGCAGAGGTTTGAAGCCTGCTATGAATGGAAGGGGGGTAGCGGAGGGAGCTACTGGAGTGGTGCTCCAGACAGAAGTGAGGACTTGGTCTGTTCCCGGTGGCCAGGGAGCGGGACTTGCTGGCTCTTGGGCTGCCCTTGGCGGCTACGAGTGAAGCCAGGGAAGGAAAGCCTATTGCAAGAATATCATGCAATGGGCCTTTAGTATAAAATAATTCTTTTTTTCCTATAATTCTTTTCTTTTTTTAGTTTCCTCTTTCCATACTTGAGCACCAAGAAGACCAATGAACTTTAAAAATAAATGGCAAACCATAGGTGGGAAAAAGCAACATATTTTGAGTAGACACTAATATGTCCTCAAGCTCTCTTATAAAATGATCACAGAATAGTTTCTCACATACTTAACAATGGTATTCTGCAACGGGTTAAGATTTTGTTGTTGTTGTTACAAATGTAGAAATTGAAAGTTTTGCTAGCAAAATCACTTAAGACAATGAATCTTGAATCTAATTGTCCATTAGAATCTTCTGGGTCTGTTTAACACTACAACCCCACCTTTACTGATTCCAATTCAGTAGGTAGGTACATGACCAGAGGATGACTAAAGTTGACAAAAATAGACCCAGGTCTTGGTACTGACACTGACCCCAGAATGCCAATGTATTACTTAACAATGAAAAATGACACCTATCACAAAGTCTAGACTATTCAAATCAATAGAGTTAGCATCTTCTCTTCTCATTTGAGCCAACCAACTCTTTTTAATCAATTAAACTGATTTTTATTATAATTAGCCAAGTTATAATAAAATCAATTTAGAGGATCTTACCCAAAGTTGTCTCTGAGGGTAGCCACAGGAACTTTTTAACATAGCCACTGGATGAGAATAAATCTTTCCATCAAGATTCCTTCTTGTTTGAACAGTGTAAATTGTGTAACAACAAAGTTCTTTCCCTACTCTCCTTTGTCTCTGTACTCTTCTGCTAACCCTCTGTGGATATTTTTATTTCCATCTTTTTAGATGTATTATTTTAATGTTCTTGTTTGGACACAACTTTAACACTGATGGCTTACCTGTTAAGAATGCTTACCATTTTCCCTGGCCAGTGTGACTCAATTGTTTGGAGCATCGACCTTGCCAAAACATTGTGGTTTGACTTCCTCCTCAGGGAGCAGGCCTAGGTTGCAGTTTTATCCCCAGTTAGGTCATCCCCAGGGAGGCAGCAGTTGATGTTTCTCTCTCTCCCTTCCTCTCTCACTAAAAATCAATAAACCACACCCATAGGTGAGGATTTAAAAAAAATGCTTACAATTTCATGACTGCTTCTTAGTATTGCCATTTAATGTTATCATACCAAGTTCTTGGATGAGAAAACCAAGAAATGGAGAGGTAAATAAATTGCTCCCGTGGTAAGTGATAGAGCTCAGGATTCGAGCATAGGCTTTTCTGAATTTAAGCCTTTCTAGTATAGTTTGGTGCAAGTTCTTATATTGCCAAGTCTAGAACTATTCCAGCTCACCTGATTTAAAGAAACCCTATTTTGCATTATGCTCTTTTAATTTAGTGCTATGGGGCTGGTCATATTTCACCTAAGTGCTGTTTTTGTAGTTCAAATTGCATTTTTCATCATTCCAAAATTTTGGGGAAATTCTTCAGTGTAATTCTCAAACACTAACAATGTTCTTTTCCAAGATTAAGAAATGCTTACAAAATATTTATTTAATAATGCTTTAGAATGGATGAAGACATAGTTAAAGAATCTCAGTAATTGGCCAAATAAAAAGAATGTGATTAAGTTGCTTCAAATTTACTTTTATTAATTTCTCTTTTGTGCTGCTGAGTTTAGAAATGAGAATTTAAAAGAAGAAATCAGAGATGGATAATTAACTATTCTCTATTTTCTTGATTCTGGGGTTTAAAAAATATGTTCTCAGCAACACAAATATTAATTAGATGCTAATTAATAATTTCACCTATGAAACATTTACAAAACAAATATGCAAATCTTTATAAACCAACTTGCACTCTAGTGATGATTAGGCTATCATTATATTCAGGAGCGATTCTGATGAATGCATAACATTTTAAGAGTATGTCTTACTGTTAATATAGTGAAAACTTCAAACTTTTTTTTCATGATTGTGTTTCTCTCTATATAGAAATTCATACTCATAAGACTGACAATATGTTTCTAAAATTCACTTTTAAACTACCTTTATACTTTCGTATTTCATTTAATTTTTAAAATTATAATTATCAGTTTGATCTAGATCAGTGATTCTTAACATTTTTCGTTCATGAACTGTTTTGAGAGTATAATGAAAATTGTAAATGAATTGTTCATGTAGATAGAATGCTCTACACAATATAGTCAGTTCAGAAGCTTCTCTAATCTTATGCATGAATTTTGTGTGGACAGATTCTAATATAGGTGGAATTAAGAGATCAGTTTTTCCTAATAGTTTTAATTTTATCTCTAATGAAGTATGTGATCATCAATACCTTATTTTATCTCCCAGATTTAAGGTTTTTGATATTTAAAAAGTGATAGTTTATTGTTAAGGTACTTTTTGGCTCTGAGAAAAAATGAATACTAAATTTAGCTCTTAGATACCGTATATTGATGTAGTGATTGCTCTTTAATAAAATAAATTCATCAACTTAGATTCCAGATGAATACTGTCTTACCTTGGGAGACCATTTGATAGCAATGGGGATGAAGCAACATCTCTCCACACAGAAAACATTACTCAAATATTCCAGGAATTATCTTTTGTAGTTGGTAGCCACAGAAGATTTTAAGACCTAGTATTGCAAAAATACCTTGCAGAGCAATTTTTGAGCAGCTGCTGGGGTCTTTGAATCACCACTAAAGATCAGGAAGCTCCAGAAAATGGATGTTGGCAAGATTATCAACATTTTTTCAATAACAAAGATGATTTGAGAGACAGGATATGGACCAGGAGTTTGATATAAATCACAGTAAAATCTGAGGGTTTCAAAAAATCATGTTTTAGTATTTAGAATAAGTTAAATTATGCCGAACAAGTCATATTTCCTTTCTTGATATAGTTACTAGGTTAATTTGATCCAAATTGCATTTCCACAAGATATTAAACAATCTCTTGAATCAGTCTTGATAAAAGGATAGAGAAATTTGGGTAAAATGATAATGAAGTGAGCGGAACTAGCAACAAGCATCTCCCTATAGCATGTTATTAAATGAGTTTTTAGAGGAGAAATAGGAACTAAGGTATCTATGGAAAAAACACAGGGCTACAGAGCTGCAAAGGGTACATTTCCATAAGATAAGGGAGCTGGGAGCTGCAGAAGGTACATTTCCATGAGAAAAGGGAAGGGAGCTCTCTTTTAGAGAGGAATAAGAAAGCCCAGAGGGAATAGAGAAACAATAAGGGAGAAGGAGGAGGGAACCTCATGTACTTCATGTGAGGTTTGAGCTCAGGAGTTGCTATGGTAACCAATCTAAGGGGATAGTGACCAATCAGAGGGGATATCAAGGCACAAAGATCTGCAGGCTTTATAAACCAAAGGAAAGGGGACTCAGTGGACACTTCCCCCACTACCCTCTACCATCTCCCCCCACCACCACCACCAATGGGAGTCTGCTTGTTTCTCAATAAATTTTCACCTTTTACTATATACCATCTTTTGTCCGTGGTTACATTCTTTGACTCCACAGGACAAGAATCTGGGAACCATCTGCCCATAGGAATTCCACGTGTTCCAGTCCAATTTTCCCCATATCATTATTGGGCTCTATTTTTGGGTCTTCCTTTGACAAGATATATTGAAGAGTTGAGTAATCTATAATAATAAAAGAGGGTAATATGCTAATTAGACCAGACATCTTCTGGAAGTCATTCCGTATGTCCTTCAGGAGATATTCCAGAAGCCATTGTCATCATTAGAGATGATGGCTACATGGGTATTATTGCCCCTGAAGACCTTCTAGTCACTAGTGTGACAAGATCTGAGCGTGGATGACAGTGACCCAGTGTAGACCTAGGATAAAGTGTGCTTTTATGTCTCAGGCTTTAAAAAAAAAGTTCAAGAAGTATAAAAAAGGTAATAGAAAATATCCTTTAGAATAAGGATAGAAAGGACATATTTTTGTATAGCTGTACAAGAATTTGAGTTTTAAGCTAAGAGTTATTACAAAAGAGTCAAAAAGTTAACAAAGTAAAAATTTATGAAGTAAATGTCACAATAAACTGAGGTTTATTTATTATTAAAGAAAGAAAAATTTTATATAAGTACAGTGTAGCCTAAGGGTATAGTAATGATCTAGGCCAGGGGTGGGCAAACTTTTTTACTCGAGGGCCACAATGGGTTCTTAAACTGGACCGGAGGGCAGGAACAAAAGCATGGATGGAGTGTTTGTGTGAACTAATATAAATTCAAAGTAAACATCATTACATAAAAGGGTATAGTCTTTTTTAAAAAAAATTCAATAGTTTTATTCATTTCAAACATTTTAAAATACAAGAAGAATGTAAACACTAATTATTATCATTTGAAACTTCAAAAAATGGAAGAATCATAACACAATAACATACCTTATATTGAAGTTGGCAAAGCAAAATAAAATTGCCTAACAAAGGAAAGGTACAAAAGTCTTTCAAATTAACCTTAAATATAATAAAATAATTTAAAACTAAAACAAATAGAAAAGAACAGAATGTGTAAACAGTAAATTAAACATTTTCTTTAGTGCAACTTCCAAATTATGCCCGGGACATAGATGTAGATGGCAATGTAGACTGGGTTGAAAGGTTTTTGGTCAGTGGGAACAGTGTTGTTGGTCTCCTTTTCTAGCTAATGAATCAAAGTCTGGAGTTAGTTTTGTTGTGGCTATTCTCAGGATAGATCTGAGGTGTTTGTCAGTTATGCTGGATCTGTGAGGGGCTTTATTGATGTTCATGATGCTAAATGTCTGCTCACAAACATAGGTTGACCCATACAGCACCGGTATCTTCTGTGCCATCCTCCGGATGTTTGGAAAAGTGGCTTCATTAAGTGAAGCATAAAAGTCTCTTAGTTCAAGAGAGCTGAATTTCTCCTTTAGGACAAAGTCAGACTGAAGATCGATGAGTTCCAGTTGCACCTCTCCTGGTGCTGTTTCAGGGTTTTGTGACAAAGGACAGGCCACTAGTTGAAGTGACTGGTCAAGTTTTTCAACATCAAAAAACCGACGACAGAATTCTGGATGCAAGTCATCCAGTGATTTGCTGTATTTCTTCACGTTTTGGATGGTCTCCTTCTGTGTGGCTAGTGTGGCAACATGAGTGAAGACTTTGTCTGAAATTTGTCTGGAAAAGAAAATCAGCTTCGATTTAAAGGCTTTCACATTAGTGTACATGTCATGTGCATACTAATCTTTTCCCTGTAGCTTCACATTTAGCTCATTCAAATGTGAAAATATATCTACAGCAAATGCAAAGTCACACAGCCAATTCTTGTCACTCAGCTCAGTAAATTTGTCAGACTTCCCCTTTAATTTAAAAAATGCAACAATCTCTTCTGTGAGATCCCACACTTGTTGGAAAACTTTGCCCAAACTCAAACCAGCGGACACAAGAGTGGTAAAGTAAGTCGTGGTGATCCGCATCAGTTTCCTCCAGAAACTTAATAAACTGACGGTGCTGAAGTCCCTTGGCTGAAATGAAATTAACAAGCTTTACGACTGGATTAACATCATGATTAAGTTGTAATATAGACTTGCACAATGATTCCTGGTGAATAATACAGTGAAGAAAAATAAAATCTTGGTTAGGGTTCTCCTCGTTCATTTTATCTTGAATTCTTTTTATCAGTCCAACATTTTTCCAGTTAAATTTGGAGGTCCATCTGTCATGACATTAGTAAGTTTACTCCATGGTAGCTTCATTTTCTCGAAGACAGTAGACACCAGGTCATACAAGTCCTCTCCCCGTGTTTTTCCTTTCAGTGGCTCCATGGCTAAAAACTCCTCCATAATTTCAAAATTGTCACTAATCCCTCCGATAAAAATTAAGAGCTGAGCAGTGTCCTTTAAGTCATTACTTTCATCCAATGCTAGTGAATAAAACTTAAAGAATTCTGCCTTACTATTTAACTTGCTGGCCAAATCTTCATCAATCAGTTCCACTTGACAAGTCACTGTCCTGTGCAATAAGCTGAGTTTTTCAAACTTGCCTTTGCTCTCTGGACACAAGAGACCTGCTGTCTCTATCATACATTCTTTCAAAAACTTGCCTTCAGAGAGAGGTTTGCTAACTTTTGCTAATTTGAATGATAGCATAAAACTTGCTTTGGTAGTTGTCTCTAGAATTGCAGTTTGTCTGTGAAAGACATTTTGCTGAGCCTGTAATTTAGCCATCAACCTCTGTGCAGTAGCCTCCCGTTCTTGAGGTGACTGCTTGGCTAGCATAGTTGCCATGCTTTGTGGCAAAGTGACGGATGAGATTGTACTCTTTGAAGAATGCAAGTGTTTCCTGGCATATCAGACATACCGGCATTGATCGGACTTTGTTGAAAAAAATATTTTGTTGTCCACTCCCTCTTAAACACTCGGCATTCACTGTCCACTTATCTTTTCTTTGGTCCACTCATGTTTAATATTAGGCTAAAACCAACAGTACCATTCTCTTATGAAATTTTTTACTAAAATAAGACAGTAAAGTATAAAAACAAGTGATTAAATTTGCTCTACTATAACATTTTTAGTCATATATATATATATATATATATATATGTATATATATATATATACAAAATCATCTGAAAAAGTTCATACATGGGAAAGAGGCACACCCTGACCATAGAGAACAACCCCTTTCCTCCATAGGAAACCTGTGTATCTTTCACACAGGCCCTTTGTTTATGGTAACACACATAGCTGCACATTGCTGTGTCTTCCAGACACAGTTGTATGGGAGGTGCTAGGGCAGTGCAAAACATCAGTAACCAGTAGTTATCACTAGCACTTCTGTTACTGGCAAAAAAACACACACAAACAACCAAAAAAAACACACACAAAAAAAACAAACAACAAAAAAAAACAGCCACAGTGCACATAGTGTGAAAGAGCCCATTACCAATGTCAGATTGCATCCATTGGACTCTATAAAAACAACCAAGTGCCACTTTTAAATGCCCATTACAACAGTTTTTCTTATTAAAAGCTGGAAATGGCAGGATATATATATATATATATATATATATATATATATATATATATATATACCCCTACTGTGACAGCCTGGCAGAGCATTACAAAGGAGAAAACCCAGCATCTGGTGATGTCCATGGTACAAGACTTCAGGCTGTCATTACCAGGAAAGGGTTCCATCCAAGTATTAGATATGAACATTGGATTTTCAGTTTTTCATTTGTCCAATTACTTCTGAAACCCTGAAATTAAGCGATTTCATAATAAAATTTTTAGATCATCAAATTTCTATACAATCTTTTACTTCAACCCACTGAATTAGGGTTCATTTACACTAGCCGTGTTGCAGTTGCAGTGTGGTGCAGTAATGCAATGAAGCACATCTAGGGTTAATGCAGGGTACACAGGTTTCCTTCATGTTTGCGTTGATGCTAATGTGCGGTGGTGCAAGTTAACACAAATGACCTGTAGCACACATTTTTACAGACACAAGGGGGAGAAGCAAACACAGCGGCGCAAAATGCATTTGTTTTGCCACTAACACATGCGGTTAGTGGCCACGGTAGCCTTACTGATACCGCATCCGTATCAGCAAAAAAATGCAGCTGCAGCATGGCTAGTGTGACATGTCCTCTGTGTGTCTTTTTCCCTGCTGTGCACATCCGCAGTGGGGGGAAAAAACTACAGTGGATACAAGCCCTAAAAGCTTAAAGTCTTTGTTGTTTTATTAACAAGTCATTGTGATGTACAGAACGTGGGAATAGGAAAAAATTGTGTTTGGGTAGACTCTTAATCTTACCTCAGAAAGGCTCTGAAACTGTGCTCTCCAGGGGCGTGTCTCCCCACATCACCACGATAACATGTCTAAGCATTCCCAGGGTGATGTCAGGAGACACGTCCGAAGGCATTACAGGGAGCCTCTGGAAGACTGAGAGGTTGTTCCTTCTACTGAAAGGGCAGACATAAATCCGCTCACTCAGAAGAAGGAGCTGTGGCCCTGTTTCCCGACGTTGCCATGTTAACACTGCTGCTGGTGAAGGAGCGGAGGGGAGAGCAAGGGAACTCTCCACTCTTTCTGCTCTGCGGGCTGGATAGAACAGCCGAACGGACCGGATCCGGCTCGCGGGCTGTAGTTTGCTCATGGCTGTCCTAGCCTCCACATCTACTCACCACTCTCTCACCGATTCGCCCAGAGCAACTTCTAGTCCCACAAGCTCCACCCATGGTAATTGATGTATTTAGGTGTGCCATTTTTTATTTTTATGCCATAATTTTACTTTACCTTTTCTATGTTTATATGTGTTTAGATACACAGATACCATTGTGCTGTAATTGCCCACAGTATTCAGTACAGGTTTGTAACCTAGGAGTAGTAGGCTATCTAATATACCTTAGGTGTGTGGTAGGCTACATCATCTAGCTCTGTGTAAGTGCATTCTGATGTTCTTACAGTGGTGAAATCACCTGTGGACACATTTCTCAGTACTTATCCCTGTCATTAAGCTATGCATAGCTATTGATATTTTTTCCTCATTTAACTCAGTCTGCTATAACCCACATTAATGGGGAGGTCACTAGTTCAATTCCCAGTCTGGGCACATGCAGGAGTTGTGGACTTGATTCCACATAGGGGACATGCAGGAGGCAGCTGATCAATATTTCTCATTGATGATGTTTCTATTTCTCCATCCCTCTCCCTTCCTCTCTCTTTAAAAATCAGTAAAAACGTTTTTTAAAAAATAATACAACACTGATGATGTAGCTGGATTCATTGTAATTTTCTAGTTAACTACATTGAAAGGGGTAGCATTCATTTTATATTCTGGTAGATTTGTTATCTTGTTGATTAAATTGAATTTAAAACTGAAAAAAAGAAACATTAGTTACATTTTATATTTTATTTTCTTTCATTCTCATCTCTGTGTATATGTATCTATGTGCATATATGCATATGTATAATCTTTACATTTTTCTTACTTTAGATTCCCACTCTTTCATTTTAAGTTTGTAAATACTTATATTTCAAGCACCTTTCTAGAAATCACTTGACTAAAATTAACTAGGCCTGTTTAAGTATTTTTAATTCCTTACAAAGTCAATTATCTCTAGATTAAAAATATTTTTCTAATTTCTTCTCTTTATTTACTAAAAAGTTTTTATTTCATTGCATCACTGAACTTAGAAAAAAAGAATTTATTTTAATTATTATATAAGTTGCACATTGTTAGCTTTATCACTCATACTTTGATAAAAGTGCTCTTTTAGTTTTCACACATCTAAAATTTCCCTGAGTAGCTGTAACTTCATTACAAGTACCCTCTATCCTCTATCATCAACTCTAATGCATGGGCACTCTGTCTAAATACTAACTATTTTCAAGTTGTTCTAATTATCTCTGTTGACACTTTCTTTTTTCTTTGCTTTCCAGAGTGGGTGAAGTACATTTTTCTTTTCTTTTCTTTTTTAATATATATTTTATTGATATTTTACAGAGAGGAAAGGAGAAAGACAGAGAGCCAGAAATGTCGATGAGAAACATCAATCAGCTGCCTCTTGCACACCCCCCACCGGGGATGTGCCCGCAGCCAAGGTACATGCCCTTGACCAGAATCGAACCTGGGACCTTTCAGTCCGCAGGCAGACGCTCTATCCACTGAGCCAAACTGGTTTCGGCCTATTTTTATTTTATTTTAATTAAATATGTCTTTCATTTGAAAAGAACAAAGCACTATATATTAAGTGCTTTAAATTATTGTATGGGATTTGGTTAAAAGGGATGAATAGTGAAAATCAGTAAATACACAAGGCACTAATAGTGAAGTGAAAAACAAATAAATAAAAGAGGAATAACAGTATACTGTGAGGCATATTATCTAACCCAAACCTCTGCTTTGTGAGATAAAAAATAATTCAGAGGCCCATGACAACCTGCCCAATAAAGTCAAACTTTTAAGCATGGATTTGTCACTGACATGAACTTCCTTTCCAGTTCAATCTCCCACTGAACCCAATGTCAGTACCAGTGCCTAAACATGCAGTACATTTCTTATCTGTTTATCTTTGTAAAAGCCTTTAGACATGCTTCGTTTCAGTGGGGCTTTGGTGCTCTCTGAGACTGTCTCCGGAATATGTCACTTATGGGTGTCTGGGGTTGAAACAGACCACTAGGAACACTGGCTTCTGGGTCACCAATGGGGTACAGTTCATTTGCTTGGGATGTGGCAGTTTTGTTGCAGGAGCTGCAATTTATTTCTTTAAGCTGCTGCAAAAGCAGCTGTGTGGTGCCTAGGCCGGTTGGTAGAATGTGCTGGTAGGGCCTCAGGGCTGGGCCTCAGGGCAGGGCCTCAGGGTGGGGCTGGGTCTTAAGAAGTCACTAGGTGGGGGCGTAGCTAACAGCGATGGCTGCCTTCTGCTGTCCCTGCCCTTCTGAGTTTCCAATTCCCCTGTGTGTCCCTGGGATCCAGTGCAGTGAACAGTGATTGCTGCGGGGACCTCTGCAAGAGAGTTCCTCACTCTCGAACTTATGGCCCACAGACCAGCTTATCCCCATAGGCGTCTGAGTCCCCTACATGACCCCAGAAACTGGATTTCAAAGTGAAAGTGATCTGCACTTTTTTCCCCCTTCTGGTTGGGTTGAAAAAGAAGCCGCACGCCCAGTCTCTGCCACCAGCCTGGTTTGAGATCTCAGTACCTCATCTCCTTGGTTTTTCAGCGGTTATGCTCTTTTCTCTTTCAGCCAGCCTTCCTGTAGTTTTGGGTGATAGATGTCCTTTATATTGGTTTTAATTTCTCTAAATTGTTGTATGGGGCTGCAGACCAGCCATTCATCTACACCGCCATCTTGGTCCACTTCTCAAGAGCAGATAATCTTTAAAGGAAGCAAAATCCAGTTAGACTTGGATTTTCTTCTTCAGTAGTACATGTGAGAAAACAGTGGAGAAATATATAGTTTTGAGGGAAAGGGTCATGACTCAAGGTTCCTAAACCTAGCCAAGTTGTGATTAGTATGTGAAGTCAACATAAACATAGGCTGTCATATACACAACTCAGAAAGTTTGCTATGTACAGACTTCCTAAAAATTATTTTTCAGAAGTGTTATTCAGTCCAGCTCAGAGTGAGTGATTCAGTATTCACAATGGGTAAGGGGGTGTCCATTAAAAGCTGAAAGTCCATCTATATATATAAAACCCTAATATGCAAATAGACCAAATGGCAGAGCAACTGAACCAAGCAACTGGACGCTGTGACATGTGCTGACTACCAGGGGGTGTGTGTGGAACATGGTGGGCGTAGGCAGCAGGCGCAGAGCACAGAACATAATGGGTGTTGGTCATAGCAGGATGGTGGAGTAGGTGGGGACCCTCTGTCAGCACATGGAAGCAGCAGTGGCAGGAGTGGAGCTAATGGCAGACAAAGGATGGGGGCCGTGGCAGGAGGGGCTGGGTGGGAGTGCAGAGGATGGGCCAAGATCTGCCCCTGTGCCTACTGCAGCCTCACAGTTCCTTTCAAGGTGCATGAATTCGTGCATTGGGCCCCTAGTGTGTAAAGTTGGTTTTCTGAGTGCGTATGATAAAAAATTGACAAAGTAGTTCTTTTACTGGTTTTTACTTAATGTCAACATGTTTGTGTAATTAAAATTATGTATGAAAAGTAATATTTTACAGAAAAATCTTCTATATGTATTACAGTAATTTTAAATTTATACTAAATGTGTCTAGTAAATGCATGCATTCACAAGTCACAATGAGTAAATAAATGCATGCAACTGGGTGTGTCTTAGCCCATGTGGGAACATCAGCAGCACACATCAAAACTGCCACAGAATGTCCTGCCACTCAACAACAGAATTAATAAGTGTGGGAAGTGGTGTGATCACGTGCTAATCATTTGCCAAACATTGTTTATGAGTAGTGACTCTTGGATTTAAATATGTAGACTATAGTTGTAAATGTGTAATATTTATTTATTTTTATGAAATTACTATGGTGCCTTTTCTAACATATGGCCTATTCGCTAAAATTTGTTTAAAATAACAGCAAATTGCCGAGGTTGGTTTGGCTCAGTGGTAGAGCGTCGGTCATCTGCGACTGAAAGGTCCCGGGTTCGATTCCGGCCAAGGGCATGTACCTTGGTTGCGGGCACATCCCCGGTAGGGGGTGTGCAAGAGGCAGCTGGTCGATGTTTCTCTCTCATCGACATTTCTGGCTCTCTATCTCTCTCCTTTCCTCTCTGTAAAAAAATATCAATAAAATATATTTTAAAAAAATAAAAATAAAATAACAGCAAATTGCCCAGCCAGTGTGGGTTAGTGGTTGAGCTGGGACCCATGAACCAGGAGGTCATAGTTTGATTTCCAGTCAGAGCACATGCCCAGGATTGTGGGCTCAATCAGTAGGGGGCATACAAGAGGCAGCCAATCAATGATCCTCTCTCAGCACTGATGTTTCTATCTCTCTGTTCCTCTCAGAGAACTCAATCAATAAAAAATATACTTAAAAATTATGGTGAATTAAGAACAAAAAATATAACCTGTTGATTTATTTAAAAGCAAATCTTGGTTAAAAGCATCTTAAAATTAACAGGGTGCTAATTTTCACATATGACATACATACTGAAAATTTTGTCCATTAAATCAAGCTCCAAAAAGGCAAGAGTTTACTATACCTAATGAAACTTACTCTTTGGTATTTGTTATTACTTATTTATTCAATTTATTCAGTTATATATATTTTATTGTTCAATATTTTCCATCAGAAATATTATTTTATCTCCCTCTGCCTTTTCTTTTGTTGTTGTTGCTCTCAGCTAGTGACTCAAATATTTCCCCAAAAGGTAAAAGTGTGCTTACCAAGTAGGTTTATATTTAGACATGTAAAGATAACACATACACATACTCCCACACTTGTGCACATATATGCACACCCACATCCACACAACTTGCAAGTTTTCCATTAGGTTTTTCTTTACTGAGCTCAAAGTTACCAATAGAATTCTTTGTCATAGCTCATGTTCAAGACACTTTTGCTTTTACAGTCTTGAAAGATAGTCCTTAAATGTTTCTTTTTATTTTATTTTTTAATCCCTAAACCTATTTGGAATCCTACTCTGCTTTGGCAATGTGATCCAAAGAAGACACTTCCTCCCTTCTCTAATAAATTAATGGAATAAAGGCTCTTCCTTTTATCCACTATAAAAATTAAATAAAATTTAAGGTATTTTAACTACTTTTGTCACTTAAATAATATTGGGATAAATATATTATGGATAGTTACAGAATGTAGATTTAAGTTTATAGATGTAGAACTGCTAGGGAAAAGAATATACTTTTTCTAGAAAAATAAACAAATAAACAAACAAACAAAAACAAAATCAAAGGAAGAATGATCTTTATGGGCAAATATAGAAACACCAAAAAGCCATTATAATAAAAAAGATAAGATGACCAAATGTATTGGCTATAACAAAAGACAAAGATTAAAAATTAAAATTCAACTCTGGACTGTCTATGTTAATCATACTATGATTTGGTAAGAGCAAGGGAAAAAAGCTAAAGGAAAATGAATTTTATTACTAGGAGAATGATGACCTAACTACATTGCATTCACATTCTGAAATATGAATCAATTAAAATGAATTTGGTGATATTATTGTATATATCCTACGCATTTAGACATGGAATAATCCTCTAGACAGGACAGTAAGTTAAAAATAAAATTATAAAACGATATTAATAAGCGTGGGAAGTGGTGTGATCACGTGCTAATCATTTGCCAAACATTGTTTTTGAGTAGTGACTCTTGGATTTAAATATGTAGACTATAGTTGTAAATGTGTAACATTTATTTATTTTGATGAAATTACTACGGTGCCTTTTCTAACATATGGCCTATTTGCTAAAAATTTAAAAATAAAATTATAAAATTATATCCAAGTTATAGTCTCACTTGGTTAAAACAAAACAAACTGTATATTTTATATGAACTAAGCGAACTATATATTTTATATGCACAGGTGTAGGTAAATGCAAAGGAAGAGTTCTGAGATGATACATCCTATATAATAAAAGCCTAATATGCTAAGTGTCTTGTAGTCTGGTAGTCCATTCAACCAATCAAAGTGTAATATGCTAATGATATGCTAAGGCTGCTCAACCATTTGCTATGATATGCACTGACCACCAGGAGGCAAACACTCCAACTGGCAGGTTAGCTTTCTGCTGAGGTTTGGCCAATTGGGATTGAGCAAGACAGGCTGGATATACCCTGGAGCCCTCCAGCAATCCCTCCCTGGCTGGCCAACCTCCTGTGTCCCTCTCTGGCCCTACTGTACACAGGTGGGGTTTCTCGGCCTGGCCTGAAATCCAATCTGGGTCCCTTCAGGAGATCGCAGAGGGCTGGTTTTGGCCCAATCCTGTGGGCCAGGCTGAGAGACCCCACTGGTACATGAATTTGTGCACTGGGCCTCTAGTCCAGCCATGGGCAAACTATGGCCCGCAGGCCGGATCCAGCCCTTTTGACTGTTCTATCCAGCCTACAGAGCCAAAAGAGCAGAGGGTTCTCTTGCTCTCCCCTCCACTCCTTCACCAGCAGCCAAAGATGAGAGTGCCAGCATGGTCAGGTTCCTTTTGTTCCGGCCCTCCAGTCCAGTTTAAGAACCCATTGTGGCCCTCAAGTCAAAAAGTTTGCCCACCTCTGCTCTAGTCCCATTATAATGATAGAAGTTATCTCAAAAGAGAAGACTAGAACTAAGTAGGGTTTAAGGAGGCTTTCATTGGATATAGATTGTCTTTATTTTTTAAGTCAGAATTTATTTATAATGCTATATTTAAATTTGCAAAAAAATGTTTACATTGGCGCTATAATGCTTATTATTACTTGAATTAGAAAACATTATTTTAAATGTTTTCTTCCAAATTAATTTATAAACCAATTAATTTCAATCAAAATAGTAACAAGAACTTTTATTTTACATTTTGATTGTTTTCTACATTTTCACAGTTAAAAATACCTGCAAATTTATGCTCATTGACCCTTGACTCTGGAGAGAGCACTTGGTGATGAATTTGCTAACACCGACCTGAAGCTTAGTTTTCCTTTGATGCTCTAACAGTAGTTCCCCTTGTGACTCAGTGGAGGAGGCGGCATTATTGGCACTGCCTATTGTTAGAGGGAACTCTGTCTTAAGGTGCACCGGAGAGCATCTCCCTGTCCAAGGGGCCAATTCCCTACCTTTCACCACTAGGTGGTTTGTTTAGTTTTTAACTCTGTCTTTATTGTTCTCAACAGTTCAAGGGGTATATTTTCTCCTCTCAAATCAGTTTTTTATCCCTTATTTTCATTTACAGGCAAAAGAATATGTTTTATCCCCTTCAATGTTTCTAGCTGTAAGGCAACAAAGCATGGCTCTCTCATTTAGTACTTCTAAGAAACATAGGCAACATATTTGGACCAAAGGAGACTTGGGGGAAGAAGCAGTAGCTCCCACCTCCTATCCAGTGGGAAGTAGAATGGCCATTTGACCGAGAACTGAGGAGAGCTGTCATCCAGGGGTCCTGTGTCCAGGGAATGCACAGCTCTATTAAAGAACCAACATGCATTCTGGGCCAAGATGGGGATGTAGGAAAAATCCAGTACTCGCAGACACATATCCTACGATGACACATGGAACAATTTCCTGGGGGGGGGGGGAGGAACAAAACAAAAACAAAAAACCTAAAAACTAGCAGAATGATGCCACTCGAGGAACAAAAAGCAAAAAGCAAAAACTACACTGAAGTGGGTAGGATTGGCTGAGACATAACCTTGCGCTCAGCCCCTTTCCCCCTTCACCGCCTCCTGGTGACAATCTCTGAGGACAGAATGATTCATAGCCCACATTGGGTTCCCCAACTTTTAAGAGCAGTGCCTGACAGAGGAGCTATTTAGCTTTGGAAACTAACAGGGCTTTTACGTCCAGGAGATCCCCAGGCTGTGGCAACTGAGGAAGTATCTTAAAGGGCCTACTGCAGAATCCCTCATGCAGAAGCAGCCTTTTGTGAAAGCGTTTTATGGGAAAGAGGCTGATTTTCTCTTTTTAAAGCGTAGGACTGAGATGCAGGGGCTTCTAGGATTCAATCCCTTAGGAAGCTGGTGGGCTCCAGCTTCATGGTTTCCCTCTGCCTTCCTAAAGCCAGCCGGTGCCTTTTTATGCCATTACCTGGCCCTGTTCCTGATCTAAGGGGGAAAGTAGTCATTCTTTCTCCAGTAAGGATGTTAGTTGTCCATTATCAGGCGCAAGACATTCTTTCTACTCCTACTTTTCTGAGAGGTTTGGTTGTTGCTTTTAGTCAGGAACAGATGATGGATTTTTGTGAGACGTCCCCCCCCCCCACCCCTCCCCTGCAAATCAAATTATACCAACTAGTGTTCCTGAGATAAACCCCCCTAAGTCATCTATACGGATGTTGGATTTTGTTTGCTGAGATTTTGTAAAAAGTTGTGTCTGTATTCATGAAGATTCATGTAATCTTCCTTGTAATATGCTTCTTCATTTTGGGTATAAACAAAATGTGGCTTGTAGAATAAGTTAAGAAATATTTGTTCCTCTTTGCTTATATGAAAGATTTTGTGTAGAATTGGTTGTATTGCTTCCTTGGTAGAATTAAAAAAAATCAAATTTCATGTCATTTCCACATGCCATAAAATATTAATCTTGTTTGTTTGGATTTTTTAATCTTTTAAAAATGAAGAATCCATTCTTAGCTCAAGGGCCATACAAAAGGAGTCAGTGGGTCAAATTTGGCTGTCAGGTCATAGTTTTCTACTCTTACACTAGAGTGGCAAGTTAATACTTCATATAATGATGATGAGTGCCCATGTCCAGTGTATTGGAGGTAGAGTCAGAACCAGTGAGCAAGAAAGATTATGTGAACACTAGAGGCCTGGTGCACAAAATTCGTGCATGGGGGTGAGTTAGAAAGGGGGTCTCTCAGCCCAGTCTGCCTGTGCCCTCTCACAATCCAGGTCCTCTCAGGGGATATCCAACTGCATATTTAGTAATTTGGCATGCATTTTACACAGTACTAAAAAAAGGTCCAATGCTTACCTTAAAATACTGAAAAACATTCATAGTACATTCTCAACATAAAAAGTGAGCATTAAAATATAAACTAAAACAATAGGTATCAAGTGATGCATTCTTCTTTAAAACAATTCTACAGTTGATTAATAGAAACTAAAGTATCTATAATAATAAAAGCGCAATATGCTAAACCGGCAGTCAGACATGCCCCCCACAATCTGGGACCACTGGCTCCTAACTGATAACATGCCTGCCTGCTTGGTCACCCCTAACTACTCTGCCTGCCTGCCTGATCGCCCCTAACCGCCTCTGCTACAGTCTTCATTGCCATTGCTTTGTCTGGAAGGTTATTTGGCTGTCTAGTATAATTAGGCATATTACATTTTTATTATTATAGCTGGCTGTAGAAGGGTGACGTCATGGCAAGGTATGGAGTCACAGGGAAGACTTTGTTACAAATATATATTGTTTTTCTCCTAAAACAGTCACTGAGAGCATCAAAATGAGGCCTCAGTAGGTCACACTGTATTTTTCTTGCTTTCCAGAAGTCTCAGCCTCTGCTCAGAGAAACACTGTTTTATGTACTCAAGGGATCTGCCAGCCCACTTTTTTGTGATTTCCTTTGTTTCAGAAATTCTTAGCTACCAAAACCAACCAGAGATAGTTCTTCTAAAAGCTATGACTCTTACCTCTCAAAAGATGGATAAGGTAATTTTCTTTTCCAGAGGACCTGGGCACTAAACATCATAGTTTAAAACGTTTTAACTAAGAGATTGAAGTGGAGTTTTCTTTCAATACAAATGTAAATGTTTCTGTCTAACCCCTCAATTCCCATACACTATTCTTTCCCCTGCTATTATTTAGCCTTAGGGAAAACTAAAAAAATAATAATTTAAAGTTGAAAGCAAAACAAAACAAAAAGCCCAGGTCTGGTGTGTTGTATCTAGCAGGTGGTGGGGTACAATTAGAAAGCATAATTAATAGATTCTTCTCTTTCTATTAATTTTCTCTCAATGCTTATTACTGCCCCCTTCTGTCTCATGATCAAGTCTAGCACATTAAAATAAAGATGGGATGCTTTGGCCTTTAGGTTTGAGGGGACAGTGTATTTAGGTTTTTCAAATTAACAGCTAAGCTCATGGCCCTACAGATTTTCAAAACCATTAAATCAAATTTTAAATAACATACTGTAAAATTATTTTAATTTCCGTGTGTGCTATGTGATATTTCTGGTTCTCTTTCACACTTAAAGCTCTCATTGAGAATAAAACAGTCTTCTGCATTAAACTGTAACATGATTTGGCATTTATATATCCTGTAGGAGAGAATGAAACACTACCTGTTTTAAATTGTGATTTCTAGAAGGATTTCTGGATATAGTAAAACCTCAGATACTAAAAAATAAAGGTTTTGAGATTGCCTTGCCAAGTCAAAGATTCTTATGTCTATTTTTACTCAACACTATATAAAGGTACCATTTCTAATCCAAGAAATTCACTCTGCTGTCTTCCATCACATCGACATTTTCCACAGGCGTTTCTTGTTTTATTTAATGTACTTTTCCTACTTTTCCTTAATATGATATCTCAGAATTCTTGTTGCTAAGTATTAATTAACATGTAAAATTATGATTAAATTGTGACTAGTCTGCACATTGTCAAAGGTGTATTTACTATTTTCAAAGCTTTATTGTTCTTGTTAGCTTTGACTTAGGAAATAAATATTCTAAAGAAAACTTCCAGAAAGACAATTCAGATAATTTTTTAAAATTGTAGAATGAACCAGAGCTCTGCATGAAGTATTAAATGGAGCTTTCCAACATTGCAAGAGATTTCCATTGCCCTCCATATGTAGCTGCATAAAGAACAGTTTTAGTTAAAAGATTTAATTTTCCCACAGCTATAGCATGCTGGATGATAGTACAATTTCCCCAACTGCTAAATTTAATTAGTTTGAGCTATCTTTTTCATTATAACTCAAGTCCTCATCAAAGTAATTATTTCATCTCATTGGGTATTCAACTATATGAGGTCAAGTTATGTCTTTTATAATTATTTTATAATCAATAAATTATTGATTTCAAAGATAATTTAGTTTCAAAACAGAAAACATGGTTACAGGCATATTATTCATATGAAAACAAGATTTTAAAATATTTTATTTCACATGTTTCTGAGAAGGCAACAGGTACTGTGTGGGTGTTTCCCTCCCCACCCCCATTTGTTTTGGTTTTCTGTTTGATTTCTTTTAACTTTCCCAAATTCTGCCAAAAATTTTATATTACAATAAGTGTAACTTTTGATATTTCAAATAATATTTGTAAAACAATATTTACTTTGCTCTACATTTCCCCCCATAAAACATAAGCAAGAGTAATTCTCACTTTATGTGTAACATATACTTTACCCAGTGAAAGACTCAACTGAAAGTAACTGCTGAAGCCAATAGCTTTGAAAGTTTAGGAGAAAATGATTAGAAACTGATATGAGCAGAACTAATAATATTAGGGCAATAAATTAGGATAAAATAACCAGATTTATCCATGCTTATTTTGCAGAACATAATCCTCTAACATTGAAAAAACACTCAATTTTTGTTTTTGGATTAAGTGATATGTCTGCATTTTACCACTCATTTAGAATAGCCCTTTGGTTATATCATTTCCCCTATGATTAGACAAAATCAAACAAACAAACAAAACCCCCCCACAAAACCCAGTCTTGATAAAAGCCATATTATTCCTACATATCCCATAATCCTAAAAGGAAACACAGAGGTAAAGGTTACAAAAGGGTTTTCTCTGTCACACCATGAAATCTGTCTTGCTTGCAAGTTACAAGACTCCTGAAGAACCCTTTCTTGCCATCAAGAATCCAAATTAGCAACAGCTTACAAAGATAATCAGTTCATTTCAGTGTACTCAAAATGGGCTCATTATTATTAATTTTTGCCAACTCCCAAGCAATTCATGAACCATTTTTAGATTTTTAAAAAGCAGTTCATGAATCAGACAAAAAAAAAGTTTAAAAGGAACCCATCCCACAATGAGATGATGACTCAGAGTCCTTTGCTGTCGCTGTGTCAACTGCCGAGCATCTGAAATTTGATGAGGATGAGGTTGATAGAGAAAAGGCCATGATGAGCATGAAACAATGTGTTGAATTTATATGTTAAAATTTCTTGTTGGTTTTGGCAATTTTTGCTGAGGATTATTGAGAAATCCATAACATCTGGATGTGGGGGAGAAGCTCCACTAAAATGATGAAGTTTATATTGGTCGACAAGACTATAAATGGAAAAGAAAGTAGTTTCTTAACACAGCTGTTTCCAATTTTGTTAACATTTTAGGCCAAATTCATTTGAAAAAAAACACACATAAAACTCTAATGTTTGAGCTATACTTTACAAGTTTGACTTAATATACACATGCTGAAGACATTCTTGACTCAAACTAATATATCCAGAAAATGGACAAATGAGCCACTGGCCTAAGTCTGGACCCTAAACTTGTCTTTGAAATGGACATTAACATAAGCCATTTAACTAAGAAATTTGGATTTCAAAGTCAAATAATCCCTGTAGATTAATTTGTTTTTTAAGTTTTTTTTTTAAAGTAGAATAAAACCATCTGGCACTGTCTTATGTTTCAGTACATATCATATCTTTGATGTCTTAGAAAATAATTTAATTTAATGGGTAGATTATTGATTAAAGCTCAAAAGATTTAGATAATTTCCATTCTTACCATCAACTGGGTGAGAGCTTACTCATCATTTCTTATTTTTGAACTATATTGTCTCCTGAAAAATCAAAATTATGTAAAAAGACATCATTGAAAAGAGCATAGAATAAATAAAACACATTAATATATATGCACAAATGTATATATATATATATACACACATATATATTTATTTGAGTAAATGTCACCTTGGCTTCCAATTTTTTACTTCCTAGTATTAGTTTTCTGACATTTTCCCCCTATATTTTAAGCAGGAAAATACGGCAAACATTTAAAAGTTCTCTATTCCATATTATCTTGGACTCTTTTTTTTTCTTCTTTCCTTTCACATTTCCTCTACTGCAGCTTTCAAACAATTTTTTATTTTCTAGCCCAAGGAACTAAAATGAAATAAGAAGCACAAAGATAAACAGGCTTCCCTATCATTTTTATTTTATGAGCCTCTGAAGTCATTATGCAGCTAAATAAAATGGGAGCAGCATCTTTGTAAAGTGTTCTATTAACTTGTTGATGCTTTTTGGCTAGAGATAACTCTTAAATATTGATGACAATTATAATTCACTTCCTATGCCTTTATTTTCAGATTTCAAGACTTGGTAAAGGCATGAACATTCCAGTATCAGATAGATTTGTTAATTTTCCCTGACATAAGTAAAGTCTGGGACGGCAAGATGTTTTAAAGATCATCAACAATATGATCAATACAGATTGCCAAGATCAATTCTGGAGTCTGACTCTGCCTGCTGTGAGCAGTTGTCACAATGTTCTTTGAGAAAATTGGCAAGAAATGGTAAGGATTCTGTCAACAGACACCCGTCAATAGAAAATAATCGCTCTGCAGACATATCGCACTCCTCTTGCCTTTCCCTTGCAAACGGGTCATAAATAGGGAGACCCTGGCTGAGCTTTATAATTAATCATGTTAATATAAGAGCTCTTATGTAAGATCTCTGTTATAAATAGATTAAAAGCATTAAATAGGAAAGGGCATTTCTCAATTTACAGAGTACTTCTGAAACAGTACCTTCTGTATGAAATGTGCTTGACATCTCTATAAATAATTTTCAAAGTGAGTGAGATCCCTTCTATAGATAGAAGATTTGGCAATTTGGAGAGCTTGTTGATTGACTTTGGTGAAGAGCTTTAAATAAAATATCATAGGTTTACCACATCTCAAAGAAGCTGGATATTTGGTGACTGTAGCATGCCTGGTTTTATAAGGTCCCTCCGATTTTAATTTGGAATCTAAGGATCCTGGGAGCTTATGAGTACCTTCACGATGTTTGTGAATTGTCTAAAATTAAATAAAACATATTTGTGGGTATGTAGACATTTATATATATATATATATATATATATATATATGTATATATATATATATATATATATATATATATATATATTAAATATATTTTATTGATATTTTACAGAGAGGAAGGGAGAGAGAGATAGAGAGCTAGAAAGGTCGATGAGAGAGAAACATCAACTAGCTGCCTCTTGCACACCCCCTACTGGGGATGTGCCCGCAACCAATGTACATGCCCTTGACCGGAATGGAACCTGGCACCTTTCAGTCCACAGACCGACGCTCTACCACTGAGCCAAACCGGTTTCGGCAACATTTATATTTTTAATGGAGATAAAAATCCTCACAACTGTCTTATTTACCAAGGCATCTATGAAAATTATGTTAAAAGGAAGAAAGGAAGGGAAAATGTTATCTAAGTCAAAACTATTTTTAAAATTTTGAATAACTTAATCCTACCTAGGCATTCATGCATTTAGAGAAATGAATGAGAGTTGAGTGAGTGCTTAGTATGTGCCGTCAGTGAATTAGAATAGCAACAAAAGGCTCCACCCTTAAAGAACTTATATTCAAGTGTCAGGAGAAAGAAAAAAAATATATCAAGTTTTATCTGATGCAAACCCAACCTATAACTCTACAATAATTTTATTCATTTTGTAACAATGTTATTTGGAAATAGTATATACATAGTGTTATTGTTATACACACAAAGAGGTACCCTTTTTTAAAAGCAAATACTTTCTAATATCCCTTCTAACAATTCCATAACAATAGAAGTGATACCTTGTTTTAAAAAGTTGTTCCTTCCAGAACCGGTTTGGCTCAGTGGATAGAGCCTGGGCTTGCATTCTGGTCAAGAGCATGTACCTTGGTTGCAGGCACATCCCCATTGTGGGGTGTGCAAAGGGCGGCTGGTCGATGTTTCTCCCTCATCAATGTTTCTCTCTCATCAATGTTTCTGACTTTCTGCCCCTCTCCCTTCCTCTCTGTATAAAATCAATACAATATATTGAGAAAAAAATAAAGAGTTGTTCTTTATCATGGGCACTACTGACATCTGAGCCAGATAATTCTGAACCTCTGAATAATCATAACAAATAATTCTGTGTGAGGAGCTGTCCTGGGTACTAGTATTGGTTTAGCAGCAATCCTCATCTCTACACACTATATGCCAGTAGTGTCCTCCTTCCCAGGTGTTATAGTTAAAAACATTTATGGAAATTACCAAATGTCCAATAGGGGCCAAATATCGCTCCTGCTGAGAACTGCTATTCTGAAGGATGCCTGTGTCAATAGTTCAAGCCAATGGCAAGGCATGTAGTGGTGAATCAATGTTTTCATTGTCATAGAGAACTTCACATACCTTGGAGAGAATTCAATCTTCAGGGAGTTAAATTTAGGATTCATCAGTATACAAAAATTCTACTAAAAAAAATACCTTGTCTAGAAGGAAGGTTTTTCTCCTTTTGTTCCTTTCTTTCCCACTTTCTTTTACTTCTTATTTCCTTACTTACCTTTTGACTGTTTCTCTTTCAGACCTAAGCTAATAGAGGCCAGTGTTATAGGTAATCTCTTAATCAGAATTGGTTTTATATTAATAAAATATAATGGGTATTGGAGATACTCATCTAATGGGAGGATTATCTGGGTTACCTGGTAAGAAATACAAGATAACAAAATAAGTTAAAGTTAACAAAATAAAGATGGATACAAGTTTGTTGATACTTTTCTTTCATTGGAGATACAAATGTCTAGTTATTCCAGAAGTTCCAAAATCAGTAGTAATAGCTTTTGATTTTTTGCTCTGTCACTATCATTCCTGTAATGAAAATGCATCACCTTCATTTCCAGAAAAAAATAAAAGGAAAGAAAAGAAAGAACACAAGGGAGTATTAAAGTAAGTAGAAGAAAATGAAGAGAACCAATTTAATTAGAAAATATAGAGGCAAGGAAAAGGGAAAAGATAGGGAAATGGGACAGAAGATGAGAAAATGTAGGCGTAAAATAGAAATAAAGAATTCAGGAAGAAAGTGAATGGAAGTTATATATATTTTAAAGAAATAAATGGGAGCCTATGCTGACATGGGAAGAGAATAGAATATTTGTAGTCACAAATAAATAAAATGAATTTCTAAACTCGTAGGCAAAAATAAATTTGCTACTTCTTTTCCTGTGGATTTGCCTACATGAATATGCTGCTTGGAGATTGGCCCCAGAAGGCCACTTACCAGGCTGACATCCTAGTAAGACAAGGACGTGGCTCTTTTCTTCAGGTAAAACTTCTCCAGCTCCTCAAGCTAAATGACAGTCCCCTTAGTGTATTCTATATATACCCCCGCTTATCAATAACTTCCCACGCACATTCAAACAGTGTCAGCTCTGTTCACCATCTAGGAAAGTTTTAAACCACCATTATGAAACTTCTGTTATTGTTCCCGAAGGTTAAATTCATTCTTTTTTGACAGCTACATGATATTTTTTACTCTTGGGTTCTTATTGCAGATTAATAACCCAAGTCTTTCCCTTGTACTTTGTATACCACTTTTATCTTGAGCAAGCAAAATTATGTTGAGATTCCAAATGCAGATTTTGCAATGATCAGTGTTGTATTTAGTCCATTGCTCAAGATTATTCAATTATTTTGTCCAGAATTTCTCATTCAAAGCGTTAGTGTTTTGATTACATGTAACTTGCAAGTTTCAATAGATTGTCAAGACTTTTTTTTTTTTTTTTGCCCAATAGTACATCTGCTTTCTTGCTATGGTAGCTGGCCTTCCAATATAGAGGCTGAAATGCAAATATTAACTTTCCCAGCCTTCTTTGTGGTAGGTCATGCGCATGTAACTTAACCTTGTCCAGTGGAATTTGGATGTCTTCTCATGGCTTTGTGGCAAAATTTTGCTCCATAAAAATACAATGGGTATGGTTGTTGTGCCTGCATATGACACCTGTTATCTGCCACAGCTGCCTTGCAACCAGTAAGGAAGATAACATTGATAAACTGAAGT
Source organism: Vespertilio murinus (assembly GCA_963924515.1). Lineage (NCBI taxonomy): Eukaryota > Metazoa > Chordata > Mammalia > Chiroptera > Vespertilionidae > Vespertilio > Vespertilio murinus. The sequence goes on along the minus strand of OZ004704.1, from coordinate 140,269,977 downwards.
TGGCAGAGTGGGAAGGAAGATAAAAAGCTCTGGTTCTTTGATGATATCATTAAGCCACATGTTGAGCGTAAAAGAGTTCCTTCTATATATATAAGGATTACACATATCTCCAGACTTAATTCACTTTGAATTGTCTATTTGATTACTTATAGCCCAAAGAATTCCAAACGATACCATAAATGTCTTATATATCTTTTCCATGCTTTCCTTGCATTTATTTTTCAATGTATTAATTTGGTCTTAGAGATATAAGCATATTTAGAACTGGCTCTCTTAAAGAGCTTACCCATCACAAGTCTCAGATCCCTCTTTGAGTCTGCTTTATGTTTAAAAATTCATCCCATACTTTTTATCTATGACTCTTTCTGGAACTATGAAATTTAGTCCAAGTGAAAGAAACATGCAGAGAAATAATATTGAAATAGTGTATGGAGACAGTAATGAAGAGAGGAAAGTCAAGAGTGAGGGCTCTGGAAATCCCTGTTATTGGGAGTAGAAAAAATTAAACAATGAAATAGACTAAAGAGGAAATATCTGCGATGAAGGGGCACAGAAATGTTGGTGCCATATATTAACAGGAAGTAGGCAATTGTGATATAAACAAGTTAATTAAATCTCTCTCTCTCACCCTGAACTCCTGACTCTACTTATCTTTGATAATTTCCTCTCTCTCTCTCTCTCTCTCTCTCTCTCTCTCTCTCTCTTTCTATCTTTCTCTCTCTCTTTCAGTGAATGACTTCTGACAACTCTAAAATCACAATATCCAGACAATTATAAATAATTCCACAGGAAAACTCAGATTCACCCTCATTGGTTCACATGCTCCCTTTTGGATTAACCTCTGTATCCAGAAGACCTTTTATATAATACTAGAGGCCTGGTGCATTACATTTATGAATTGGGGGAGTCCCCTCAGCCTGGCATGTGCCCCATTGCAGTCAGGGACCCCTAAGGGGATATCTGCCTGTAGCAAAGGTGGTAGAGGCTCCCACCACCGCTGCTGTGCTTGCCAGCCATGAGCCCAGCTTCTGGCTGAGCAATGTTTGCCTCTGTAGGAGTGCACTGATCACCAGGGGGCAGTTCCTGCATTGAGCTTCTGCCCCCTGCTGGTCAGTGTGTGTATTAGTGACCGGTTGTTCTGCCTTTCCGTCTATTTGCATATTAGCTTTTTATTATATAGGATTTTTCAGGTGTGTCAGGTACTCACCTCTTTGGTTACTTCACCAAAACCCCATGAATAGGGGATAACATTTCTACTAAAAGAGGGAAATACTGCTACCACAGGAAATGAGGGAGAGAATAATGGAATAAAAACTAATAACATTCCTGTATAAGAAATAGGAAGTACGGAGAAAGGAGATGTTAATGTTTTCAGTGATAGTAAGGCCAATGTAGCATGCACTAGATATTAGAAACTTAATGTGTTTTTACACTGGAAGAAAGAAGTATCTTAGGGGAAATAATGTGATTTTTAATGAGAGAATGCAGAAACATTTGCTGAGTCTCCAGATGGATGGAGAAGTGGAGAGATCTAATTTGGAAAAGAGAGAAGTTGTTTATCTATCTGTCTATCTATCTATCTATCTATCTATCTATCTATCATCTATCTATGAAATACTTTTATATTTATATGTATACCTAGTATTTATAAATGAATGGTCAAAGATAATTTTTTATACATGGTCTAGAAACATTGGATGTAAAGAAAAGAATAAATAAACTGAAAGACTTCTATATGATTATTCTTAACAGAAAACAAAATCAATTACTGAAATTTGAAAATTGGAAACTTAAGGAAAGAGGAAAAGGTTTGATTTTTAATTTCATTTTACAAACTTTGGTATGCTTTGAATTTATATGATAATCAGATACCATATTTATCAAAAACAAAAAATGAGAGAGCCAAATTAGAAGGTAGAGCATTTCTGAGTAATGATAAGAAAAAAATAGGTGGTTGCTTCAATGAAAATCACATCATAGTATACATAAATTATATGACAACTGCAGAGATTTTAACCCTACCATTGTCTTTATGAGTCAGGGGAGGCTAAGTAGGTGCCATTGGAAATATGAAGTGAGTAGTGTTGTTGGAGAAAAAAATCCGGGTTTCAATCAGGTGGAAGTGGTTGCAGGGACAGTGAGAAAAGTCAAGAATAGAAACATGTCATTAAATCATGGGTGCAAATTGCTGGCTCAGTCTCGCCAGCAGGCAGGACTTGTGTGTCCCAATGGTGCTCACTTTTGTGCTTTAATCCTGGGCTTTCATTCTCTATTAATCACAATTTCAATCACTTACTTTTTTTTAAAACCTCGTTTCTGCTACATACCTCATTTCAGATTTCAGGGTTCTTGTGCAATTTTCATATTCATTATCTCACGAACGCTCACTTCAGTTTTAACAGATTTTTTCCATTTATGGTTGAGCATCACTGGACAGGGGTGGACCCAGTAAACAAAATAGTTGTCCAAGATTCTCTGACGTTGTCTCCTATTTCTGGTACCATTTGGGAGAGGAAAGGATATACAATTTGAGCTGGAAATTAGTGCTAATCCTTCTCTCTGTATTAGGTAATCACTTTATCTAATTTATGATCTTAAAAACACTATGGACTAGGATTCATAATATCTGAATCCTTAAATTCTATTCCTGGGAATCTATGCTTAAAACCATGAAAAATAAAACAAGTCTTATGAGTAAAGGCGATCAAGAAAACTTTATATATAATGAAACATAACTAGAAGAAAATACATTTATAACAACAAGGGAATGGATAAGCAAGCAGTGATAAGAACATACCATGGAACCATTAAACATATTTATATAGACATAAAAATTAAGTAAAATTATGTTATTTAAGTAAAGCAAGATAAGTTGCATACATAGTATAATGTAAAATAAACAGTATGTAAATAAATGTACTTATTTAAAATGAAAATGAAATTAAAATAGTGACTACACTTTTTCTTAGATTATGTTACAATAGGATTTGTTTTCCCTTTCAATTTTTTAATATTTTCCAGACTTTTCAATTAAAAGTAATTAAATACAATAATGGTCATTGAAGTAAAACAATTTCCAGACTTTAGGAGAATAACAAATGTCAGAAAATAACTCAGGCCTAATGTATGCTTTTAAAAATGAGCTGGATAGAGGAAAACAAAAGCTATGTGTAAAAACAAAACAAAAAAACACCAAAAAACATGAGAGGGATAAAATCTCAAAACAGAGTTAGAGGGAAGGTAGGGGAGGGTGGGGATAAGTGCGAGTGATCAACCAAAGGACTTGTATGCATGCATATAAGCATAACCAATGGACACAGACAATAGGGGGTTAAGGGCATGTGTGGGAGAGGACGGGCAGGGGGAGTAAAGAGGGAATAAGGATGCATATGGAACACCTTAATAAATCAATCAATAAATAAAAAGAGTTAGTAGGTGCTGTGAAAAATAATGGAATTATTTGGGAAGAGTGATAAAAGTTGTTTCAGAGAAAACAAATTATATTTTGCCCAATATATTTCTGTTTCATTCAAATTTAATATTCTACTACTAGATATTGAATGCCTTATTTTATTCTCAGAAAGAAAAGTTACCCCCAAAAAGATATCAAAGGAATTAGTCTTTATTTCTCTTCTTCACTCAGTTTGTCCATGATTATTGACTTAGAGAGAAATGCACACTGAAAGAAAGATGTGATTTTATGAATTAAGATTAAAGAGAGTTCTTAGAAAAATAGTCTGGCCTAGAATAAGGACTATTTAAGCATTTGTTATATAAAAATTTTACTTTTGAGTTACTTAAAGTACTCCATAAAAAAAAAAAAAACCACAAGTCCTTACCCCCCAAATACCAGAAAATAACTTAGAAACATTATACCTTTATGTAATGCTTTAGAACAACTACAGATGGGTACAAAGCAAATGACATAGTTTCATTAGACACAAAAGAATGAGAATGGGTATATTCAAATTTGAATTTAAAAATGAATAAGCACACTATCTTTAAAGGTACTGTAAATTACCAGCTCAATAAATTGCAAAGAATGTGTGTAGCTATTTATTCTTCTGTTCAGGGGGAAAAATATAGTTACCATAGCAACTACCAAATCTCATAGTGTGTGTGTGCTGCCTCTATGATATGATCTTTTTTTGTAATAAAGACATGAGTAATATATCATCTGAGCTCTGGTATTAAATGTTTTGAAATGCTTTAGAACACACACATTGCTGATATACATATTTACTATTTTTACTCCCTTAGCTCGCTGACATTAAATACACTCTAAATTTTAACATGTGCTTCAGATATATTCTGAATGTATAACCATATATATCAAATCTCTAAGAACTGTGGAATTGGAGTCAACACCCCAAATTTTTCAATGACTTATAATTGGCTTCTATGGCACTGCAAAAATGTATAAATGAAAGTTTTCTTGTTTTTTTCCTTAAAGAATTAAAAAGTTCCATGCCCTGGCTAGTTTGGCTCAGTGGATAGAATGTCAGCCTGAGGACAGAAGGGTCCCAGGTTGGATTCTAGTCAAGGGCACATGCTCAGGTTGCGGGCTCCATCCCCAGTAGGGGGGTGTTCAGGAGGCAGCCAATCAATGATTCTCTCTCATCATTGGTGTTTCTAACTATCTCTCCCTTTCCCTTCCTCCCTAAAATCAATAAAAATATATTTAAAATAAAATAACATAGAGTTCCAGTTTTTAAAAATGTAAATCTTCTAAAAGAAAAAAATATATTCTTTAAAATAAATATAAATAAAAATTTATATTAGAAATTAAACAAGACACTGTTTTCCAAGTCTTCATGTTTCTGTTACATTAAATTAGGGTCCTTTTATGAAGCCCATTTATTCTATCCTAAAATAGAATACAGAAGTGCAGCATTTGTTCACCACTTTTACTAAAAAGAATGGATATAAACCCATAAAATTAACTCCTACCTGAGAAAACCTTAGGAAAATAAAATTATGCCTCACTAGCTGATTTAACTGAAACTTAGATGGAGCGTTGACTCATGTTTTGTCATGTGTCCTTGGCATCTTGTGGAAGAACTAAAGAGACTATTCTCTCTGAAAATCTTACCAGGTAAATAACAGAGCCTAAACCCCAGAATTACTGATGAGATCCTTTTCATAAAAATTTGACCTAACTGAAATATGGTTTAACTTCCTTGCTTTCTTCCCTAAACAAATTAGCAGGAACTACAATAAGCAAAATAAAGTGGAAATTTCATAAATTACAGAATGATTTTAATCCATATATGTTTTGAGTTTTGCCACTTTTTTGTTTGATTTTTTGACTTTCCCAGAAAAGGGAAGGGCTTTATTACATTTAATTTTAATGTAATTTAATAAAAATTGAACTATTACAAAAATTTCATGTTACACTTTAAGATAATTGAGTACAGCCTTCATTGTTGTGAAACCAAGGTTAAGGAATCAGTATTATTAAGAAGGTATTTAAATGCTATATCATTTGTTTCACTTTCTTGAATATCAATTTACTGCAATGTTTATTTACTTTGCTACTGAGAAAAAGTTCTTTTTTATTCTCTCAATTATAATAATGTGTTTGGGAGGTTGAGGAGAGAGAGGGGGAGGGGAGAGAGAGAGAGAGAGAGACAGAGAGAGAGAGATACAGAGAGACAGAGACAGAGAGACACAGAGAGAGAGAGAAGTGAAAATGATGTGAAAAATTAAGAGAAAGCAATACAAGTAGAAAAAAAAAGATGAACAAAACTAGATGGAAAAATATCCCACAGACTCTAAACAAGTGAATGGAGACAAGCCGTTAACAGCCACAGGCATGCTCACTGGATAAACAGAGGAAGCCACTGGGTGTCTGAGAATAGGAGGGCCTCACGTCTTCACTGGTTAGCGTGTGCAGAAGAACAGCTGGAACGGGAGGGGTTCTGCCTTTTCCAGTTCTGGGTAAAGGCCTACAGTAAGAGCCTGAGAGGCTGAGAAGCAGAAAAACTTATATGAACTCTCAACCTGACCCATCAGAACCCCATCTCCAAACAGGGTGCCCCACTGGACAGAAATGTAAGGGAACGGAATAGCTGTTGAGAAGAACCAGGGGCCATAGACAAAGATGAGAAAAGAGAATCTAGATCTGTGATGTCCTACAAAATAGCCAATAGCCCCATTTTGGATATATTGGGTTACATAAGATATATCAAGTTGATTTTATCTTTTTTCCTCCATTTTTTTCAATGGGACTATTAAAAAGTTTCAAATTACATCTGTGCCTCATATTTGTGGTTCTCATTACATTTTTATTGGACAAATTATACCAGAAGTAGGCAAACAATGTCTTGTGGGCAAATCCAACTTGCCATTTGTTTTCATAAATAATGTCTTACTACCTGTGTTTCCCCGAAAAAAGACATCCTCCGAAAATAAGACCTACTTCATGGAAACATAATACATCCCCTGAAAATAAGACCTAGCACATCTTTGGGAGCAAAAATTAATATAAGACACTGTCTTATTTTCAGGGAAACAGGGTAGAACACTAGCCATGCTCATTTATTCAGGTGTTTATTTGTGACAGAGATCAAGAGATCATATGGTTTGCAAAGCCTAAAATATTTACTATGTGGCCTTTTTATAGAAAAAAAAAGTTTAAAGTTAGCCAATGCCTAGAATATACAAAAAAATAAAATAAAATAAAATAAATATAGTCCAGAAATCAAATTAGCCTATTTCTTAGTATTAAAAAAACAGTAAGAAAGCAGGTTCTACAATGTTAGAAAGCTTTCTTGAATCTCACCTCATTTTAGAAGTTTGACAAAGTTAATTTCCTATAAAAAAGCAACATAAAATGATCACTGTCAAGTTCCATGAGAAATTATTATATAGGAAAAAAAATAAGAAAAAAAATAATACCCCAAAGCAGAAAGATAAGTTCTCAAAACAGGATGAAACTAAAATCTCTATTTGAAAGTGAGCTAAAAAATATTATGAAAATGTTACAATACTTACAAGTAAATCACAAATCTGATTGCAAATGTTCAGAAATGTGTGAATGAACTCAGAAAAAAAGATGTAAAAGAAAAATTACCTTTGAAATAAAGATTAAACTAGATGAGTGATGAAATCAACAGTGTGCCTTAATGGAAATAGAAGTTGAAAAAGAAGAGTGTTCAAAAAAATTAGAATGAGAGAAAAAGAGAAAGTGACAAATATTGAAAAGAGGCAAAACAAAACAAAACAAAACAAAACAAAAGATGGGTCTTGTGAAGTTTGATACTATTTCATGCCTGAGCTTAAGGCTTAGTAATAAAATGGAGACCACATAGAAACTCTTAAGGTCAGCACACTAGTTAAAAGCCTGTAATTATATTCCTCCTACCCTCTTCCTAGATGGTAGTTCCTCAATGACACTTTTGACATAGTCAAGATTATGAGAAAGATGATGTGTTTAAGCATAAAGAGTTCCATGGCAATGGAAGAGTTCCATGTGCAGTGCAATGACCTTGCCTTTTAGAGAGTATGCCCAGGGTAAATGATGATGAGTGCCTGCTTCTCCATCCTTGCCATCCTTTTGGAAGAACTAGCCCTCCATTGGTTATTTGTTAGCAGAGAACAGAAGAACAAGAGCCTTGTTGCGGCACAACAGACAGGAAGAGAGGTGGAACATTGGGTAGTAGACAGTGAAAGTATGCAATAGGTTCAAGGTGCTATGAGTGAGGGGAAGAGCCAAAGGGAGAGAACAATAGAAACCTCCTGGAGAGCACATTATGGATTATCTTGAGAGTCCAGGACTAGCTACCCTACCCTCCATGGATGAGCCACAGACTAAATGAATCAGAGTTGAAAATTTGCCCCGGCCTGCGGGGCAACAATGAGGGCACGCAGAAACCACCTAAGAGAATGAATCAAACAAGGAACGCGAAAGAATGGAGGCAAGACTGGGTTCTGATCAAGCCTCATTTCTCTATTGAAGCGTTGCGGTTTTTAAAGGCTCAGAAGGGGAGGAACAGGATAAGGGATTGTCATGGGGTGATTGGTTGGGGACTGGGTATCTGTCCTTAGCTGATTGGTCTGGCCTTTGGCGCGCTCGGGCTTTCTTGGCACACGCGGGCTCAATCAGGAAGTAGGGCTGACCAGGAAGTGAGACCGAACTCTTGTTTTTATGGCTCCTGGCAAAAATTTATTAGTATTATGACCCTCCATAACTTTATGAAGTCTCTTTGGCTTTTGTTGCTTGGATCTCAAATAAAGGACTGATGTAAACTTCTTTGGGAACATTTGAGTGTGCTTGATTAATCAACAATCAGAGTACATTCATGTGGGTAATGGCTGAGGTTACTAATAATACCCCCAAAACTCTTAGTCATATAACACTTCATCATAGAAATAAAATAAATTTTTTAGCAGGTCACATCTCCGAAGGTCAGATCACATTTTCCTCCTCCTTTGCTGCTAGTTAATGGGCATGTGACTAAGTTCTTCACAATGAGATGTGAAGAAAAAAATCTGTGTTACTGTGCCCATAGAAGAAACATCTTGTCCTCCAATTTCTCTTCCATCCTTGCCACCAACTTGAGCATGGAGCAGGCAGGACCTAAGAAGATGACAGAAAAGTAAGATAAGTGATCTTGTGGAGTCATCATACTTCACTGAACTAACTTCCAGGTCAAGTTTCTCTATGACAAAACAATCAATATTTTCTCTCATGTGATCTACTCTTAAATTGATTATTGAATGATGGCAGGAGCCAGCTGACCCTGAATCAGACTGTACTGCAGCAGCAAGCCAAATGACATCTCACGGTAGCAGACAAACTCTTAGTGAGGGAAAGAGGGAAGAGAGTTTCATTTATATGACTCTACACTGAAGGATAGATCCAAAATGGCTCCCTCACTTCACAGAAGTTGAACGTATGGAGAGTGGGGGGCTTCTACTTTTTTATTTAAACATACAGAAATAAAAAATAAATGCTTACTGAATGATGTTATTCCCAGTAGCATGATGTGCAATGCCTAAGAAACCCATGGTTTGGGCTCCATTGTCTTTCTTTCCAAAGAGAATTTCCTTGTAAATGTTTTGTATTGGTGCATCATCTAATTTTGTTTCTCTGTACCATCCTGCTAAGAGTTTGTCTGCTAAATCAGTGATAGCTTCAGTAGCGTACTATCATTACCTTGGAGACCTTCAGACATTGTTATATAACTCAGATGTTTAGGACTTGGAACTATTGCTTCTTGTTATTTGTTTTAATTGAATTTATTGAGTGACCTTGGTTCACAAAACCATACAGGTTTCAAGTGTCCAACTCAACAAAACATCTGCACACTGCATTGTGCACCCATCACCCCAAAAAGAACTTTTTTTCCATTTCTATCCCCCCACCTCTTTACCAACCCCACCAAGCTCCCACTCCCCTTTCTCTCTGAGGATCACCACACTGTTGTCTGTGTCTATGTATTATGTCTATGTTTTTTGGCTAATCCCTTCAGCTTCTTTCATTCAGTCTTCCAATACCCTCCCCACCCTCTGACAGGTGTCAGTCTGCTCCATGTATCCATGCTTCTGCATCTACTTTGTTCATCAGTTTATTTTGTTCATTAGATCCCACATGTAAGTGAGGTCATATGGTATTTGTCTTTCTCTGACTGGCTTATTCCACTTAGCATAATGCTCTCCAGGTTTTTCTTTCCATCTATACTAATAAAAGGATAATATGCTAATTAGATTGGATAGACTATACGTCTTCAGGACATCCTTCCGGAGGCAGCTGCAAGGGCCCAGGGCTGGTGGTGTGGGAGAGGCAGCAGCGTGGGCCAGTCCAGCGCTGTGGCCCCTTCTGCAGAGGCAATGGCACAGTCACAGTCCTGGTGCCACACCTCCACAGAGGCTAAACGGGTGTGACCTGCTGTGCCTCAATCTCCCAAATCCCCTCCCCCGACGGTCTGGCCCAAGATTGACCCCCACCCACTAGTGGGCAAGGGGCAGGGGCAGTGCTAAAAAGCAAGGTCCCAGACCCAGCAGCGGTGGTGGCAGTAGGTGGGTTATGGGGGCGGTGCCTTCTCCTAATCTGCCCAGTTGCCTCCAGCAGAGGAAAGCCAGACTGGGGCTTAGGCCCGCTCCTTGGGCGAGCGGGCCTAAGCTGTCAGAAGGACATCCCCTAAGGGCTCCTGGGGAGGGAAGGCTGGCTGAGAGACCCACTTTAGTGCCCTGGGCCTCTAGTTTAATATAATTGTGCATTCAAGAAAGCACATCATCTGTTATTTTTATTTATGCAATGCATTACTTTAAATGCTTCTGCCCTTCTGTTTTGCTAAAAACAATTGTTCTTAGCTAGCAACACAAATGATGTCATCAGCCGAAACCGGTTTGGCTCAGTGGTAGAGCGTCGGTCTGCGGACTGAAAGGTCCCGGGTTCGATTCCGGTCAAGGGCATGTACCTTGGTTGTGGGCACATCCCCAGTAGGGGGTGTGCAAGAGGCAGCTGGTCAGTGTTTCTCTCTCATCAACGTTCCTAGCTCTCTATCTCTCTCTCCCTTCCTCTCTGTAAAATATCAATAAAACATAAAAAAAAAACAAAAAAACAAATGATGTCATCAGTCTATTGACACCTAACTATAATTCATGGAATTGACTACTGTTCTCTAATTTTTTCTTTTATTATCAAACCTCAAACCAAAGACTGGCCTTGCCCTCGCCTCCATTTATAACACAGGAGCTAACTTTCCCATGTCAGATGTGCAGAATTATTGCAACAATATTATAACAAGAAAAAACATTACATGTTTTTTAAAAATTGAAAGATTCAATGACTTGTTGTAGAGGAATATACTAAAAAATAAAGAAATTCTGAGCTGGCAATATGGATGCAAGGGTTACAAAGTGGGTGCATAATATCCTGGGAATCAAATTTCTTCATAATGAACAAAATGTTTTACCTTTCATTTATCTGCATTAAATAATGTTAGTATAAACATATCAAAGTTAGAATGTTTTCTTAAGATTATAAATTTAATCTGTGTTTGTCTTAATCCTATATTTCACTAGATGATTTCAATTCCAATACAAAAAAATATTCAATATCTTAAATTAAAACTTTTACAATGAAAGTTGAAATTAAGTGGAGAACCTATCTCTTTAACTTCAGACATCTTTAGTTATTAATATTCTTAACATTTTTCATTGAATATGAAGTGAAATACTCATGTTATAAGTAGCTAATTTAAAGGGCAAGCAAATAACTGAAAATTATAATTTTGAAATTATTTTTGCAAGGATTATTCCAACATTTATTTAATACAGGGAAGTTTATCAATTTTTTGTAGTTTTAGAAATGTTAAATAAGATTCTTGAGAACCTAGAGTACTAGTCCTAGTTCTGTCACTAACTGTGTTTTAGGAAAATAATTTGGTGTCTCTATTTTAAAATGTATAAATAGACAAATGTAGACTTTAGTAACATAGCTTTGAAAAACCCGAATAGGTTTTGGCACAGCCATAATTACAAAGTGGGTACCTAGGGGAAGGAGAGATCCAAATGAGGTGAAGGAGCAGGAAGACAGGGCCCAATGAAGCTCCTACTTTCACAGCTGATACATTCACTACCTTTGACTAGTAACCTTGACCTTCAGACAGGTTCCAGGGTAATTCTGTAAAAATGTCCCCCTTTAAGTCTTCAAATAATATCAATATGAAAAAAAAATATTTTTAACAAATCAAATCTATTTTAAGTTGATGTGAGAAAAATACATTTATATAGACAAGGGGTAACAAAAGTAGGTTTATAACTGTTCATTGGTAAATAATACCATTATATATATATATATATAAAGCCCTAGGTGATCTTTACTACCAGACAACCGGCCAGTAGCTATGATGTGCACTGACTACCTGGGGGAAGATGCTCAATGAAGGAGCTGTCCCCTGGCTCCCACGGTCAACCTCTTGCAGCTGGCCAACCTCCCATGGTACCTTCCCATGGCTGGCCAACCCCAATTGGACAATAAGCCCCCATTGGGACTGGGCAAAATGGTCCCTATTGGCCCAAATCACCAGCCAGGTCAAAGGACTCCACTTGTGCACAAATTTGTGCATCAAGCCTCTAGTTAATAAATAATAACACAATAATAAGCTCTATGTTTTGCATACTCACAACTGCAAACCTACTTTTATTCACCCCTGTATGTAAAATATTTTTTGTGGACATGAAAAGAAGCTAACCAGAATAAAATTTTCTGTTTCCAGTGTCAAGAAATAGAAATCTGGTGTTTCATTATAATTAGACAAAATACAGAATTGGTATCATTGGTTTCTGTAACCTTGACTATACTTTTTTAAATGCTTCAGGTACCTTTATTCTTGCTTGCAGTTATTCAACTTCCTCAGTAAACATTTCTTGAGCATTATGCACTGACATTGTGTTATTCAGTGGAAATATGATAATAAGTAAGGTACAATTCCTGACCAAAAGATACAAAAATAAATATTTACACTAATAGAAGAGAAACATGCAAATTGACCGTACCTCTGCTATTCCTACCAGCCAATCAAAAGTGAGTATACAAATTAACTCAGCCAAGATGGCTGCAGCCATGGAGTGAGCAGGAGGCTTGGGTTTCCCTGATAATGGAGGAAGAAAAGCTTACTGCCTGCTCTGGCCAGCCCTTTAGTCCACTCAAGGCTACAATGTTTCAATTATAGAAGATAAATAAATCCCAGATACCAGGTCCTCTGCTTCGGCCACTGGGGTTGTGGCCAGTCTGCAAACCACCACAGACCCCTCGCCCAGGCTGCCCCACCCCCTAAGGGAATCCCTAGCTGAACCAAGACACCCTTCAGGGCAAACCAGCCACCCCTCACCTATGTACCAGACCTCTATCCTATCTAATAAAAGAGTAATATACAAATAGATTGTCACTCCAACACACAATATGGCTGCTCCCATGTGGACACAAGATGGCCACTGCAAGATGGCCACCAGGGGAGGGCAGTTGAGAGGGACCAGGCCTGCAAGGGAGAGCAGTTTGGAGCAATCAAGCTTGCAGGGGAGCAGTTGGACATCAATCAGGCTGGCAGGGGAATGGTTAGGGGGTGATCAGGCTGGCAGACAGAAACAGTTAGGGGTAATCAGGAAGGCAGTCAGGCGAGTAGTTGGGAACCAGCAGTCCTGGATTGTGAGAGGGATGTCCGACTGCCCATTTAGGCCTAATTCTACTGGGTTCAGGTCTTCTAAATATCCCTTAATGGGTTCCAGATTGGAGAGGGTGCAGGCTGGGCTGAGGGACACACACCTCCCATGCACAAATTTCATGTACTGGGCCTCTAGTATTACATAAAGACTCATTATTCAATTTGATTTATTTAATAACATTTATTGCAGCAATGCTGCTTAATTTATTTTCAGAGCAAATAAAGTTTACTTAAGTTATATCACAGGCTAAATAGGTTGTATGGTAACTGACAATTGCTTACAAGAAAATAAAAACAATTTTTATAGCATTATTCTCATAAAAAGTAGTCTGAATCCCAACCCACTGCTTACAAACATAGTTTTGGAACACAACTCATTTATATGTAGCCTGACTATAATATTATCTTGAACTTTAGCAGAAACCGGGAACTTTAAATTGCACCTTTTCTCAGTACTCTAAATATCTCCAGTGTAATATCACTGGGTCTTATTTGTTTATACTTTTCTTCTTTCACAAATGATTTGAAATAATTTACATATACAACAAGATGATAATGCAATATAAACAAGGTAAAGAGGTAGAACTATGAAGAAATGTAAATGCAAGCAGAAATCCAAGCCTGCCTGGAATGGGGCAGGACCAGATGGTCACCAGCACACCGGTGTAGACCATGATGGCCAACAGAGTTGCCAAGTTGACTATGAGATGATATTTGCAATAAATATCTATGACATTTGCACTAAAGACTATCCTTTGGAGCTTATTCTGAGGTCCTGCTTGAAAGTGAACCTATAGGCTTTGGAAACTTAATGAGTAGGTTAGAAGGTTGGAAAACCTTTTAAAAGTGATCACTCGAACACACAAAATCACATGTCTACCTAGAAATGTGTTTCAGAGTGGCCTGTAGATAAATTTATGAGATTATCACAATAAGCCACCACAGGTTCTCTCTAATAATTTATTGATTTATTTAGTTCCCCAAATTTTTATCCAGTGAAGTGAAGATGATTTGGAACTGGAAGATTTTCAAAACAGATATTTCCATGTTGCTAACACAGATAAATAATAATACAAATTACAAAGATATTATGGAATGTTCAATTATGGATATTCTGAGCCAATTATTTTCTAAAAGTATTACTGAGTAGCTCAAAAAGGATTATTTTCTAAAAGTATTACCGAGTAGCTCAACATTTAAATTGCTATGCAAGGTTAATGAAAATAAAATGCTTACATTTAAGGGGCAATCTGTAAAAAAATATCGTTTAATTTTTTAATAGTTTAAGTAATTCTTTCCAACAAAGGTAGTGGATGTGATTGCCTTTCCTGTCTATTTTAGTGACTGATAACATTGTCTTATCAACAGTTATTTATTATGTTAATTTAAACTTAATTGTGCTATATAATTAAAATATCTAAATCTTAATTTTGGGAACAAGTCATTATTAGTGTAATCAATTGACCAATATTTATTGACCATCTGGTATATTATTAATAATGAACTAGTGATTTTTGGAAGAGATGTTAAAGTATAGACAGGGGTCTGCTTCTCAGGAAATTATACGCTAAGCTTGTGTTTGCAATCTTATATAAACTGATACTCAACTCTTTAAAATATGTGAAAACACAGTCTCTCTCAAAGTAAAAGAGAAACCAAAAAAATATGAACACCAGAAGATTTAGGTGGTGTTATTAATCGTTAATTAATATTAGGATGTGACTGAGATGTGATTAAAACCAAGTGTAGGAAGTGTCTATATTCATTGAAGTGGTAGTTGCCAAAATGCTGTTTCACCATGGAAAACAACTCATTCCTTAATTAAGGTATAAGTCAACTACTTTGATATAGTTACACAACTCTCTCTTTCAATGCTAAAAGCAGAATCGTAGTTGGTTTTTCTTTTACGTGAAAGGAGGTGAAATCTGACAGCTCAAAATGAAGCACAAATCCAAGATAAACAGACACCATTTTGTGCCCACTCACTCTTCTTTCCAGGGTCATACATGTGTAAGTAGCTGTTTGTTTATAGTTGAGACCTTCTGTGGGTAAATCTGGCAAGATATCAAAGACATTTAGCATAGATATTTCACTTTCAATGTGTGTCTCTATTTTTTCCCTGTTGATGAACCAAATATAACACAGGCAGATGACTTTTATGAATTTATTTTAAATCCTAAGTGTTTCTTTTATTCTTTTTTTGAATGTTCATCATAGCTGGGAAACAAATATTTGCTTACCACCCTTACCCATTGTAGCACTGAATGGTTGAATAGAACACAAAACTGCATAGCCCTGGCTGGATAGCTCAGTTAGTTAAAACATTATCCTGGCACCCCAAGGTTGAAGTTTCAATTCCCAGTCAGGGCACATACAAGAATAAATCAGTGAGTGCCTTAATAGGTGGAACAACAAATTGATGTTTTCTTCTACCTTCCACACTCTCTAAAGTTAATCCTATCTAATAAAAGAGTAACATGAAATTGACCGTCACTCCAACACAAAAGATGACTGCCCCATATGGTCAAAGATGGCTGCCCCCATATGGACACAAGATGGCCACCACAAGATGGCCTGCAGGAGAGGACAGTTGGGGGGGCAGGGCTGTAGGGGAGGGAAGTTAGGGGCAGCCAAGCCTGCAGGGGAGGGCAGTTAGGGCAACCAGGCTGACAGGGAAGGCAATTAGGGGCAATTGGGCCAGCAGGGGAGCAATTAGGCATTCATCAGACTGATAGGGGAGCGGTTAGGGGCTGTTCAGGCTGGCAGGCAGGTGAGCTGTTGGGAGCCAGCAGTCCCAGGATCAGGCCTAAACAGGCAGTCGGACATCTATTAAGGGGTCCCAGATTGGAGAGGGTGCAGGCTGGACTGAGGGATACATAGTCCCATGCATGAATTTCATGCACCCAGCCTCTAGTCAATCAATAATTTTATTTTAAAAACTGCCTAATTTGTTCCCTCCTTTAATATCTCTATGTATCTATGAAATTTATTAGTTACTAATATATCTATCAACCTACTGATCATGTATCTCTCTACATAATCCACTAGAGACCCAGTGCACAAAATTCATGCATTGTAGTCCCTCAGCCCGGCCTGTGCCCTCTCACAGTCTGGGACCAATTGGGAGATGTCTGACTGTCAGTTTAGGCCTGGGGATTGGACCTAAGCTGGTAGTCAGACATCCCTCTCGCAGTCTGGGGCTCATGCAGTCTTGGGCCCTGCACTCCTTACTGTCCCCCTGCAGCAGAGCTGGGAGAGGGTCCCGCCACTGTCCCTGCACTTGCCAGCTGTGAGCCTGGCTTCTGGCTGAGTAGTGGTCCCCCTGTGGGAGCACAATGACCACCAGGGGGCAGCTCCTGCACGCCATGCCTACCCCCTGGGGGGCAATGAGCATTATAGTGACAGATTGTTCAGCCAGTCATTTTGCATATTAGCGCTTTATTATATTATATAGGATAGAATATTGTTTAAGAATGCAAGCTTTGGATTCAGTTAAACCTGGATTTGAAGGCAGGATCTACCTTATTAGCTGAATGACCTTAATTAACTAAGCATATTCGATTTGTCAATTAAAGCATATTTGATTTGTCAGTTAAAACCAGGCAATAAAAACCTTCATTTCATTAGGGATACTATGAAGACTAAAAAAGATAATTCCTGCAAAGGTCTTAGCACATTGCTTGGCATACCATAAATATAATTAATTACTAATTTATAATTTTTAGTTTAATGTTTTTAGAAGCATTTATTTATGAAAAAGTCATGATTTTAGTTAACTCTAGCAAAACTGAGATATAGTAAATTTTTCTTTGTTTTTTTAGCTTCCAATTTCTGATATTCTCACAGCAATGATATTTTTTTCTCTTTTTCTAATCAGAATAAAGTTTACTCAGTGTTCTCTTCTTTCAGTGGCAAAATACTCATACTTATAATTTATTGGACCTCAAACCAATACATTACCTCCTTGCTACACAGTGTGGTGGGGTTGGTTTGGTTCGATTTGGTTTTGGTTTTGAAGTGCTGTGTGGACCCAGTTTGAAGTGCTAGCTAGAGGGTGATCAGTTCCTCTCAAGCGACTGGTTTAGTTCTGTACCCCAAGTGCAATGGAAGTAACATCTGCAGAGATAAGGATTTACTTGATTGTTTATTGTTCAAAGAAAGAAGGGCAATTATGATTCTGAATGAAGGTGATAACATTAATAAAGAGGGAGCAGTGTGAAAATCTACAATGGAGGGTACATAAGAATCTGCAGGATATCATGTGAGACAAAGCTAGGTAGGTAGCTTGAACCCATACATGGGTTTATATATTGGGCTTAATTGTTTCTATTTTATCCATTATTTATTTTATCCAGACCAGTGGTTTTTCAACTCAAGACTATTTTGTTACTCAGAGGACTTTGGGCAATGTCTGGAGTGGGATGGGATGTGGTGCCACTGGAATCTGGTGAGAAACGAGGGATGTTACCAACATCCTATGATAAACAAGGCAGCAACCTTACACCAAAAAGAATATTTAACCCAAAATGTCAGTAGTGCAAGATTGAGAGTTTACACCAAGGCTCTCTAGGATGTTTGAATTTGACAGAAGATGAAAGGTAAAACATTAGAATGCAAAAACAATATTAAAATTGTATAGTTATGCCGAAACCGGTTTGGCTCAGTGGTAGAGCATTGGTCTGCGGACTGAAAGGTCCCGGGTTCGATTCTGGTCAAGGGCATGTACATTGGTTGCGGGCACATTGCTGGTAGGGGGTGTGCAAGAGGCAGCTGGTCAATGTTTCTTTCTCATTGACATTTCTAGCTCTCTCTCTCTCCTTTTCTCTCTGTAAAATATCAATAATATATATATATTTTTAAAAATTATAGTTATGTTATCTTATTTAAATATTTTGTTTTTTATAATGTATGTTTATAGCATGCACCTTGTATATTTGTGATGCACATATAATTTATAAATATGTATACATACATTTATAATACCTGCTCAACCATTTTTACTAATGGAGCACATAGTAAACAAATTTGTAGACTGCTTCTCTAGAAAATAGGAATTCATAAAACATGTAGGTAGGTTATTAAAAAAACTTTGTGCTGGTAACGTGGGGAAATAATGAGGAAAAAAGAAGACTCTGGAGCCATCAAGGAGAACTAGGCATCGATTGCAACACTCCAGGCAAAAATGAAAGGCTATGATATAAGGAATTGTGGTTAGACATGAAATATAGAGGTAAACTTAGGACATTTTTAAAAATAGATTTAATAATAATTTTGGGGTGACAGACTGGGATTGGCAATTGAGTAAGAGGGAGATGTTAGGAAGTAGCTCTAAGGTTTCTTTGTTTTGTTTTGTTTTCTGCCTCCTTCTAGTTGCTAGTAAGCAGATCTCTCTGATTGTCTATAAAGGCAGAGCCAATTTTAATAATCTTTGGGATGGTGGAAGAGGGAGAAACTCAAGGTGACTGATTATAATGAATATCGATGTTATTCATTAAGATGTTAATGAATAGCATCGATAATGAACGTACCATCAGAGATAAGAATGTGAGAGGAAATACAGTGGATATCTCTTTTTGAGAGGTATATAATAAGTTTGTTTTGCTCATTTTAATTCTATAGTCTCTCTGGGCGTTCATATAAAGATTTAGAGACTACCTTATCTGCTTAGGTAAAGCTGAAAGGATAGGTTTGAGGGAGCAACTGAAAAAAAAAATACTCACACAATGATATTAGTAATACTAGTATATTTCAAATTCTATAAATTATCTTACTTATATAATTTTCCTTGATCCCCACACAGTAAGTAATAGAAAAAGAAAGTTGCATTAATGCAGACCTGGGTATTGAAAGGTTTGGTGGAAGGAAGAATACATGGCTTACCAGAAGTTCAGATTGCAGCAGAAGGATTAATAGATGTGATTTCAGGCAAGGGAAGCAAGGGAGGAAGTAGAGATGACTTATTAAATGAAGCCAGTGTAGAAGGTTTGTGGAGAAGGTCCCGCTGATGGTGAAGGGCAGATCTAAATTGGAGTTACAGAGTGGGAAGAATGGAAAAATTAGGAGTTATGGTCTAGGAGCACAATTCCTGAGTTAATGAAATTTAGTTTTACTAATTATTCCCATAGGACTGCATAGAAGACTATCATACATATCAAGATACATACACAAAGCCTATGAAAAGAATTTAGGAAAATAAATCATCCATTACAAAGAATGAATAGAAAAAATAACGAAAAGAAACTTAATATTTGGTCTCAAATGTCATCTTCTCCTGAATTTTTCTCTTCCTACACAGTTTAGGCAGTACTGAATATGTTTCATCTGGCCTTCCAGATCTCTCAGTGAATCAAAAAATATTCTTCAAGGCCAATCCTGCAACTGTATTTTCTCAAATAGAGATAGCATAAAAGAGAGAGATGGAGGAGAGGGAAATTCATCATAGACACATTTGCTGAAAAAGTCTGGCAGATGAACAAAACATGATTTTTTGAGAGGTTCTGTAATGGATAGTTCTTTTTCTCACTTATGTACTTATGTGAAAGTAGAAAAGATAGTAAAGTGTAAAAAGAATCTACCAACTTAAAAAAATTACTAAATCTTAGCAGCTTTGACTGTACCAATGTATAGTTAAGTTATCCAAATGCTCTTAAGGCTGCCTTTTTATTTCCTTTCATTTTGACACCATAATGTAATGTTTCATTTCTCAAAATCAGAATGTGAATCAGATAGTAACAGTAAATTGATAAATTCTACATCTGTGATTTATTCTTTAGCAGTAAAAATAATATGTCACATCTTAAGGTTGAAGATTATTAACCACAAAACATTAAAAGTACTGCATTTCAAATACATTTTTTTTTTATCTTCTAGGGGAAGAGGCCAAAAAGCATATTTGAAGTTTTCACATTTTCTCCACATGTTAGTTGGGCTACAATATTTATTTTTAAGGCATAATTAAACAAATAAGCCTACTTTAGGAAGAACCTATAAACTCATCAATTCTATTTAGGTTAACAAGAAATTTAAATAGATACTAAAACTTTTGTTGAGCTGTCATTGTATTTAGTAATATCTTCATATTTTTTATGTTTTGTATATTTCCTTCACATTATTTTAGGGGAAGTATAGATGCTAACAAATAAACTGAAATTCTTCTAGTATGCCCAAGATGGCATGTTGAAAAAATTTTTTCTTAATAATCTCTGATGGTAATCATTTAGAAATTGTTGAAACTCTAGTGAAGCATATTGCTAGCTACCATTAGAATAGGAAGCTTGCTGGATCCAGGCTGTCACCAACAGGGTTCATTCTTTCAGTCTTGCTTCCCAAATTGCTACCCACACTTCACTTTTAGGGCTATGTGCCCTAAACTATTTATATGATTGTCAAGGACAAATTGTTCTGATATTTATGCTCTGCTGTTTTGCACATTGCTCCATTAAGAACAGGTTTCCTAGGGACTAGGAAATCTGTTTGTTTTATTAGAATTCTTATGTTTGTGGTGTTTCTTTTCATGAGATGATCAATTTTTGGTTGGGATAATGACAAGAGCCCAAAGCCCTTTTGTTGGGGTAGAGGTTGCCCATTAATGACTGACAAAATCCTTTAATGTCTTTGATGTTCTCTTTCTGGCTATCAATAAAATGCAGAAGAAATAAAAAACATTGAGGAGGTAAAAATGAGGAGCTCTTTAGGTATTTCTTCATAATTCTGCCTCTTTCATATGAGGGAAAGTCTTACATAGACCCTGGATGCCCATGATAGGTTATTAAACCCAGTTTCAAACCAAATTAGAAACCAAGAAATGGAACATATAACAAGTTATTTTTAATCAAATTAGGTTCTGCTATTAAAGCCAAAAGGGTAAAGCGAAGGATTTTCCTTACAGATTAGATATATTGAAACACAACTTATGTATATTAAAAAATGAAGGAAATTACAAGAAAAATGTTCTCAGAGATTTTAAGATAAAGAGGTTGAGAATGAGAGAGGTCTTGTACCTTTTCACATGGATAAAGTATAATATGGGTTTCTTGGGGATTATGTGGATCTGGGAACCCTGATATAGGTACCTCTCAATCATAGGGGGGAGGCTGACCAATATTGAGAGAAAAACTGCTCTAAATTTTATTATTTTTTAAAAATTATATATATATATATATATATATATATATATATATATATATATATATATACATATACATCAAAAAGCACTAAAATAAACACCTGAAATGATGAAAAAGTATTTCCTTGTTAGCAAAACAAATGTGTAGTTTTCATGAGTAATAGATTTAAGAAGAGTAGGTTTTAATAAACTAGTCATTTTGGCTTGCTACTACAAAAGGAAATAATATAGGACTTGTCTCTGAAAATGGTTACTTTGATATCTGGTTTGGTAGGAGGTGGGATTTTTTTTATTTAAAGAAAGCATTTAAATTTTAATCTGTAAACGAAGAAAAAAATACTGCTATATCTATATGAGGGTTCTGTGGACAAATATACAAGTGCAGCATGCCACATAAATGCTAAATAATTTCAAATAAAACTTTTTTTAAACAAGTTTAATGTCAAAATTGAACCATTTCAAATGTTCACATAACACAACTTTCTTAATTGCTATCAAATATGACCCAATCAGGGAAATTCATATGTCTAGCCTGTTCCTAGTTCAACACTGCACAGACTTCTGAAAGTGCTTTCTACTAGTGTCCATGAACAGAAAAATAACACACAAGATTTTGTGGCTTCATTTTTCTTACTCCTTTACTTCCCTTACTTCCTTACTTTGTATAGTTATATTCTCTCTATTATCAGGAGGGTATAGCCTGCTGCTTAAAATAGTGTTTAGCAGCATCTAGTAATTTTCAATGTGAATTCATGAAATGTAGTGTGCAATAGAGCAAAATTTCCGCTTCTTCTTCTTTTTATTAAAGGGTTGTCTTAAGCGCTGGATGAAGAATTTGGACACCTGAATTCTTTGGCTTTTGAACTAACCTGAGATGTTTTCTGTCTAATGCTTAAACACTTTTTGTTCTTTCTAGTCTCACTTGAATGCTGAGAGGAAGTCTATTATCATTTCTAACTTGTCAGAGAAAATGTTGTGTATTAACTGGTGTCTGACCATGCATGAGAAGTACCTTTTTTCGCCTAGGAAATAAAAACCAGGAGTGTGCTCTATGAAAAGGTAAGTAGTTCACCTTTTGTTTCTGAGACTATCTTGGGAGAAGTTTAGGACCTTTAGCAGAGTCTGTTGAAGTGGAAAAAAAAATGAAAGAGGGCTTTAGATGAGAGTCCACAATTTCAATCTGGTATACCTATATACAAATTTATAGTCAAGTTCAAAAGCTGGGGATGGTACTATATATCTATTAGTATACTAGTAAATGTAAATGTACATAATATTTGCTTGACCCATAAAACCATAATTTCTGAAAGACAAAAGTGGTCAAATAACAGCAAATTTATATGGTTCTTAATATATAACGAGGCTCATTTAATTAGGGGAAAATCTATAATACATTCTCCTTTCTTCTTGTTTTGTTGTTGTTTCCTTATCTAATCTATTTGCATATAAAATGTTCTTTCAAAAGAAAAAGCTGTCTATCTTTCCACTCAATGCAATAACTGGTTAAAGTACATCTCATTAAATTCAAATAGAATTATTAAAATTATGATTTAAAAAGTAAACAGGTCTGGAGTTTGTCCCTTATCCAAATCCACATGAAATGGAGCCACTACTATTCCTGCTTGCTAATATTTTCTAATCATCGGCAGAGTTTTGTTCTCCTTTTGTTATGTTTGGAAATATGAGTGTTAGATAGCACGACTGTGTGTTCAGACTGCCAAATGCCAATAGGAGCAGACTGCACAGCAAGTGAAGTGCGTTTGTTTGACAATGTGTGATACACTATTGATAATGATTTTAAAATGAAAGTTGGTACTCTTGCCTTTTGCTCAGTGATATGAAGTTTCAAAATTGTCATTATTGTAATTAAAGAGCAATGGTTAGTGCTGTTGTTTATATTCATCCCTCCTGTCAGTGTACGTGTGTAATTAAAACATAGTCTCCCAAATGCTTTTGATTTTTTTCCAGGAGAACATATTTCTTAAGGTGCTTGCATTTATTCAGCAGAGACTATTCATGATGTCGCTTGTTTTCTTGATTAAATAGTGTTTACTTAGAGTCTCCTATCTCCTCTGTTCCTAATTCCTAAGCCGGGACCCCTCATCGTCAGGGCGCATGATAGATGCAGGATGGGCACACAAGGCTTTGGGATGTTTTTCCCGGCAGCACGCAACTACTATTAAGTAACTTAAATCCTTATTGTTTACAATATGCTTCACAGGAAAAGTGGAAAGAGTTGGGAATCTTGCCTTCCACCAATATACAAATTGCCTAGCAGTTTACAAATGTCAGATAATAAGAGTAAATTATTTTTATTTCCATCAAAACAACTTCTCTAGCTAATAAATGAAGATAATTGTACTTGTCTCATACTTGAAGGTCATGCAAAGGCTATAGAGGTCGGATCACTGGTTCATAGGAGCACAATTCACCATTGCTAATTAGGAAACAGCCTAAATGGTTTAAAATCTGTGGTACATCTACACAATGGAATACTACGCTGCGGTATAAAAGAAGGAAGTCTTACCATTTGCAATAGCATGGATGGAACTGGAGAGCATTATGCTAAGTAAAATAAGTCAGTCAGAGAAAAATAAATATTACATGATCTCACTCATTTATGGAATACTAGAGGCTCGGTACACAAAATTTGTGCACCCTCTCCAATCTGGGACCCCTCGAGGGATGTCTGGTAGAATTGGGCCTAAATGGGCAGTTGGACATTCCTCTCACAATCCAGGACTGCTGGCTCCCAAATGCTCACCTGCCTGCCTTCCTGATTGTCCCTAACTGCTTCTGCCTTCCAGCCTGATCACCCCCTAACCACTCCCCTGCCAGCCTGATTGATGCCTAACTGCTCCCTGCCAGCTGGTTTGCCCCTAACTGCCCTCCCCTGTAGTCCTGGTCACCTCTAACTGTCCTCCTCTGAGGACCTGGTCATTCCTAACTGCCCTCCCCTGAAGTCCTGGTCTCCCCTAACTGCTCTCCCCTGCAATCTTGGGTCCCCCCTAACTGCCCTTCCCTGCAGACCTGGTTGCACCCAACTGTCCTACCCAGCTGGCTATCTTGTGGTGGCCATCTTGTGTCCACAAGGGTCAGGATCTTTAACCACATTGGGGCAGCCATCTTGTGTGTTAGAGTGATGGTAAATTTGCTTATTATTCTTTTATTGGATATGATAGAGGCCTGGTGCATGGATGGGGGCTGGCTGGTTTGTCCGGAAGGGTGTCTCAGATCAGAATGGGGGTTCCCTTGGGGTGTGGGGCAGCCTGTGCGAGGAGCCTGTGGCACTTTGCAGGCTGGCCAAGCCCCCTGGTGACCTAAGTGGAGACCCTGGTATCTGGAATTTATTTATCTTCTACAATTGAAACTTTGTAGCCTGGAGCAAAGACAAGCCTCCTGTTTGCTCTGTGGTGGCAGTCATTTCTGTTTGGATTTATTTATCTTCTATAATTGAAAATTTGTATCCTTGAGTGGAGGCCTCAGCTAGGCAGGGTGTGTGGAAAGCTTGGCTTCTTCCATCATAGGGGAAACCCAAGCCTCCCTCCTGCTCACTCAATGGCCACAGCCATCTTGGTTGGGATTAATATTCATACTCGCTTCTGAATGGGTAGTGGGCATGGCTGGTGGTTGTAGCAGAGTGATGGTTAATTTGCATATTACTCTTTTATTAGATAGGATAATAAACAACATAAACCGATAAACAAAAACAGATCCAGAGACAGAGAAACATCAATCAGTCCATCAAACCTCAAAGGGAAGGTAGGGGAGGGTTTGGGTAAGGGGGAGAGATCAACCAAAGAACTTCTATGAATGCATATAAGCCTAACCAATAGATATAGACATCAGGGGGGTGAGGGCATGAGTTGGGAAATGAGGGGAAAATGGGGGAACAAGGACACATATGTAACACCTTAATCAATAAGAAATTTTTAAGAAGGCTATAGAGAAGCAGGTGAAGAAAAATGACTGATTCAAGTATTTGTATCTGTGTGCATTTGTCAATCTTCAGAAAAATGGTAAGACATCCAGCCAGATTCCAGAGGAAATTGAAGAGGAAACTCAGTGAGCCCTGAAGGTGAATCAAAGGGAGACTTTCCACATGATGTGGGCCATATAAAGTTGCTAAAATGTGGAAGGTAACTCCCTGTTATCATTTCTGTTTCCGAGATTAATTCACACAGTCTATACTGTTCTGGTGAAGTGTCATATACTATTTAAAGGAACTGGAATGGAAAAATAGAAAAACCAAGATGGCGGCAGAGGTAATGCCTAACCGCAGCCTCACTCAACAATTTCAAAAAATACAACAAAAATATAAAGTGGACATTACGAAGAACTACAGGAAAGTGGACTGACTGGAAATTCTATAACTAAAAGGAAAGAGAAAACCAGAAGGAAAATCAGAGGAGCTATAAAAGCCTAAGGTACAGAGAGATACAGTGCATGCCTGGGGAGAGGACAGAGCCGGAGAGGAGGGGATGGCTGAGTTCCTAGCTGTCATTCCCTAGCCAGAAGGAGATAAAAGCTCCGGACTGTGTTGAACCCCAGTTCTGGGCGAGACCCTAGGGTCCCAGGCTCAGACAGAAGGAATCTGGGCTGTAAGGTGGAAGCTAAGGGGAGCAGTGAAAGGCAGAGCCCAGGAGTCAAGCACATTTCACACAGAGGACAGACAGTTGATTGGGCCATGAGATTGCCCTAGTGGGAAGGAGACATAAGCTCCGGACTGCTCTTAACCCCACTTCCAATTGCACTGAACCCCAGTTGTGGACTAGTTGGGGGAGAGACTAGACTGTCTGGTAGCAGGCGAAACTCTACGGTGTCTTTCTCTCAGAGGTGCTTGCAGGGAATACCAAAGGACACTGAGGTACACTGAGACTCAGGAACCTCAGAGGGCGGGGCTAACCTGAAGCCAAGGCTGTAGGCTCCACCCTGAAACGCCACCCCATCCAAGCTGAACACACAGGCTTTTGCAGGTTTCCAACTCTAGTAGAATAAGGCTGTCTCCTGGCATAGACACAGCTGATCCTCCCTACCTACCAACTCAGGGAAGCAGCAAAAATGCCGAGACAAGGAAACAGATCACAAATGAAAGAAATGGAGGACAAAAAGCGACTGGATATAGAGTTCAAAACCACGCTTATAAGGTTGTTTAAGAATCTCCTAGAAAAGGCTGGTAAAATAAATGAGACCTATGAGGATATGAATAGGGATCAATAAGAAATAATAAATTATCAATAAGAAATAATAAAGGATCAACTAGAAATAAAAAATACATTCTCTGAAATAAAAAAAAATATTATACAGAGTCCTAAAAACAGAATGGAAGATTGCAAGAATTAGGTAAAAGATTTGGAACACAAAGAGCCAGAGGACACTCACCCAGAGAAGCAAGAAGACGAGAGAATCCGGAAACTTGAAGATAGTGTAAGAAACCTCTGGGACAACTTCAGGTGAACATCAGAATTATGGGTGTCCCAGAAGAAGAGAGAGAGCAAGATACCGAAAACATATTGAAAGAAATAGTGACAGAAAACTTCCCCCACCTGGGGAAAGAAATAGACTTAAAAGTCCAGGAAGCACACAGAACCCAAACAAAAGGAATCCAAAGAGGACCACACCAAGACATATCATAATTAAAATTCCAAGAGCAAAAGACAAAGAGAGAATATTAAAAGCAGTAAGACAAAAGCAGGTAGTTACCTATAAAGGAGCACCCATACTACTGCCAGCTGATTTCTCAACAGAAACCATGCAGGCCAGGTGGGAATGGCAAGAAATATTCAAGGTGATGAATAACAAGAACTTATAGCCAAAAATACTCTACCCAGCAAAGCTATCACTCAGAATCGAAGGCCAGATAAAGAGCTTCACAAATAAATTTAAGCTAAAGGAGTTAATCACCGCCAAGCCAGAATTTTATGAATTACTAAAAGGGGTTCTTTAGGAAGAGGAAGAAAATAAAGATAAAAATGATGAACAACAAATACGTAACTATCAACAAGTGAATCTAAAAACCAAGGGAAATAAAAATCATGATGAACAATATCAACTGATGAGTATAATAAAATCAGAGGTATGGAAGGGGAGTGGACTGATGATTCTCGGGGAAATGGGGAGTCAGGGGTGGGTGGGAAGAAACTGAACATAAACTGCACCTATGGATGAGGACAATGGGGATGGGGAAAGGGAAGAGGGTGGGATGAAAACTCGGTGGAGGGGAGCAATGGAGGGGGGGGGGAATGAGGAACATTTGTAATAATATGAACAATAAATATTTATTAAAAAATAAAGGATCTAGAATGTCCCTTCATAAGGATCTGAGAGGGGATTCCTGGCATTAATAGGTGGCTAATATTTGAGGATTACAAAGGGTCTAGCAATGAGACTGGAACTTCGCTATTGAAGTTTTGTTTTTCTCTTACTACAAAAGGCAACTTAGAATGTATGTACTTCCTGGAGTTAGTTAGCTGACAAAAATATGTACTAGCTACATGTAGACATTTCATAGGAGATTTCACTAACTGGACAGTCATTCCGTTTTACCACACTTGCAACTTTGTAGCTGGAGAGGCACTTGAGGAGGCTCACCAATGAGAGGAGGGCAGAAGTACCTGCGGAGGCTCCCATTTTTGTTTCATTCTGCCATAAACAGAAAGCTGCTTCCTTTCTGTGGGAATGCAGTATAGACATTGGAAGTACAATAGCTATTGTGAAACCCTAAGACCAAAAGCCACATTCTGATAATGATGAAGTCGAAATATAGAAGGGAGTCTGTGTTCTTTTTAAAAATAAATATTTTATTGATTTTTTACAGAAAGGAAGGAAGACGGATGGAGATTTAGAAACATCGATGACAGAGAAACATCAATCAGCTGCTTCCTGCACACATCCTAGTGGGGATGTGCCTGCAACCAAGGTACATGCCCTTGGCTGGATTCAAACCTGGGACCCTTGAGTCTGCAGGCTGATGCTCTGTCTGTTGAGCCAAACTGGTTAGGGCAGGAGTCTGCTATCTTGATGGCATCATTTGGTTCAGTGTGTCATCACTGGACTGCCTTTTCTGAGAATTATCCTTGAAAATAAAAAAGGTTGGTCAGATTTTTAATTTCTGGTTGCTGGAAATGTTTCTACTGAAACATCCCCGGCCATTCCATTCTCTAAAGGCACTGGTTTTCAGGCTTCAGTGTGCATCAGTCACTGAAGGGCTTCCTGGAACGTGGACTGCTGGATCCATAGTAGGTCTGTGATAGCACCAATTTGCTGATGTTGATGGTCCAGACACCACAACTGAGCTCCTTTGCTCAGGAGAATAATTTCTCTAAAACATAAATTTTGATATCACAATCATCTGCTCAAAATATATCAGTACTGCCCTCAGAGCCTTCAACACACAAGCCAAGCTCCTTGCAATGGCATCTACATCCATTTCTCCATCTTCGCCTTTGTATCTCTTCCATGTTGACCCCGAGCTCCTGACACAATCAGTTGTTTATAGTTCCGTGATAATATTCTATTCTCTGAAACACCTTCCAATGCCTAGAATGCTCCCCCTCTGCCTAGAATGCTCTCCTCTACATTTTCTTGGCCCTTCTAACTTGTGTTTCAAGACTCAGTCTTCACTTGACTAAGTTACTGGGATAAGTACCCTAGGTAATTTACTTTTCAGTGTTTTTCTATGTAATTTTCTTGCAGTCGAGTCTATGGCATTCAATAATTCATCTTTATATCCTCATATCTAGCCTAAGTGCTGAAACATAGGAAGCATTCAGTAAAAAGGCTTGCTGAGTGAAAGACTGAGTATTTGTTGAAGCATCAACAATGTTATGTGTTTATGACATAGTTCTTTTTATACCCCTGGGCTACAATAGAACATCCCTCTTTCTGTGTATATCTGTTTATTATTTGTAATATATACAATTTAATACATTATATATTGACTTTCATCACAACTTAAAAATAATTTTGATAGGTGACCTTTGAACGTAGTCCTTTGAAGGGACAAAATCCTTATTCTGTCCCTCCTCCCCCCTCTCTCTCTCTGTATGTGTGGTGTGTGTTTTTTATTATATATATAACAGAAATTGAAACCAAAAAAATTCTCACAGAACAGATGCCCTTGAAATTGAAAATCACTCCCTCTAATAATGCTTGGCATAATTTTTGTTAGGTTTGTATCGCTGGTATAATTACATGATGATTTTAATGGAAATTATAAAGAAGTATTTTACAAAGGAGCAGAATATTTTATGTGTAGTTATATGTAAATTTACTCTTATAAATATGCAAGGTTTCTTCCTCACATGGGTATTTGCTTAGGGATCACTCTGATGAATGCAAACAAGACTCATATTATTTATTAAAAGATTGCTGAGATATATAACAGTAATTGTCATACCATTCTGTAGAATACACTTCCAGAATCTTCTGTTGTTCCTATTGACTGATAATACACAGTAAAAATTGTTACATTTATAAATTCTGTTGAGATATTAAAATGTCTAAGGTTTTCTTTTATTCTGATGCATAAATCATTTTTATGTGCATGTAGTTATTTATCAAGCCAATCTGGCTTTCAAATGAGGCAAAAGCTCTGGTTTATACAGTGTGATTTCTGAAAGTATCATTCATATCAATGTTAATCTAATAATAGAATAATAATAAAATTTAAGGGAAGGTAGATCTGTGGAACCTTGTATTATATGATATGATTTATTATGAGATGAATTTTTCATTCCTGGCTGTGTCCTCCCAAGATTAAGGCTAAGGTACAAATAACATTAGTGTCCATTTCACAATAAGATATAGACTATTCTATCCTCTTGTAAGTGAAATAGCAGCACTTTCATATGAAAACAAAATTAAAACCTTGAGTTCAGCTCATTTCAATTAATACAACCACTTATTGAAAGTCTTCTACTTGATTAGCACTGTTCATATACTTTGGGAAGCATATGAATGCATAGGTGCATAAAGTCATACAGGTTATCACCAAAATTGTTTATGTATTTTGTTTTTGTTAACACTCACCAGAGGATATTTTTCCATTGACTTTTAGGAAGGGTTGGGGGGGAGAAAGAGAGAGAGAGAGAGAGAGAGAGAGAGAGAGAGAGAGAGAGAGAGAGAGCCATCTATGTGAGTGAGAAACATTGGCTGGTTGCCTTCTGAATGCACCCTGAACAGGGTTGGGGATCAAACCTGAAACCAGGTCATGCTCTTGATGGAGAATCAAACCCTTGAACTTTCAGTGTAGGAGGTCAGCACTCTAATCACTAAGAAACACAGGCCAGGACTTGCTATTTTAGGTCAACTGCAGAAGAGGGGCTTGGTTTCAGCCATGGCAATTATTCATTGCTTATTTCCCAATTTCGTTGTGCATCAAAATATTTAATCATTCGCGAGATGTTCTTGTTTTCTAAGTGAAACTCAGGAAAGGCATGATAAGCCCCTTGAGTGATACTGAGATATTATCATAATGACTTTCTCTAAATGATTTAAATTCTGAGGCAAGGTCAGAAAATGTTAGGAAATTAAATACATCTGAAGACATATAAGTCATGTATTGTTGAGTTTATTAGGATACTGGCTTCTTATTTCTCCATTTTATGGTGTGATACCATGTTGGAATAGTCAAGTAACTCACTGACAATTGATGGCATGGTTGGCACCATCTCTTCATGTCAAATAAGTCTCATGATACCTATCATCAGAGTCGTCTCCAGGGTAGCACCTGTGGAGGCTGTTCTTCCAGAACTGCTCTTGGTTTAAGTGTTTTTTCTTTTTCTTTCTTTCTTTTAAAAAATATATATTTTATTAATTTTTTTTAACAAAGAGAAAGGGACAGAGATAGCTAGAAACATCAATCAGCTGCCTCCTGCACACCCACCACTGGGGATATGCCAGCAACCAAGTTACATGCCTTTGACCTGGATTGAACCTGGGACCCTTCAATCCACAGGCCAACACTCTATCCACTGAGCCAAACTGGTTAGGGCTTAAGACTTTTCCTATGTAATAAAAGAGTAATATGCAAATTGAGCATCACTCCAAGACAGAAGATGGCTGCCCCCATGTGGACACAAGATCACTGCCACAAGATAGCTAGTAGGGGAGGGCAGTTTTCAGCGACCAGGCCAGCAAGGGAGGGCAGTTGGGGGGGGGTTACCTAGAACTGCAGAGGAGGGCAGTTGTGGGCAATCAGACTAGCAGGGAGGGCAGTTAGGGCTTACTAGGCCAGCAGAGGAGGGCAGTTGGGGGAGACCTGGCCAGCAGGGGAGGGCTGTTATGGAAAGACCAGGCTTGCAGGGGAGGACAATTGTGGGGGGACCCAGGCCTGCAAGGGTGGACTGTTGGGGTAAAACTGGCCTGGAAGGGAAGACAATTAGGGGTGACCAGGCTGGCAGGGGAGAGCAGTTAGGGGCAATCAATATGGCCTGGGAGAAGTTAAACATCAATCAGGCTGGCAGGGGAGTGGTTAGGGGTGATCAGGCTGGCAGACAGAAGTGGTTAAGGGCAATCAGGCAGAGGCAGATGAGTGGTTGGGAGGTAGCAGTCCTGGGTTGTGAGAGGGAGGTCTGACTGCCTTTGAGGGGTCCCAGATTGGAAAGGGTTTAGGCTAGGCTGAGGGACACACATCCTCATGCACGAAATTAGTGCACCAGGCCTCTAGGATAAGCATAAGACACATTATTAGAAATGGTTTTAAGTAAGGTAAAATATTTAACAATATTTGGTAATAGGTGGAAATAATTAAATAATCTTCAAAGTGTATGAGAAATTTTGTCATGTCTAATACTTCCTGTAAATATTCTGCATTTCTGGAAAACACTCATGTAGCTAGACTCATATGTGGGATATAAGACTAAAATTCATGGACACAGACAACAATATGGTGGTTACCAGAGGAAAGACAGTGGGGTGTCAAGAGGGTAATGAAGGGCTAAGTATATGAAGATGAAAAAAATGATTTGATTTTGGGTTTTGTGCAAATAATGCAATAAATATATATTACATAGCATATAAATGTACCCTTGAAACCTATATAATCCCATTCACCAATGTCACCCCAAAATTTAATAAAAATAGGTACACCTAAAACTAGTTTTATACATAGACTTAGTCTTTACTAAATATCTAACATATACTTATTTATTTACCGTATTTGCCGGCGTATAAGACGATTTTTGGGCCCTGAAAAATATGCCTCCAAGTGGGGGGTAGTCTTATACGGCGAGTATATAACAAACTCTGTATTTTTTAGTGGAAATGTTAGGGGGTCGTCTTATACGCCCAGTCGTCTTATACGCCGGCAAATACGTATTTTTTTTCAGGGCCAAAAAATCGTCTTATACGCCGGCAAATACGGTATTAAAGTTTTAAGCTAAAAGTTGTGATAATTATTTTATTTTTTCTTTCTTTATCTTATTATTTTGCTTATTTTCCATAAAAACTGTAGTTAAATATAAAGATGTCATTTATTGACTCATGCTGCAAAGTGTAAGGCATTTATTTCCCAGTTAGAGCTGTGCATCAAATGGCAACCTCAGGGCACTAGGTCAATTGTCTTCTCAATAATGCATCATGCATTCCGCTTGGTTTTTCTCAAGTGGATACTTCCCACAAAGGGCAGATACAGCTACCACCAACTCCAGACATTTAATGTTTCTATTTCTCTAATTGCAACTGTAGTTCTTGGCTGAAATATCTCTGAGATTGTTGGTCAGTCTATGACCTAAGCCTACCAATAGTGCAAAGGAAAAGGAGTTAGCCCCACCCTGAACACAGGAACTCAGATAGGGATGGAGACTTCCTCAAGCGAAAGTCAGAACATTGTAACCAAAAAAGCGGAACCAAGGCTAAGCAAGAATAAACAAGAGCTGTTGAGTTTAATACTGATCCTAGAGGTTAAGTACATCTCCTGTAGGAGATGGTCACAGACCTAGATCTTATGTTTCCAAATGGAGTGCTTGTTCCATTACACTGTAATTTCATCTGATTTGGAGGAAACTTATGCTTATTTTGTGGAATGCATTGGGATAGTTATTTATAATTTGTAGTGTTTCCACACATGTTTTCTCATTTGGATATGGATGATATGACTATTCATATATGTTTTTCATCCTGAATTCTTTAAGCTGTTCCTGGCTGCCTTCACTTTGTTAAGTTGAAGCCCAGTAGCATTCAATATCAGAGCTACTCTTTCTGTCTCTGTCTCTGTCTCTGTCTCTCTCTCAAATTATCTGTGGCAATAACAGGTGGTTAAGTCATTATAGTATACTAGAGGCCTGGTGCATGAAAATTCATGCACTAGAGGGGGTCCCTCAGCCCAGCCTGCCACCTCTCACAGTTTAGAAGCCTTCAGTGGCAGGAGGAGACCCAGCAATCAGGTGAAGTCAACACCCCCATCACACCTCTGCTGCTGCCACTGCTGGCAGCACAAGCCTTGGCTAGCCCTGGTTACCTGAGCCTTGGGTGGCCCTGGGAAGCCACCATCTGAGGCTTGCCTGCATCTCAGGCTGGCCCTAGGTGGCCGGGGGGCTGAGAGGACTTGGGGATTCTGGAGGCAAGTGTGCAGAGCAGCTGGAACACTTTGGGACGAGCTCGGTCATGCCACATGCCTGCTGCCCAAGTGTGGCTGAAGGGACTGGGTATTGCCATCTTGTGGTGTGGGCAGCACCATCTTTGAGTGTGTGGCAATCAATTAGCATATTCTCTCCTTACTGATTGTGGGCACCACCATCTTTGTGAGGGTGTGATGATCAATTAGCATATTCCCTCTTTATTAGATAAGATTCCTACCATGAGGAGGCCTAAAGGTAAAGTAAAAATAAGAAAAATGACTATATCAAACAAAATAATAATAATAAATCTGAATATCTACTTTCAGCAGACCATATACTGCAAGAACTATTGATAAATGTGGAAGCAAAATAGTACACTCTGAGATAACCGAGTTGATTATACGTGAAAAAGAAGTCATAGCTTCATATTTCAAGGTAAGAGTCCTGACATTGAATTACTCTGCAGCATAATGAAAGGACTATTTTAACCCAGCAAGAACATTCCATTACAAAGCAATCCAAAAATTGAAACCAACTTATTACACAGGGCAAACCCAAAAGCAAAAATGGAATAACAAGTAATGCAAAAGGATAAAATTTCATACTTTGTACATAATGATAATCATTATTACATTAGATTGAATTTAGTACTCAGAAATGTTTCTTTTTTTCTAATCTGAATTTAATTCTTTGAAGGTTCATTCAACAACCTATAATAAATTATGACCAGTGGAAACCTAAAGAAAAGTTTCTAATGACTTCATTACTGAAATTTATGATTTATACAAAGTTTTCTTTTCTTTGATATTTCTGTACATTTTTTCAATTATGCTAAAATATTTTGAGAATTTTTTAGTCTTAATTTTACTTTAGCATAGACTTACGTGTTTATTAATTTCTGTTCTACAAGGATGGCTATTTATTGCATCATTTTAATTTTTTTTATGTAAAAGGTTGCTTTGAGGAGTGAACCAAAAGAACCTGATGCACATTGTCTCTACAGTTAAGTCACTGCACCATCATGAGCATGAAGCAGGTACATAATGCATTACAGAGTATGCAGGGATACAGCTTATGTTTACAGAAAGGATTGATTATTTCGTATTGGTGGCATCAGATAAAATGTTTTCAAGAAAGCATCATTTGAGCTAGGCTGGACACATGGGGATCTAGCATTAAGACATTTGAGGTAAATAAAGTAGAAGGAAACACCTAGCTTGCTGTTATATCTCTGTCTCTCTCTGTCTTTCTGTCTTGTCTGCCCTCTAGGGATATCATACCATTTATTAGTTTGAAGAGTATTCTGAAATGATCAGAGCTGTATTTTAGGAAGTTTAATATGACAACAGGGTAGAAGATAGTTTGAGCTAATTGATAGAGAAATGCACTTGTGTTAGTATGAGGAAGTGAGAGCTTAATATTAGATAATACCAATAGTGTCTTAAAAAAGGGAGAAATAGTTATGAGAGAGATTTGTTACTGATCAAGTATATTTTGTTCTTCCTTACCTGGAGTAAGGTGATTCCTTTAAAATAAATTGAAAACTTAGAAGAAGAGAAATCTTTTGGGATGGAAAATAATTAATTAATTGAATCCTGGTTATATTGAGTTGGATGTGTTTATGGGACATCCAAATAAGGATAATTCAATGGATACTTGGAAATGAGGATCTGGACCTTATCAGGATGAAAATATCTAGAATTGACTCCCTATAAATGAATTAATGAAATTAGACTGTGAGCTATGGGAGATATATAGAAATGAGGAAAAGGTAGTGTAGTTTTAATTATGTTGCTTTAAATATATTGTGCACAAATATTGGTGTCATCAATAATAGGAAGTGACAGAATGTTAATATCTAAAGGTATTTAAAAATATTTGACTCCTTTTTGTTAGTAGTCTACCTATACTAAGGATTCATTAACAACTTATCAAAAACCATCTAAGTCTATGGGACTCAACCATTTAATGGTTAGATAGCTAAATATACAATCTGAGGTTAAAGGTTAATAGATAAATATCTTCCAAATAAAAGGAAACAGCAGAATACACTTCTATGAAATGTAACATTTACTAAAATGACCTTGATGAATTCTAGGTACCATTTTTATATTGTTTAAAGAAATCTCCACTAGATGGTGATTTAATTTTTAATTAGGAGCATATATTATTTGTCTTTCTGTTAGATAATGGAATTATCCATTTAGTAAAGTTAATTTAAATAAAATCTATATGTCATAGAAAAATGTTAAATGCATTTTAAAAGAGAATGAGTTTTTTAATATTGTTTAGAACAACGTATTTAATTAGATTTCTTAACACACTTTTTTCTGTCAATGGTTCTACTATAATCAAGCTCTTTTGTTTTGGAAGGTTATATTTAGAATTAACTCAGATATTAGAACTTATAAGGAAATTGCTAGTGTCACCAATATCTCAAATATTATTGTCACCAAGCAAGGGTTGAGATATTGTTCTAGTTTTCTCTTGTCATCAGTCATTTCAATCTAATTTCTTGAAATTGTTTTTTTTATTAAACATAACATAAATTTTAATATATTTCATATTTTTAATGTAAGACACATATATATACACATTTAAAGATTGACTACATCTAACTTTGAAAATTTGAAACTTTCTAATTTTCATATTAATTTAACTGGAGCAATTTTCAGCTAGGCACTGGAAAGCAAGTACACTAATAAAAGAGAACAATGCAAATTGACTATGTCCCCATGACACCCACCAGCTAATCAGGAGTGAGCATGCAAATTAACTCAACAAAAATGTTGGATTAATTTGCATATGCAGGCAGGGAGTGAAGACTGAAGACTTCAGGCTTGGCTCCATTGCGGCCCAGGTCCCGGGTGCTGGAGGACAACGGGTGCCAGTAGCCATGCAACAGGCCTCTAGTGATGACATAATATCCCAAGCCTTGTCTCTTATAGGCCCACACCTTAACTTACTCAAATAAATAACAAACAAAACAAATTAATCTTTGTAGATAAGATCCACGTGACATTTTTTTTGAGTTTATCATAAAACTAATTAAAATCTTTAATTTTTCTAGATTACATAAGAGTATTCTGAACAGAAGTTATTTAATGATCTGATTTTTCAGAACATGTTTAAATTATCAACATGTTCAAATTATCAACACTTAATAATCATTTTGAAGAACCTTATAATTTATCTCTATAGGGTACTGAGCTAAATATATACAAATGGGTAGAAAATTAATATGGCCCAAATACATGATTAATTTAAATTTGGTCCCCAAATGCTGAAATATTTATTAGGTATAAGTACTTACTCGTATAGCTAACATTCAAAACAAATTTAGTTGATTCTTGTTCTTTTTGCCCTTTTCAAGTAGGTGATGTAAATGTGAGCTAGTGTCAGCTGTCTAAATCAACGTCATCTCATCCATATTGCTAGCTTTTCCTATAAAAAAATATTTATTCTTCCTACCTTAGCAATTTGACTTCATCTCTTATGGTGCACTCTTCATTTTATGCACCTACTTTTTAACCATGTGAGTACACATTTACATAATAACTTCCTGGCCACATCTGTTACATATTCATCCAGGAGTGAATGAGAGATTTCCAAAGAGAAAATCATTGCCAATGGATCCTCTTCCATAGGGTAAAAACCAATCTTATTTGCATACTCTTTCCAAGAGTTACTAAGAAGGAGATCTTAGTCTTGAATCTAAAGTTTAGAGGGCAGATATATTCCTGAGCAAATGAAACTCACTATCTGCTTGTAGAGCCTTTCTTTAGGGGTTTGAGGTGAATGAAAAGCAATCAGGATTTAGATAGGCTCTTTTTTATTCTTTAATGAAAAGTAGTTTTAACTGATAATTTTAAATATAAAGATGGCTACGTCTGTATTCTCAAACTCTCAGGCACTTCCAATGGTGTTTAGATAGATAGCAAGGAAGTGACTCATCCGTTTGTCTAATTTTATTTAAGTCCTTAATAGATGTTTAGTGGACATGATTACCATCTGTTTTGATTTATATATAAGATAAATAAAGAAAAAGGAGCTTTTTCTGACCTAAGTGGCCTTAGATTGGAAGGTGGGTCGGGGAGAAGGTGTGAATATGTTTGAGAAAGACATTTCCAAAAGCTGAACTAACTGAATTAGGAGAAGCAGAAGAAAAAACAAGGAGAAATTAGTCTAGGAACTCTAGAATAAAAACCAGACATAATCACTGGAATGAAACGGTGGTTGAAAGAAAATGAGTTATAGGAGCTGCTAAGAAGTTTGGATATATAATAGCTAGAAATCCAGTTTGGATATATAGCAGCTAGAAATCCAGCTAGAATGGCCATTTGAAGCATACAAAATTGGCTACAGTCAGATAAGAACTAGACACCGGTCTGGAATTCCAGGGTTGCTAGAACTCCTTTCATAGTTAGAATAGAGACAACTAGGTATATCTTCTAACATAGAAGAACTGCAATGTAGTAGTAATGAGGGCCACCAATACAAGATTTTAGATCACATCTTAGCTGAAACAGTGCAAATTCTTCACTAAGGAATTAAAGTTTAAGATAGGATATTATTCATAGGAACAAGGAAAGTTAAAATTGATATATACTATTAAAGGGAACCAAATAGTAAGCAGGACCTGATGCAAATTTTTTGAATTAGAACTTTATTCTCCACTTATAGTGACAGAATTAGTTCCATATTTTTAATGGATTTTTGATTGTATGTAGAAGATAATTGCTCCAGAAGGAGGCATATAGAGGAAGATATAAAGAGCACATTTTATACTTTATTTATTCAATCAAACATTTATATATTTAATGAGGTTCTCTCATAG
Organism: Vespertilio murinus; assembly: GCA_963924515.1. Lineage (NCBI taxonomy): Eukaryota > Metazoa > Chordata > Mammalia > Chiroptera > Vespertilionidae > Vespertilio > Vespertilio murinus. The sequence continues at coordinate 140,231,283 of OZ004704.1, read as the reverse complement.
TCAAGGCTCTGAGGTCAGCAGGGTATAAAAATATTAAGCTATAAATCTAACATCAGAATTTCTAAAGTCTAGTTGTGAGAAAGATAAGCAGATAAACTTGATCTCTATAAAAATTACTATATTAGGACACAGCAAAAGCAGTCTTGAGAGGGAAGTTCATATCTCTACAAGCCTATTGCAAAAAACTAGGAAAAAAGGTAACAGATTATCTAACTCTAAAACTCAAAGAGTTAGAAAAAGAGCAACAAGAAAAGCCCACTGTAAGCAGAAGGAAAGAAATAATAAAAATCAGAGCAGAGATAAACGACATAGAGACCAAAGAAACAATACACAAGATCAACAAAACCAAGAGCTGGTTCTTTGAACGGATAAACAAGATTGATAAACCTCTAGCCAGGCTAACCAAGAAACAAAGAGAGAGGACCCAAATAAACAAAATCAGAAATGAAAGAGGTGAAATAACAACAGACCCCACCGAAATACAAAGGATTGTTACAAAATACTATGAGCAACTCTATTCCAACAAATTGCACAACCTGGAAGAAATGGACATATTCCTAGAAAAATACAACCTTCCAAAACTCAATCAGGAAGAATCTAAAAATCTCAACAGACCAGTTACTTGGGAAGAAATTGAAACAGTCATCAAAAAGCTGCCAGCAAACAAAAGCCCAGGGCCAGATGGCTTCACAGGAGAGTTTTACCAAACATTCAAGGAAGAACTAAAACCTATCCTCCTCAGACTATTCCAAAAAATTCAAGAGGAAGGAACACTTCCAAACTCCTTTTATGAAGCCAGCATCACCCTAATACCAAAACCAGATAAAGACAACTCAATGAAAGAGAATTACAGGCCAATATCCCTCATGAACATAGATGCCAAAATACTCAACAAAATCCTAGCAAATCGGCTCCAGCAGTACATCAGGAAGATCATACACCATGACCAAGTAGGTTTTATTCCAGGAATGCAAGGATGGTACAATATCCGCAAATCAATAAACGTGATACATCACATAAACAAATTGAAAGATAAAAATCATATGGTCATATCAATTGATGCAGAAAAAGCATTTGATAAAATCCAACACCCTTTCCTGATAAAAACTCTCAACAAGGTGGGAGTACAAGGATCATACCTCAACATAATAAAAGCTATATATGATAAACCCATAGCCAACATCATACTCAATGGGCAAAAACTAAAGCCATTCCCTCTTAAAACAGGAACAAGACAGGGATGTCCACTCTCACCACTCCTGTTTGACATTGTACTGGAAGTACTTGCCGTTGCAATTAGACAAGAAGAGGAAATAAAAGGCATCCAAATCGGAAAAGAAGAAGTAAAGTTATCCTTATTTGCAGATGACATGATATTGTACATAAAAAACCCAAAAGACTCCATCAAAAAACTAATAGACTTAATAAATGAATTTGGCAATGTAGCTGGATACAAAATTAACGCCAGGAAATCGATGGCATTCCTGTACACCAACAATGAATTTACAGAAACAGAGACCAAAAAAGCAATCCCATTTACCATCGCACCAAGAAAATTAAGATACCTGGGAATAAATTTAACTAAGGAGGTAAAAGACCTATATACGGAAAACTACACAACACTGAAAAAAGAAATAGAGGAGGATGTAAACAGATGGAAGAACATACCATGCTCATGGATTGGTAGAATCAACATCATCAAAATGTCCATACTTCCCAAAGCAATCTATAGGTTCAATGCACTCCCCATCAAAATACCAACGGCATATTTCACTGACCTAGAAAGAACTCTCCAAAAATTCATTTGGAACAATAAAAGACCTCGAATAGCATCAGCAATCCTGAGAAAGAAGAGTAAAGTAGGAGGGATCTCCATACCAGATTTCAAACTGTACTACAAAGCCACTGTCCTCAAAACAGCCTGGTACTGGCACAAGAACAGACATATAGATCAATGGAACAGAATAGAGAATCCAGATATCAACCCAAATCAATATGCTCAATTAATATTTGACAAAGGAGGCATGAGCATACAATGGAGTCAAGACAGTCTCTTCAGTAAATGGTGTTGGGAAAATTGGACAGATACTTGCAAGAGAATGAAACTAGAGCACCAACTTACTCCATACACAAAAATAAATTCGAAATGATTACAGGACTTAAACATAAGACGGGAAACCATAAAATTACTAGAGGTATCCACAGGCAGCAAAATCTCAGATATATGCCAAAAGAACTTCTTCACTGAGACTGCCCCTTGGGCAATGGAAGCTAAAGAGAAAATAAACAAATGGGACTATATCAAAATAAAAAGTTTTTTCACAGCAAAAGAAACCATCAACAAAACAACAAGAAAGCCCACTGCATGGGAGAACATATTTGCAAACGATATTACTGATAAAGGTTTAATCTCCAATATCTACAAACAGCTTATTCAACTCAGTAAAAGGAAAATAAATGAGCCAATTAAAAAATGGGCAATGGAACTAAATAGAATCTTCTCAAAAGAAGACAGAAGGAAAGCCAAGAGGCACATGAAAAACTGTTCAAAGTCACTACTTATCCGAGAGATGCAAATCAAAACAACAATGCGATACCATCTCACACCTGTCAGAATGGCCAACATTAACAAATCAACAAACGACAAGTGTTGGCGAGGTTGTGGAGAAAAAGGAACCCTCGTGCACTGCTGGTGGGAATGCAGACTGGTACAACCACTGTGGAGAACAGTATGGAGTTTCCTCAAAAAACTGAAAATGGAACTCCCATTTGACCCAGTAATCCCACTACTAGGAATATATCCCAAGAAAATAGGAGCACCAATCAGAAAGGATATATGCACCCCTTTATTCATAGCAGCACAATTTACAATAGCTAGGATTTGGAAACAGCCTAGGTGCCCGTCAGCAGATGATTGGATCAGAAAACTATGGTACATCTACACAATGGAATACTATGCTGCCATAAAAAAGAAGGAATTCTCATCATTTGCAGCAACCTGGATGGAACTGGAGAATATCATGCTGAGTGAAATAAGCCAGTCAATGAAAGAGAAACACCATATGACTTCACTCATTTATGAATAATAAAGAACATTATAAACTGATGAACCATAAGTTAAATATAGCGACAGTAAAGCAACAAGCAGACTGTCTAATTACAACGGGGGGGGGGGAGGGAAATATGCGGGAAATAAGAGATCAACCGAAGGACTTGTACACATGCGTATAAGTATAACCAATGGACACAAAACTCCGGGGAGGGAGGGAATGTTTTGTTTTTTTGTTTTGTTTTGTTTTGTTTTGTTTTTTCTTTTTTTGGGGGGGCAATGGTAATATATGTACACAGATAATAATTTAATAAAAAAAATATATAAAAAAAATAAATAAAAAAAAAATTACTATATTAGGATAATTTTTAAAATGTTGTAGGAAAAGAAGAACACTACTAAGCTAGGAGAAGTTAAGAAATATCCCTTAATAGGTGGTTTTTGAAATTAATCTTAATAATATGTTTATTTAGTTTCTAGCTGAAGAAATTGAGAGAAAATAATAAATAATAAAATATAAAGCAATTGATAATAATAATAGCAGCTAAAATTTATTAATAATACCTGTGACTTAGAGTTTTATATGTCTTCTTATGTAATTTTAACAACTTTGTGATATGTGCTAATTTTCTATGCAGAATCTGAGATTAGAAGAAAGTCACTTACATGTTCAGAACTAAATGTGAAAGAGTTGGATTTTGATTATTTATTTTTATTTTGTTTTTCTTCAAAAACATATGCTGCTCTTTTTATATATAATAATGTCTATGATATGTCCTAAGAGGGATGGGAAGTGAAGTATGTCAGGAGCATGGACTTTATTGCAATGTTTTCATGGGAATGGATGAAACTGGAGAGGCAAAAGGTAGTATTTGGAGGTTTATATATAATTAAGTTTAAAAAAGAGAAAGAAAGAAGCAAAGAATTAAGCTTAAGAAGAAATCTCAGAGATTCCAAGATGTCTACATTGTAGATAGAAGCTGAACCCATCTGTTCCAGGCCAACTGAATGCTAGCTAAACTGAAATATTGTAACCAAAGATTACAGAAGAAGCACAACCTAGTGTGTGGGAAGTTCACCTTTCATGACCAGGCCATGCTGCCTAACTCAGGTCCAGTGTAGGTGGTCTGCTGGCTACACCCAGCAGTGACTTTAAGGGACACACTTTTTTTTTTTTTTGAGCCTTTTTATGGAGACATAGGCAGTGACTAAACTGCATAGTTTGGGAAAGAGGGCTGGTCTCCCCAGCTCAAACACAGAGCTGGTGCCCCTCCCCCACACCTGTTGAGCCACTCAGCCAGCCCAGTTCTGCAGGGTTTCATGGTGGGAGGGAGCCACGAGGAGCTGGAACATTGAGCCCTATCTGCTGAAACCAGACACATGGGGAGATTGGAGTACTGCCCTGTACTGTTTGGTTCTGTAGTGGAGAGGGTTGGGGGAACTAGGGAGCCATGAACAGAATTTTCATACCTTGTCTGCCACAGAGGCTTATGTCCAAGACCCAGATGGGTGAGTTCTGGGCTATATGCCAACATTGTTGAAAGGTAAATCCAATCTCCTCTGTGAGTTCAGCCCAGGCTACCCCAGGAAGGGAAAGAAGTGCCTGCATACCTCCTACAGGCTTGCAGACACCACCCCCAATGACTGCTTGGATCAGCCATGCCAAGTCCTGGATACACCCACTGAACACAGTTTCATGGGAGAAAGGAGAAAGGGAGAGTGGCTCAAAACAAGACATACAAAGTGTAAAACTCTGAGAGCCTATTATCAGAAACCAAAATTAAGTGCTTCATCCTCTCCTGTGGGCTGGGCTGGCGTCATTCCCAACAGGAGACCCTTAATTTATCCCTCTAAGCCTGGAGGTTGAGCTTGCACTTGCAGATGTGAACCCAACTTGAACCTTCAGTGGAGTCTCTGTTAGAGACTCAGGGATGTGGCTTTGAGGCAGGGACCACTTTTCCCTTGTTGAGTGCCTGACTATATGCTCCCCAAGTAGGGGACCTACTAGACCTATCTTCCTGACCCTAGTTGTTCTGCCCGACCAAACTCTCAACCTGTGGAAGTGGAAGTACGTTGTGGCTAGGTTGGACTCATCTTACAGTCTTTCATTGGAAAGCTCTGGAGGAACTGGGCAATCTCAGAGGGAGGCAGAATAGTTGACAGGTAGAGGAGGATCTTAGGGAGCCTGGGATCTGCCCATAGCTTTCAGCTAGAGTAAGTCAACTTGTTTACAAAGATTGGCCACTCCCATGCACACTGAGGTCCAGTATTGATGTAAAAATATTTCTCTCTTTTCCACATCCAGTATGGCTACAGAGCAGGTCCATTTCCTGAGTAGAGGACCTGGTTATTGAGAAACAAAAGAAAGAGATAAGATACAAAATGGAAGGAAACAGCTGGGAACTGGGTGGGATCATTGCCATCTTCTTCTGGAGAGACAGTGACAGAGCTGATACAGCATGCTTATTTTATATCCCAAATACCAGGGGGTTTCACCAAAAATCAAGACAAAAGAGATTATTTGCATTCTTGAGTGGGTGCCAGCATTCCTGGTGCTTGACTGGATTTACATATCAAAACCCACTACCCAGACATCTGGGCTGAAATGAAGGTCAAGCTGATAATACCCTTGCCTTTTTGGCAAAACATGTTCCTAAGGCGTGGCTTTGCCAAGGCCATTGGGTTCAGCTGACAATAATTAAAGAATTCTTATGTGACTTTCCAGATGCCCTCTACACAGTAGAAGCAGAAAACAAACAGTTAACTGTAGGGAGTGGCTCTAGGGTCAAGCCTCGCTGACCCATGGCAACGCCACAAACAAGTCCCAGCCTGGAGAGAAAAGCTCTCCTAGCATAATTAAGCCTGACCTTGTAGCCCTCCCTAATTCTTTTCTAAGTAGCTAATGGGCTGTGGGAGGTGCAGCGAGTGTTGCTAAAATAATAGCATTTGTATACATGTTAATCTACCCTTGTTTTAATCAGATTATAAAATAAAGCATTGGTTTGCAGGCTGGGTCTTTTGTGTCTTCATCAGACATGGGACATCCACTAGGCCCCAGCTGTATTCTCTTGTCTGTCCTTTCTTCAATCCACACCATCTTCCTCAGGTTCACCCTTGGCACTGCTGGCATGGCACAAAGAACAATATGGTAGCTACAGACAGGTAGCCTAAGGCTGGCTATACACAGCATTTGAAAGCAACCTGTATCTAAACTTCACCCAAGTGGACCCAAAACCAAGACAACCAGTGGTGGGCTTCAGACCACACCAGAGCTTGACCAAAGTAGTAACACATATGGCACAACCAAAGGGGATTTTATCAGACCTTGTTGGGAACAACTCCACCTCAGGGGGAAGTCCCTGCAAAGCATCTCATATATGGATTAATGTTTACTTTTATAGTCATCCAGCCTAAAAGGTCAACTCCATCCATGATTGAGCAAAAAACATTTAAGACTGAAATGAAACAGGGCGGGAGAAGGGGGTATATAAACCACAAGTAACATGCCTGTTGTATGGAGCTCAAGTGATCTGGAAGACTCTCCCACTAAGCCCAATAAGACACCTTTATTATAAAGCCATCATAACAAGCCTTGGAGTCATAGCAGATGACGAAATAGAGAGATAGAGATTAAATGAAGAGACAGATAAAAATTTCTCAAATGAAAGAATCCAGAAAAATAATTAAATGAAATGGATGAAATAGAAGTGACAAAAATATCAGATGTAGAATTCAAAACAATGGTTATAAGGATGCCCAATGACCTTAGTAGAAGAATGAGTGATCTCAGTAAGAACTTACACAAAGTGATAGTTGATAGATTAATTAAGGAAGGTAACTGAGACTGGGATGCGAGGACACAGGCTTTTATTGGAGATAGGGTACCTCCCGCTGGCTGCTTCCAGAGAGAAAGAGAGAAAGAGGCCATAAGATGCCCGAGGGTCTACTTTTAAGGGGAGATAGGGGACGGGGCTTAGAGTACTCAGCACACATTGATTGGTGATTAGGGACCTAGGGTCTTAGGAATCCGGGGCTTAGGGTATTTGGCAGGTGCTGATTGGTGGTTCAGAGCTCAGGTATGTCTGGCCACAGGTGGGGTTTACATCTGTCAATCAACTGGAGGAAGGGAGGATCTATCAATAGTAAGCATTAAAAAGGGTATTTAAGCCATGAAAAACAACAAGTCAGAAATGAAGAATACAATATATGAACTGGATGCTCTAGAAGGAATCAGCAGCAGGTTAAATGAAGCATAGGATCAAATCAGCAAATTACAAGATAAGATAAAAATAAGCACACAAGCAGAACATAAAAAAGAAAAGATACTTTAAAAAAATGGAAGTCTAAGAAACATCCAGGACAACATCAAGCTTAACAACATCTGCATCATAGGAGTACAAGAAGGAAAAAAAGAGTGAGCAAGGGATAGAGAAATTGTTTGAAGAAATAATGGCAAAATCTTCCATAACCTGGTGAAGGAAAAAGTCACACAAGTTCAGGAAGCACAGAAGATCCCAATCAAGATAAACCCAAAAGGACTCAAACCAAGGCACATCATAATTAAAATGGCAAAGGTAAAAGACAAAGAGATGATCATAAAGGCAGAAAGAAAGAGAAAGTTCGTTACCTACAAAGGAATTCCATAAGGCTGCCAGCTGATTTCTCACAGAAACACTTCAGACCAAAAGGGAATGGCATGGCGTATTCAAAGTGATAAAAAACAAGGTCCTGCCATCAAGACTACTCTACCTAATAAGGCTATCATTTAAAATTGAAGGCAAAATAAAGAGCTCTGCTACCCCCTCCAGAAAAGGTAAAGGAGTTCATTACCACCAAATTAGTATTACAAGAAATAATAAAGAGACTACTTGAAGAAAGAGAAGAAATAAAAGAAGAGGATATAGGTATAAAGAAAAAATACCAATAAATAAGTACCTATCGATAATAACCTTAAATGTAAGAGGCTTGAATGCTCCAATCAAAAGACATAGGGTAGCTGAATGGATAAGAAAACAAGACCCATATTTATTATGTCTTCAAGAGATCCACCTCCAAACAAAGAATACACAAAACCTGAAAAAAGAAGGAATAGAAAAAAAAATTCCTTGGAAATAGAAACAAACAAATTTGGGATAACAATTCTTATATTTGACAAAATAGAGTTCAAAACAAAGGCCTTAGTGAGAGACAAAGAAGGTAACTGTATAATACTAAAGTGATTGACCCAACAAGAGGATATAAATATATGCGTACTGTTAGATTGTTTATTTGAGATTTTTGTTTTTGTTTTTTGAAATAAGCTTGTAATGCTGTGAACTTCACTCTGAAGAATACTTTCACTATGTCCCATATTTACAAGGGCCAACATCTGGTAACAGCCCTAGTACCTATCAGCAAATGAGTGATTTAAAAAAGCTGTGGTACATTTACATAATGGAATACCACTCAGCCAAAAAAAATAAGTAATTAAAATAAAATAATAAAATAAATAAGATAAAATAATAAAAAGGAAGACATTTACCTTCTGTCATAGCATGGATTGACTTGGAGATTGTTTCGCTAAGTGAAATAAGCCAGTCAGAGAAAGACAAATACCATATGATCGCACTTATATGTGGAATCTAATGAACAAATTAAACTAATGAGCAAAATAGAAACAAAGACATGAAAATAGGGAACAGACTGACAGCTGTCAGAGGGGAATGGGAACCAGATATAAGAAGGTAAAGGGATAAGACAAAGAACATATTACATATTCCAGAGACACATACAACAAAATGGTGATGGTCAGTGGGAAGTGTGAGAGGGTACTGTTTGGGGGTGTGCAAAGTAGGGGGAAATAGGGATATCTTTAGTAGAGTCAACGATAAAAGTAAAGTTAAAAAAGAGGAAATATTCTTGCTTTCTAGGTCCTAAGTATGTGATAAATTGGGCTATCTGGTGAAGTGAAATTCTAACTCTACCCTTGATCACCATAATAATTAAAAATTAGTATAGCCATAGGAAAAAATAAAACAAAAATAAGTTCTAAGAAAAAAGAAATATCAGGTGATAAGTTTTACTGAAATGGAAAATTATTCATTAATCTCACTTGAGATGAAACTGTCTTATTCTAAGATCTGTAGATTTGGGAACTAGAAAAAGTTTAGAAAATTATGTTGTTAAAATCTTCAGATTTACAAATAAAAAGACTTGATACCCAGATCTAAAAGATAAATTAGCCTGAAATTAAGGCTTTGGTAATTCTGCCTGGGGTTCTGCTGAGCCTGCACTTCTTAGAACATGACATGTACAGCCACATTTGAAGTGGAAAAGTGAGCTTGTTAAGATGCAAGAACAGGAAAACAGTGTATAAGGCAGTTGAGTAACATGAACGTGGCGAGTAGGTGTGGAAGTCCCCATTTCTCTGTTGTGGTTTTTTTTAATAGAACTCAATTAACTAATGTTTTCAATTTTGATGGTTGAGATTCCACAGTATGTTTGGGGCCTGGAAAGTACAAAAGCAATATTCAGATTATTAATAATGGCAAACTTCAATATAAAGTTGATTTATAATGAACAATACAATAATCTAGAAAAGTCAATAGCCTAAGTATATTTCTAAAATTTTTTAATTCTAGGATGATTTTGATAACTACAACTATTAATAAGCCTGAGGATGATTTATTCATCAAGGACTTTCTCATAAAAACAAAATTGAGCTCATTCCAAGTTGATTATAGGAAAACAGAAAGAAAGAAAGAAAGAAAGAAAGAAAGAAAGAAAGAAAGAAAGAAAGAAAGAAAGAAAGAAAGAAAGAAAGAAAGAGGGAGGGAGGAAGGGAGGGAGGAAAGGAGGGAGGAAAGGAGCGAGGGAGCGAGGGAATTAGGGAAAGAGAGAGAGAAGAAAGAAAGAAAAAAAGAAAGAAAGAAAGAAAGAAAGAAAGGAAGGAAGGAAGGAAGGAAGGAAGGAAGGAAGGAAAGGAGGGAGGGAGGGAGGGAGGGAGGGAGGGAGGGAGGGAGGGAGGGAGGGAGGGAGGGAAAGAGAGAGAGAGGAAGAAGAAGAAGAAGAAGAAGAAGAAGAAGAAGAAGAAGAAGAAGAAGAAGAAGAAGAAGAAGAAAGAAAGAAAGAAAGAAAGAAAGAAAGAAAGAAAGAAAGAAAGAAAGAAAGAAAGAAAGATAGAAAGAAAGACTCAGCTGTGTCCTAACTAGACTTTTCATTACTGTTGACAATGAAAATGAGAGTCAAAAAGAACACAGCTGGAATTTTAACCCTCAAGTTGAGATCAAAGATTTGGCAGTTAGAAAAATCATTCTTTTGACTTGTAAACAAAACAAATCTTATATGGATGTCAGAATAAATAAAGTATTTCTTTTTTAAACAGTTACTGTTTTGGCTAAACTGTACTCATCATACCTATTAAGAGATTTAAGGTAGGGAATTTATCACTCTTATTGCCATCTTAACCTCAGACACAATTATTTAAAATGAAATAAATATATACTTAGCAAACAAGGAAGATATATTACTAATTGTCCACTGGGCAGTCAATTGCCAGTTAGAGTAGCCACTTGTGTAAACTCTGTCAAACATGCTGACCCAAACACGTCTCCAGCGATTTCCAACATCTGGCTTAAAAGCTTCCCTGTAATTATTTTCATTTTGCATAAGAAAAACTCACTAAACCCTGCATCTGTGGTGGTGATATACAAAACATATAAATTTGGAGGGATTCATTAGATAATGTTGAAGAAAATGCACCAATGGCTCAATGCCATTTAACTCCCGCACTTTTGGTGAATAAGCCAGCAAGTGAAGTCCTTTTACTCTTTAAAAGATTATACATATGATACAGTGTTTCTTGACTTATTTCTGCTGTGGTTTTGCTGGAGTGTTTAACATGTAGAGATTTGCCATACAGCAAAGTTAAACAGATGTGAGTACGTTTTCCTGATGTTCTTGCCATCTCTAATTTTGTACAGAAAAAGACAGGTATTAAGATGATACAGAGATTAGATACTTAGATAAAAGATGTTACCTAAAGTTATTGATCTTATTTTCTTGAAAGACTGCTTAAAACATACCATATTTTATCAAGCATTTTCTAAATTCTGCTATTGTGCATACATATTGATGTTCAAAGGACTGCAAATCATTTACAATCCTAAAATATAGATACAGATATATATGAATAAAGCACAGATATATACATATTTCTGATATCAATAAAACATTTCCATTATATCATAACTTGATGTAAATATCTATTCTAATTGTATATTGGAATGCCACAATAAAATACTACTTGATTATACTTGGATTTATTAACCTTGGTTAAATATACTCATCATATATCAAAATGTTCAGAACTGTTTTGAAGATATGTTTATTTTCTTAGCTCTCATCTTTGGTTAGCTATTTCTCTGAACCTGTTCTAGGGAAACTGGAATAGTCTAAGTTGGATGATGTATATTTATTAGCTTCAGAATCACATCTGTGTGCTTGGATTGGAAGAAAGGTCATAAACACAATGAATGTTGCTAGGAAACCATGCCTTTTAGTCAATTTAGTTGTGAAGTTGAAAGGAATTTTGGTACAAAGATGGGCTATTTGTATAGTACAATGAATAATCATTTCATTTTGATCTTTGAATTTATCATTTAAAAATAACACTTTTCATTAGTAGCTTTTCCTATTTATTACTTATTTGGATTTCAAATGTTTAAAATTCAAGTTGTGAATGTAGCTTTATATGAAAAGGAAAATTTGCTACAATTTTCATTTAAAGAAAATAACCTGTTCACAAAATTTAGGAATCTTTAGAGCAAGACATATGAATCATAAAAAGATTAATAATCAAATAATAAAAGTCAAGGAACAAGTAGTAGCTAAGTCCCTTGAAATAGCCATTAAGAGAATTTTGAAAACTCAAGTGCTATAAACAATTCTGACATTTCTTTTTTGTGTTTCAAAACTACAGGACTGTATTCCTGGTAACTTTTCACAAAGCTTCATCTAAAAGGAAACAGACATGTTTGACTGGTCAGCAATGATTGGATGATCTTTAGACATAACTAAGTATTCTAATTCCGCAGAACTGTATTTACCCACTTAAGTACCTAATTACAAGCTTATATTGTCTGTGCCTATAGAATTGATTTAGGATCTTAAGCATGTAATTTTTTATTGGCTCCATTTCACTTTAACATTTAAGTAGTACCGAGGATACAAGTTTGATAATGACAAACCTATTAGGTTTTAAAAAAATATATTTTATTGATATTTTACAGAGAGGAAGGGAGAGAGATAGAGAGCTAGAAACGTTGATGAGAGAGAAACATCGACCAGCCGCCTCCTGCACACCCCCAACCAGGGATGTGCCCGCAACCAGTGTACATGCCCTTGACCGGAATTGAACCCGGGACCTTTCAGTCTGCAGACCAACGCTCTACCACTTAGCCAAACCGGTTTTGGCCAAACCTATCAGTTTAATACTGAAATAGACCTCTGTTGTTTTTTTTTTTTTTGAGTTATGTGACTTACATCCCTCTTTTTAATAACTATTTCTCCCATTCCATTTGATTATGGAGGCTCTGTTCAATCATTTTCCTCTTCTTCCCTCCACAGGGGTGAATATGTCACTCAGGCTGTCCAATCAAAATAATCATGGGTCACATGTATTTGAGAAATAGAAAGAAGGCCAGTGTGAATAGAGCATACTAAGGGGTGAGGTGATGGGAACTGAGGTTGTGGAGATAGGCAACAAACAAATTGTGTAAAGACTGTGGGCCAGAGTAAATGCATTAGATTTTACCTAACTATGGCTGGAATCCTAGGGTGATACAGGAGTATGACATAATCTCATTTATGATTTTGAAAAGATCACATTAGCAGCTAATTCAGAAAGGATTGTGGGGCCCACCTACCATTTAGGAGGCTATTGAAGTAGTGCTTGTGAAAAATGGTACTGGCTTGGGCTAGGGCAGTAGAAATTGATGGACTCAAAATAAGTTTTGAAGATGGAGCTGACAAGCCTTGCTGGTGGATTGGATATAAAGCATGAGGTTAAGAGTGGGATTAAGGATGATGCCTAGATTATTAGTTTGAACAACTAAGTGTGGTATTGCCTTTGAATGAATTGTGAAAACAGGAGGAAAAACAGTATTGAGAATGCAATTAAGAGTTCTGTTTTAGTCAAATTAAACTTGAGAATATTTCCAAATGAATATGTTAAGTAGGCAGTTGGTTATGCTATTTTAAAAGATAGGATAAGAGTATACCAAGTTTTGCATTAATAATAAATAGTTCATATTTAGCTCTATGGGACTGAATCACCTATGGAGAAAGCATCTATAGGGAAAAGAAGGGAAGATGATGACAAATTTCCTTAAAAATCACACAAATTAAAATACAATAGATAATTAAGAATAATTTGATCATAAAAATGCACTTTTATGATTATTTACACAACACTTTTTATACTACATCATTAACATATTATGCATGCATGACATAGTATAAAAAGTGAGCACTCTATTCCTATCACTCTATAGATGCAAAAATTGAGCATTTAGATATTATATCTCAAGATCCAAGACCTCAATGCTTGAAAGCGATGGAGTTAGACCCTGAAGAGATAAATTTATAACTCAAAATCTCTGCATTTATTATTATATGATTTTGGAATCTCTTAACTTTCAAAGTTACAAGGCCCCCAGGGCTATTACTGAGGCCATTTGCTTCTATAGGAATATCCCAATTTATGATTCTCCAGTTCCAATGTCTAATTAGATATTTTAATGTCACTTCTTGCTGCAATTTGCCTCAAAGAGTTTCTCCCTCGTGTGATCTATTGCCACTATGCTATGAGCCACGAAAATAAATAACTAAGACATATAATTATCATGAATATAATAAGTCTTTGGGAGACTGATTAGTTATTTGCCATAACCTTACTGCATTGTCTTGAAACATACATCATGACTATTCAGAGCCTTTCACTTAATTATTATTTCTTTTTAATTTTTTTGCATCAAAAGTTTTTGCAAAACTTTTTAGCTTGCCAAATAATTGACTTCCAGTGTCAACTGCAATTTTTAATAGTCATGAACCTTTTTCTTGGACCATTTACTACACCAGTCCACCTTGAAGAGAGTCCCATAGAGAGCTTTCACTGTCAATTTTTCAGATATCTGTTCTAAAAAGTCAAAGGAAAGTTTTGATTGTTCTCTTAAGACAATAAAACTTATGAGAAAACAATTCCAACCTAGATCTTAATAAGGCACATTAGAAAAAATGATCACCTTTGTGTGTAAATAGGATCTTCTAGGAAGCAAGGCTTTCTCTACCTATGCACTTTGTATTTAGAGGACTAGTCACTACTTCTACCTTCTCTCATTTCTACAGATGATACTCTTACCATTTTCAACAGCATGGATGGAACTGGAGAGCATTATTTCAAGTGAAATAAGCCAGTCGGAAAAGATAAATATCATATGATCCCACTCATATAAGGAATATAATGAAAAACATAAACTGATGAACTAAAATAGATCCAGAGACATAGAAGCATGGAACAGACCATCCAACCCCCGGGGAAGTGGGGGCAAATGGTGGGGAGAGAGATCAACCAAAGCATCATCATGGACCATGGACACAGTCAGTGGGGGTTGAGGGCATGTGCTGGGGTGAGGGGCAGAGGGTGCAGATGAGTGGGGAGAGGTCAATGAGGTTAATTCTTTATGTAATTCATATGTAACATTTTAACGAATAAAGAATTTTAAAAAGATGATCTTTAGGTCTCTGTGCTTTTCTCTTTGGCAAAATGAGTTCCATGCTGCCATTATTATTTTCCTCTCATTTCCCATGCACACTAGATCACTACGATGTTTTTAAAGTTGTTGGGGGCCAGTCCATAATATCTCTTCTTATCTTAGAACTCAGAATACTGTATTTTCCAAATACTTCCTGAAACAATAACCAAGGGATTTAACTGTTATTCTTTTAGCAATAAGATATATTGAAAGAATTTTAGAAGAGAACTGGCATAGTTTTGAACGGATTCTGTTGGAACAATGTAAATGATGATTTTGAAAGGATGATGATGAAGGTGAGCAGGACCATTTGTGACAAAGTTTCCAGTGAGAGTAGGAAAGGGTATTCCCAATAACATCAGGTAGATAGAAGAGGATATGTTTTATAGATATTTAGAAGGTAAAATAATGTAAGAGTTGGCCATTCTTTGGAATGTGGATGAAAGATAGGGGATAATAAAAATGACTCCTGAGCCAGTAGTAAGTCATGTGATGAAATGTGGTAGAAGTAAGGAGATAATGGCTTCTCTCTCCTGATTTAGTTTAAAATGGGTCTGGAATTTTGGAGAGAGTTCTGGAGGCCAATAAAAGAAATTTATAAAACATTATCATATAAATGGTCATAATGAACCACCTCCACCAATACGATTATCTAGAGAAAGCATTTCAAATAAAAAGAGAATATGGAACACTACAGAAAGTCCTTTTGCAAGTATTTGAACAAAAACAAACAAGCAATAGATAGTAAGGAAAATCGGGAGAATTTGGGGGGAGGGGTCATACATTCTAATGTGAAAAAGAAAATAAAGAAGAGAGTGACCACTAGTACTGAAAACTTAGGGAGCTAAGACAGATGAAAACTAGAAATTATCCATTGAATTTGGCAACCAGATGATGAATTTTTATAGGAATATTATTAGCTATGAGGTGGTAAGGAAAGAAATCCAAGAAGGTTATAGAGTGAATACCATTTAGGAGTTGAAGAGAGAAAAGCTGTTTGAAACTCTGATTAATACAGGAGAAAGATGAGGCAATGATTACAGTGGAAATATAGTTTTTAAATAGTTTAGTCCCTTTTTTAAACTTTGAAATAGGAGATGCTTAACTTTGCTTTTGTGCTAGAAGATAAAATACAGTAAGGTGAAATTCACAATGGAGAAGATTAATAGAGTGGGGTCTCCTAGGAGATAGGAGAGATGAGATCAAATACACAGATAGAGAAATTGACTTGTGTAGAGGAAAGAATATTTTATACACAGAGACCATAGGGAAGTAAGTAAGGATGTATACAATAGCTTTGGGGTGAAAATGAGAAATTTTCAATTCTGATGACATAAATGTTCTCAATGACACAAGTAGGAAGTTAAGGTTAAGACCAAGCAACAGCTTTGGGTACTCCATCTTTCCCAAGATACCTAGGTAAAGAAACACTTAGACTACAAATACAAATAATTGTGTGTGTGTGTTTTTTTTTTTGTGTGTGTGTGTGTGTGTGGTGTTTTAATTTATATTTATTATTGAAAGTATTACAGATGTTTATTTTTTCCCCATTGGCCCCTTCCACCTTGTATGCACCCCTCCTAGGCCTTCACCACACTATTGTCTGTGTCCATGGGCTGTGTATATATGATTAATCACACTCCACCAACCCCACGCACCTTTGCTTTTCTCTGAAGATTTGTCTGTCTGTCCTATGCTTCTGTCTCTGGTTCTATTTTTTTTTTCTTTTTAAGTGTTTTATTGATTTTTTTACAGAGAAGAAGGGAGAGGGACAGAGAGCCAGAAACATCAATGAGAGAAAGACATCAATCAGTTGCCTCCTGCACACCCCTTACTGGGGATGTGCCCGCAACCAAGATACATCCCTCTGACTGGAATCGAATGTGGGACCCTTCAGTCTGCAAGCCGATGCTCTATCCACTGAGCCAAAACCGATTTTGGCTCTATTTTGTTTTTAAATAATAAACACTAATATTTTAATTTTTAGATTATAGCAAGTGTGTGGTATTATGTATCAAATCCTACCTTCCATTTCTTCAGAGAATTACCAGTATTAATTATATCTACAGTTAAGTTCTAGGCTGGTGAAATCCTATTGCAAGATCTTTGCATTATTAATCAACTGACACAAGTGTCCATTTTGTATTCTATCTTCTTTTAAGATTAGTCAAGAGTCCTACAATTTAAGAACTAAATTTACCCTAGTTTTATTTTAAACATTATTCACATTAAATAATCAAAGGTTGTAACCATAAAAGTAATTTTTTCTTATAAATTTTAGTCATAAATTATGATTCCAGTACATATTCCAATTATAATTTGTCAGTTACAGACTGCAATCTAATTAATTGAGGTGTTGCTCACCTAATTAATATCTATAGAGTTTCTCACAAATTAGAAAAACAGAAATCATAAATTCTAATCTCACCTCTGCTCTATACAAAACAAAACAAAAAAACCTTTATAAATGATCCAGAGAAGTCTGAAAGCTATTGTTGATATACATTGCTATGCGTAAAAAAATCAGATATTTTTCTAAAAGGTGGAAGGATGGTGTTGTGGTTAGAAGCAGAGATTATGAAGCTGAACAGATCTGTAGTCAAGTAATCATTCCATCACCTACAGACACATGGCCACAACTTCTTCCTTCATGAAATAAGATTGATAGGGGTGCTCATCTAAGTTTTGCTACTAAAAGAAAAGGCCAGACATGTAAAATGTTGAAGAAATAGTTGACATAGTAGACACTTAAATAAATAATATATAATTTACAAACTACTATAATAAAATAATATAAACATCTCTGCACAGAATGCATCTGATTGAATACTCACTTTTCCAAACCAAAATGAGAAAGAAGAAACAACTTTTCAAGAATACAAAATTAGCTCTATGAAAAGTCTTTTCATCTTTATTTGGATAAATGTATTTTTTAATGACAAGAAATGGGGACTACTGCAAAGATTAGGTTATTCATGTAGGTATACATGTTGTGTGTGTGTGTGTGTCTGTGTGTGTGTGTGTTTTATAAAGACAGTGTGAGAATGTCTTTGTAGGATTTACTTCTAAATATTGCAAGAGATATCTGAGAAAAAATGTACACAACTATGTTTGTGAGAGATCAGTATTAGTAATAATCTTGATAATGTTATGAATTATCACTAATCAGATTTGTATCATCAATCCAATAACTTTTTCATTGCACACATATCACTTTTATGATATAACTAGAGGCCCAGCACAATTGAAATTGCATGAGGAGGCACCCCATAGGGGGCTGGGACCCACACCTGACCTGCATTGTGTCCACTGGGGAGGAGGGGCAGGCACTCCTGTGTGTTGTGTCTCCAACCCAGTCTAGCCCCAGCCCCAGCCTCTCTGTGTATTGTGTCTCTGCTCCAGCCCAACCCTAGCCCCTGCCTCCCAGTGGCCACTGTGGCTGGGGGCAGCATACAGTTCCCTCCTGTCCATCTGGGCACCCAGCTCCTCCTGAGCAGTCATGATCTCTGGCTAATTAGCATAGTCCCTGTTGATAGATAGATAGATAGATATTATCTTCTATTGATTAGTCTTGACCAAATCATATAATATACTTATGAAAAGTTATGCATGGATTTAGTTCTCCTATCTAGATCTGTCATGCTCTAGGCATAGGATGCTGCCTAGAATTTCCAAGCAGAAATGTCAGAAAACAAGAGCCTTTTTTTCCATCCAGATTTTAAAGGACCTGATATGAGAAACTTGAGCTGTAACTGAAGCTCAGCCATGTGCTCTTTGATGTTATAAACAAATGATATAATCCCAGCAGATTAAAATGTCCAGGAAATAGGCATCTTTGCCAATCCTGTGCAATGCTGTGTTGTTGTACATAACAATCCCTAGGCCATAAAAAAGGTTCACTAAATACTAGTACGTTTGGGTGAATAAATAGTTGTCTGTGTCTTCCTCACACAGAAAGCCTGCATGGTCACTGGCAATGCCTTCCTCACAAGTAGCTCAGCCGGTGGAATGAGGGACCACTTGTCATGTCACTCTGTACTCTCTGCCTTTCAGTTGCTGATGGTGGGCAAAATAATAGTGCCTCTGTTGGTTTCTTCATCAATATAGTTAGTATTGTTCAGATCTACCCAGACTGCTTTGCTTATGTAGTGTGTCACATAGCCAATCAATAATTGTAAAGTGCTTTGAAAACATGGACTGCTAGATCCAAGTGCAATATTATTATATGAGTTTCCAGTGTGCTGGCACAGCCATAAAGGCCAAAAGGTATTTTGAACTGCACACAGAAAGGCATACTGTCATAGAATAGAGAATAAATTGTTACCTTTATAACAAGGGGGCTAGAGATTGGGGATATTTTAATGAAAATATTTCTCCTATTTGGAGGTGCTTAAGAACCCCCAAATAAGACAATTAATTAGAAGACAAAATAAAGAGAGAAGACACAACAATATTATACCAAGTATTAAGGGACAAGAGTAATCATATTAGGATGAGGAACTAAAAGATGCTGATCTGGTTACATGACAACCCACACTAAATAAACTAACAGACTGCAAAAATTTGAAATGCTTACAGAAAAAAGAAACATTGAGTCTCAGAGTTAAAGGAAAGACTAGAAATACAAAGAAAAGGAAAGAGAAGAGAAGAAAGAAGAAGAAAAAAGAAAGTCATTGATATTTGAACCATATAAAAAAAGAAATAGTTATTGAAGTAATCACAATTTGATTTGACCCATTGTAAAAATTGTGAATAACTGACTCAGCAGCAGTATCAGCTTTGATGATGTCAAAGGTTAGTGTGTATCGCCATGCACAGTCCAGATCATCCAGGGTCGCAGCCTTAAGTTGATGCAAATGGTCCCTGCATGCAGACTAGCTCATGGGGTGTAAGTAGTCTTGCCATTTAGAATAATAAAAGAAAGTCTGGAAAAGCATCCTGAAATTGTATTGTAACAAGGGGTCTCTACTTTAGCAGAGACAACTTGTTAAGTATTTTTTTTCTTACATCTTATATAATTTCCATGGTTTTGTGAGCTACATACTATGTCAAGTATTTGAAAGCCCAATATTTAAAAAAGAGCATTTCCACTTGCATTCAAGCATGCTCACGAAGCAGGAGGTCAAGCTAGAAATTATGCAACCATGGGAATGTGTTTTCATGGAGATTTCTACCCATAAATTTTTATGCAATAAAGTCTAAGAATCTCTGGTCCAGGGAACCACAATATATTTTTTATTTTAGAGGCAGTGTTTCTATTATTAAAAATCTCTTTATTGGTGAAGAAACATTACCAGCCTTAACTGACCTTCTCCAATCTTCCCTACGATGAGAACTCAATATTTCAGAGAAGTCTTCATTTAAGAGCATGGCTACTGCTCAGAGGGTGGTGTGTATAGTCCCTGGTTTTAGTTCTGTTCTGAGGCAATAGATTCTACCTGTCAACCCAATAATATATTTCTGTAGTTCATTTCCTATTCCCAGGCCCTATTCTGGAGTGACATTTTCATCTTGAATTGTAAAAACAGTTGTAATCACCATATCCTACGCTATCCTCCTACCATATTTTCTAGTTCAGCATTTATTTATTTATTTTCCTTTTTCTTTTCTTTCTTTCTTTTTTTTTAGCATTTCTTTAAAAGCTTAAATGTTTTATAGTTTCCAGCAGCTGGACCCTCTTCCATTCTTAAACATTTCTTCAAATATTTAGGCCAATAAAAATAAAACACTCCCCACCATTCTTTTAACATTATTTCTTTAAGTTATGACCTGTTAACTAATATGTAACTGCAGCTAACAGCCTGTTTGCTCAAGAATTCTAGGAACTCACTTCAGGAGAAGCAGACTCCAGCCTTCAGACCTTCCAGGTCCAGCATATTTGCTGACCTTCAACCAGTTATCTGACCAGACTGTGTTGGCTTGCACATAGTCCCCTCAATAGAGAACTCTCCATCCCCTCCTTCCCTCCCCTTTCCTCCTGACAAAAATCCCTGCCGGTGTCCAGTGGTTCAACGGTCTTTGCGATGTGAGTCTGCCGCCTTCTCAAATGTCCAGCTCTTTGAATAATCCTCCTTTCCTTCCACCAGTCCCTGTCTCTCTTGGCTATTGAGTGGCAGGCACTGAACCTGGGTTCAGTATCACTTGCATGAAAAGTTGGTGACATGAAAGATAAATCCTGTAGTTCCCAACGAAAATACTTACAGTTCCCTAGGCTCCGTGTACCCACCATAGGCTCTGCCTGGTGCAATTGAAGGAACGTGCACCAAGCTCAGAGAGAATGCCCAGGGGAGAGTGTCTTCCCCCTCCCCCGTTGTCAGTGCCCTCCTGTGGGGCAGCTAACATTCTGTCCGCACACAGACAGCAGGTAATCCAGAGGAAATGAGGAACAACAGTGCACAACTCACTGAGAACAATTTGCTAAATTAAAGTCTCATTCCCATATGTCAGAAATTAAC